>CM070669.1:21415217-22015217 GCA_036346575.1 Dendrocalamus sinicus
AATGGCCATTAAATCCCAGATCTTAGCATACTTTATCACTAAATGGACAAATCCTGAACATGTTCAAGATTCCTAGTACACTTCCCATGACCAGTGGACGATGTACTTTGATAAGTCACTTACACTTAGTGGCTCAAGAGCTGGGGTGGTCCTGGAATCTTCCACAAGAGAGACCTTAAAGTATGCCGCCCAATTAAACTTTCTAGCCATTAATAACATGCCTAAATACGAAGGTTTGTTGGTTGGCATATGAGCCATGAAAGCACTCGGAATTCATTGACTACTGATGAGAGGAGACTCTCAACTAGTCATTAATCAGGTCAGAAAAAAGTACCAATGCTCTAGTTCGACCATGTCTCAGTACTTGTCGGAAGTCAGAAAGCTTGAGAAGTATTTTTTTGTTTTCAAGATTTAATATATCCCTTGAAAGGATATTTTTCTCACTGACCAGTTGGCTCAAATGGTTTCTTCTTGATCATAATACCAATAGGAGTCTTCTTGGAGCAACTCCAGAAGTTGTCTCTAGTCGAAACACCAGAAATAACTCCTAATAAGACAGCCTCTCTCAAATACGAGGATACCTAGATGGAACCCATCTACGAGTATCTTCAAAAGGGTTCAATACCCAACTACGATCTTGATGCAGATCATTTATCCCTCAATGCCAAAATGTATACTTTGATCAATGGGGTACTCTATAAATGGAATACTCAAGGGGTTCTCATATGATGCATATCACAGAAAGAAGGATTACGACTCCTTCATGACATACATAGGGGCATCTGTGGAGCACACACTTCTTATAGAACACTGATTGGAAAGGCATTTCGATAAGGTTTTTACTGGCCAACAGCCCTCAACGATACTATAGAGCTGGTTAAAAAATATTTACAATACCAGTTTCATAGTAGGCAAATATACCAACTAGCTCAGACTCTACAGACTATACCTTTATCTTCACCTTTTGCGACTTGGAGACTTGACATCCTAGGACCGTTCCTAAAAGCATCAAGGGGCTTCGAATTCCTTTTTGTAGCTATTGATATGTTTACAAAATGGATTGAAGCCGAACCTATCACTGGGATAACAACGGAAGCTGCTAAAAGGTTCATGGCGAAGAGTGTGATTACTCAATTTGGGGTACCAAGTCGAATAATTATAGATTACGGTAAGCAATTCTCGAGTGCAAAGTTTCAAGAATTTTGCGAGGAATTAGGTACCGAGTTATGTTTTGCCTCTGTCGTCTATCCTCAAAGCAATGGGGAAGTCAAAAGAGCGAATGACGCCAAATAATGCAAGAGATTAAAACCCGGGTCTTCGACCAGCTCGTAAAGTGCTCAGGGCTTGGGGTACAAGAATTACCTTTGGTATTATGGGCAATTCACATGACTCCAGGTCGGGCAATGGGTGAAACTTTATTTTTCCTAGTTTCTAAGGCTGAAGCCATGCTTCCTCCAGAACTAAAGATTCAGTCAACAAGGGTCGAGAGCTTCGACAGCTCTAACCAAGAGCAACTTCGAGCAGATGACATTAACCTACTCAAAGAGAAGAGGAATCAAGTCTTAATCAATTCAGTGGTCTACCAACAAGTCATGCGTAAATACTACGATCGTAAGGTCCAGCCTCACAACCTTGCTGTATGTAGTACCCAGATTTTATAATCCGGATTCTACTGTGTTTAGCTGCACTATTCCCTGGATCAGAAGATAGTGCACACAGTTACAGTTATGGACATCAAAATACATATCATGCGGAAGCGTAAATATAATAGTAAACTTCCTCATGGGCCGATGAGGCCGAAATCATTAAAGTGCAGCAGCGGAAGAACGAAGCACACAGGTGGGACCTTCAGAACATACCCACAGGCAGCCAACTAGAGGTTCGCGACCTAGCCCTTGACATCTTCATCTTCTCTGCCAGCTTGTCCAATCTTGTTGCTGATGAAGGAATGCGCGTAGGCTACGAAAGCAGAAAATAAAACTTTTCTACCGCGCACACAAGGATATCATGCTTAAGGAGGGATCATGGATCGTTACCACTAGACGCGCAGCGCAGCGGAAGAAGAGTTGGAGAAGCCGATCCAACCCCGCTCGTCGAGGTAGTAGTGGAAGTAGCCGATCATCCCGAACAGATCGTCTCCTCCACGCGATCAACCACACCACGAGCAGATCCAATCTGTAGGTTTGTTGATGCCGATCAACGCCGCAGCGAGCAGCGCCTCCACCGGTATCCACACGTCCGGGGCTGGAACGCCGATCGCGAGTGTACCAGCACTCGCGAGCGGCTAGGGTTTGGCTTGGGAGGTGGCGGCTAGGGTTTGGCTCGGGATTAACGAAGCATGCAGCCCTCACCCCTCGCCTCCATATATAGACCTCCTCACTTGGGCCTCGTGGACCGAGGCCCAATAGGAGTCTATCCGGATCTCTATCCGAATTGAGCCCACATCCGAATCACATTCGAGTTAGTGTTCCAACCCGTTAAGTGTGCGACCAGAGGTTCACGTATACTTGGTCGCGACTCGAAACGCCTTTCCGGTCACCACGTTAATAGCGGCCTCTAGTAAGACATATTAACCCCAAAGTATACGTAAAGATCATATCACTGAACTCGTAATGTTCTCATGTACGAATCCCTTTGTCTCACGATATAGATTGAGCTCAAGGCGAGACCTGTGTCATCCTCTTAATAGCTCAATCACTCTCTCGATTCCGTGATGGATTATAAACTCGTGATTGACTCCTCAATCACCTTGGCATGGCCATGCACTTTCATAATCCATTACATCGAGGGGCCCAGAGATATCTCTCCCATAAGGAGGGGTAAATTCTATCTTGATCATTCACATCCCACTACATGTTTTATAGCAAACCCGAAGACTACTTTTATAACTACCCAGTTACAGAGTAGTGGTTAGTAGTCCCAAAATAGGCTACTACGCATGTTGGGAACCATGATGATCTCAAGTCTAAGGATTCTACATAAACACTACTTGAGACCAACTGATGACACATAGAATCTCTGCAGTGTCTCATGGCGGGTCTATCCAACATATGTTCACTAACACATGTCCATATTATTGATTTGATATCTCCATACCATGATCCATGAGACATGATCATCAATCAATACATATGCTGATCTTTGAATCATATCTGTTCCTCATATGATATATAATCAGGGATCATTTAGAAATAGCAACATTTTGGCATTAAGAGTCTCATGAATAAGTCACATACTCATTGATCAATAATGATAATGTCTATTTCAAGGAACAAAGCAATGTATCATAAACATAGTATGTGATATATTCAACATCTCCATGTTGCCTTTAGGGCATATCACCAACAGCTGAGGCACAGTGATTTGATTCCTGATTCTGAATTTTATCGCAAAAGCGAGTGTGAGCACTCCAACCCCGTGCTCCGCGAGCCAATACACAGAATGCAAATAAATAGTATGCATGGCTTAACAAAGGAGAGGCTCGGATTATTTTATTTGCCAAAAATCGCTTTTGGTAGCATTATCATGATTTAATTTTAGTATTATTGTTGCTACCTAAACTCCACACAACAATTGCCATAATTGACTTAATCCACCAAAATACACTTTAATTATTGACTGCTGTCTAAGACTCCAAACAGCGAGTAACATCATTTAACTAATCCACCGATCTCTTTCTCTTTATATTGATTTCTATCTACCCCTCGAAACAGTGAGCGACATCATTTCATTAATCCCCTGATCATACAATCTCTATATGGTTTGCTGTCTAAAACTCTAAACATGTAGTGTCATCCTTTATCTAATATCACTTAATTAATCCACCAATATCGTTTGTATTCTAATCCCTAACAATCCAATCCTTTTTGTTATTGATCCACAACCATAATTTGCTCTTCCAATTATCAACCTTATTATCCATTATCCATCTCTAACTACTTCACTATTGTACCTCCACCAAGAATATCATTGATCAAGTCTACGAATCGCTAGTATACATCCACCGAGAGTATCATTGATCAGTTCTAGGATTCTCTATTAAATATCCACCAAGAATATCATTGATCAGGTCTATGATTCACTAATATATCTCCACCAAGAATATCATTGATCAAGATTAATCTCCTATAGTTATTTTCATACCTCCAAATTTCCAGAAAAATCAATTCATCCATCTAGAAATCGTTCAAATCCTATTAATCCCAATATTGTCAACATCTCCCAAGAATTTATATCAAATATCAATGTTGTAATCCAACCATTACCTTCGCATTTCCTAATACTCCAAAAATCATATAATTCATCTATCTAGTCTATAAATCCATTTGGGCTCCATCCATTTATTTCTCCTAGACTCTACACTATCATTATCCCTCCTATGATCAATCATGAATCCACCAACTTCTTTATGTGATTACCATAAACAACCATCTTCCTTTCTTATGACTCTATTTATTCTTCCTGATATTTTATTTGTGAGAAATGTTACCATTATTTAAAAATATAATACATAGAAATTTCCTGAGACCTAGCAGTTTTGAACAAAAGCATAATGTTCAAGAGTATGCAATAATAATAGCGATCCAGATTCCATCCACCGTTACATGGCATCTGCACCATATGGCATCTTTCAGCGTTATAGCCGCTTAACTTACCACTGGGACGACGCCAGACAATTCAAACCCAGGACAGTTTTTTGAAATAGAACTATATCTGGTTAAGTTCCCATGTCCGCTCTTAACCGTGGGCACGGCTATTCGAATAGTTTTAGACTCTGCAGAGTTTGTACACTTTCACCACAAGAGACAATCAACTCGTTGCCCCACACGATTCCTTAGTCATGTGGTTGAGCAGACCATCACAGTGACTTTTCAAAGTATCTAGTCCCTTTTCTCATTCACCTTATGGGAAACTGCCCACTTGCGGTGGGTCCCATCTATGCGCGGGATGTTTTCCACAGCCACTAACGCAGCTCGGGCTTCTACTTCCCGCAACGTGGGACAGCTGGGAAACTTCACCCTACACCGGTGTCCCTTCAGGCCCCCTTGCCATAGCATATCCACTTCTATCCACTACCGATGAGATGAGTCCGGGGATTTCGATAATTTTACTTAGCCAAGTTGTATTTTACAGACTTGTGGTTGTACTGTTTTACACAGGAGGTCATGACAAGATTCAGTCCTTATTGGTATCTGGGCGGTCTACCACTAACCCACCTTGTGCATCCACTGCACCACACATACACACCCTCGAACCATCCGCCCAGATAATTAAGCAAGTTGGGGTTTTTGAGAGTATAAAATAATTGTACCAACATATATCAGTCATTACCACCATGACTGCCCAAACCAGTTTCACATGATTGAAAATGACAATGAGGCTTGGGGCATTTCAGCGCCCCCTGAATTTCTATGCAGTACTAAGCATAGCATATAATTAGGGACTTATTTTTGAAATGTTACTATTATAATTTTGCTAGGGCGAAAAGGTTCACACATTCAAATATTCCAAGGGAGGGTAATATTATTCAAGGTAAACAATGGACATATACCTAGAATCGTAAATTAAACATGTATTTGCATATAAGCTAACAACATGCAATTTGATAATTTAAAACAAAGTAATTTGCAGAAAACGTAGGTTCAACATGATCAAAGTATTGACTCGCCTGGCGCGGTTTACCGCGGTCTTGAGCTCACACAATGCTTGCTCTTGAGCTTCTGGTCTCTATCTTCACTTCGAGCTTAGTTTCGCTTGATCCATTGAATCTTCACGACTTCTAATTTCTAATTTCGCGATAAATAACTGAATCCAAATAAAAGCAAGTAACTCAAAAGATCCAAGTAAATCCAAATAATCTCAATTTTAGTTTTATTATGAGTTAATGGGTGATTTGGGTGATTTGAGGCAAGGTCTGCGGTAGGGTATGATGACTTGATCTTTTTTATTAACAACCTGTTTTTATCATTTTTGTATTTATCAAGGAAGTTCCATGAGTTAGGTCAGACTTATGAATCGGTGTATGAGTCTAATTAGCTATCATTTTGTCGAGCATTAATATTCCGGGCATACGTGATATATAAGCGATGTATATAATGTCTAGCCCACCGAGTTAGCCCTACTATCTAGGTATATACCATTTTGTGGTATGATATTTTATGTACACTTAGTTATTACTAGGCATAACTTATTTTGAATTCAGGATCCATTGATTCGGGTCCTAGCTTGTGATATGCAATCATACCTATGTTATTATCTACCTAACCTAACGTTAAGATTTAATTTATGGCACATTATCATTTAGTCTATACTTCATTTGTTATTAGGCTTAGCTTTACTTTTCATCTAAATTTATTTATTATACGGGTTCATAGTTTTCTATAGCTTATTAGCAAAATCTCCCTCTAGGATTTATTTAATGGCAGTAGGACGAATGTTAGGGCATATGTTATGATTAGGGGTAATCTTTACTAAGTTCGTATATTTAACCAAAATCATATTTCTTTATTGTTGCTATGAATTAGTAATTTAGCCTTCTAGATGAGTAATTCATATATGAACTAATTCAAATTTAAATCTTTAAATAATCTCATTTATATCCTAATTAAATTTTATTAGCTTCCCTAAATTGTTTTCAAATTTTCCTTGATTTTTATTAATTAAAATGAGCTACAAAAGAAAGAATAAAAAGGTAGGGATAAAAGTGTTGTCGGCCGGATTCGAACTCAGGACCTGAGGGACTGGAGGCGTTAGCGCAGGCTCGGGTAGCCAAGTGGGCAAAGTGCCTGGGCTGATCAGCAAAGACCCAGCAATTGTGCTATGCTTGATGGCACTGGGGCCTCCAAACAGAGGAAGCCGTTGCCGGTGGGACACGGTCTGGCCGGCGGCGAGCAACGGCTGGAGAGGGGTGGGGCTCTGCCAAAATAGGTTGCTCACTAAGGTAGAAACCTAGGGGGGCTCGTGGGCCGGAGCGGCGGCGAGTTGGACTGGCGACGGTGCAAGGCGGATCGCGAGGAGGTGGGATCGGGGCGACGGTGCCGGAGGGGGGAGAAGAGGGGAACCAAGTTGCGCGGGAGCAGGAGGGAGCTGCAGGGGGTCTTACCTTGCCGCTAATTGCACCGGAGAGGGTTTGAGGCGGGCCGGCAGCGCGAAGCGGCGGCGGCTCGAGGGGAAGTCCGGTGCCGGCGAGCTGGGAAAAGGGAGGAGCCGTGGCGTTGGTTGGAGGAGGTCGGGGGCGTCGAGAGGTCCCTCCTGCTGCGAGGGATCGAAAGACGGTGACCCGAGGGGGTGTTGCCGGCGGAGATGGCGGCGGCGGTCGGAGTTGGGGAAAAAGAGGATAAGAGAGGAATGGGGGAGAGGAAGGAAGCTTAGGGAATCCGGGGGGTGCTTGGGGCTTCTTATGGCCGAAGCAGGGCGAGTGAGGCGCGGAGGACTGGGCAACAGCGGAGGACCGGGCGGCGGGGTTGAGGATCGGTGGTCTTTGCCCGGCGTGGGGCTCGGCGCACGGCGGGGCAGGGCAGGGCGAGGGGACGGGGCGACGCACGTGGCAGAGGGTGACGCGGGCGGCGCTACGCAGAGGGCAGCGAGAGTGAGCGACGAAGTGACGGCTCGGGAGCAGGGGGCACAGGCACGCGCGAGAGAGGAGAGAGAAGGGGAAAGAGAGTGCTAGCGCTGGCGGGGGAGAGGAGGAGGAGGGTGGCGGGCAGGGCACGGGCCCGCAGCGCAGAGGGGAGGGGAGCGGGTGGAGGTGGGGGCCAGCTGTCAGCGACGGTAGAGAGGGGTTGGGTCGGGCTGTGGCCAGCCTGACCTTTTTTTTCATTGCTATTTAATTTATATATACACATATATTCATGTATATTTCCATATATATTCATTTTGTGAGAAGAGAGAACATTTTACTTTTGAAATATGATACATAAAAATTCCCTTCTTCTTGCATATGTATATTTTATATACTTATATAGGTTTATGTTTGTGTTTAATTTGTTTTTATTCCCTATATTGCCATTTATTTTGTTTGTACATATTCACATATATATATTTTTATTTATTTGCACATTTCCTTTTAGGGTCTTACTAATGTTTTGTTTCTTTTTGAGCTTCTTAAATTTTTGGAACCTCAACCAAATTCCAGAAAAATGCCATAAAAATCCAAACTCAGATAGAATATATTGCAAAACCATTCAAGAAATTCATATTTCAAATTTCAAATTTTTCAGGATGTTACACTGTAGTAACTTGGTATTGAAGAAAATTCAATTCCAGTCTAATTGGAACAAATTTTTCCCTAAGTGGGAAGGTCCTTACACAGTGGTCAAAGTTATACGACCAAGCTCATTACAACTTGCCATGGAAGACGGTCAGATTCTCTCAAACTCTTGGCATATCAACCAATTGCATAAGTTCTATGTATAACTTTTCTACTCTTTCAATAAAGTTTTTAGTCTATCCAATCTTTATTGTCATAAGTTGAGTAGAGCTTTTTCGATATTTGTTCTACCATTTCGGATACATTCAATATGTTCGAACTGATTGGAGAAGAAAACATCCCTAGTCGAAGTCTCTCCTCTCTACACGTGGTCCTGCCTACTAGAAGGAGCTTCCTAGTGTCAAACTGTTTCTAACTCTTGCTGTCAGCACAAAACTATTGAGTTAACTAATAAAAATCGAAAGGATTTAAGAGAAGGAACTTTGAGTATTTGTCCTGTTATCATTTATATCTTTGATTTGATTAACCTAGTCAAAGAAAGATAACGTCACCTAGTCAAAGCCGTTCCTTTCTACATGTGGTCCTGCCCACTAGAAAGAACTTCCTAGTGTCGACTCATTCCTAACTTTTGCTACTAGAATATGACAATCAAAGTTGACAACGATAATCAGATGAATTGCTCTGATCTCTACATACCCTATTCTTTACTATTTGCTTAGTTTATCTGTATAAACTTAATAAATAGTTGGGGGCTAAGATAGAGTCATCAATATAACTTCAATTCTTAGTTGTAATTTCACTTTCTTTTATTTCTTTTTTCATCTTGCGTGTTCAAACTACTCAACAAGACGAATTGCAGAGAAAGTAAGATGATTTTCATTTACAAAAGGTCTGTTCTTACAAAGTTCTCTATTACAAACTACTTCGATGAAGGAGAGCCGATTTGCATCTCCTCCATGATCTTTTGACCAACTGGCTCCAGCTAATTAGCCGTCTTAATTACCTGTCTAAATTCATAATTTTATGTCATATTTGTTTGAAATTTTGGCATATATAATGCCTTTTGAACTCGTATTTTAAAAATAATCGTATATGTTTGGTATTAACAAAAATAGTACTTATGCCGTCCGGTCATCGGTGACAGTGCTCTGGAGGTGACAAGTGACACCTGCCATCCGGCCGACAGGCGGCAGGCGGCTGCCGCCCAACCACTTGTCGTCCACCCACAAAACGGTAGTGATTAAGTTGGTTAATTAGCTGGCTTAATTACCTATCTATATTTGTAATTTTATGCTATATTTTTTGAATTTTTAAACATAATAAATAAGCTCGAAAAATTATGAAATTTTATACATAGCCTCCAGACATAACATACTTCATTGTGTAATTTTTTAACAATTTTAAATACTTTGAATGTTGCTTAAAATTTCGTACGATTTTGATATTTGTAGGACTATATCAGGAGGCTTCACATAAAATTTTATAATTTTTCAACTCGTTTGCTATATGTAACAACTCTTACAAATATCAAAATCGTATGAATATTTAAAGAACATTAATAGCGGATAAAATTGTTAAAAAATTACACAACGAAGTACGTTGTGTCAAGAGACTGTGCATAAAATTTCGTAATTTTTAAACTCATTTTCTATATTTAAAAATTTAAACAAATATAGTGTAAAATTACAAATTTAGACAGCCAATTAAGCCAGCTAATTCGCCGGCTTAGTCACTACTATTTTATGGGTGGACGGCAGGTGGCTTGCCGTCTCGTGGCTGGGTGGTAGGTGTGTGCCGCCTGATGGTCGGATGACAGGTGCCACGTATCACCTTTAGAGCGCTGTCGCCCGGTAAGCAAACAGTAGAAACGCTATTTTTTTTTATCAATACTACATGTATACGGCTATTTTTATAATACGAGTTCAAAAGATGTTATACATGCCAAAAATTCGTGACGGGGCTGTACGTTGATCATATCTTTCTTCAGAATCCCCTTTTTATTTTTATTTTCTGTTTTCACCTATAGATCTATGAAAGTACGAAGAATTGATGCTACAGGTATAAGTTTCTGGATCCATCTTTGCTGATCGCGGGAGCGGACGCCGAGAACTCAGACAAGCTTGGTTGATGAGTTTTGTCTGTATTTTTCGAGACAGCAACGGATAATAAAGTTGTCGACATAAATGGCGTATATAATTTTAGACTTGAGAAGCTGTTTAGACAATCTATTTTAAGAAACCGTTCT
Organism: Dendrocalamus sinicus; assembly: GCA_036346575.1. Lineage (NCBI taxonomy): Eukaryota > Viridiplantae > Streptophyta > Magnoliopsida > Poales > Poaceae > Dendrocalamus > Dendrocalamus sinicus. The sequence goes on from CM070669.1 coordinate 21,425,672, forward strand.
ATTTATTTTAACTTTCAAATGAATCAAAAGACAAAAATTAAAAGTAAAAAGCAGCCCTTAAGTATCAGCTTTGTTAGATTTTCCCTGGTTTTACGGCATATCTATGGGCCAGCCCAGCCAAAGCCTAGTCCAAACTTAAACAGGCCGGCCCAATGAACTGTATAGACCCGACCAAACTCAAATCCGAGTAGGCCCAAACCTAACTCAGATGTGCCAAAAACTTTTTCCACGTCGCTTTCAAGCCGCCGTGTGGCAGCCAACCGCAGCCACCCAAGGCCTAAGCCAACCGGCCGCGAGCAGAGAGCACACAGACCCGTGCCTCCCCTAATCCCCTTCCCACCTCCCCAACCAGTTCATCGAGCACCTCGCGGGCGAGCGGCGGCGGCGGGCATGGAGGACGGCGGCGCGACGGCAGCGGTGGTGCGGAGGCTGATGTTGGCGAAGGCGGAGTCCGGGAAGAGCTTCTCCGACATCGCCGTCGAGACGGGGCTCACCAACGTCTACGTCGCGCAGCTGCTGCGCCGCCAGGCGCGGCTCAAGCTCGACACGGCGCCGGCGCTGCGGGCGGCCGTCCCGGGGCTCACCGACGAGCTCGTGGAGCTCATGATGCAGCCGCCCTTCCGGTCCTACCACACGGACATCGTCCACGAGCCCGCCATATACAGGTGCCTTGTGCCTTAATCTTGTTGTCATCTTGTAGTTATCTGTAGTTTCTGGTGGCAATTGGAGGCGCGAGGGCTTTGCAATTGCTCTGGTGTAGTGGATGCGAGTGATCATGTGAGCAGAAAGAAATCTTCTTTGTGCTGCTATCCATGACTTCAAACACTTAAAACCTTACTCCATGATATGGTGGAACTAAGTGATAACATATATCAGTGGGCTAATCTTTACTTGGTGACAAATGAGACCTTATCCATGTTTGCTATTGTGCCAACTAAAGCCCTGAGAGAGGCCAGATGGAAAGGTGCCAAAATTTCACCATGTTCGACAAAGAGCATTCCACTTAACATTTTTACACCAATAGTGTGGTGATTCGTGTCTAACTCTCATCTTTCATTGCTTGGTATGATATTTCAATGAGCTGATCTCTATAAAAGTTAGAAATTGGAGCACAACAATATCTAAGTACTAGGTACTTGTGAGTATTGTTACTGATGCATCCATTTTCTTTTTGGAATATCTTACTTCTCTAATTTCCTGTTGAACTTGATAAATCTTTAATCTTCCTTTCAATAGTATGCCACAGTAGTACCATGCTACCTTTATCCAGTGTGTTAACTTTCTGTTCGTTGCACAATCCTGTTTCTTTCTTCCAATTTATCAGGATTAACCAGATGATTTTCAGGTTATCTACATAATTCATTTAAGTTTATGTGACAATGCACATCTGCAACATATTTGAATAGCATTCTTATTAAAAGTGTTAATATATATTGCACACAGATTGAATGAAGCTGTCATGCATTTTGGAGAGAGCATCAAGGAGATTATCAATGAGGAGTTTGGTGATGGAATGTAAGAGATCTACCTATGCTCCATATATACATTAGTTCTTGTTCCAGGTAATTGGGCATGAACAAAATTATGTGATACATTTAGCAAGTTGATTTGTTATTATTAATGTTCTGTGTAGTAAGGAGTGGATCAAAACTTCTAAAGCCTTGATAACAACACATTCCGTGGGGCTTCATCCTTGAATTCATTTTGTTGTATAGATCAATCATTTTGTGTTTGCCTGTAAGATAGGACATTTATTAGAACTTGAGATGGTCTGAATTCTTGCACAGTTTCATATGTGCCTGAAGAACCTCAGTAAACACTTGAATATGTACAATTCTCAATTCTAAGGGTAGTTTACCTTTGCAAAAATGACTCAATGTATCTCATTTCTGTATTGCTGCTTATTGCAGCATGTCAGCTATAGACTTCTACTGTTCAGTTGACAAGGTTCAAGGTGCTGATGGGAAAGATCGTGTGGTGGTCACATTTGATGGGAAGTATCTTCCTTACACTGAACAGGTTTGCATTTGCTTCCAGTGTTTAATTACCTGCTTCCCTGTTTCTGATAAGCTCATGGTGCATATATTGAAGCAAGTGCCCTCCACATGAAAGATTTTGAAATAGTATTGTATGCTTACCTGCTTGACTTGGTACTAGTACCGACCAGAAGTGATCTGTTCATATCACTGTACTGTCGATGGATCGTAGCAGATATATGCATTGAATGAGGCTACAGAGTTACCTATTTAACTCTAATAGTCCTTCCATGTTTATACTAGTATGAGTTCATATATCATCTTACTGGCTAATCTGAATTTGACAAGAAGCTCTAAGCACGCACTTTTGTTTTTCACATGTGCAGAGATCTGAGCATATGATGTCTAGGTTGAGCCGCAAGACATCCTGAGATGACTGCTGCTGGGGAAAGAAGATGTAGCTACTCGTGGTAATATAATATGTATCGTCTTCTCATACTTCTGGACTTGGAAAAGAATTGAGCATGCCTTTTCTAGTCTGAATGATCGACAAAATAAACAAACTTGTATTGATGTGCGGATTGTTAAAGTCAAGCTACTGTTTGGTGGCACCCTTACTAGTTCTATGGGGTGAGTAATAAACACATGAATTGTGAAATTTATTTTATTGTATTGAAATAAAAAATTGTTGTGTGAAATGTAAAATGGCATAGAAGTAAAATTTCTGTCATTTCTTTTTCTTTTGTCAGCATTGTAACTGAATGAAAATGAAAATATTAGTTGTGGTTATTATAATACCTAAGCAGTAGGCATCATATGACAAGTTGATAAGTACGAAGACAAAAGTACTTCCTTAATCAGGTCAGATTAGAACAAACATCAGATCAGGTCAAGTAAACTGAACAAACCTTCAAGAAACTGACGTGCTAGCCCCCATGGTCCCCACTTGCAGAACAAACCTGGTGAGATAATAGACTATTTTGGCAAGCCTTTTGTCACTGGCTATTATCGTTGGATCGTGGCCTCTAGGCGTTCGTATAAACCTTGCATAAATATGTGGAATATTTGTCATTTTATCTTGGATTAGGCTCAGTGCGGTTCCGCGGCCAACAGCCTGACGCAGTCCCTTCCACGGTTCCACCCGCGCCCTTGGCGGTCGGTGCCTGCGCCCGACGCGGCGGATTTGGAAGGACAGGAGGGGGTGCTCCATGTTAACAGTTTTAAGTCCCGGTATTGGTTTCTCCTTACAAAAATTAAAAATCAATATAAATATATGGTTTTTAAAGGGGTTTTTTTTTACTTCTTTAGCTACTGTCTTATTTCAGAGATAAGACAGAAGATCACGGATATATTATACATCCCACTTATCTCGCTTCCATCACGCGCACGTATATCTCGCTCGCTTTTTTCACAGCTCGCCTTCTCTTTTTAAAAGATATTTCTTTCAGCCACTACTATTAATTTTCAGCTAAAAACCATCAGTAAAAACTACTACAAACACCTTCTAAATTAGTCTACTAGAGATATGAACAGAACAGTATTGAATAATTCCGCCGACATGCAAGATATATATATCCAACGATTATTTCACGCTATTATACCTTCCAAAGCTCCGCGCCCCGTCCCGGCCGTGCGCCACGCTCTCCTGGGCCCCTGACCTACCGGCGGTACGTGCGTCCGCCCACCGCCGGCCCCAGTACGCCCCCAGCGCTGACGCGACTCGTGCGGTCGTGCCCCTGGATCCCGGGCTCCCGGCGCAGGCGCGACGCGTCGCGTCGCGAAGGTCCGTCCATGCGGGCACGGAGCCACGGAGTAACAGCAACATACGCATATTATCTGGTCAACAACTCCGTCGTAATGGTTGGCCGGCGGGCGGCGGCCGGCCCGTGCGTACTGCTAGCTCTGCCTCTTTCGCATCCCTCTGCCGCTTCGCTCCGTCTCCTACGCCGGCCGACACCGACGGCCGGCGCGAAGCGGAATCTAGAGCTTCTGAAATGGAAGGCGAGCTTGTCCTGGTCTGACTGCTTAAGGTCGTGCTCCTACTTGGCCAACCTTACCTGCCCAAGCAATTAGTCATGCTGCATCAATTGCAACCCAGCCATGTTATGAATTAAGTTTCCATCTGCATTTGCAAGCCATAATCTGGAATATCGCACGATTCTTGACCTGTATACACAAATTTGGTGCTTGTTAATATGCGACAGAAGCAACACCAACCCAAAACACAAAGAACAGTTGCATCTCAGCATCGGTAGCTAAATTCCTTACGTAAAAGGCATGATAGTGTGAGATACAACCCAGTGGGGAGTAAATAAATTGTGCAGTGTCACTCGCAAAGAAATAGAAAAAAAATATAGCAGAAGCAATACGTTAGAATAAGAAGCGGAGGCCTTAGGATAGGGATTACAGAAGCCTTAAAATAACGAAATCTACTTAATCTACCATCTTGTTCTTGTGGTGAACATTGTTGGCTGGGAACAATCCTACAGCTGTGTAAAAACTCCCTTTCCTCCAGAAAAAATGTCAACCCAAGTTGAGGTTCCTCAAATCTTTCTCTGGATGATTTTGTCCATCTCACCTGTTCGTCTCTGATGCATCAAAAAGCACCCAGGATTAGATGCGGTCCGAGCCTGTATGCTTCTTGCATGCGTTCAAGAAAGGTTCACATGCATTCCAAATGCAGAACGGTTAAGGAACAAACGCGAGTCTGGTCAGGCACTCAGGCATGCAGTTGTGACATGCCATTTGGAGAATAAACGCCAGTCTTGGCTCTGATACCATATTAAGTTTCATGCACCAATCAGTTATCCAAAAACTTAAACTGATGATAAAAAATGGGCAATTCGCTTGTACTTTAACAGACTCAATCAATCCCAGTAACAATTGCGATGCTCAAGAAGCTCGGCTTGTTGAATCTAAAAACGAACAATCTGACGGAGCATCCTGCTAGAGATTGGCAACATAACGCAACTGCAGCGCATGGAGTTATCGCAGAACTATTTGGAGGGGCATCTACCAGTTACCATGTCTGGTATGCTAAAACTCCAGGGCTTGTTACTGTCAGAAAATCAGCTCGGAGGCCACATCGTCCCTGAGCTTGGGAATAGCAGCATCCTGTGTTATATCGACATTGCAAAGAACAACTTCTCCGGGCTATTCCCGCCATCCATTTGCATGGGAAGAACACTGAATACGGTCATCGCTCACTACAATGGATTTACGAGTCTTCACCATCAGACCTTTCAGAACTGCACAAGCCTGAAGCACGTTGATTTCACGGCAAACAACATTCTTGCTGACCTAAGGGGCTGTTTCAGCAATCCTCCCGAACAACTTCAGGAGATGGCTTCCAGTCAAAACCAACTGCATGGAAACTGTCATATGTACTAAATAACGGAGTAAGAATATCCATTACCCAAGAGTTAATTTGCTACATCATTGTGCAAAATAATTGCAAAAATTTTATTTGTAAGACCAAAATCATCCACAACTTTGATAATACACTTTGCAATATCCTCACATATATGTGCTATATCAATTAGTTTAAAGCCTATAATTCTGTTCTCAATTACCCAGTCATCGTTAACATAATGTACAACTACACTAAGATAATTCTCCTTAGCCTAACCTCTCCATATGTCTGAAGTCAAGGCCACCGAAATTGTATAGGTCTCAAAAGAGTTTTTTTTTAGTTTAACATAACTATTATTATAGTATTTAATAAAACATTGAGTTGTTGTCTGTCTAGAAAATAAAGAAAATTTAGGATTAAAGTTTGAGACTCACCGAAGTTTAAAGGTAGATTCTATGAGGCAATTACATAGCAAAGAGATTCTTGAGCTACCTCTGAATTATAATGCTAGTTACGTACCGTACCATCGAGATTGTACTGTAGCTACGTCTGCCTCATGGTTATGTCTTGTTTTTCTTTGCATCTTTGGGTGAGTTTGATCAAGTGCTCAGTTCCACCTGTAACAATTCATGACGATAAATTTTACAAATAGCATATCTTACCAGAGCTCCAGCCTCATCTCGCTTCATTATCTTGTCAAAATCTTGCCACACCTCCGATGTACTTTGTCTGAATCTCTTTGCTTCGGTGCTTGCAAGTGTAGCAATACTCGTAGAGCCTGATGATGGAAGATCTTTTAGAGAAATTCCGTAATCACTCGCAGGAAAATTATCAAAATTCTCCATGAGAAATGTAGAAAACTGCAAAATGCAAATAGAAATTACACTATTATCTATTTTACATTACAACAAAAAAAGTAAGAATAACAAAAAAATGAAAATTAGTATTGTGAGCTCTTTTCTTGGCTGTAGCCAAATTTTGAATTTTTGGCAAAAAAATATTTTTGAATTTTGCTAAATTATCACAAAGTGTATCGAAATTTTTACAAGAAAATTCGGAGAAGAGATTGCAGGTTATGTGTGGCTGAATGAGGGGGGTTTGCTACCTATTTTATAGAAAAAAATTGATATTTTTGATATTTTTCATGTTTTTATACTCCCAAATGGTTATAAACAACTAGAAAATCCAAAATTTTGACCGTTATTAGGTTAAATAGGCCGAATTCGTGCTATGTCTAACGGGCTAAATGGGTTAACTGGCCATGCCGTGCCTATTGTTCTTGGCCTGGCACTATTTGTGTCGTGTCGGGCTGGCACGTTGGCCCAAGCACAGCCTGATGCTTCATGTCACGCTGGCCTGGCACAATTGATTTGTGGGCCGTGTTGTGTCTGGACTAGGCCTATAATAACATGCTTTGGGTCGGCTCAACAGGCACAAACCATTTGGCACCTCTAATCTGGGTCGCCAAGGGAGGAAGACATGGAAATATAACGGGACGGGAGGGGTGTTTAGTTCAGTTCCCGTGTGCATGTTGACGCATTGGGAAAATATAAGGGTCGTTTATCTGTTTGGGCTTTTTTTGGTACAAGATTTTAGTAGGCCGATCGAAAATCAGAAATGAGATGGGTCAAAGATTTCTTTTTATTTTGACTCAACCAGGAGCCTAAACTTTATTCATCAAAGGGAAAGGCTACAAAGAGGCTACCTGGAGCTTAAGATTCACAATAGAGAAAAAGATATAGAAGATAGATGACAAGCAAATAGCATTACCTATGCTTGTTCTTAAAAAACCAGCTCTCTTCCTCTCCATGGCGCCCTAATAGCCATATTTATAGCCATAAGGGGTTATTTACCCAACTACTCCTGCTGAGGTCAGTAACAGTAGGGGTAAATCTACCCTTTCCTTTGGCACAACCTATTTGGGCTGGCCGATAAGCTACACATTTGCTATGCATTTGGCATGATGGGTTGATTGGGATTAAAAACATTTAGGAATTTACATTTTTTTTTCTCGCTACAGGAAAAAATGTAAACCGAACACAGGGTAATTTTGTTGTCTGGGATGGGAATTGTAGTCTTGTGCTAGTTTGATCAAAGTATGTGTAGTTGCATGAAATTTACTTTTAAACGTCTGTGGCCTCATATAATAGATACAGCAGGTTACAGGGAGCTTGCACTAATAATTGTGATTCATATCACTAAAATATAAGGGTGTTTTTTTACTAGCAGCAAACTGACAATTGCACGAAGGATAGAATGAAAATCACAACTTACTGATTACTGAGGATACAACGAAAGTAGAAGCCACAAGCTAAACCTGAACTTACAGTTGCCAGAGATAGAATAGGTTCTTTTAGATTGATGATTTATAGCTTAAATATTTGAATTCTGGCTATTCGCGAGAGGCAGTATGCAGAGGAAAATAGTCGCATACGATTTTAGGCGGTACAGCTGAACTTAATACACTTTTTACTACAATTTTTCTATTTATCCCGCATTTAAAAAAAATACATCGTTTAAAAACTAATTACTGTAGATAGTATAAACATAAGCCAACATTTAGCCTAAAAGAATCCGGCCAATGAATCATCACAACTAGAGCTCCCCTTCTCATGGAAAAAGTGCTACAACTTAATGACTACTTGAGTGATACAACGAAGCCGAAGTGAAAAAAAAAAGAGAAGAAGAAGATCGCATTCATGTTAAACGGCACTTCCGTTTGTCACATAATAACTCCAGAATAGTTTATAGCAGGGATTCAAATTTCAGCCAAGATTTCACGTTTTTCGCTGAAATTCGGTTTTCTCAGAGTAGGCCGAGAAAAGCCCAATTCGGCTAGAATTTTCGACCCAAGTTTGAATATCTTGCCCATGCCACCGACTGAAGAACGTGTAGAATTGTTGATAGCAATCAGAGAGGGGTGAATGATTGCAACACACAGCGGAAACCTTTTTTTAGATTTTCTACCTTTTAACGTGCAAAAACCAGAAATAAAAAAAACAGTTTTTTCCTGATTTCACTGTAGCACACTGTAGCAAAATATTGTAGCGTACTGTTGTGAAGTACTGTGGCAGCGAAAACTTCCGATCGGTCGCTAAACGTGCATGTTTTTTTCTTAATCTTCTACTCAATTTTTTAATTAAAATTAATTCATGTATGCAAGCAACAAAAATACCTAGACATAGATCAATGCATGGAGAATTTATAGGAATCAAAAAAATTAAGAAAAAGATAATAGATGCGAATTAAAAAACTCACAAATGTTTATTCGAAAACACGAGAACTATTCATCCATCACATATCTCGTGCAGAAGCATGCAGCCGCCGTAACCCCTGTTTTGTTTGCTCCAATACAGCGCCGCCGCACGCCTTTTTCCTCACGCGTCCCGCGCCGTCCCAAAACGCGTACTCTTTTTACATTTCTCCACGGCTGCACCGTTAAACTCTTGCGACGCTGCCGCATGCATATATATACACACGCAACCCTCTGTAACACCTATTCAAACTCTACTTAAAAACCTAATCCAACTCCAACTAAGTCTTAAAATCCTAATCCAACTCCAACTAGGCCTTAAAATCCTAATCCAACTCCAACTAGGCTTGGGCCTTTTTTTACCTCAACTAGACTTTTGGCCCACTAATTTTCAAAGGACCCAAAACCCTTCCTAACACGGGATTTCGCACTCACGACTTTTTTAACGCGTCACGTGTCGAAGCCTCCAGAACCGCACCTCCCGTAGCTTCTCTACGTATCATCCACCTTTGATCTCCATGCGCCCCAAGCATGAGCCCGATCATCTCGTGACGTCCTTGACCGTCCGAACCTCGGATCTCCTCATCCTAGTTCCGGTCCACCTCGTCACCGACCACGATCGCCTCCATGCTCAACCTACATATGCAAAGACCAAAGAATATTTTTTCGGCACAAGTTCGTCCCAACTTGACCAACATCAGTTCACGCACGCACCACACACCTCGCATAACATCGCTAAACAAAATCACCAATTATTCATCAAAATAAATTAACCATTGCCAATTATTCATCACCAAAATATCCTAAACCTAGCCACATGGTCTAACAATCTCCCTCTTGATGAATACATTGACAACACCACAAAATTGTATGATGAATTAGCTTTAAATAGATATAAGTGAAGAACTGAAACCGAAAAAACAGTTTAAACCATAAGTCTCAAATCTCTCCCCCTCAACACAAGAGAGGCAATTTTATTCTCCCCAAATTCTCTTTAATTTCTCGCAAAGCATACCAAATCTCTCCCCCTTTGGCAATGTAATCATCAAGAAAATTTAAAGAATGAATAATTCTAAGAAAGAGCAATGATAATAAAAATCTAGAACCTTTGTAGATTATCCAAGTCACGTTGCATTGGTTTAATATCACAGCCAAGTCATATTTTTGAGTAGAGCTATCTAGATCATATAAAGCCATATATCATATAGCAATGTCAAAACAAGTTTTCAATATGATTAAGTAATTTATATCAATGACAGGCATCTCAACAATGACCAAACCAATTATAAAGAGCACAATGAGATATCACAACGAAAAGTCAAAGCCTAAAAGTGAAGCAAATTTTAACTCTAGACGGACTAGCAGTCTCATGTAACAACTTATTGCTCTACACTCAATTCTTAGGCATGTGACATGCTTGTAGCATACTTCTTTTTCATAATGACATATTATTTTTTGTCATGGTGGCATGCTTGAAGCATACTTCTTTTCATTTTACGCACTTTTGTGCCTTTTTTTCACCATGGCATGCTTGAAGCATACATCTTTTCAATTCTTTCTTTCTTATATACCTTTTTTTAACAATAACATGCCTAATTGAGTGAACATAAAAATTGTAACATGAAACATACGGGCCTCATAGCCAAGAGTTAAAATAAGACTCACAATCGAGCTCATCCTTTTTGATGAATACCACAAAGTAATAAATATAATCAATCTAGTTAAAATATTCCGCCATGTCATGCTTTTATTTCAAATGTAGCAATTTAATTATAAACAGTCATGATCAAAGCTACACAACATATGAATAGATATGATAAAGAGAGCTCTACTACTCAATTGGTTTCAATGACTTGGATTTGATGAGTTATTTAACAAGGATAATAAACAAAGCTTCCGAAATTTTTAAACAACAAGCTCCCCCTCAGAATAATCCCAAAAGATGTAATACTCCCAACTCACTTCGCAATTGAGGAAAACGAGAAGTATCAAATGATTTCATGTGCAAATTACCAACTTGAGAATTTAACAAGATGTAAGACAACATCACCTTTTCCACATGGTCTTTCAAAAAGTGAAATCTCTTACAAATCATCAAAGGAGTGAAGAATCATCAAGTGTTCCAATCAAGTAATGATAAAAAAAACTGGAACCCAATTTAGCTCATGTTTTCCATCCTTGTCAGCTGTTCTTACATGATAGGAAACATCGGTCTCACAGTATTGGGGTTAGTAAAATAAGATTTAGGAATCCAGTACTGTGACACACGACGAATAGGAGCTACAAAGGTAGAACCAAAATCACGTGCATGTGGATGATTAGAATGCCGAAAAGAACATGAATCATTTGAATTAAATCCCAATCTAGCATGTGAAGCAGATTTAAAGCCATCATGAAAGTTCTCAAAAAACATAGCTTTCACGTTAGTTCTAGGAACAAAAGACATTGCATGTTTTTGTTTCAAAGCATTCAATCTTTCCTTTCTCTCTTTCTTGACACGTCTAAAATAAAATTCATTCAAGTGTCCATCCCTTCCACAGTAGGTGCAATAAAATTTAATATAACCAGAATTCTTTTGAGATGATGAGCTAGCACCTACATTATTATTTGATGAACTTTGCACAAAGCCAGCAGATTTAAACACCGTTTGATTTGGTTTATGTTTCACTTCAATTTTTCCAGGTTCTAACATTAGGAGGATTATTCTTGGCACTCAACAAAATTAAATCCTAAACCACGATTTTTCACACTTGTTTTTGACTTGTCTAGAATCATATTTAAATTTTTCTTGCCAAAAGAAAATCTCTCTAAAGTGTCTTTCAGGTACTCATTCTCTTTAGTTAGAGTAGGACAAGTTGTGCATTTATTAGATTCATTCACAAGATTTTTAGAAGCACTAGACTGAGCCAATCTTTCTTTTTCAGCAAAATCATTAAGTTGTCTAGTCAAAGCTTCTATTTCAATGTTAAGCTTAGGACAATTTGAGCAAGAAGATATCTTATGATAAATCATCTGTTGAATTATTTCCTGAGATGAGTTAAGTCTAGCTTCTAATAATTCACATTTAGACCAAGCTTTAGAATGAACATTTGAAATATTTGATTCTAAACATGAAGAATAGCTAAACTTGAGCTTTCCAATTTCATCATTAGCACATTTTAATTTTTCATCACAAGAGTCATGTGTTAATCTTAATTCATTAAATTTAGCAGTTACATCTCTAAGTTGATCCATGTTTAAAGCATTTAGTGACCTAGCATTCTCTGACTCAGAATGTAAAATTTGACAAGACTCACAAGATTCATCATCGGGAATTAAAACTCTAAGTCTTGCAATTTCAGAATTTAGAGATTCAATTAAAGTATCGTATTTCTTAATCTTTTTATCTTTCTTTTCTGACAAAGTACCAAGTTTAGCAACAGTTTTAGCTAAATCATCATAAGAAGGTTCTACCTCATTGTAGTTGTCGCTGTCAAGATCATCATTGTCGGTGGAACTTTTGCTACTTGCCATTAGACACAACCCAGTTAAATCTTTCTTGCCTTTGGGAGTATCATCCTCGCTGTCCGTGTCCATATCACTCAAATTAATTTGCCCAAGAGCGGCAAGAACACGATGCACCACCTTGCGATTCATATAGCTCTTCTTTTTATTCTTCCTTTTTTTCTTTCTCCATCTCTTCTTCCTTCTCATTCTCTTCCCTTACAAATCTTGCTAGAAAATTTGGACATTTAAGATGAATATGATTGAGATCACCACACTCATAGCACCTTTGAGGACCAAAATTTCCTTTCTTTCTTGATCTCACATTCTGCAAAGCTCTTGTGAAGCGTGTAGAGAGGAGTGCCAAATCAACTGCCGGAAGTTGCTCTAACTGTTCATCGGTTAGTGAAGACAAAGAAGACAAAGCATAGCTAGTAGAAGAATTATCACCATTAGACTTGCTAGATTGTGAAGCTAAAGCAATTGATTTATTACCATTATTTTTTCTAGCAAAAACATCTAATTCATGAGTTTTCAATTTAGAATAAAGGACATCTAATGTAAGCGTACTCATAACAATAGATTCTCTAATGGATGTAACATTCATCTCCCATATAGACATATCTAATGCTCCAAGTAATTGACGTGCATTTTCAGCATCAGTATAAGTAACATTAACAGCACGTAGGTTACTAAGAATTTTATTAAAGCGGGTGAAGTAATCATCTATTGATTCACCAGGTTTCATCTCAAAATGCATGTAATCCTTTTGTACATATCTTGACGTACATCTTTAATAGTAGATGAACCCTCATGATAACCACATAGTGCTTTCCATACCTCATATGCGGATTTAAGATGCACAACACGATCAAAATCACTCCTTCCTAGTCCTTCAATTATCATGTTCCTTGCCTTGCTATTTGCCTCCACTTGTGCTAAATTTGCTGCTGACACAGTATCGTTCTCGGGCACTTGATAAGGCTTGTAGACCTTCTCCCATATTGCAAAGCCTTGAGCTTGAATATATGCCTCTATCTTCGCTTTCCAATACTGAAAATCAACACCATCGAAAACACAAGGTTTTGTGGAATACCTATCTGTCGACATATTTTCTAATCACCGGTTAAGATCAATTAGAAAAATAAACCTGCTCTGATACCACTTGTAGGATCGTTGATAGCAATCAGAGGGGGGTGAATGATTGCAACACACAGCGGAAACCTTTTTTTTAGATTTTCTACCTTTTAACGTGCAAAAACCAGAAATAACAAAAACAAAAAATAGGTTTTTCCTGATTTCACTGTAGCAAAATACTGTAGCATACTGTAGCAAAGTACTGTAGCAGCGAAAACTTCCGATCGACCGCTAAACGTGCACGTTTTTTTCTTAATCTTCTAATCAATTTTTTAATTAAAATTAATTCATGTATGCAAGCAATAAAAATACCTAGACATAGATCAATGCATGGAGAATTTATAGGAATCAAAAAAAATCAAGAAAAGGATAATAGATGCGAATTAAAAAACTCACAAACATTTATTCGAAAACACGAGAACTGTTCATCCATCAGATATCTCGTGCAGAAGCATGCAGCCGCCGTAACCCCTGTTTTGTTTGCTCCAATACAGCGCCGCCGCACGCCTTTTTCCTCACGCGTCCCGCGTCGTCCCAAAACGCGTACTCTTTTTACGTCTCTCCACGGCTGCACCGTTAAACTCTTGCCACGCTGCCGCATGCATATATATACACACACAGCCCTCTGTAACACCTATTCAAACTCTACTTAAAAACCTAATCTAACTCTAACTAGGCCTTAAAATCCTAATCCAACTCCAACTAGACTTGGGCCTTTTTTACCTCAACTAGACTTTTGGCCCACTAATTTTCAAGGGACCCGAAACCCTTCCTAACACGGGTTTTTCACACTCACGACTTTTCTAACGCGTCACGTATCGAATCCTCCAGGACCGCACCTCCCGTACTTCTCCACGTATCATCCACCTTTGATCTCCATGCGCCCCAAGCATGAACCCGATCATCTCGTGACCTCCTTGACCGTCTGAACCTCAAATCTCCTCATCCTAGTTCCGGTCCACCTCGTCACCGACCACGATCGCCTCTATGCTCAACCTACACATACAAAGACCAAAGAATATTTTTCCGGCACAAGTTCGTCCCAACTTGACCAACATCAGTTCACGCACGCACCACACACCTTGCATAACATCGCTAAACAAAATCACCAATTATTCATCATAACAAATTAACCATTGTCAATTATTCATCACCAAAATATCCTAAACCTAGCCACATGGTCTAACAGAACGCAAGTCCTCGAGACCTCGGCAGTGTTCTCTCGTGCATTCTCATTCGTGAATCGCCTCAGCCAACCACAACCCCAGTTAGGACCGCATGGAAGGAGGCGACGTTGGCACAGGGACAGGCGGAGCTGGCTCCAGCAAGGAAGGGAGTGAACTCAGCGCCGGATGCAAGGAAGGAGGCGGACTCGGTGCCGGCTACAATGGAGAAACGGGAGGTGTCACCTGCGGCATGGGGAGAGGTGGAGGCGGCGTCGGTGCCAAAGAAGGAGGGGGAGGTGCCGCCTGCGGCAAGGGAGGAGGTGGGGGGTCGCCTATGGAAAGGGAGGAGGGCCCGGCGCCGCCTACACCAAGGGAGGAGAGGGACTCGTTGCCAACGGCAATGGAGGAGGGGGAGGTGTCGCCTACGGCTAGGGGGAGGTGGAGGCGGCGGCGGCGGCAAAGAAGGAGGGGGAGGTGCCAGCTGCAGCAAGGGAGGAGGTGGAGGCACCAGCATGGCTTCAACTGGAGGTTTTCAACTGCTCAGCCTTGTCCCCTCTCTTCTTCCATATCTAGAACTTGCCCCTAAACATCACATCCAGCACAATACAAATTAGTATTTCACCGAGATTTTTTAAAACAGTTCAATTTCTTGAATTCAAAGCGTCCATTCGAATTTTGACCGAAATTATCTGAAAAACCCCGAAATTGCCGAATTTTGGTTATCTTGCCGGGTACCAAAAAAATTTCCCAGCCAAAATTTAAATCCCAGGTTTATAGTTTATTCACGAGAATCCCCTGGACATTTTCGATGCTTCATGCACAATGACTTCACCGAAGATTCAAGGAACAAGGCCGTACCATTCACTCATCAATTCGCATGGTGGATGCCATGGAGAAGACTTGATTGAAGGGCTTAAGAGTTGTACCGAGCTTACTATTGGCAGCCTGCCTCCTGAGGGTTGACTGTTACATTTGTTGCATCTTCAGTTTTCAAAGGTGGAGCTTTGTGGTTTGTAGACGTTGTTTGTTGCCTACACAAGCAAAGAACTTTAATGTATTTAAAAAGAACTTCAAAATGCATGTTCAAGTTGCCATGCTGGAAGTCACTAAACAGAAAACACTAGAAAAATGACTGAATTATGTCATTTGATGAAAGTCTGAACTAAGATTTACTTGGAGAATCCAAAAATCTTCAGATTTTGTGGTGAAAGTAATTGAAAAGTAAAATAGGAAAGCTTTACAAATTAGTGTTCTGTGGAGTAATTGACATTTCACTGCACATTTGAAACCAAACAATACAGGATAAGCTACAAAGTTCAGTGCAAAAACTTAAGATGATAAAGACATAAAATAGAAGCACATGTGCAAATAGGGAGCTTACCAGACAAAAAGGCCCCGCTTATTTCGGCTTGAGCTTCTGACTTCTGACTTATTTTTCACTATTCAATAATTTCGTTTTTTCTGGTTTTTTGGCTTTTTTGTCGGTTCTTTTTTTTCCGTATTCATTTGTACTGTCCGTGACAAGCTAACCTATTTTTTCTATTTTTAAATTTTTTAAAATTTAATTACGTCAAATAAGTCACCGTCAGTTACAGTATTTTTTTAGCCAGCTACAGTGTTTTTCAGCCATAAACCACTCAAAATAAGCCCTTTTTGAGTAGGGCCAAACATGAGGGGGAATCTTTCAATCCATCAACGCTGAACTGCTTGAATAGACCAGATGCCAGTAAACATTCACCAGACTTGAGCAAAACCACCAACCAGAAGATTGCGACATAATTTAATTGAAGTTGTTAGCATACTATCTCATTAGTGCATGACAAGAGACTACTAACTAAGCAGCTGCACGAGCTACAGTGAGTACTGTTGCAATAGCAGCAATCTTAATGCTTGACAAGTATGTGCAGTCTATCCTGTCAAGCTGTGCAATAGAACTCGTGTTGCTAAGACCCAATTGGGCTAGGTATACACACCAAGGGAAAATACAAAGAACCCCCTACACTAGAGAGAAATACAATATCATGCATACATACAAGAAATACATATCACGCACATGTACACTAACATACCCAACAACTTTGGTTGTTTGCGGACGGACTAGCTGTTAGAATAGGTATATTTCTTTTGTATTTACTTATATGTATAGTGTTATCTTTGTATATAGTCCCTTGTACCCTCTTTATATATTGCTTATTGGACCTCATAAATATACACATAATATTTATAACATTGTATCAGAGTTAGGGCACTAACCTAGTTCCACCGGCTACCATTATGTTGTCTACCAGCGCTGCCCACGAGGTCGCCGCCTCAATCACCCCCACACGAATCCACCGCCACCTCGTGGACCGACCGTGCTGGAGATCACTCGGAGGCCCAACAGCCCACCATCCACCGCCAGGCCCGCCTGTCGCCTGCACCAGAGCCGCAAGAGAGGGTGTTGCCTCCAAATCATTGCCAGCTGTCATCGCCTCTAGGACGAACTGCCTTCTGCGCCGCTGAAGCCGCACGAAGAAACCTAATCAACTTCTTTAAGCCCCATGAAGAAACCTAATCGATTTCTTTACTGAGTGTGTTTCCAAAATATCAAAAAAAGAGAGAAGATAATGTCCTTCACGTCGAAATAACTGCCACGCCATCCAGCGCTATCTGTTAGACTTCGTTGTCTTAGTCACCGCACCGTCTAATGTGTCTACTGATGGCTTTCATTCTATCAGCTGCGATCCCATTCTTGGAAACAAACTCTATGGGACAAACTATATGTTGTGGTCTTCACTCATGGAGATCACACTCGGTGGTCTTCTCCTTTGGGGACATGCCTCTGGTGCTCGACTTTGTCCACCATCGCCGGTTCAGCCTCCTCCCAGACAATCTACTTTTGCACCTCCTGCAGAAGATGAGGTCGCTAAGGAGGCAGAGGCTATTGTTGATGCTAATACTGCTGATGAGGC
This sequence comes from Dendrocalamus sinicus, assembly GCA_036346575.1. NCBI lineage: Eukaryota > Viridiplantae > Streptophyta > Magnoliopsida > Poales > Poaceae > Dendrocalamus > Dendrocalamus sinicus. The sequence continues at coordinate 21,442,990 of CM070669.1, forward strand.
CTTTCAATTTGCCATACACACTTTCGAGGGCTAGTGTGCTGATGAGGCCTGTGTTTGAGCCACCCTGGTGGTCAGTGCCGATGAGTCTATCCATCCAACATTGTTGGTCTGTGTTCCACTCATCTGCTCTGGGAGTACTTGCGCAAGCAATACCAACAGACAGTAATGCTCAGTTCTTTTTGCTTTAGTGTCAGTTGGAGATGCTTTGCTAGGAGAACTCATCCATTGACAACTTCTTCCGAGCCCTGGCCAATCTCTAGCACCAGCTGGATGAGCTGGCCTCTCCACTTTGTCAGAAGTGCCATAAAGTGCAAAAGGCGGATCATGATCGCTTTTGCTTTTCTGACTTCGTCTGCCATCTTTGCCCAGAGTTTTGAGTCTGTCAGGGTTTAGCTGCTCAGCCACTCACTGAGATCGACTGTCATCGAGGCTCTTTCGACGCTTTGAGCTGAGGAGCTTCGGCGCGAGTTAGCAGCATAGTCTATTCCGATTGTACTTGTTGCCCCTTCTGCTTCGACTATAATTCCATTTTTGCACCAATTAGGGTTTAGTGAAACTTTTGTAAGAACTTTAGACACGAGTATCATAGTTGTGCGATGCAAAAAAAACAGAACAAGACGTGCGAGGATGGATGATCCAAGGGGGGCAGGGCGACCCTCTACAGGAAGACAGATCATCACGTCAGGTTCTCAGCGAGTTGACTCTGTTTAGTAGCTCTGTTAGGCTCTTCTTCAGCAGCTTTCTCACAGCTTAGTAGGTTTTGCCAGTCTAGCTCTGACATCTCCTCCAGATGCCTCTTAGGTTCTAGACTCTGGTGCTCTTTCGACGTGATAACAAACTCAACATCTCTCGCTTCAGTAGAACCTTCTGTTTTTCCTACCTCTGTTCAGATACTTAATGGTACTTCTCTGTTTGTCTGCTGTTAGGGTACTTTTTGTCCACTAAATTTTCTGTTCCAGTTGTTTTTCATGTTCTCCAGCTTACCATGCAGCTTCTCTAGGTGCAACACCGATCTCGGCTCTAGGGTTGGTTTTGACTCTCATACTTGTTTCGTCTAGGATCGACAGACAAGGATGATAATTGGGACTGGCCAACACCATAGGAATCGTTAGGGTCTCTCCATCCTTAACCACCTTCACCTTCTGTCTACCTCAGTTGCTCCTATCGCCTCTACATCTACCTCTACTGTCACTATTGCCACCACCTCTAGAGCTTTTGCATAGTGACATCATCATTTAGGTTACTTGTGTGGGTCCTATCTTTCTTCATTAGTTCATATAGGTGTTCTTGGATATGTTACTTTTGACACAACTATATTTTGCTAGGGTTGTAAGCTAGGCAAACAACTACAATTTCCTTATCATTCTAGTGAATTCTTGTCTTCTCATTCTTTTTTATTTAGTTCATTCAAATATATAGGGATATGCTCCTATTGTTTCTAAAGGCGGACATAAATTCTATGTAATTTTATTGATGATTATTTTTGCTTTACATGGCTTTTTCCTATGTCTAATCGTGATCAATTTCTTACGACATATCGTAACTTTGCAACAATGGTTTGTACTTAATTTGAGTCCTCTATTTGTACTTTTTTCTATGATTCTATTGGCGAGTATTGTTTTGGTGCTTTTAGATAGTTTCTTTCTAAGCAGGACACTCTTTATCAGTCTTCTTGTCCTGGTACCCATGTTCAAAATGGGGTTGCTGAGTGCAAACATCGCCATCTGATTGAGACTACCTGTACTCTTCTCCTTGCCTCTCACGTTTCACTATAGTTATGGCTTGAGGCTGTTTCTACAGCTGTATATCTCATCAGTATTCAATCTTCCACTGTTCTTAAGGATGCCAGTTCTACAGGACGTCTCTACTCTTGAGCCCCCAGTACACTCACCTTCGTGTTTTTGATTGCACCTATTTTGTCCTGCTGCAGCCTCGTGAGCGCCCCAAGCTGTCGCCTCAGTCAATTGAGTGTGTGTTTCTTGGTTGAAGTTCTGAGTATAAAGGTTATTGCTGCTATGGTCCTTCTGCTCGACAGATCAAGATATCACGATACATTATCTTTAATGAATCTCGACCTTTCTTCTATCAAGATTTGGCACCTTGTCTTGTTTCCACCAATGAGACGATTTCATGGTTATCTCTTTCTAACTCTTCACCTATTTCTCCACTATCGTAGCCTTCCCCTAATCTGTCTCTAGTGGTTTCTTCTGTACCCCCCGCCTCCTATGTTGCTTCCTGCAACATCGCCACTTGTTTCTGTAGCACCACCGTCTCGTTTCTCTAGGGTACACTACTCCAGACATCCTCATCCCTCACTAGCTCATCTCCAAGTATCTTGCCAACATCGGCATCTGATTCTTCTAATGATGCTCCTCGTTACGCCCTTCATGACCGGACATCTCTTCGGTCTCCTCATCGTATTGGTTTTGCTTCAACAAATTATACTCTCTGTCACTAATCCTAGTTCTTATCGTGAGGCTATTCCTCATTCTAAGTGGTAGCTCACTATAGTAGAGGAGCTTGATACTCTTTGACGTATGGAGATTTTGGATATTGTACCAACATCTGCGCATGCTCGCTTTATCACGTGCAAGTGGGTGTACAAGATTAAGACCCAGTCTAATAGTACTATCGAGCGCTACGAGGCTCATCTTATGGCTCGTGGCTTCCACCATGAGTACGGTCATGACTACGATGAGATTTTTGCCTTTGTTGCCCATATGACCACTGTTCACACTCTTGTTGCGATTACTTCTGTTCGCCGGTAGTCCATCTCTCAGTTGGATGTTAAGAATACATTTCTTAATGGTGTTTTGTATGTCTTTCTTAATGGTGTTTTGTATGCCTTTCTTAATAGTGTTTTGCGTGAGGATGTCTACATACAGCTATCACCTAGGTATTTTGTTCCAGATGGGCATGTTTGTTGTCTCTGTCGTACTTTTTGTGGCCTCAAACAGACTCCTTGGTCTAGTTTGCATGTTTTACCTCCGTTATTACCATTGTTGGTTTTACTGTCGGTTCCCATGATCCAGCTCTTTTTGTCCATGTCTCACCTGGGGGCAGGACACTACTTTTGTATGTGAATGATATGATCATCATTGGCGATGATTCCTCATTCATCATGTATGTGAAGAAGCATCTCAGTGAGTAGTTTCTGATGACTGATCTTGATTTTCTAACGTACTTCTTTTGGATTGAGTTCACTTCTACGTCTAAGGGCTACTAACTCTCTTAGCAGAAATATGTTTAGAATCTTCTTGATTGTTCTAGTCTGACTGATGCTTTGCTGAGACTTCCATGAAGTTATCCCTTCAGCTATGTGCCACTGATGGTGATCTTCTTAAGGATCTACTCTTTATCACCATCTTGTTGGGAGTTTGATGTATCTTGTAAGCACTTGTCTTGATATTGCTTATGATGTTCATATCTTGAGTCAGTTCATGACTCGTTCTACTCACCTTCACTATAGTCACGTTCTTCATGTTCTTGCTACTTGCGTGGAACTATCTCTCATCGTTTGTTTTTTCCTAACTCCAACTCACTACAGCTTCAGACGTACTCTAATACAACCTGAGCTAGTGATCTTTATGATCATTGTTCCCTTTCTACTTACTGTTTTTTTTGTTCCTCCCTGGTTACCTATGGCTCCTCTCTTGTTACTTGAAGACAAAAAAACAGATTGCAGTTTCTCGTTCAAGTGCTGAGGCTGAGTTAAGAGATATAGCAGCAGATATTACTTGGTTGAGATAACTACTTGCAAATTGTGGCGTACTTATGATGGGATCTACAACTCTTTTGTCTAACAGTACATGTGCCATTAGTATTGTTTGTGACCTAGTGAAGCATAGTTGCCGCCAGTATCTAAGCATTATCATGTCGTCACAAGGTTAAGTAGAGCCACTGGATTACAGCAAATTTCAAGACCTTGGCAATGCATCAATAACTTCTCGTTCTGTTGAAACATTATAGTTTTTGTCTGATGAAACTTTTTAGTTGACCAATAACGGTAGGGGTGGATATCGAGCCAACTGCTCGTCTTATCGAGCTTTTTCTAAAATTGGCATATTTTGATTTAATATCATTTTACGGATAATTTAAAAGTATTTTTAGAAACGAGCTAACGAGCCGAGCCGAGTCGAGCTTGAGCAAAATTCAAATTCATTTGAAATCAACTCATTTTAATGTTTAACCAATTAACAAGTATAATTGAAGCAATTTTGAACCGAGCCAACGAGCTTTTTTTCCACCCCTAAATAACGGGACTAAAATCTGAAGGCCCCAGAACATCTTATATCTTTTCAGATTTCTCAACATATACACACCGATACCTCAACTTACGATATTTTGCTTCTCAAGATATACTGACATTATATTGGTACTCTGGCGGTCTGGCCATCTGTAAATCACAGTGAGTAAAGTTGCTCCACAAAGTAAATCGAGAAGAACATCATTTCTCAGAATACTATATAGAAAACAAACTGGAACTACGCATTGAACTGTTAAACAAAAACTTTCCAACAGTGTCTGATGCTATAATCTCCCGCAGTAGGTCATGTGTGAAATTCTGTAATATACTACTCATCAGTGTAGGTGAAACATTTCGCAAGACATACAATATCTTACAGTTTCTATAGACCCTGTACATATGTCATCTGAAAGGTTCTACGGGTGCTGTTTCTTCAAGAAGAGCCGCAGCTTGAAAACATTCAGCAGCCTCAGTTGCTGACCTGCCACCTTCCTCTTTGTGGAGTAGACCAAGATTAAACCATGCCACATGATTTGTTCTATCCAGTTGCAGTGCATCAGACAGGAAGCACCGTACAGAAGGCAACGGCCTGTTCCCAAGTTGTCGAAGAACAATAGCAGTTGATATCAAACTTGAAACATGTTTAGGATCAAGGTCTAATGCTCTGAAATAAGCCCCCAAAGCCTCTTTTTGAAGACCTTTCGCTTCATAAAGTTTTCCTGGAAATAAAATCTATGTGAATAATATGAAAACAAGTATCTTCGGGTAAAAATAAAAAAAATATTTTTTGTGAAAGATTTACTGAATAAGTTGTAATGACACACATTATGACTGATATGAAGCTCATGTAGGTATGGGTTCAATTGAAAATTGAATGCTGTACCTAGTACCTACAAATGCATTTTTCTTCTTTACCTTGTGTACCTCACGTACCTTTTTATGTTTTGTCTTGGCACCCATAGGGTCTCGCTAACGTAGTATACCGGATGTTGAATTCCTTCCTTTTCCTTCAACAGGACGGCACTCACTGCGACCGGGGTTGCAACGAGGTATAGGAAAAGGGCCTCTCCAGGTCTTAGGCTTGTGAGGAGTAGAGAAGCTGTCAGGTAGGATTTCAGGTCTTCGAAGGCCTTCTGTGCCTCTAGGGTCTATAGGAAGCCTTCGAACCTACTGGACATCTTGAAGAAGGGGAGGCCTTTTTCTGCTATCGTGACACGAATCGTCCAAGTGTAACCATATGTCCCGTAAGGCGCTGGACATACCTGATGGACCGAGGCAGTTCCATATCCAGGATCGCGCAAATCTTCTCTGGGTTTGCTTCGATGCCCCTTTGTGATACCAGGAAGCCAAGAGCTTTTCTCCTTTTACACCGAAGGCGCATTTTTCGGGGTTTAGCTTGACACCAAATTTGTGAAGGTTGATGAACGTCTCTTGGAGATCTTCAATGTGTTGAGGCTAAAATGCTTTTCACGACAACGTCGTAAACATAAACCTCCACGTTGTGGCCCAATTGATCTTTGAGGATGAGGCAGACGAGGCATTGGAAGGTGGCCCGGCATTCTTCAACCCAAAGGGCATGTGTAGGTAGCAAAAGGTGCCCATGGGGGTGACGAAGCTAATCTTCTCCTCATCCTCTGTTGCCATATGAATGTGATGGTAACCTGAGTATGCGACCAAGAAACTCATCAATTCACACCCAACGGTGGAGGCGACAAGCTGGTTGATGCGCGAGAGGGGGCAGTCATCCTTCAAATATGCCTTGTTAAGATCGGTGAAGTCGATGCATATGAGACACTTGTCATTAAACTTTTTGATCAAGACCGGATTGGCAAGCCACTCTAGGTGCCAAAACTCCCGGATGAGGCCATCTTTTGAGAGCTTATCGATCTCATCTTTTATGGCCTAACGTCGCTCTGAGGAGTTTTTGGAGCTTTTGCTTCACCAGAGGGTGCTAGGGTCTCACCGTGAGGTGATGCTGGATCACCTCCCGAGGGACGCCTGTCATGTCTGACGGTGTCTAGGCGAACACATCAGCTTTGGACTATAGAAACTCTATGAGCTCTTCTCCATTTTTTTCCGGGAGATCGACCCTGATTCTAACGAACCATGGTCATCTGGGTTGAAGAGTCGCATTTCGTTTAAGTCCCCCTCCAAACAAGGCTTGAGAGAGTACTTCGTTGGAGGGGACACACTTGGCGTGTCCTACCAAAAGTGATGAGGACATCTCCCCTGCATCCTTAAGTTCAAGGAAGTTGATGTCACCAGAGTTGGTTGCCACTTTGTGATATAGGCGACAAACCAAGTCTTGGTCACCCTTTATGGAGATGACCCTGTGAGGGCATGGTATCTTTAGGCATAAATAGTTTTGATGAACCGCTATATTAAAGCAGTTGAGAACTGCTCTTCCCATGATAGTGTTGAATAGGGACTCGATGTCAATGACATTGAATCTGACAACTTCCGTGCGATGATTTTCATGTGTTTCAAATGTCATGAGTTCAATCGTCCCGATGGGTTGAATAGATTTTCCTGGTACGAAGCTGGTGAGAGGACAGTCGGATGGTAGAAGGATACCATGATGATAGCCCCCCATGATTCCCCAGCTGCTTGAGCGCACAGAGGGAGAATATGTCTGTGGAGCTCCCCCGTCGATAAGGATACATGAGACCTTGCAATTGGATACTATGGCAGTTACCAAGAGGGCATCATCATGGGGGAACCTTAAGCCTTTTGCATCCTCAACAGTGAAGCTAAGCGGAATGCTTGCCCATTTGGGAGGGGTGCTTTGAGGGGCCACCCCTACGACGTTGTGGTGCCTGGAAAGAGAGTTCTTGATCGGCATCTTGCGGGTGCCTTCCCGAGGGTGGATCACTAGGGGCCTGCATTGGGGGTGGTGGAATTGCCTAAAAGGGTAATGCCTCTGCAGCCGTGGGACGTGGTGGTGACCCTCGGTGCGACTCGGGGCCACGTTTGAGGAGTTTCACCACTTCAGCGGTGTATTGGCGGCACTCATTCATGTTATGCCCGTTCATTTTGTGGTAGGCACACCTGCGACCATCACCTTGGTTTGGGTTGTTCCTCTTTTCATCGTAGCCTTCATCAGGATGCCCCTTCTAGTGAGCCTTAGGCCTTGGCTCTTTCCTGGATCCTTCAAAGGAATTGCCCTCACGAGATGGGATAGTACGTTCCCGTGACAGGGTGTCGACCATGACTAGGATTCTAGAATCACGTCTCCAGCTGAAGCAATCCCTTTGGTCCTTGTTCTTTTCAGAGGAGCTTTTTGACTTCTTCCTAGGGGAATCACTTTTCCACGACCTCGAAGGGTTCATGGGTCATTTTCGGGGGATCCCTTCCTAGTGCGTGGTTAAGCCCTCCCGGGAGCAACCCCTCCTTGCATGCATTGATAACTGTGGAGTCCATAGCATCTGCCACCTGGCCTCGCACCTTGGAAAAGCGCTTAAGGAATTCCCTTGTGGACTCACCTTTCTGTTGCTTTACGGTAAAGAGTTGATTGGTGAGCATGGGGTGCTTATAGCTTCCCTGGAAGTTCGCACCGAACTCTTCCCATATCTGGCCCCAAGAGTAGATGGAGCCTTTCTTTTGGTTGAAGAACCAAGAACGTTTTGTCCTGGAGAGGAAGTGTAGGAGGCAGTTACACATCTCTACCTCTCCACCTCCCCCAGCCCAAATCACCGTGGAATAGGTAGTTACTGCATGGGGTCAGAGTCCCTATCGTATAGCCCAAGATTGTGCTAGTGAAACTTTGGTTGAAATGGAGTTTTGAAGATGTCTCGAGCGAAGGGGTTGCCAACCTCCGAGATGCACTTGTCACTGTGCGTGCAAAGAGATGACGATCGCGCAAGGCGACAATGGCAGTGCCGAGGCTCCTCTAAGTTGGAAGAGCTGGATGCCCAACGATAGCGGCAAATGTGCCCGCACACAAGCGAGCCAGAGTGCCACGCCGACCTGTGGCTTGGTCTGGCCGGGAGATCAGGGACTTAGCCTCCATATTCTCGTGGCAGTGGCAGCCACGATAATCTACGAATCCAACTAGTGGCACAGGGACACGTCTGGAGCTTGTAAAGGTTTTTCCGACTGGCATGGCCATGGTCCTGTTGACGTGAGTCTTTATGGCTTGACGAGCGTGCTTGGGCCGTGGAGGGTGGAACTACCTGTTCCCCTAGAGGTGCTGAAGGGACTCCTGGGGGAGGGACAACCTTTGGCCCTAGGGGCTCTCTAGCCACCCCTGGCCAGGTAATGCCTTGGGGGTGAAGCCCTCCTTTGGCTGGTGGGAGCTGGCTTGCCATCTTCGAGTGTGGGCACATTTGCCCAGGGCGAAGGAGCTCGAGGAGGGCCTGGAACTCCCATCCCCAAGGGTATGAGCTCGGGCCTCGAAGGTTGAGGCAATAGGATGAACTGTAGTGAGATAGGTTGAGCTCCTCCCCATCCAGGGCTCAGCGGGTGCAGCAGCCACTAAGGAGCCCTGTTCATCACCGCCGCATGGGCGAGCGGAGGGAGGTTATAAAGATTTCCCCCTTGCCTTCCTCTGATGATGAAAGCTCCATGTGCACTCAGGTCAGTGGCCACTTGAATTGAAGACAGTGCTGGGAGTGGTGAGATGTGCCAAGGGTCGTATGGAGGATGGTAAGTGGCCATCATGTAGTCCACACTTGTTTTGCAGTCACCTCCATTATTGCCTTGCAGTTAGTGGTGCCAAGCGTCCTAGGGGTAATGGTTGGCCCTAGGGCCTCGATGGCACCTTGGGCTTCTTGCCCTTGGTCGGGCCTACGTCGACTGGTGCAAGGGAAGTGGATACGCCTGGGGGCCCTAGGACACTCAAGACATTATTTGCCTCAGGGTGAACGGCTCCGATCTCCAAAGATAGCACGTGTTTCGGGCTCCTTCGGAGAGCGGACAGATCATTCATGAGCTCCTTGTGCTTTGGAGCTGAAGGAAGCTTCGTAGACTTAAGAGTACTTCTTAGTAAGAGTCATAGCCTATCGTTGATCTACTACGGTCTCCACAGACGGCGCCAATGTTGTAGGTGTGGAATCCAAACATAAGTGAGGGGGTAGACATCGACTGTGCTAGGGTCAACATCTACGAGAGTGAAATTGACACGAGGGCTTATACAAGTTTAGGGGTCCGGAAGGACCGTTCTACTCCTGTCGATGGCCTACGAGGGGTTCCTTGCGTGAGGGGGTCCTCCCAAAGGCACACCAGTTGAGATATCTCTTTGTATTCCTTTTGAGCTCAAGTTATAAATGATGGATATATGGGGCATTTATAGGCTCTTGGGTCTGTACAAATAACTGAAATACCTCTCAATGAGATAGCTAGTCTATAAGTACAAGCGAGGGGTATTATTATCCTTTCTAAGCATAATTGTAGTCTTTTTATCTGTATATAGGTGTCTTCCGCAGAGTGGGCCCCATTAGTAGAGGAATAAAATTATTCCTCCAACAACTGATATGAAGTTCATGTAGGTATGGGTTCAATTGAAAATTGAATGTTGTACCTAGTACCTACAGAATGGCATACACTTACATCTTCAAATTTGAAACAAAAGGACTCGATTTATCCAGTGATGACATTTTGCAATACTAAACAGAAAGACCGAGTAAAAAACAACTGGAACTTTGATGCTTAACTGATTAGACATAATATTTTTAATACCAACTCCCAAAAATGAAAATAAATTTGAAGAAGACGAGATTTCAGAAATGAACAAGAATCACCTTTAGCATGCCAAGCCAACGCAGAATAAGGACTGTTGGCTCTTATCTTTAATACACAAACCTCTGCATCCCTCCACTGTGACATGCCTACGTATAAGAGAGCTAGATCATACCAGGTCTCTATTTCCAGACTTTTATCATCCTTAGCACCCTGTAAAAAGTGATACAACAATGTGAGAGACATAGTGGCCTTCTATTTGCTACTCAGCAGCATGAAAAGCTGAAGAGATCAATTAGGTCGTCTTTACTTAGCACTTGAACAAAAGTGCTCATTAGTTCCATGCATGAATGCCACCAAATTCATTATATTAATAAAACTTGGAAGTAAAAAGGAAAGAGTGCTGGCAGCACTCACCCTGTGGCTGTTGTTGGTTAATGTAAATATTATGTATTCGGATTTTTCCTATTTTTGAAAAGGAGATCGGGGCAACTATTACATCAGCAGAACAATGCTCTCATCATGAATATTGAAATCAAAATGTATATCGAATGCTCATATCTTATTATCTTCAAATCATTATATAATGCATGCTGCTCCAGATGGCAGAAAATGCAACCAAATATTTGTTCTAACAGCAACATGGAAATTTCAATTTTGAGCAATAATACGTGATTCCCTCAGTTAGACTTCAAAATATAAGTTTTACATCACCTTTGCCAAGGAGATTCCAGCACTGAAACTTTTGGTTCTAAGTTGAACAACAGCAAGAAGTTGGGTGTATGTCTCAACTGCATCCCTGAATTGCCCCTGTGCAGCCTGAATTCTTGCTTTGGTTCGCAACAGATCTCCTTGACTCCATTTCCCAGTCTGATCAAGAGCAGCATCAACAATGGTTTCAGCATCAGCAAACAGTTTTTGAGCACTCAATATTCGAGCTAAAAGAAGCCAACTCCTCAACTCTGATCCGGACTCTAATTTCACCAGCTTCTTGGCATAAAAAGCCGCTGCATCTAATTTCCTCTGCTCAGCATTTTCAAGGCTGAGATTGTATATTACCCTAGAATCTTTCCCATGCATCTTTTTTTCAGCATTCCCCAGCACCTCCAGTGCTTCACACTGCCAAGAAGTTCTCTCTATATCAGATACGGCACATCTAGCTTGATTAGAAAGAGCAACACCAAGCAAAAGGTCTGCAACACCCGCCATTTGTTCACATCCTCCCTGTATATTGGCGATGGCTCTCTGTGCATAGGAAGCACCTTCAGAATGAGCACTTTTCTCAATGCAAACCTTTGAGGCTAGGAGAAGTTCTTTGAGATTGTCAGAATCCTCCCCAGACTTGAATATCCTTTTGAGCAGATTCAGGGCAGTCAAACCATCTTCTTCCGCTAGGAAACACAATGCAACATTGTATGACCATTCTCTTTTGTCTAGCATACCAGGTAACAATTCTTCATATTGTCTAGCGAGAGGTTTTAGCTGCCCGGACATGGACAGTGCAAAAGAAAGGTGTTGCATCACAGTGGGATCCCGCTCAACCCTCCTGAGATTGAATTTCCTCAATAGAATCATTAAAAGAAGAATAGCCTCTTCCATATTGTTGCGAGGTACAAATGATCCATCCAACTGTGAATGAAGATTTGGAGGGCGGGCTTCGCAGCCACTGTATAGAAGAAAAACAGCAAATTCCTTTTGTATTCTAGCTATGGTCTCTCCATCAAGATTCCAATTATTCAGAAGAGACCTCCTATATGAAGATATGGCATCAAGTGAAAACCCCCCTAATTTCCATAGCTCAGGGAGAAACTCTACAGCCTTGCATATTATTTCACTCAATTTACAATCTTTTCCAAAGCCTGCTGGCAAGCCTTCAGGTATTGCTGCTTCCATAATATCCAATATCATTCTGCATTCTTGTGCAGCTTCTGCAAAATCAAATTGAATTGAAGTTATGCTTATAGTAACCTCACGCATGACTGTAGGAATCTCAAAAAAGAATTACAGTCTTTTTTTCTAACACCAAAGAACTACAATCTAACCATTGGCGCGCGTGGACAAACACACACACACATGTGAATGTGCACGCCTGTTCATGTGTGTGGCAGAGAGATGGGTTTACCTTTGAACTTTCCAAGATCGTGAAGTGCTCTTGCTTTGAGATATATGGCCTCCATGAGTAGGCTGACAGCATGCAAGGGCATTGGTGGAGAATCCCACTGTGAGCGAGTCTTCCGACAATCTGCTTTTCTAGCAATTGAGATTTTCATCTTAGGGACTAACGCAGATATGTCTATCCCATCAAACACACGAAGTGCCGCTTCTACATGTCCCCGTTGGTATTCTAGCCTTCCTAGCAACGCCCTTGCCTCCTGCAAATTGTGAAAACATACTTTATTATCTTGCACTAAATAGGGCTGTCAAGCTTGCAATCACTAAGTCCACAAATGTTAAAATTCTGAAGATGTCAAGTAACAAATGATATTCTAGCATATGATCAAATAAGGAACAAACTTGGAGGTAATCAAATAATCAGTGCTTTTCTGAAAGGGGAGAAAGAATTTACGCATGAAAGCTTCTAATATAAAGTGCTTGTGTAGCGTATATTGCAGATAAACTAGTAAGATTTACAAATAGAAAAATGGCTTTTTGTATGACAGATCATAAAACACTAAAACAGAAAAGGATAAGGCAGGTGGCTTCTTAAAACAGAGGGGAGCTAGTGAGAAAACTCTGGTAGAACATAAGATAGGCATACATCTGTTCAATCAATTCCATAAAAACAGGCAAGTTCAGCGCACGTTGAATTTTATATACAACTATCTTCACAAGCATAACATGAAAATAGATAGTCAAGATAAACCTAACAAGGATGCATACTAGCTGTCACAATAAAATCACTTCACAGGGAAGCACAAGATAGATACTCACAGGAAAGCAGGTTCAGAGACTTTACATTTAGCAAGCGACTCAGTTGTTCTCAGCATATTCTATCACAGCAACAAAATCAATTTCGCAAAAGGAAACACCAACCTCATAGTTAAGGCAAACACCCTCCCGGAGCGACAACTCCGCTTCCTCGATGTTGCCATTATCAAGGTACTGCTCGACCTCTCTATTCCGGGACAAGTACCCGCTGGCTGAGAAATCTTTTGTGATTGTAGAGTCCAATGACCGGATGGTCTCATCTGCCCCCTTCAGCTGCTCCCCAGAGCACAAGCACTCCATTGCCATTCGCACGACAAAATTCCTGAATCTTCCCTTCCCTTTCCTACCCTCCATCCTGCTGTATCATATTTGGTCCCATCTCGCGGCGCAATTACCTAACATTTGATAACGTATTCAAGATTACTAAACAAACATTTTGTGACAGATAACCAAAATAATCACCACATAATATAGCCTTTTTCATGCTATTATAACTAAGTCATACGCAATCAATAGATAGCAAACTTGAACACAATTTCAGTAAACAAAGCACTTCTCAGGGATACTCCACTACGGCATGGACTCTGTAGTTTACTCAAGACACGAGGATTTCGTGGATGCCATATCAAGAAACAAGAGAACTTCACCAAACTCAAATGTCGCAAAGCAAGATCGAACTGGGTAATAAAAAGGAGGAATCTTTCGACAAAAGAGACTTACCCATGAAGAACAAGAACAAAGATTCGGCCGCCGCGACGGCAGATCGAGATATCTGAACAAAGTTTTCCCCCAAAAATCCCAAGAACTAGCCCTAAATACAGACCCTACGGACCCAAAAATTCCCTCCTTTATTCCAGGAACACTAAGAGAATTTCCCCCGGAAAAGGCCCACCAAGCCTTATCTACCGCCTACCTATCGAATTGCCCCAATTGAATGCAAGATTTATACTTTGCAACCTCTTCTCCGGGTTTTAAAACCCCCGGAAAAGAAAGCAAAAGTGGGAATCAAATATCACAAAGAATAAAGCAAAAAAGGTAAAAGAGAGTAAAAGAGCCAATCAACCGAGGCTAAAATAAAGCATCGATTAGTTAAGTTAAAGAACTCGCTCGCCTTTCCTCCTCGTACCCAAAGGGAACCCAGCTCGCCGCCAACTCCGTCAAGAACTCGGCCAGCCGCCGCCGCAAACCCAGCCTCGCATTCGGACTCCGGCCGGACCCGAGTTCCTCACCGATTACGGAGAACCAGGGTCGAAGGGATCGCCGGAGTTCCGAGAAAGCTACAGTTTTGCGCGGCCGGATCAACAAGCCGAGCTCCAACTCAAAAGAGGGAGAAGTATTCCCAAATTGAAGAAACGGGAGTGGGATAGAAATCTCTACCCTTGTTTGAATCATGAGGTGATGCTTTCGTATTTACAAGAAGTAGGTGGGGTAGGTGGAAAGAGTAAGTCACAGTCGTACCATACGGCGGCCGGTTCCCTTCAGCTTACCATGATTTCCTCGACCAAATATATTTTCTTTATTATTGTTTTAAAACAGCTTATTAAGATAATTTTTAAAAATAATTTATTAACTTTGAATAGCTTTTAAAAATAACTTATTGATTTTTAATTTATTTATATGAACACTAATACTAAAGTTAATCTACAAATTTTTTCCATAGAAGTCATCGTATTTTGAAGAATTTACTTGTTCAATTACTGAAAAAATCCTACGTAAGGGCTGATGTTTCATTTGTTTGGGAGTTGCGATGCTTTTTTGCAAAATGCGAAACAGCGGGCCCCACTATCAGTTATCAGTGAATCGTAGTCTTAACTTGTTTTAGATAAATCAAATAGTGGTCATACAAAAGTAGGGAACAAACATAATCAAACCGTTAGTGTGTACGGACAAATAACTCCGATAGAAGTTTCAAGGGTACTGTCGTTTCAAGAAAGAGAAGTTGGAAAGCTCAAAATAAGCGTGTTCATGTCAACCTTTGCTTCTATCTTTTATATATTTTATATAGAGGAGTCAAAAATCAATATAAATATCTAGCTTTTCGAAACGACTTCTCTACTTCTCTCACTCTCGTTTCGCTTTGAAAATAAGATAAGGGGTCATAGACATATTACACACTCTGCACTAATGCTTTCGTCTCACGCACATATCTCTTTCTTATTTTCTCAACCACTCGTATCCGTCTTCTAAAAATCACTTCTTTAGTCTTTGTTATTCATTTTCTACCAAATCCCGCTGCAGTGCCTACCAAAACAAATTGCTGGCTTTAAGAGTTTAGATGATGGTGTTTTCACCCTTTACGTTGTCGCGTGCCCACAATGTGATCAGAGGACAGCTGCTAGCCTGCTACCTTCAAAAGCAGCCACCGCATGGACTACATTTTTACTTGTTTTTTCCTCTGCATGATAGGGCCACTCCTGAAGTTAATTAGTTCAGTCGCTTTGCTGCTCAGCTACTGGCAGACACCTTGCTCAAAGGACAAAGGGGAAATAAACTAAAATGGGCACCTAATCCAGCTGCTTGATTGTCCAAATGGCATGTCATTTGGAGGGAGGTTAACCCTAAAAGCGCCCTTAAAAGCAACTACTATCGTAAAGGGAAAAGAAAAAAGGAAGCGAGATACCGGTAGGCTGGCCATGTTCAATTGTACTACATGGCAATGAGTTTGGCAGGGTTTGGGCTTTGTACAATGAATAAACAAACAAACTGATGTATGCTGAACAAGATTAGATAAAGGTGGTGATCGTTTTGGCTTAAAAGCCTGTGGCTTATGGCTGAAAACACTATATTGTTGAAAAAGATCAGAATGGACATGAGGCTTATTTTGCATAATTAAATTTAAAAAAATTTAAAAATAAAAAAATATGTTAGCCCATTACGTATAATACAAACGAATACGGGAAAAAAAGAACCGGCAAAAAAGCTCAACAAAAAAACCAAAATTTCAGAAAAAGACGAAACTTATGAATAGTGCCAAATAAGCCATGAGCACTGTTCATAAGCCAATTTGATGGCAGCCAAAAGTCCAACCCTGAACTCCCAGGGTAATGATTTGGGTATTTGAGACATACGAATCTCATGGGATGGGAACAGTCTTTCTTCGAAACTCATTAAAATTTCTGCGCTGCAAACAACGCTAGTCGTCGAGCACTCTCGATGCTCGTCTGTGCAGGCTTGGAATCGCAATAGGGTCTAACAGTAGCTCGTCCTTGTTCTAGAAAAAAAAACAGTAGCTCGTCCTTAACTCCTTATGGCGTGGCTGACGATGCCACAGTTCAAGTCGCAGAAACTCTACCACCCCATTAGGATTTCATGAATTGATTTTGATTCAGTCAATTGGATAACAAATCCTATTCCAACAGAATTCGTATTTGATTCTCAAACATGACATTGCCGGCTCCCCGCTCAAGTGGGCTTAAGGCTTAAAGCTTGCTCGAGTTAGTTTATGTTTTTAACTTTTAACTCCTTAATTTCATCTTTTTTTTGTTTTTTGAGATTTTTTTGTTTTTTCTCGTATTCTTTTGTGTTGTTCCTGGTAAGAAAACCTTTTTTTAATTTTAAATTTAATTACAGCAAAAAAAACTTACAATAAGTGCAGTGAAAAATCTCAAACAGTCTTAAATAAGTCTAAAAGCCAAAAGTATAAGCCCAAATGAGCACACCTGGTGTGGCTTATTTCACTATTTGGCATCGTGCAGCATTGTTTGGAGCTTACTTTGGTATTGTAGTTGATGTTAACTTTTCAGCATAATTAAATTTAAAGAAAAAAGTTACGTTATCACACACAACGCAAAAGAAATAAGGTAAAAAAGAAAAAGGCAAAAAAAACTCAAAAATAAGTTAAAAAGTTAGAAAAACGAAATTAAAAAACTAAAAACTAAAGCTCAATGGAGCGGGACCTGCTCTTTTATTTTTATGTGTGTCATTTGGAATTGGAATAGATGTTCTTCTTTTTACCAGAAAAATCAACACGGAAATTCAGATCGCACTCACATGATCCAGCAGCGTTGAACTCTCTCAAACCAGCAGCAATCCATACCTGGCCGCTCCACCAGCGCAGGCTTCCGCTCGCACCAATGGCTCGGCCGCCGTCGCTTGCCGCAGTCAAAGATGCAGCCTTCCGCTCGCGCCAATTAAGCCGCCACCGCCGCTTGCTGCAGGCAAGGATGCAGACTGTCGTGACGGACGGAGTTCAACGGCGATGGAGAAGGTACTTGATGCGGCCAGATACCGTATACTAATTCTTCGCATGTTTTTCGGTCCTTATACACTGATCGAGGACAACGACGTACATGTGCATAAGGAAGTGCTATAAAACTACTCCAAAGTTTCAAAAATTTTTAATTTATTTTTTTGAATTCCAATACATACCCAATTTGGCAATTTTTTGAAAATCCACTTTCCTTCTTTGATTTCCCGTCTTCACTTCTCGCTGGCGCCTCCCAAAGACGACGCCATCCACCGATCTCCTGTGCCATCACTCCACGCGCCTTCGCGTCGCTGCCCGAAGTTGCGGCCGTGCCGCTCCCTCGCGTTCACACCGAGCTGACATCGCGGTCCCACCAGTCGGTCACCCATCCCCTTACCTCCTCATTTCACGCGCCACCCAACTTACTCCCTCTCTCTCCTGCCTCAGCTCGCTGTTCTCGGCTGACACACGCACCCTCCGTATCTGCAGCGTCAATGCTTGCCAACTCCTACATAGGCATCAGAGCCACCTCACCAGCGCCATCACTCCTGCAGGAGAGCCCCATCGCCTCGAGGTCTGTCCCCTCGCACCTCAACCGGGCTTTGCTTCATCTCGACAACGTTTCCTCAACTAGGAGCTCCCCCTAATTTGACAGACTTACCTCGATGAGTTCTAACACACCTCGATGGTTTAGCCTCGGTGTGGTTCATTTCGGCCTCTCGATGACTTTTGTCTCAGCCGAACCTCGCTTCACCTCGACAGTGTCTTCTTGACTAGGGGCTTCCCCTAGCTCGATGGGTTTACCTCGATGACCGCCCAACACGCCTCAATGGCTTGGCCACGGCATGGTTCACTTCAGCCTTGATGGCTTTTGCTTTGGCTAAACTCCCCTTTACCTTGACGGTGTCTTCCCCGCTAGGGGCTCCCCCTAATTCAACGGACTCACCTCGACTAGCTCTAACACGCCTCAATGCCCTGAGCCTCGGCGTGGTTCACTTGGGCCTCGACGACTTTTCCCTCGGCCGAACTTCGCTTCGCCCTGATGGCATCTCCTTGACTAGGGGCTCGGCCTAGTTCGACAGACTCACCTCAGCGAGCTTCAACATGCCTTGATAGCTTGGCCTCAGCGTGGTTCACTTAGGCCTTGATGGCTTTTGCCTCGACAGAACATCGCTTCACCTTGACATCATCTCCTTGACTAGGGGCTCCTTTAGCTCGACGGACTCACCTCGGCGAACTTTAACATGCCTCAATGGCTCGGCCTCGGCGTGGTTCACTTTGGCCTTGATGGCCTTTGCCTCAACTGAACTTCACTTTGCCTTGACAACGTCTCCTCGACTAGGGGCTCCTCCTAGCTCGACGGACTCACCTCGACGAGCTCTAACATGCCTCGATGACTTAGCCTCAGCATGGTCCACTTTGGCATCGATGGCTTTTTGCCTCGGCCAAACTTCACTTTGTCTTGACGGTGTCTCCTCGACTAGGGGCTCCCATAGCTCAAGACTCACCTCGGAAAGCTCTAACATGGCTTAATGGCTTAGCCTTGGTGTGGTTCACTTCGGCCTCAACGGCTTTTGTGTCGGGCGAACTTTGCTTCACCTTGACAGCGTCTTCTCGACTAGGGGCTCCCCTAGCTCAATAGAGTCACCTCAGCTAGCTCCAACACGCCTAAATAGCTTGGCCTCGGCATATTCATTTTGGCCTCGATGGCTTTTTCCTCGGCCGAACATCAATTCGCCTCGATGGTGTCTTTGTGACTAGGAGCGCCCCTAGCTCGAAGGATTCACCTTGACGATCCCCAACATGTCTCAATGGCTTGGCCTCAGCGTGATCAATCCTTGTTCCAGGGTTGAGTTAGTAGTTCCCCTGATTTGGGGTCGAGTTGGTGGTTCCCCTGATCCGGAGTCGAGTTGGTGGTTTCTCCATTCAGGCATTGAGTCAGTGACATCCCCTCTCTGGGGTCAAGTTGGCCTTATCCCAAAGCGAGCTTCCACTCGTGAATTTCGCTCCGAGCCCCAAGTTTTTTTTATGGAAGATGGTGACGTTCTCATCTACCCACCCGAAGTGCCACTTATGAGTTTTACCCCCGAGTGCTAAGTTTTTTCAATGGGGGATAGTGATGCTTTTGCCTCCCCAAGCGACGTAACGCTAGTAAGCTTCACCCCAAGCACCAAGTATTTTTCCGATGCAGGGTGATGATGTTCTTGCCTCCCCAAGTGACGTGATATGAGATTTGCCCCAAGAACCAAATTTTTTCTGATGGGGGATAATGGTGCTCTCACCTTCCCAAGCACGTGCCGCTCATGAGCTTTGCCCCTGAGCACCAAGTTTTTTCTGATGGGGGATAGTGACATTCTCGCCTCCCCAAGCGACGTGTTGCTCGTGAGCTTTGCCCCGAGCACCAGGTTTTTTCGATGGGGGACGACGACGTTTTCGCTTCCCCAAGCGACGTGTCACTCATGAGCTTCGCCCCGAATGCTAAGTTTTTTCCAATGGGGGACAGGGTAACGGGATACCCCTAGTAAAACAATAGCAAGTGAATTTTATTCTAGCATTAGGAGGCAGGGTAGTAACGGCCCCTCCACATTCTTACTAGAGAAGGTCGAGTGGTCACAAGATAAACTTTGGGTATCCCGCCTTCATGCTGCACCGCCCGTACTCAAGCTAGCATTACTCCCACGTAAGAATCAGCCCTGAACACTAAGTTTTTCCAGATGAAAGACGCTGCCACCACCCCTCAAACCAAGTCCGTGCTTCACCAAAAGACAAGGTCGGTGTCACTCCCAAGAAGGTGGTTCTCTATGCCCACTGCCTTGGCCCTTCCAACGCATCAACAAAGCTTTTTGAGCATCTTGAGAGCGATGGCTTGACCCCTGGCATGGCTCAACCGATTTTGATGGCTACCCCTTAGTCGAACTTTGCTTTACCTTGATTGTGTCTCCCCGACCATGGATTCTCTCGATTGTGTCTAGCTTTATAGATAACCAAATCACCTCCTTCCGTCGAGGCCCAAGCCCCGACTTATGGAGTACTTTGTGCCTTGCAATCAATGCCTCGATGAGTCGACCACGTAGGCTCTGACGAATCGACCACCTTATACTCGGGTCATATCTCCTCACCTCAAAAGTCGACCCTCAATGAGTCGATAACTCCTCGTGAGGCCATACCTAAGGTGAGTTGGGTATCTAGAACTTCTGTACACATCCACTCGTGCCTCAAGCGACCCTCCGGGAGTCAGTCAACAGGTGCTTCAGTGCGCCTCTCATCGCCTTAGGCAATTCATCAGTCCCTAGTACTTCGCACCCCAGCGTGCTCCTAGTCGTTGGGTTAGTTCACCTAGCAAGGGGCAACACTCCATGATGTCTTCACCTCCGTATCATATGATTCGGTATGTAGGGCATTCCCTCGGCCAAGCTCATCTCAACCCATCAGCATCTCCTTAGTTAGGCACACCCGTTAGGTTGACAACTTCACATTAGCAAGCACCAGAATGTCACCTCAACGCGGTGTGATTAGCCTCGAGGGTCATCCCTTGACAGAGCGTAACTTTCCATCAGGTACTCCTTGCTTCATGGGCCACGCCTCCATGAGCCGAGCACGTGGCACACTTCCAAACTTCTAGTGCCATGCCTCGATGGGTCAAGCAGGCAACAACTTAGCGCATATCCTCTCGCCTTGAAGGTCGAACCCCACCAAGCTAGCCTTGGGTATGCTCACTAATCTTGAACATCTCGGCGTGTTGGCATGCATCGATCGGCCACATCTCAAGATGTCGTCCAACTCGGCATCACCAACCGAGCTCACACGTAGAGATGCATACACCCCAGTTGGCTTCATGCTCTTGAAGCTCCATCGCACCTCAAACTAGCGGTATATCCATGCCCATCCCACTGAGGTCACGCAATGATCCGATTACCCAAGGACTCCATGCATCTTGAACTAGCAAGTTAGGCGCTTATTTCTAACATGTTCACATGGGTCAACCTTTTCACACCCCTGAGTTATGTTGTCTTTTAGAGACCATGCCTAAGTAAGTCGAGCTTGGCACTCCCATGCATACCTTCACTTCTCAAACGCAATGGGTCGAGAAATAACTTCACGAGGCACTTCTTTGGGCTAAGTCCTAACCCCGCGCCTCCACGTAACTTTGACATCTAGGCTGTCGATGCTGGACTCCATAACTGTTCATGACTCCATGTCATTTTGTGCAATAGTGAACTCCCTGATACGACCCAAAATCGGTCAAGCGGAGCAATGGCCCTTTAGCGAACACCAAGGGAATCCAACTCGAAGGCACGAGCACAACTTATCACTTGAGGTTTGCGTGAGGACTTAAAGTATTTTAATATGTTATTGGAATGCATTGCAGGCTACTAGTGGGACTGTCGACCCAAGGCAATGCTCTGACCCCTTTTGCAAGTTGGTGTGCCGAACCGAGTGGGCAATTAGCAATCACCCGGATCAGCGAGGGCCTACTGTTGGCGGAGGTTCCTAGCGCTACCTCGAGCCCACAACCACCTTAGAGCAGCAGCGCCTGTTGGAGGGTCTACCCTAAGTTAAGTCCCCAAACCAACTCTAGGCGAGGTACAAGAGACCAACCCTGGGCGAGATACACGAGGCCGACCCTGGAAGGGTCCAGGGCCAATACCAGATGAGGTACGCGAGGCTGACCTTAGAAGGGTCTAGGGCCAACTTTGGGCAAGGTATGTGAGGCCGATCTGGGAAGGGTCTGGGCCAATCCCAAGCGAGATACGCTACGCAAGGCCAACCCTAGAAGAGTTTGGGCCAACCTCGGACCGACTCTGGAGTCTTGGACGTAGCGAAGCCCATGTGAGGCAAATAACGCAAATACCTTTAGGAGTAAACTAGGCTCCAAGAGCAAACTTGTAACTTTACTTGCTATCTCCTCTCCCTCTATAAATAGGACTCCATGTAATGGAGGAGGGGAAGTTCATTTTGTAACCCTAGACTCTCATATTGTATACACTTGGAGGTTGAGTGTTTCTCTTTAGGTCTCTTCGCGTTCTCAGTGGTCTTTGCATCCAACTGAGGGTGCCTCTAAGTTTACTATTCGAATTCGTAGCGACGACAGAGAGAAAAAGAATTTGAGCTAGCTGTAACTAGAGTGCTGGAATGGCGGTGGAATAGCTGATTCCAATTCCAATTACGGTGGCAGCCAAAACTCACTCTTGAAATTCAATTCCAATCTCAGGGGATTCCGGACTCAATTACGGGCTGCCGAATGGGGTGTACATATAATTACATGGAATTATTTGTCATTTTTTTAAAAAAAATTTGATCGGTAGTGCTTGCCTCGCCGAGTCTAGCAGCCTGTCGATATATGGGCGATAGATAGCTCAGATTGAAAGAACACAGAACGTTTCTACGTGACATCACGGTGACGGCAACCGTTTCGTCACACGTGCACGTGCAACCCTTCTGCTGGTTGTTGGAGGACACGTGGATGGCAAGAAGCCTATCTCGTGTGCATGCCGTGGCAGCCAGGTTCAGTAGGAATCTTGGGCCGTGTTGTCGTTAGGCTTTTGGATCAATGGCCAATGGGCCGTGGGGCTGCCTCGCCTGAGACAACTAGAAGGGTCTGTGCATTTATCTTGTTCAAAGCTAGTATAAGTGGCTCCTGTGCTATGCGTCTTCAGCAATTCGAGTAAAAGAATTTGCTGTCATAGCTTCCAAAAAAATGATACTTGTAAGTAATTATCAATGTATCTGAAAGTAGCAAATAAAAATGTACATTATAATAACCACAGTGCCAAACTAAGCCATATTTCCTCTTATCTTGGTAGTGATGCACTTCAACAGTGACTGAAGTTCTTCTGAAGTTCTTATCTTGCTCCTCTTCGCTCACATTATCCTATCATCACTCACGTTTAGTTTACCGTGGATTTACCATACTAATCTCTTGTCATCATACGGTCATACCACCCTGGTAAATGCAGTCAGCAATCACAAAAAAACACCAATAATTCTTCCCTACTCCATTCTCGGTCCTCAAGGAGGAGGAATTCACACCCTTCCACGCCCAAAGTGTCCATCTTGTGATGATTGGTCTATGTACACATACACCGACCACTGCATAAACTTTGTAGTAGTTTCAGGACAAGCAAGCAGACAGTGCAGCAAATGAAACAATGAATGGTGTACTGGCAGCACACCAGTCTAGTGCTCCTCCTGCCACTCCCTCCCTCCCCACTCACTACGGTTTCCCCTCTCAAAAAAACTGCATGCATGTAAATGCCGACCTCTTGATGATGGCCATTTATTCCAGTTGTACTGTCGCAGCACAGGCCATGATCCCCTGGACCAGGAGCTGCTCCTCTCCATAGCACCATGCCCTACATGGATGGATGCACTGTTATCTCATCTTCCTGGATAGTTTGATTAGTTTCATGTGCATTAATTACCACACCGATGGAGGGAAGAATCCCTGCGAGGTTGCTGTTGAGCAGGAGTATTTCACTTCATAATCTCTGTGGAATGACTATGAGCTACAGGGCACATACACCCATAGGCTTACCTTCTTGTTGGTTCTTCAGAGGCGGCCCAAAGAAAAACAATGCTTGATTTATATATTTTCATGGTTATCCGCCCGTTAAATTATGGTTGTAAAAGTAAAACTTGCTTGAGAGACTGAAGGCTAGGTAGATCGTATATGATTATGCTTTGATGTCGTATTTACAAGGTTTTTTTAGACAAGATATCAGAGTTCAGAGGTTCTTACTGGCTTTCTGCTGCTAGTGTTTAATGTGCCTGTATCGTTTCCTGTCAGGATATCTTAGTTCTTGAACAAACATTTCCTAAGAGTGAAGTAAAAAAAGGATTGAACATGCTGTTGTGATGCCGCATTATGAGGTCCACTGGTTTCTCTACGTAAACTTTAATCGAGTAGATGCACAAGAACCAAAAAATAAGAAAAATGTTCTGTGCTTTTTGGACCTTCTCTTCTAAGTAACAGTATCCAGAGAATGTAAAAAGGAAAAGAAAAGAAAAGAAAAGAAAGAAAAAAAGAAAAAGCAATTTGGTATTTTGGATTGCAGTTCAGAGATGATTGCTTCATTCAGTCGTGGATTAATTTCTGTCTTGATTGCAACACACACTGTACAGCACCAATCAGTTCCTAGTTCCATATTCCGTTCAAAGCTTCACAATTAATATAAAATAGTTTAACACCTGACCAAATGTTCAGATGAAATCATCCTCTAGTTAAGTGCCAAAGTGATTGGGGGGACCTCTACATGTTTGTTCTAAATGCCGCACAGTCTGCTACGTCTGAAGATGGCACAGGCTAATGTTAAATTCGTCCGTAGCATGGCTTCCAAACCTCTGAAGACTAGCAAGTACCAAGAAGTTATTACCTCGGTTTGTACAGGAAAGAGCCACCAATCTGGACAGGTTAAGCCTTTCTGTGACTGTAGAACAACCATTACGTCTGTGCTTGATGCTGCTGTCTGAACAGTAACGACAATCTGATCACTGGGATTTTCTGATGTGTCATGAAAGAGCAGGATCCTGTCAATGGCGTGTGATGTGTGAACTTTTTTTTTTCGTTTTTTCGGGGAGTGTGAAATACTTGTTGGGAAGTGCTTCTTTGCTCTACCAAAAACGAAGTGATGGGAGTTCTAAAGGAACAAAATGCCAAATGACGGGCGGTTTGCGTGGTAGTAACTGCGGGTGCTTTAGGGTTTGTATAGCTTAGCTTAGTATTATCTGCTCTAGGAAATCAGAAAAAAAATGTTCTACTTGTGCAGATGAAACAAACCTTGATGCTGGAATAATTGTTGCACGTCCATCAAGAGATGTTTGGGCATCTATCTTTCAAAGCCCTAGAAAATAGAAAGTTTTGAGTAGGGCAATCATATGACCAACTGGACAGGCAAGAACAAAGTACATGTTTAGGCTTTTAAGATGCACACATGATCAGGATGGGCAAATTCCAACTCTTACCTACACTTTTAGCTCCCTTGTCTTCTGCAGCTCTTGATGCACGAAAAGGATACCTCCAATACTCCCTACATTATACCTACGGGGATTTCTCGCCTTCCCACGTGCCACACACTGATCTTGTAAAAGAGTCTTTCATTTCCCGTAATTATGAAAAGATTCTTATTTTTAATATTCCTCCCACATACATCCTTGCTTTTTGCAGAAAAACCCTTCTTTACATCGTTGTTGCGTCGGCCATCCGATCGGGCGGACCGCGCGATGCACGACCTTCGGGTCAGCTCCGTGTGTTCTCACGAATCTTCGCATCGCTATACTGCTAGCGCTCCCATCTACGTGTTTTTCTCGCACTGTACCGCTTCTTCGCTGCCTTGCTATTGTCTTCCTTATAATGCCTTGCTGGCTTCTAGATGAATCCGTTTGCCGCATCATTGGCTGTGTTCCATTGCTCGGCTCAGTTGCTGGTATGTGTTCATTTTTGATCGTCGGATCATGTTTCGCGGCTGTGTCTATACAAGGTTTTCCTCTCATAGTTT
Source organism: Dendrocalamus sinicus (assembly GCA_036346575.1). Lineage (NCBI taxonomy): Eukaryota > Viridiplantae > Streptophyta > Magnoliopsida > Poales > Poaceae > Dendrocalamus > Dendrocalamus sinicus. The sequence continues at coordinate 21,468,521 of CM070669.1, forward strand.
CCCTTCCATGTGCCTCTTAGGTTTCTGCTTTGGCCTCGGTTTGCGCGCTCCTCGCCTTGTTTGCGACTTTAGGGTCTTGGTCGTGGTTTCACTGCGTCTAGCTTATATTGTTTCTTTGCGCCGTGCGTACACCCATCTAACGCACTTCTCGTGCGCGTCTCGGTCTATCACGCCGGTTGCTTTCATGTGAGGTACTTTTTTTCGTTTGTAAGTTTTTGCTCTCTTGGTTGGGTTCTTGCTTTTTTGGTTATGTTCTTCATTTGTGTTCTTGGTCCGTTTGTTCAATTGTGGGTTCCTCTCCATCCGCGATTCCATTTCTCCTGCTTTTGACCACGGCGCGCTTCTCGTGCACGTCCCAATCTATCACACTGTTTGCTTTCATGTGAGGTACTTCTTTCCATTTGTAAGTTCTTGCTTTCTTGGTTGGGTTCTTCATTTGTGTTTTCGGTCTATTTGTATGGTCATGCATTCCTCTCCGTCCGTAATTCCATTTCTCCTGCTCTTGACCATGACGCCTCAACCATAGTGATCATAGCTTTCTTCGAACCCTGTATCATACTACATATGTATGTGCTTACTGATGTGTATCTAATATATGCTTTCCCTTCTGTATTTTGCTTATATGATATGCAATCTTCCTATTGTGACCACTTTTGTTTACACATTGTTTATTTTTATCTTCAGACAATATTGACCAGATCATACTTGTACTATTATCCATAGTTTTATTCATTATTTATGCTTTCAAAGCTTTACTTATGCATTACTTTTCTTGCAGGTACATCATTTAATTCAAAGTAATTATTTATCACAGAAGTTCTACATGGCATATTCACCATGCTGGTCCGACAATGATGTGTCAACCACGCTACGTTGGGCCAATTGACCATGCTACACTGAGCTGACCACGCCATGCTGCCCATGCTGGTTCGCCTATGCTGTGATAACCACACCGATCCCGGTGTATCAACAATGATGTTTCGATCATCTTGATCGACCATGATGTTTTCACCACCTTGATTGACCACGATGTTTCGACCACAATGTTTGACTTGACCACATTGCACCTCCACCTTGGTCAAACACGATGTTTCGACCATGTTGCGTCAACGGCGTTTAACTAAACACAATGTTTCGACCATGTTGTATTGACCACATCGTTTCGATGACCATGTTATAACCACATTGGTTGACCATGATGTTTCGACTACGTTAGATGATCACGTAGTTTTGACCATGATTTTTCGAGCATGTTGGTTGACCATGTAGTTTTGACCACATCGGTCGACCACGATGTTTCGAGCACATTGGTTGATCATGATATTTCGACACCATGTTGTTTCGCCGACGATATTTTCACCACATTCGTCAACCACGTTGTTTCGACCATGTGGGCTTGACCATGTTGTTTCGATTAATCTGATTCGACCATGTTCGTTTGACCACCACATTTCAACCAGGATATTTCGACCACGTTCATTCGACCATCATATTTAGACCACATTATTTCGACCATGTTCGTTCCATCACATTGTTTTGACTATGCTATTTTGACCACATTATTTCGACCATGTAGTTTGGACCATGATATTTCCACCATATCAATGGACCATGTTGTTTCGATGACCTTGGTTCGACCACCAGTTTTCGACCATGTTGTTTTGACCACGGTGACTCAACCACACTGGTCGACCACATTGGTTTGACAACATTGGTTGACCACGTTGGTTGATCACATTATTTTGACCATGTTGGTTTGAGCACATTGGTCGACCACAATGTGTCAACCATGTTTTTTGGCCATGATGTTTCCACCACATTGGTCATCTATGTTGTCTTGACCACGATGTTTGGCTTGACCATGTTGTTATGACCATGATGTTTCAACCACAATAGTTGAACCACGTTTTGTCGACCCCGTCATCTCAACCACGGTGTGCCGAGAACGTTGTCTCGACCACAGTGTGCTGATGTCGTTGTCCCAACCACGATGTGCCAACCATGTTGTCTCAACCATGGTGTCCCACCCACGTTGTGCCACCCACATTACCTCACCCACGTTGGCTTGACCACGGTGTCTTCACCACAATGTGTCGACCACGTTTGTCCAATCACGTTGTGTCGACCATGATGTCTCGACCATATTGCCTCGAACATGATGTGCTGACCACGTTGTGTCGCCCACGATGTGTTGCCCATGTTGTCTTGACCACGATGTTTTAACCACATTCGTTCGACCACATTATCTTGACCACGTTGGCTCACCCATGCTATTTTGACCACGTTTTTTGACAATGATGTTTTGACCATGTTTATTGACCACTATGTTTGCACCACGTTGGTCGTCCACATTGTCTTGATCATGATATTTGGCTCGACCACGTTGGTCCCCCATATTGGTCAATCACGATGTTTCACAATGATGTGTTTTATGGAAAACAGCGAGGAGCTCGACAATGATGATCTCTACAGTGATTCTGATGAGGTAAAACCTTCTTACATAGATTTATCTCGTGCCTTGCTTAGATTGATAGAGTAGCTCAAAAAGTATAAAAAGAAAATTAAAAGTCATGATTTTGTTGCTGAGAGCTTAAATTATGAAATCATTAGTCTTAGAACTTCTATTCTTGATGATGAATCTTATGAGTATTGTTAAGTTTTACATTCTGAGTTGGAGTCTGCTAAGAAAATTAATGCATCAAACTTGGTTCAATTTGGTGATGTAACTGCTTAATTTGATGAATTAAGATTGACACATGAATCTTATGATGACAAGTTAAAACTTGCAATGATGAAATTGAAAAGCTCAAGTCTAGTTCTTCTACATGTTTAGAGACAACTATTTCAAATGTTCAATCTAAAACTTACTCTAATTATAAATTGTTCGAAACTAGATTTAATTCATCTCAGAAAACAATACAACATATGCTCTTTCATGCTCTTGCTCGAAATGTTCTAATCTTAACACTGAAATAGAAACATTGATAGACGACTTAATGATTTTGCTAAAAAGGAAAGATTGGCTCAGTCTAGTGCTTCTAAGGATCTTGCAGATGAATTTGTTAAGTGCACAATCTGTCTTGCTTTGGCTAAACAAAATTAGTATCTTAAGAACACTTTAGAGAGGTTTTCTTTTCGCAAAAAAAATCTGAATATGATACTAGACAAGTCAAAAACAAGTGTGAAAAATTATGGTCTAGGATTAATTCTATTGAGCATGCCAAGAATAATCCTCCTAAAATTGTTAAGCTTCTCGAACCTGGAAAATTTGAAGTAGAATCTGAACCAAAACAAATTATATTTAAACCTGCTAGTATAGCAAAGGACCCATCTACCAAAGTGAGTGCTTTGAAAGCAATTGATACGACCACTCAAAGTTAAGTATCAATACACTCATTATGGTAGAAATGGTCATTTGGTTCAATTCTGTTTTCGGAAAGTAAAGAAAGAGAAGAAAAACATGTTAAGGAAGGGTACTCGAGTGAAGTCTGTGCAAGCCTCTTTGAAAGCATCTAGACCCCTAAAAATGGTTTTGATAATTAATGAATTTATGTGAATATGAGACTAACATGTTTATTGAGTGTTTAAAAGGATTAATCCCTAAAATGATGATGAGAAGCATGCTAAGGGTCAACATGAAGATCAAAGTGGCTCAAGACAAAGGTATATGTAGACTAGGATCCCTTTTTCATTTTTACTAGTTTTGGAAGAAAGGGTGGAAGACCAGATTGTAGGATAAATGCTGTACCATTAAGAGGGATCATGATTAGTAACTTGATAGCATATTCTTGTGCCATTTGGATCAAATTAGGATCATGAATTCTCTTAAAACTGAAATTGATAGCAAATATATGCTCTGTCTGGACAATCGGAAGTACCGGAAGTGCAAACAGTGGTACTTCCACTTTCTGAAAGTTCCGTCAAATCGAGCGGAACAGTTTTTCTAGAGAGCACCCTCAGAGTCACTTTGTCTCTGCAGAAAACAGAAGTACCGGAGTTTCAATGGTGGAACTACCATAGAGTACCATAACCTTAAACGGTATTTCTGGAGCATAGAAGCTCTGAAAATTCAGGCGAAATGTTTTTCTAGAGAGTGCCAACTCTTGGCCTCAAATCAAATAGAAGTACCACGCCGAAATTTTGGAACTTCCGAATATCATAACTACTGAGATTACAACGGCAGTAGTTCAGCACCGACTTCCAATGGCTAGTTTAGATGCTCTGGAATAGCTGTTATTGCTGTGTTAGAACAGGTGTGGTAGTACCATCCAATGAACGGTGATACTTCCACTCGCCTTGATTTTTTCAGGGATTGCCCTATAACGGCTAGTTTTCATTGGTGAGGGTATAAATACTCTCCCACCTGCTCAAGGATAGTTGCATGAGACTCCATTGAATATCATTGAGCATTCACTCCACACCTCAATTTCACATTGTGCATTTATTTGAGGTGGTTGAGCCAAAAACAAGTGCATTTCATCTCTAGACTGATCCTTTTGGCACTTGATTGCCATCAAGTGAAGTAGTGATTTTCTACTCTTGGTACTTGCCAGCACCTGGATGACTTGGTGGGAGCTTGCATGGTGACTTCCTCAAGAAGGTTGTGAAGAAGTCTGATGCCGACTTGTGAGTGGTTTGGTGTCTACCATCTTGAGTGGAGGAAGGACAACCATTAGTATATTGAGGAGCTGAGGCTTAATTAGTGGAGCCGGCCTAAGTTACTTGGGCATTCCTCAATGTGGATTAGTGGAACCGGTAAGTTTTCGATCACCACGGTAAAGCATCATGTATAAATTGGTTATTTCTTTGTCTCTTCTTTCTGCTATTGTATTTCTAGTATATTGTGATTGTCATATATATTTGTGCTAGAATTATTTGTGTAAAGACTTGTGTTTGTAGTGTCTTAGATATACTAGAATTGTGTAGGTTTCAATTGCTTTAAAATCCTGCTATACTAAAATCGTGGTAATTGTTATTAGAAGGCAAGATAATTTTTTAACCTCCTATTCACCCCCTCTAGTCGGTTATCCTTGATCCTACACCCTTATTGTCGTTTTGCTCCTTCTAATCAATCGTCTGCAGGCTATTACTTTGCTCCCTGTAATCAATTGTCTGCAGGCTGTCACTTTGCTCCCTCTAATCAATCGTCTGCAAGGTGTCATTTTGCTCCCTTTAATAAATTATCTGTAGGATCAAGAGTTTTTGCAACAGGACTGGTCAGATCAGCTTTCTCTCATGGTCGGACTAGAGTAGTTGAATAAGATTTTTGACCAGTTGTTTCTCGCGGTCGGACCAGCATCTTAAGAGAATTTCAAACAGAGGTTTTTGCTCAATTAGACTAGTCGGCGGGCATACCATTTTCATGTAGTCGGTCAGATTGTTTTTGACTAGTGCCGTTCATGCGATCTGACCGATTGGCTGTCAGACCAGCTCTATTAAGGACGTTAGACCGCCCCATGGTCAAACCTGTTACATTCTTAATCAATGCAAAGTGACTTGGATAATCTACAAAGCTTCTGAATGTTTACTCTCATTACTCCTTTTTAGAATTATTCTCTCTGGATTTCTTGATGATTTCATTGCCAAAGGGGGAGAGATTGGAGAGTTTGGAGAAATTGGAGAGAAAAATTGCTCTTGTCTCTTATGTTGAGGGGGAGTTTTTTGAGCTTTTGGCTTTTTGCTGTGGTTTGCAACTCTTTCTTTTGCGGTCACTTTTCGGCTATGGTCTGTAGCTTTGAATTTTTCTATTCACAAATTTTCTCATTCAAGAGTTTTTGATGTGTTGTCAATGTATTCATCAAGAGGAAGATTGTTAGACCATGTGGTGTCGTGCATTTAGTAATGATGAATAATTAAAATTTGGGTTTCATTGGAATTTGTGTTTCTAAAAGTTATGGTCGATTCGCTCGTGTTGTTGGAGTTTTTAGGACGGCAATCGACCATGGCAGATGATCAAGGTGTCGACCACGGCATTTCAACTACGGCACTTCAACCACGTCATTTTGACCATGACATTTCAATCACGGTAGAACAACCATGGCAGGTAATCGTAGGCTTCGAGCTCAAACAGTGAACCGGTCATAAGCAACAATCATCCGATTGATGGTCGCAAGCTCGTCTGCTACAGTAGCTGGTCGATGGTCGTATTGGGTGGTCGTAGCTACAATAATTTTCAATGGTTGTAGCTACATCACTTTGTTGTAGTCATAGGCTTCGCAGCCTGTGGTTATAGACTTTGCTGTTCGGTACTCGAAGACTTTGTGATCGGTAGTCGTAGACTTTGCTGATCCATAGTCATAGGCTTTTTTAATCAGTTGTCATAGGCTTTATGGTCGGTACTCGTAGGATTCGAGTGCTTCAATTTTTGTGTTCTTCGAGTACCTCAAGTACTCGTGTCTAATAGGTCATGAACTTCAGCGGACCAGTCGAAAGTGACAGTAACCGGTCGGTGGTCATTGCTACATTACTAGATAGGTATTCGATGGTTGTTGCTATAGTACCAGATAGGAACTCGGTGGTCGTTGCTACAGTACCAGGTCGGTACTCGGTAGTTAGTGCTACAGTACTCGTTGATGGTAGTCTATGCCTGAATGCTTGGTCGGTACTCAGTACTCAGTGCTCGATGGAACAATGACTGATTGATGGTTAGTAGTCGTAGACTGGGAGTGTTACGATGCTTGTGTTTTGCGAATGTTCTAAACGGAGCGATAGGAATTCCCGAGTACTTATGTTTTTTAGTACTCAATGAGTTAGTGATCGGACTTTGCATGGAGGGCATAACCGATCATAATAAGTTGTTTAAGGCTGATTTTCTGGAAAGCATTGAAGATTGTGGTTGTGGCTAATCTAGTTGGTGTTAATGGATAGTTAAAGGTGTGGTTTGAGTGTGTGGACTAATGATGGTCAAGTTGGGAAGAACTTGTGCAGGGAAAATATTCTTTGGTCTTTGCATGTGCATGTTGGCGTGGAGACGATCATGGTCGGTGACAAGAAGGACCGGGACTAGGATGGGGAGATCTGAGGTCTAGGAGGTCGAGAATGTCACGCGAAGTAGTTGGGCTCACGCTAGGGCATCTGGAGAAGCTATGAGAGGTGCGGTCTTGGGGGCTTTGACACATGAGATAGATGATAAGTGATGAAGATACAGGAGGTGCGGTCCTGAGGGCTTCATCATATGATGAGTTAGGAGTTGTAGAAGGAGTCCATAACTGGAAAAGCATAGAGATTGAGTAAAACCCGTGTTTGAAAGGGTTTCAGGTCTTTTGTTTTTCAGAACAGATAGAGTTAGGTGTTCGTGTTTGATGTGAATACGGTTTGGGATGTTAGCCTATAAAAGCATGAAAGGCCAAGGGCTAACATGTGGTTTTTGCGGGGCTTTGGAGATAAAACTTTTGTGCTAGGGTTTGAGGTGTGTCGGGAGGACACTTTGTAGTCACAGAACATATTTTAGAAATAAAAGATCAGATCTATTTCTGAGAAGTTCATTGGCGCCGGCGGCGTGTTTTTCTTGGAGTTGTCTTCAACTTGTTCTTGTTCCAAGTAGAGTTGCACGTGGCGAGACAACGTCCCTCCGTCAACTTTATCGCACGTCGAGTCGTCTACTCGATCATCGCTAACAGTATCGGCAGGGAGAGCAGTTGAGCGCAAGTGATCGAGAAGTTCTGCTCCCAGTGTTGAAGATTACAAGTATGGATAAACTGGTCGAAGATCAACACTGAGCGAGCAGTCGAACGAACAGTCGAGCGAGCGTCAAACATCAAGCGGTTGAAACCTTCATCGAGCACATGCAAAGGGGTCAAGCGAGCGATCAAACAAGCGATTAAGCTTCTTGTGGTCGAAATCCACATATGGTAAATTAGATTATTTTCTTTTTGGTTTGAGATTTATTTTTAGGTACTAAGAAAACGGAGGCAGCCATTCACCCCCTCTGATTGTTGTATACGATCCTACAGATACACTAGTTTATGTGAAACTAATTGCATGGTCTTTTGAAGAACATAGAATCAGATGACTGCAAATATGTAGTGCCTAATATGATGGAAGTCATGTTGCAAAAATAGAACCAATATAGAGCTAGTTCTGCAGTACCTTTGGGTTTTGGAACTAAATTATGCAGATGAGATATGTACCTGAACACCGCAAGTTGGATGTACATACACCAAATCACCAATACTAACACAGGCCTTGGATACTATCTTGCTACTATCATTGTCTTCGGAAACATATGGAACTTCTGAAGTCTGAACCGTGTAGATCAGTATATACAGACCCTGAACGGAGAAGAGTAAAAGCCAATGTAAGCAAGTAGACAAAATTAATCAAGCGCCTGTTAGTTTGCACTGCAACAGAACAAAACTAACTTTTTATTATTACAAAAAGCGCGATCTAATGGCAAATCAAAAGTACCGCCATTCAAGCATTTAAGTAAAAAAAAAAAGACCAGGATGTCAAGTGAAGAGGAGCAAGGCCCCTGGAGGCCAGGCACCAAAAGGGTGTGAAAGGATACACTGCGAAAAGGGGCCTCTTTTACCACCATTTACCCGCAGAGTAGTAAAGAAAGAAGTGTGCCAGTGCAAGTGCAACATGCCCAAATGACCCATCAGTCAAAAGCATTGGCAGCTTGCACAGGGGAAGGATCACCCACTATTCCACTAAGCACAGTAGAGAGTAACACACAACACACAAAAGTTGGCAAGCATGCACCACACATTCACCCACTCGAGAACTCCAAGTAGAGTCCAGACTCACATGAGCATTGCGGCAACTGAAAGGTGAGAGAATGAGCAATTGAACATAGCAAATACAAAGCATGGAAGCAATAATGGCACAAGGCAGTAGCATCCTGGAGTCTGAGAGAGATACCACCGCATATCAAGGGCACAGGACAAGGCCACAAGTCTCAAACATTGCAACCAGCTTTTCAGATAGCAAGAGCAGAAGTATAGACAAAAATTACAGCACTTCAGGTGCAGTGCGGCACACACTGCCATGCCAATGCCATTGCCACCCACAGGACAAGTTAAACTGTGATACAATATCTAGCTCTACTTCATTAATCCAACAACTGGTGACAGATGACAAAGCTAGGCCCTAGAGGTGGTGGTTCCTTACAGAATGAGCTGTTAAGGGTTACATTGGAGTTGAGGGATTAGGGTGTAACTCAGCATCAGTTCTGTATGTTACACAAGACCATTGAGGCTACATGCTAACCCTAAATTTTTACAACAGAAACAAAAGCTAACACAACAGTATGCGCCTCTGCCACGGCAGTGCGGTGGAGGGAGCGGACAGGTCCATGGTGCTCGCTTGCCTGAAAATATATCAGTCTAGCTTCACCCATTCATACCGGCCGGGTAGAGGGCAGTCGTTCACAGGATCAAAGTTGTACCTGAAGATTAAGCCATAAAAGTCTGTTGTTAGTGCAATGCATCATCATAGTTTTTAAGGAGCAAAGCACGAACATAACTGATTAAGAGAGAGAACCAAGCAATGCCATACTTGTCAATGAAGGCATGTTGTTGCAGTTGCTCTTCAGCGGCGAAGAATTCCTCCATCTCTGCTGAACTTGGGATAATGCGGCGCACTGGAGTTTGCAGTTGCACCCTGCGACAGGAATTTGTGTGGCTAGGTCTTGTGGTGGATCCAGGGGTGCTTATTGTTTCCGGGTCCCTAATCAAGCTGCAAGGCGTCGTCTCCCTGGTATCCCGCTAGCAACAAAATCATGCATATTAAAATCTAAAAAAACAAAGCAAGGATTTTCCCCCCTCTGCTTCTAAACGTTCCACTAACACCAATCCTCAACAAACAAACAAAATGCAAAATACAATTATACGATAAGGAAAAAAACACATATCAACATCAGACGTGGTCCTGCAAACACATACCATTCTCCCCTCTGAACATCTATCTCACTCACCAACCATAAAAAGGCTAGCAGACAACCAAACACAAGGCCAAAGGAAACAACAAAATGGTTAGGACTAGAGAACCCCAGACTCAAGTCACATGAGTAGGTCAGGTTATCCCCCAGCCATAACTCTAGCCGAAAGGCAAGAAGCCCCAGCATCCGAAGCAGCCGCACAAGTTATGCCGGCCACCAACAGTGACCCAACAACACACACTGACTCTGCACCAGGCTATGCATGAAGGGCCATGGATGATTTTAGGCGCACGCTGTTTAGATCATACACACCCCCCACTCAAAAGTACTGTTTAGTCCATGCATGGAAGGCCAAGGATTAGAGACCCACTACTGTTCAAGATCATAGTTCTTGAGGTAGTACTCCCAAATACCATCAGACCATGGCTAGAGATGCAAACAACTCCGAGTTGGCGAATAAATGCACTCTTGGATTATGCCATCCCCACACCGAGACACCTCAAGCTGTGGCACCTGCAGCCTTGATGGTGCACCAAAGATGGACAACAAAATGACACAGCCTCCTGCTGAGCTTTGTTCCTCTCTCTCTCTCTCTCTCTCTCTCATACTTACACCCTTTGCCCTTACAAACAAGTGCCCCCACAATGCGGTACTTTGGCTGATGGTGCAATGCGTGTAGCTCTCACACTAGCTAGTAGCTAGAAATGGGGCTATCCTACCAGAGACACGCAAGCTAATAGGAATTTTGACCTATTTAGGCAGGGGAAGAGGCCCACTTCTGCAAGATAACAAGAACAAAAAACACTTGCAAGCTCGTGATGCTTGCTGAAATATTTCTCGCAAGAACTGCAGAAGCTATAGCCAAGCTTATCCCAAAATGTTCTTCCATTCCCTAACTTGAACTGAAGATCACACACAAATCTCTAGTTACTGGGGAGGGGAGGACCCCCCCCCCCCCCCACTTCAACATTTAATACTGGTGACAATTGAGAAATTTTGATATTTGACATTGAATACGTGCGCCTCTCAACTTTTAACCCCCAATTCGCACGTCTTTAGAAATTTAACCCTGTCGCTGCGAATTCTTTTGATTCAAGGGATTCTCCTCATTTTCTCTCCTTCTATATTTTGACACTTGTCACTGCGAAAATGAAGAGAATCCCTTGAATCAAAAGAATTCGCGATGATGAGTTAAATTTTCAAAGCGTCTTGGTGGGGTTAAAAGTTGAGAGGCGCACGTATTCAGTGTCAAATATCGAAATTTCTCGTGACGATTTGGGGCAATGGCCCAGGAAGAGGTTTTACCAAGACATGCCATTTCCTCACCTTCCAGAACCCAAAGAAGTGACAGGCTAGTAGTGAGGGTTTGCGGGAAAGAGAACCCAGCAAGAAATGATTGCCTTGAGAGGGGGGAAGGGGGGGGGGGGGGGGGGAGTTCTTTTGGGGGGATGGATGAGAGAAATTTCTTGCAAAAGGTGAGGTCTTTTGATTGCTAAAAGATTGAGGGGTCCCTACCACCTCCATTACCAACCAAGCCCTTCCCCTCCACGCAAAAATACAAGGGGGGAGTCCGTGGGAAGGGGGGAAAGAACAAGAGGGAAAAGGATGGTGCTTTTCCCTTCCACTAAGGAAAAAGGAGGAGGCCATGGCCACTGAATGAAACCCCACTAGGAGGAGGGCAGGAGGCCAGGTACACTAGTAGTGTTTTAATTAGGCTTTGGGTACAAGAATTTTGAGTATAGCACTACTGTTCAGTGGTTAACTAATCCTCAGCAAATCAAAACAAGCAAAAAAAAAATCGGGGGCTTTGATGGGGTAAAATTGGTCACCAACAAGTTATTCTTGCCAGCATTTGGTCACTGCTTGCAATAATTTCTTCTAATAGGCAGGTGAGAAGTGGTTCTTGGATTAAAACTTAGGAATACTATGGGTTTCCAGCAAGCGAGAGGCCAAGAAATTAGCAAAAGAAGCGGCTTTAAAACTTTACAGAAAAAAAAGGGAAAAGACACCGGAATTTAAGTAACAAGAACGCGCTAATTGCATGGCTCCATCAGCAAAAGGAGTGTCCCTAAAACAGCAAAAATAAATCCCCAAGAGAACACGAAAGCTTTACAAACATATTGGGGGAAAATAGAATCCACCCACAATTCGAAGCTGCACGCTGCACAAATCAAACAAACCAATAAACACACCAAAGAAAATTTTGAGGGGAAGCGCAAATTAGCAATAAGAAATTCCAACTTTTCGATACAAACCGCGCAGAGATATATCAAACAAGAACGCCGGTACGACGCAAAACCCTAAACCCTAACCCGGTGATAATCCCCCAAAACACAGCCAAGAACCCAAAGAATATCAGCAGGAAAAGAAAGAAAAGAAGCCTGACCTCTCCATGGCCTCCAGCTCGAGCACGTTCTCCCCGAAGGGCAGCTCCGCCTCCGCCTGCTCCGCCGCGGCGGCCACGTCCACGGCCGCGGCCACCGAGGCCGCCCTCCTCCGCGCCGCCGGCTCCCTGGCCGGCGGCGGCAGCTTCTCCAGCCGCCGGCTCCTCAGCTCCAGGTACTCCCCGCCGGCCCCCTCCTTCCAGGCCCTGGCCCCCTCCCCCTGCGGCTGCGGCTGCCTCTGCAGCCTCTGCAACGCCAGCGCGCGCGCGCGGGTGCGGACCCCGAGCGGCGCGGCGGCGACCTCCATGACGGCCACCTCCCCGGAGACCTTGGCCTTGCGCATGTACTTGCCCATGGAGGGGGCGGGGCTGGCTAGGGTTTGCTCGCCTGGGTGAGCTTGGCGATTTTAACCGAGGGGGATTAGAGGCTAAGTGAGGCGGGATTTAAATGGTACGCGGAGCGGGGGCCGTGTACACGCGAGGAATTCCAGGAATAACGGGAGGGGAAGGAGAGGGGAAGCGGAGGCAGGGGACTTGTAGAGAAGGGGAAGGGATGGGTGGGTGACTGGTGTCGCTATTTTGGGGCCGTCTGATAGGGAGAATGGGCATGGAAGTATGGAACACTAGGTGCGATCAGAAGGCATTTGTCTTGATTTTTACCCGTGAATTTTTGCTATAACTAAGGATTTTTTGGTAAAAATAAATAGTAGTGGTTGAAAGAAGTGATTTTTATAAAAGAAATGAATGCTGAAAAATGAGGGAGAGATGTGTGCACTTGACGGGAGCGAGAGCAGTAGGGTGCGTGATGAATCCATAACCCCCTGCCTTATTATCGTAGCGAGACGGTAGCGAGAAGAGTAGAGAAACGATTCAAGAAGTCAGGTATTCGTATTGGTTTTTGACTTTTCTATGCAGAAGTCAGAAGCAGAAGCCAATACGAACATGACCTAAATCTAGCTCTCAATCTCTCGATTTAACAATTAAATTTATTCTACTTCTAATCATAATCCTATTTCCACCACTCATTTCCCATAACCCAAACGGCTCCTTAGAGTGGAGGCTTAGGTAAGAGAGAGGCACTTGCTTTTAGTATTTGTGTTTCTAGATAGGGAAAATTGGGGAAATTTCAAAGCAGGTTTTTCATAGACCCGGTCAAATAGGCTACCCAGCACGGCCCGGTTGGGCCGGTTAACTAAATGGGTTATGCCGTGAAGGCCCACAGGCTTAGTCATAGACCTAGGTATAGTCCAAGGAGGTTACCGACCGTGTTGTGCTAGCCCGGACACATTTACCCCGACAAGTCGCGAACGACCCATTTAGGCTGCCCCTCTCTTTTCTCTCTCTCAGTCTATCTCAGTGTCTCTCTTGTAGTCCCGCTCCCCGTTCTTCTTCTATCCACCGTGGCCGCCACCTGTGGATCCCGTTGCCCGGCACTCTCCTTGGATAGCGATTGGTCGCTTTGTGTTCCCCTTCGTCGGATCTACTGTGCTCGTCTTCCTCCAGCTCGGATTGAGCCCGTGGCACTCTCCCTTGCCCACCGTCGGTCCTTAGTGGCCTTGGCCATGGTGTCGACCCGACCTCGCCAACGCCACGCTAATCTCGGTCCTTTACCGCTACCGTGCCATCTGGGCGCCACCGCACACCTCCCGGCTTCTGCCCCCTCTCACCGCCTCCGTCGTTGTGTTGCTCCGCCTGCCCCCATCCCCACCTTCACCTTGCCAGGGGCCTAAATCCGCCCCTGTGTGGTCAGAAACGGATGTTCAAGATCGAAATTAGGCGTGGTTTGGTCAAAAGATACAATGTGAGGACTGAGGAAGACATATAGGAGTACCTCTTAGACGGAAAACAATGCTAGGCTTTGATCAACTCAAACGAATGGGATATGTGCATTTTCATTAGGCTGTTTAGTGTGGAGAGTCATTATTGCTTTATTCAGATATAAATGTGATGGATAGAAGCTATGATCATGCATCAACAATCGTTTATATAATCAGGTGAAAACATAAGGGAGATACGATAAACCCTTGGTTTGGACAATTGTTGCTTTATTGCGGAGGCGACGATTCTAAATAAATCAATGCTTTGTGTTAATTATAATGAGAAAAATATGGAACATGTGCTTTTACTAGACCGTTGGTTTGAAACACGTTTGATTTATCAAGGTTGTGAAACGGAATATAATATGATCTGTCATTATAATGCGTATTGATTAATAAAAAAAAAATCAATGCTCTATATAGATCAGGATGAGGAAACAATGGAAGATGCATTCATATTATACCATTGGCTTGAACCACGTTGAGCAAATAGGGAAAGTATGCTTTTATTGTACCCTTCATTTGAATTATCGTTCGCTCCATCAAGGTGGATAGTTGGAACATCCTATAAATTTCTAGTCAAATGCAGCTCTTCTAATGAAAAAACTCCAATGCATTGTATTTATTGGGGTGAAAGATTGGGTACTTCAATTACACCCTTTATTTAGATCTTCATTGCTTAATTTATCGGCGTGGGCGATAAAACTACCATCTCATCGATGAATGTCGTATTAATCACAATATAAAAAAAATGCAAGATACACTTTTTATTATTAGACCCTTGGTAGGTTCAGTTCTTTTCAGCTTATGGCTTATAGCTTTTCTAATTAAACAAATATGATAGTTTCTCCATCACCTTTTCGAATCAGGTTATTATGACAATCTTTTCGAAGCAGTTTATCATTTTATCTACATTCAGTTCGTTCGCACAAACGCTCATACTAAAACCAAAAGCCATAAGCCATAAACCGTATCTGAAAAGAATACACCCACAAACTATATTATTTCATCTATGCAGCTGCCTGATCAAAATCAATAAGGTGAAGGAAATAGGGAAGATACATAGCTATTAGAATTAGGCCCGTGGTATGGATCATTGCTTTTATCAAGGTGCGACTGAAATCTACCACAATTTCTTCATATATCCTCAAATGGCTTTTAGTGGAAGGAGCTAAGCAAGTTTGGCCCCATTCTTTGGGCTTAGAAAACTGTTTGAAAAATCTGCTTTAAGAAACCACTTTATTTGTTTTGATTTTTGGAGAAGCCAAAAAAATCAAAATCTCAAAAGAACAAGGCACTCCAATTTGTTAGCAGCGCATAAGGCCCATGCATGTGCGGGGGGGAATTGCTAGAAGATGATAGTGCTTAAGGCATTCCTTGATTTGGAGGGAAAACAAAGGAAAAACTTAGGATTCCCATTCTTAATAATTTGATAGCTGTTTGTCCGTTTGATTCGCAGGAATCAATCAAAGGAAAAATGGGAGAAATTTTCCTACATTCTCGAATCCACAAAAAAAACGGAGGAAAAACAACATCCACTCTCACCTCTTTTTTCTTCCTCTTCCTGCGAATCAAATACTTAATTCTACAGGATTTCAGTGTTTTCTAATTCTTTATTTGCCACGTATCTTTTTATCTAATTTATATGTTTTTCCTATTATTGTATTTTTAGACTCTACTAAATCAAAGAGGCCCCAAGCTACAGAACTTTTTTTTCCCTCCCCTTCTCTATTTGGCTATCACCAGCAATGGGTGGGATTAGGGGCAACAACGGCGGAAGGGGTCCTGAGGAGGCCCTCGCGGCCCCACCCTAACCCCGCTAACACAACCTCGCTAAGCCTACCAGAAACAGAAAGAGATGGCCCGCCATCACAGGGGATAAAAAATAGGCTAAATATTTTTAAATAATACTAATATAACTTTGTTTACTAATTTATAATTATTTAGGTATACTTTTTTTAAAAATATAGCTTAAAATATATTATAACATATATATTCAAGTTTTAGTCAAATATACAAGAAAAGAATACATTAAAAACTATAATCTATTATTAAAAATATTTGTTAATATTTATCAAGTCCCCGTGGAGTCCCACAGGGGAGGGTGACCCTGTCTCCATCCCGCTAGCGTAGCAGGCCCCGTCCCCGTCTCCTGTGGAGGGAGATCACCCCGCCCCCGCCCTCATGGGGATATTCCGCATGGGGAATTGCCACCCCTAGGTGGGATAAACTGTGGAAGCAGCAGTGGAGATAGAATACACCTGGTAAAGTACCATTGTCGCTACATAAACAGCAAATCTTTTGGATGCTAATCAGTAATGAAGTCAGGTATTAATAATAAAATAATGAAGACTAATAGTGTGGTCATGTCTGCTTCAGTGCATGTAAGGAACTGTGCACAAAAATGACACTATTGCAACTTTTTTTTTTCAAAATTGACCCCGAACATCTATTTTTATAAATCTAGCCTCCTCTGTGAACCTACCGAATACAACAAGCATCTGCTGAGCCAGGAGACCTCGGTAGGCACCTGTTGAGCTACCCATGTGCGACATGTGCTTAGCCACACGATTAGCACAAACACTAATTGAGATTAGCAATTTAATTAGCAAATACTAATTGAGATTAGCAATCTAATTGGGACCTGCCGCACATGGGTGACTCGGCATGTGCCTTCGATGCTCGGTAAGTCCATGGAGAGGGCTGGATTTGTATAAACAGACGTTCGGAGGCCAATTTTGAAAAAAAAAAAGTTGTAACAGTGCCATTTTGCGTGAACAGTTCGCATGTAAGAATGCTTTCGTGCAGCAACTTAACCATCCTCTCCATGTTGTTTTCTCATGCTAATGGCGTGGTGATGTCTCATGCTAAAAGGTATTTTTTGGCTTTTCTACAGTAACTAGTTTTTAAACAGAGTATCGTTTCAAGGTGAGATCTACAAATTGATTGTAGTACATACTATAGTGACTTCATTTATATCGGTCAAAACCGTACGCGAGTTTTTATTACTCCAAACTCTCTCATGAATAGGCTAAAAGCCAAAATCCGAAGCCAAAAAGAACAGACCCCTCATGTGTTATGGGAAAAGCGATCGTGCATGGGTTTAATATTGAATGAAACTGCTGCCAACATTATGGAAGGTTGTACTGGGGTTTTTTCCTTGCTTGAACCCTACCTTTACTAGGTTGTGTGCTAACAACGAAAGTGACTAAGGGTTTCTTTAATAGTGTCATTTCAACTGTCTCTTAGTCATATTAAATGAGTAAAATCCTATGTGAAGAAGAAATGATGTGATGAGAAATAATGTGCTGTCTCTTATGTAAGAGACAACTTGAGCCTATAAACCAACATAAATAGTAAGAGGACGTAGGACACGAATTTATGGAAAAAATAATATAAAATAGTTAGAGAAATAATTTACTGTTAAAAATATTATCTCTAGTGTTATTTTTATATGGGATAAAAGTAAAAATAGATTATTGTAAATGCCTTAAACCGTGGCAAATTGAATGGCATTCCCCTTAAAGACGATGTACGGGGTAAGAAGGCTAGTGCAGTACTCCCATTTGCAGGAGTGCTGTGTAGGGATAAAGTGGAGTATCATGTAAATTGAAAGTACATCGAAACTTTAATATACTATACTACATGCGTACAAAAAAAACCCTCTGATCGGACGGTCCAGATGCAAGGAAATTGAAAGCTCATGCGGTAGCTGTTCTTCTTACAAAACTTTTCATAGTGACAAAAAAACATATACCCGTGGTCATCGGCCGGGCAAGCAGGCAAGCAGCTAGCACGTTGGTCCAAGCGTCTAGCGATCGGCAGGCGGCAGCGAGATGGAAATATATACTCAAAGGGAAGCCTTTAATTGCACAGCAGCGATATCGCTGATCCAGCTGATAGGATACTTGCATTCTGCCCCGGCGTTTGACAAACTAGCCTCGTAGGTGCGGCGCCACGCCGCATCAGTCACTATGTGTACCGAAGCAAAAGAGGCGATAATTCGTGAGGAGTTTTTTTAAAAAAAAATCGAGGGCACATGTGTATTTTCAAAAAAGGCAAAAGTCTTTTTCGTAAAAAATTGAGGACATGTACGTAACTAAACGAGGACCCGTACATAATTTAGAAAACCGCGGGGCGCTATCCCGCAAAATACAAAATTTCGGTGAAGTGGAGGGGTGTTTTAAAAAAAAGTGTTCTAAAAAACTGGCAGGGACCTTTCTGCGAGGGCCAAGGATCTTTACGTAATTTCAGAAAAATACATTGACTTTTTCGCAAAAAAGGTCTCCCGACCGTACCGAAATTCGGCGGCCACGCGCCGGCGCCGGCCGCAGCGCGCGCAGGGGCGACGTGGCCGCCCTCTCCTCGCGCGAAAGCTTCCGGTCGTAATAGCGAGTGATTAGACCAGTCTTGAATTCAGCTTCAGCGTCAAACAAAATGATTCTGGTACTAGTAGCAAAGTACTGTGTTTTCTGTCGTGCAATATAAGTCAATAATCCACTATATACAAAGTTTAAAGAGACGTTAAATCCAAAAAAAGTAATATCATTAGATCATATATGTCCCTATTAAATGACATATACCATAATTACCCATCCACATTTTAGCATTAAATATAGGGCATATAATAAAAATACTATAATAACTATATTTTTAATTTTTATAACAGACTTATATTGCATTATGAAGTTTCTAAGAGCACACTCAATGAGTTCTAGCCAGCAATGTTTATAATATTAATTAGCATACTAATTAGGATTTATGATAAGGTGGAGAAAGAATTAAAAAAGAAAGAGGAGGAAGTAGTGTCTCATGTAAGATATTAGAGCAAGTACAACAATGGTCTTATAGGCAAGCTAGTCAGCATTTTTGCTGATGTGGAGGAGAGAAGAGAGGAGAGCTTGGCTCTCATGCAAGCAACAAGCTGCACACGGGAGCCTATGCAGTGGTGGGTCCAGATAATAAATGTATGTGAGGAGGAGTAGGAAAGAGAATGTGAGACATGGTACCACATAATAATAAAAAAATCTTTTGTAGACAAATAGAAGACAGATTATTGTATAACTTGGCTCTTATAACTTGACTTATAGCCAAACACTTGGCTCTATTATTGGACTTGCTCTTACTTGGACACAAAATTCAACAGAAAAACATTAAATCTGGTGAGGTGAGGAAGAGGTGAGGGGGAGAGGGGGAGATTTAGGTGAATTTATGTAACACCCTAAATTCCGGGTGTTTGAAATTTTGAGAAATTTAAAACTTTTATTTGCATTTTACTGCCATTTGAATTTTGGTCCAGCATCTTACTTGGGATTTTTCTGAGTTTTGTGTTGAGCAAGTAATGCCTGAAAATAATTCCCGAGCACCGAATAGTAATCATAAAAATAAATGAAAATAGATAAATGATTACAAATAATTTAAATAGTATTTAACCCTGAGAAAGTAATTCCAAAAAGTTATTTATGAATCAAAACATGGTTTATACATTAGTAAAAGGAAAATAGAAATTCTAATTAAAAATCCAAAATTTAAAGTAAAGCTTGAGCTTCATTTTCATTTTCTTTTCCATTTTCCCCTCTCTCTTACATGTGGACCCACTTATTCTCTCTTCCTTTTTTCCTTTCTCTCCCCCCGACTCCTCCTCGCCAAAGAGGCCCCGCACCGACCGTCCCTCTCTCTCTGCCGTGGACCGCACCGCCCCGCGCCCCGGCGCTCCTCTTCTTCTCTCTCCCCTCGCGTGCCTGCTCCCCTGGCGGCGCTCGAGCCTGTGCGGCAGATCCGTCGCCGCTGCCGTCGCCCTCCTCGCCGCGTCGAGCCCCGCGCTCGGGCAAAGACCGTCGGTTCCTCCCGCGCCGCCCGGTCCTCCGCAGCCTCCGCCCGGTCCTCCGCCAGTTGCGCCTCTCCCCGCTCCCTCGGCTATAAAAGAGCTCCCGAGCTCGCCGATTGCCCTGGCGTCTCCCCCTCCCTTTTCTTCCACCGCTCGGCCTCGCTCGTGTGTGCTCCCACGCCGCCACCGCCGCTCCCGGCCACTCCGGCGACGGTTTCCATGGGCCGACCGCGTCACAACGCGTCTCCCCCTCCTAGGAACCTCCACCGCCTACGGATTGGATTTCTTCGAGGCCAGCTCACCGCACGGCCGTCTTCCTCATGTCCGGCCCAAGTCACCGCCGCCCTCGGCCGTTGCCTCCACAAAGTACCCCGGCTCGATTCCTTCTCGTGGAAGCATCTCCGAGTGTCTCCGACGCTCCCCCAACCACCGCTCGGCCTCCTTCTCCACCCCACCTCGCCGGCACCAGAGGCCACCCTGCGCCGCCCCGAGTTCATGCCGCCGGGCCGCCTCGGCGTCTTTCCGCCCCCACTGGCCGCTTGGTAAGCTCCTTGGCACCCTTCTTCCCCTCATGCTCCTCCTCCTTCTTCCCTTTCTCCACCAGCGGCACCGCTCCACATCGACCCCACCGCCCGTTGATTCCAGCTGCCGCTGCCGGCTCCCGGAGCCACTCCGCCCGGTGCGCCGCCACCTCTAAGTTCAATGCTTCTCCCGAAGCTCGTTTGGCCCGTTGCCGTTGAGCCTCCGGCCCGGCCTCGCCATCGCCGCCAGCGCCAGGCGCCTGCGCCGTCGCCCTTGTTTTTGTTTCGCAGTGCCCCCCCTGTGACTCGGCCGAGTGCCCCTTTTCCTCCCTGCTAGATGATAATGTGAATGGATACATCAACTAATACAAAGTAGTTAGGTAAAAGTAAACATACGAGTAAGCTTTAGATTTCGAATACTGAGATTATATGTACTTAGAGATTAGTTGTTAAACACTTGTTTGTCGACACAGGGTTGTATGAATTAAAGATAAGCAAGGCTACTCAGAATAAGTAATGACTAGAGAAGGCAAGCAAATGGATCGCTGCATTGCTAGGAATTAAGTCAAAATATTTGTATTAAATCAATAATCTTTTCGTAAGAGATAAGCTAGAAAAACGTAGAGCTTACGTAAGAAGCTAACCAACATGTGGGTTAAAATCTTGTGTGTCATTTAACGGCCCTATAAAAGTCTAATCCCTATCATTAGCAGGTCACCCATGATTAAGATCTTGATGATGGTTTTAATTGAAAATGATAGATGGAATGTAAAATGTGGTCCACAAGGGTAGGTCCTAATTGAAGTTAAAATCATGAAGGATAATAAAAGCATGTACATAAAGCATCAATGACCCTCACCTCTCAGAGCATCAGAAACTAAACATCTTACCAAAGTATAGCTCCGTAGGTCCATTAAAAAGGACTCATGGGTCACCGATTGTTAAAAATGATCTCGCTAACCTACACCTTAACAAACAAGTTAATGCTAGAGCCACATAAAATAATACGTCTCTAATTGCTAGAAGTTTAGACTATAAGACCAATTTGGTAAATCAACAATCATATACATGGTGCATCTAACACATGCCTTAACTTATAAATAATAGCGCTCGACAAAATCATACCTACTCATAAGTCCATCCTAACTCATGAAACTTCCTTGATAAATAACAAGATAATAACAAGAGATTATTAATAAAAAGATCAAGTTATCATATACTATTATTGACCTTGCCTCAAATCACCCGAATCACCCATTAACTCATAATAAAACTAAATTAAGTTTATTCGGATTTGTTTGGATCCTTTGAGTTATTTGTTTTTATTTGGATTCAGTCGTTTATCACGTAATTAGAAATGGGAGGTCGTGAAGACTCATTAGATCCAGCGAGATCAAGCTCGAAGTGAAGATAGAGATCCAGAAGCTCAAGGGAAAGCATTGTGTGAGGTCAAGACTGCGGTAAACCGCGCCAGGTGAGTCAATACTTTGATCATGTTGAACCTACATTTTCTGCAAATTATTTTGTTTTAAATTATCAAATTGCATGCTGTTATTTCATATGCAAATACATGTTTAATTTGATATTCTAGTTATATGCCCATTGTTACCTTTGCTAATATTACACCTCCTTTGGAATACTTGAATATATGAACCTTGTCACCCTAGCAAAATTATAATGGTAACTTTTGAAAATAAGTCCCTAATTATATGCCATGCTTAGTACTGCATCAATACCCAGGGGCACTGAAATGCCCCAAACATTATTGTCATTTTAAATCATGAGAAACTGGTTTGGTCAGTCATGGTAGGAATGACTGGTATATTTTTACATGATTATTTTATGCTCCCAAAAATCCTAACTTGCTAAATATCTGAGCGGATGGCTTGGGGGCTGGTATGTGGTGCGGTGGGAGCACAAATTATGGAGTGTGGTAGAACCGCTCAGATAATACTAAGGACTGAATCTTGTGATGACCTTCTGATGTAAAACAGTACAACCACAAGTCTATAATGGGTACGACCTAGCTGAATAACTTGCAAGGGTTTAGTTCAGATGTCACCGAGGAAAGTGGGTGCCAGGGTGTACTGGTTTACTCACAGTGAGGCACAGGTGTCTTGTACTCGCACGCAGCGCAAGAGGGCTTATTGTGGTGGTGTAACCCTTGGCGGTGAAACCTCAGCGTGGGTGGTGTCTAGCTAGATCGGAGTAAGGTAAAGGCTTTGTGATAAATTATCTGGGTCTCATGACTAAGGAAGCATGTTGGTAATAAAGATAATTCATCTCTTGTGGTGAAAGTGTACAAACTCTGCAGAGTCAAAACTATTCGAATAGCCGTGCCCACGGTCAAGGGCGGACATGGGAACTTACTCGAGATAGTTCTATTTAAAAATGTTTGGAAAATGGGAATGAAAAAGTGGAGGGCAGCGGAAAGCCCTGATTTGAGTTGTCCTGGGTGTCGTCCCAGTGGTAAGTTAAGCGGCTATAACGCTGAAAGATGTTATACGGTGTGATGCCGTATATATGGAAAAATTATGGTGATATTAGGCATATGGTGTGATGCCATATGTATGGAAATTCATGTTAATATTCCTTGAACATTATGTTTTGTTCCAAAGCTGCTAGGTGTCAGGAAATTTTATGTATTGTATTTTAAATAGTGGCATTTCTATTCTTATAAAATCAAATATGGGTGGAATATACGGGGTCGTGAGTAAAGGAGGTGAAGGTCCCACCTGTGTGTTTCGTTCTTCCGCTGCTGCAATTTAATGATTTCGGCCTAATCGGCCCATGAGTAAGTCTACTATTATATTTACGCTTCCGCATGATATGTATTTTGATATTCATTACTGTAACTGTGAGCACTATCTACTGATCCAGGGAATAGTGCAGAAAATCACAGAGGAATCTGGATTGTAAAATCTGGGTCCCTACAATTTATTGTTTGGGCTTCAGGAATAGACATTACTAATTGAAATAGTTATATCTATAGCTATTTTCGAGTGATGTGAAAAGACATGGATATCGCTTTGTAATGTCTTAATTGCCCTAAAAAATGATGAAACAGTGCTACTTTTCTGTATGCATGCACGTCTAGTGTAGGGAGGCACACCAGCCTCACATACAATATTTAAGCCACATTTAAGTAGATGCTTTGACCCGTGAGAGTGCCCGAAGTAAATTTTCTTGTGGGGTCAAACGATGAGAATTTGCATGTACTTTATCAGGTCAAGTTGTCACTTGTCACCCAGAGCACTTAGGGTTTTCTTCCCCTCTGTTTTGCTTCCATGCTCAAGTGTCATGGTTGGTACCAGCTATCACCCACCGTAGTGTTGGTGACAGTGGTAGGGTATATAGGGGAGGGCAACATATGTTGAGGTAGCAACGGAGTGTGACTAAGTCACTAAGGGGGCGACGAGTCGGTGGAGCGGCCAACTATAGAGAAAGAGGTTCACGAGCGGCTACGGGGTGCATCTGTTCTTGGCAATGAGTGGCATATACACAGGAATACTATCGAAAATGTATTTTCCTTCCTCCGCTCCTGTCTCTTGGCTCAGCTCATGTTCTCTTCCTGTGCACCTCCTTCTTCAGCCACCCGGCAAAAACCTAGCCAAACTGTGCTGCCGCAAGTTGCACTGTCGCCGCCCGTCGGATACCTTGGAAACCATTTGAAACTGCACCGCCGAAACCAAGAGAGTGAGGGGGGGGGAGAGAGAGATGGAGCTAAACTGAGAGAGAGGGAGAGAGGAGACAAGCTGAACCGAGAGGGGGAGAGGAGGAACAAAGAGGGGAGAGGTTGCACGAATCTCGGATCAAATGGATGCATGCCATGGATAACGCATGTAGTCACATGCACTTGTGACTTGTGGGAAATCCGACACTCGAATACTATGGTTATATTAGCACAAGAATATATGGTTATATTAGCACAAGAATCTTTGAATCAAACTAATGGTTGAAATGTATATGAAAGCTTTGGGATAAACATAGGATCTTGCCTATATATAGCCCTAAACACACTCCGATATAATAATCACTAAAATATTCACTACTACAAAAATAATCATTTTGGACGCCTCATCACAGACGGTTCAATATAAACCGTCAGTAATAAAGTTACCACATATGGTTTTACAAGATAGACCGTCTAAGTTCACCGCGATGGAAATAACTGTTTGTGATACATCACAGATGGTTCGAAATAAAAACCGTCTGTGATGACCTTCACCAAATTTGAATTTTTCACTCATCTCGCTGGATTTGCTCTTTAAAATAGAAGACTCGGTTGTTCTTCTCCATATCTCATCTTCTCACTTCTCCACTCTTCTTCTCCTCATCTCCTCTTCTCTCTTCTCATTTCTCCATTTCTCCTCACCAAATTTTTCCTTAAAAATAGAAGGCTTGGCTGGCTACCTCCCTAAGCTCCTCCGCCTTCGGTTGTGATGCCATGGTTTACTGCATAAGGCACTCTTATCGTAAGAGTCTTGTTTGGTGTCACTGTTGTGATTATATTTCCCCAGCCCTCCCCTCTCTTCCTTGATGATTAGTTGATGTGATGATTGATGGATGGCTAGGGTTTCAACCCTTGTCGAAATTCATGTTTTATTGCAGAATTTGCTGATGTAACGCACATAGCTGCTAATAGACTAAGCACATACGACCACGGCTTATGGCCACGGCCTATGACCACAACATACGACCACACCAATCATAAATAGGCCTACTTTGATTCATCTGTATTATCTAATCACATTGTTTTATAGCGCAATTAGAGAATATTGATGAACCGAAGGAGGCATATTTATGATATCGTGAGAATGTAATCATAGACGGTTCTTAACTAGAACCATTTGTGATAATAGACTATCACAGGCGGTTCATAGTAAGAACTGTCTGTGATAACTGTTAACACAGAAGGTTCTAGTTAAGAACTGTTTGTGATAAGTGTTATCACAGACGGTTAAAAACTGCCTATAATGCTCTTAGGGTATTACTGATCCATAAGTACAGACGGTTTAGGAAATCACCTGTAGTGATGTTTCTGAACTGTCTGTGATGAGTTTTTTTTTGTAGTAGTGATTGTAGAAGTCCAAAGATATGGTCGGATTCAAATGATACAAAACCGTACGTGGACACTATCTAAACAGGCTCATTAGGGATAGCATGCTCATAGGCCCATTGGCATAGTTAGGTCTTATATTGCATATTATATTATCATGGGGAACAAATGATGCAAATTATACACATAGATCCACCAATAAATTGAGATAAAGCTTGTGACTATATCCCATGTATTTTGTTCAACTTTTCTATTTTTTGTGAGTTTGAGTGCTTGTTTATTGGCAACATGACCACCAATACATAATATGATATCACTACTACAAAAAAAACCTAATACTAGACGCCACATCATAGATGGTTCCTCAAAATCATCAGTATTAAATACAAGCACAAACGATTTTAGTTTAGAGACCATCTATGTTGTATCCAATGATAAAAACTGTATATGAAGAGGTAATATCATAGATGATTTATGGTGAAAACTATTTGTGAAGTATCACAGACGGTTATTAACAAGAACTGTCTATGACATTACAACATATCACAGACAGTTTGCATTACAAATTGTCTGTGAAGATTAAGTCATCACATATGGTTTTTTATTAAAAACTGTCTATGATAATTCAACTATATTAATTGTGCGCAAACCCGTCAACCCTTCGTCTTAAATTCCATATCTAGGTTGCTGCTTTGAGCTGGATGCAGGGCTTTGAGGCGGTCATTTGGTGAAAGGAGACTATTTGGCAAGAATGTTTGTAGATCAATTCATTTCTTGACTACTATGGTTAGTAATTTGTTTCTAATTGTATTATAATTTAAATCTATAGCTTTTGTTGAAAGAAGAATTGAAGACGGTTTAGATCAAGCTAGCTTAATGTAGACAGAAGATTATTTACATCTAGCATGGTTTAGGGTTTAGTCAATTCATAGTTTATTTCTACTTAATTCAATTTAATTAATTATTCTTGCTACACATAGCTATTTTCTTACAAAACATGCGCACAATCATTCATACTGTTATATGCGTAATGTAGGATTGAAGCTGGATGTACACTTGGAACCGTGTGATTGAAGAGTATATTAATGGCGTGTCTGCTTTTACAAGAACTACCGAGGAGGATATGTTGAATAAGGAGGTAGAATATGTGTACTGCCCATGCATTGACTAGGAGAATCTAAAGATGTTTAAGAACCGAGCGCAAATTGAAGTGAATTTGAACCGAAAAGAAATAGGGCTATCGAAAAGGCCCGAGGGCCGATTTACCATCACGGATGTCGACGCATCTGGAACCCCTCTCAATCCTTGTGGAGCAGTGTCCGCATTTTGGAGAATAGTTACATAGAAATGGATTGAGATCATGTTCGATTCATGGAAGAACGTGACCAAAGTTTGGAAAAGTGAGTTGGTGATAGAAGTTTTTCGATCATTCGAGATCCCAGAAGAACACAAGGCCTCCGTGCAATAACATGTGTTGCTAGCGGTGTGCAAAGTATGGAAGAACTTCAAGAGCCTACTTGTCAAACAATACGTAGAGAAGGATCTGATGGCCTTGCACAAGTATCAATTCCTGAAATCGCAATGGCAAGAGTTTGTGACGATGAAGACACCACATAATTTTAGGAGTGAAAGTGTAGCCCACAGTGCCCTTCAGGCAAAAAACATGCACCCCCTACAGACTCAGCACCGCTGGGTATGTAGGTAAAACCCTGCAATGGAGGAAGGAGGACGAGCAGGCAATCCTGCGGGACACCTCCCCACCATTTGCCAGGATTCCTGATGAGTGCGCCCGAAGCTGGATAAGAGCGAGGTCATCTACCGTGTCATCAGGGGCCATCTCCTTTTGAAATCCCGTAGACGAGGAAGTGTCCCGCCGCTTGGTAAGATATTAAACTACCTAGTTTGTAATTATTCTAAACTTCATAGGAAGTGAAATGACATGTCGGGCTCTTGTAAGAAGTGCTGAGTGTACAATCTTCCGAAGGCTCATTCCAGTTTCTCTAGGAGAGATATATACTCTCCATGGCCCTAGAAAACAAGGAGCACCCAGGTCACTCGAGAGGCCTTGGTCTTTATGTTCCAAGGAAATATGGTTTCTCAGAGGACTCTGAAACATACCGGAGTAGGAAGAGAGCCAAATCCAAGCACAAGTCATGGCTACGAGAGGACATTACAACATCCCTTAGATATGAGATGCAAAGGTATGTTAGAGATCAAATGGAAGGGTACGTCATCCCTTCAAATCAGCAGAAAGCCCCCACCGCTCCTGTGCTATGCAGCCCCCAACCGTCGGAGTAGCTACGCGTCCAATCCTACCTGTTGTGGTTACTGACCAAACAGAGGGAGAGATGGTAGTGGAGAGGTGGGAGTGTTCTGCCTCACCCTCCTCCTCATCCTGATATATATATTCATATGGAGTATGCTTTTACAGTTATGCCCTTACATCCGTACATCCCCATTAGGGGTGCTTATGTCATTACACATGTTACTCTGGTTCTTATAACCTCCTAACAGGCCTGCTGGGCTTAGGTGGGGGCCACCCCTACAACAGGAGCCTCTCATGGTGAAGGGCTTCAAAGGGCCGAAGCCATGCTGCCGAGTCCTTTGGCCCCCTCCGTCCCTACGGCCTGTGAACCTCTCCGATTTTGCAGTCTTAACGTGCTTCGGAGCGTCTGTGGCCGAAGCCGTGGGTGATGTCGAGGTGGTCGCGCGCGCTCTGTCCCCCGCCTTCCGAGCCGGTGGCAGCGGAGCTGGCGCCCAAGTCGAAGTAGAGGCGCGCGCACTCCGTCCCTTACTCTTCGAACGGGTGGCAGCGGAGGCTGGCACCTAGTCGAAGTAGTCGCGCGCGCTCCGTCCCCTACCCTTCAAATGGGTGGCAGCGGAGGCTGACACCTAATCGAAGTAGGCGCGCGCGCGCTCTGCCCTCGCACTAAGATTGGAGCTTGGCGGCGATATTGCTATGCTTCAAAGGTGTTGTGACCTTGCAGTCTGGTAGTGCGCTTTTCATGGCGGTTGGCTTGCCGGGGGGCGGGCTGTCGCGTCGTGTAGTGCGCCTTCGCGTGAATGGAGCATGCGACAGTTTCCGATGTGCACGCGGTGGGCTGCGGACGGTTGCACTTACCCACCACTGGTGGTTGAACCGCCCGACACCCCCCATTTGCGCTTCCGTCGGTTGGCATGCCGCCGAATGGCGTCCCTCCACGCTGGCGACTCTTCGCCTGGTCAAGCTGGGTATAAATATGCTCGCCAGGGGCCGCTCCCTAGACATCCCTTGCTGCACGTCCCATACCTGTTCATAGTTAGCTTCTCACCTGTAGGCCAACTTTTGTTCATCTGCGTTTGATGACTGCGTAGACCGACGCTAATGTCAGCGAGCGCTTGTGAACAAAATATGTCCTAGTTGTGGGAATACTTCACGGCTTGATGTGGAAATGGCAAGGCCTAACCCGCTCTCGTAGACGGATATGCAGTCATCCGCACGCTTTGATTGTGCAAACGAGCATATGTTGGTGTGGTGACGCATATCTGTTTACGAGAGCATGTCTGTGCTTGCCGAAAATTGACCTTTGTATTCTCGAGTTATTGTGGTCGCATGTGCTGTTCTGCGTTCTTCAAACATCTGCTGATGCCGCGCGCGCTCCGTCCTTCACCCTCCGATCGGTTGGTACCGGAGGCGGCGCATAGTCGAGGTAGACGCGCGCGCTCCGTCCCCTACCCGTCGAACGGGTGGCAGCGGAACTGGCGCCTAGCCGAAGTAGACGCGCGCGCGCTCCGTCCCCTACCCTTCGAACGGGTGGCAGCGGAGCTGGCGCCTAGCCGAACTAGACGCGCGCGCTCCGTCCCCTACCCTTGAGCGGGCGGGCGGAGCTGGCGCCGAGCCGGTAGAGCGCGCGCGCGCCGTCCCCTACCCTTCGAGCGGGTGGCGGCGAGGTGGCGCCCGGTAGACGCGCGCGCGCTCCGTCCCCTACCCTTGAGCGGGTGGCGGCGAGTGGCGCCAGCCAAAGACGCGCGCGCTCCGTCCCCTACCCTTCGAGCGGGTGGCGGCGGGTGGCGCCCGGCCGGTACGCGCGCGCTCCGTCCCCTACCCTTCGAACGGGTGGCAGCGGAGCTGGCGCCCAGCCGAAGTAGACGCGCGCGCGATCCGTCCCCTACCCTTCGAAAGGGTGGCAGCGGAGTTGGCGCCTAGCCGAAGTAGACGCGCGTGCGCTCGCTGGAGCCGGAGGCGGAATTGGAGTTTGTCCCTTTCGGTCTGGTAAAGCGCCTTTAATGGCGGCTGGGGCCGTGCCGACGCCTGGCCTGCCAAAAGGCGGGTTGCTGCATCGTGCAGTGTTCGCTCAGGTGGTTAGGGCACGCGGCGGCTTGTAACTGGAGTGCCGCGGAGGGTCAGGAATTGCGTGATCGTGACCGCTTGCGTTGACGGTCCTTGGTTCCGCGGTCGCGTGCGGCGTGTATCGCCACGACGCCTCGTCTTCGGTTACGGGGAATCGTGCGGGGCGGACCTTTGCACCGCTGCGGTTGTATCCGGCACGCGGATCGTTGCGACGCTTCGGTAGCGGCGGCATGGGCGAGGTGGCTTGGAATAGCCCCCTCGTAACAGCGTCCTCGCACCTTTACGCCCCCTTTCCAGTCTGCTCCACCCTGTATACTTTCGCGATATTTTCGCCGCTTCAATCTCTCTCTGGGAAGCGATGGCCTCCTGTGGTAGGCGCGGCCAGGCGGTTGGTGGCTCTGGCATTCGCCGGCGACCTTCGCCGCTGGTGGTGAAGTACTCGCTGGGCGAGCGCGACCCGGCGGCGGCTATCGTGGGCAACGTGCTGCGGACCTTCGGACTGGAACTGGCGCAGCTGACTCCAAACGCCGTGGCCCGACTTGCCGTATACAGTTAGGCTTTGCGCTCGGGAGCGTGCTGGCCCATCTCTTCTTTGTTTGCTTATCTGCACGAGGCACGGTGCCAGCCCAAAGACCGGAAGGGCAGGGCACTGTCGAACTTTGGCAGTGTTAGCTTCCTTCTCCGGCCGTCCTGTACCAAGCTTTTCCCCGCGAATTCGACTCGCGGGAAGTGGGAGTCCCAATGGATGAAGCGGTGGGAAGTGGAAGCGTTCAAGACTTCGCCCGGCCGGACACTGGACGACGAAGACCGGCGAATGGCCCGACGACTCGTGGGCTTGGCGGCCCGCTTCAACATGCGCGACCTTGCCGAAGAGTTTGTGATGTACGGCGTGGCACCGCTTGCGAGCGGCTGGTGCCTTGCCGTTGAGAGTCGTCGAGACGACAATGTTGAGCCGTCGGTCTGCGTACTGCCGGCGCCTCCCAACCCTCGTAAGTGCCGACCACCTCGCTCCTTTTGTCCGCGCGTAGCGTGTTACGTATTCACCCCCTTTTTCTTCTGCTTTGACTTAGAGGTTAGCTTGGATGACGCGGAGCGACCTGTGCGTGTGTTCCTCGGGCCGTATACCAGCAGGGAACACGAGCAGCGCTCGTCCGCAATTGCAGCGGCGGGGCTGGGGCGGATAAATCGTGTGTGCGAGGCCTTGGGCCTTGCCGTGCCGGACCGCCCTTGTCCGTCTTTGCAACGTCAAGATGCCGGCACCTCGAAGACGAAGGCGCCGTCTCACAAAAGGGGCCGAGGCGGAGCGTCTGTCGTTCCTGGCCTCGCAGCCGCGCCTGCTGCTGCCCCCGACGCGGCCGACACGGAGTCGGATTCGGCGAGATATGCCGACTCAGGTTTGGAGGCTGGGGACGCCGGGGGTGAAGTGTCCTCCGGGGGCGTTCCGGACGACGGGCTCACGACAGCCCGCCAGTGGGAGGAAGTCTCGCCTCCCCCTGCGGTCGTCGAGACCGGACCCGTGCCGGCCGACGTTGCTGAAGTGGGGCGTCCGGTTGCCGCGGCTACAACGTCGGAGGCGCAACCTTTGGTGACGACCGTCTTGGCGCCGGAGACGCAGCCTTCGGCCATGGCCGCCGCGATGCCAGAGAGGCAATCTTCGGTCGTGGCCGCCGCGACGCCGGAGGCGCAGCCTCCGGCCTCCTCTTCGGGGGCGCGCGGGGCTGGGCTTCTGCGTATGGCGGCGGCCGGAGCTGAGTCGTCGCCCGTAGAGGATGCCACCGAGGGGCTTTTGCCCCCGAGTGTTGCAGCCGCGGCTCTGTTCCCAGCCGTTCTTTGAGGCGGAGCGCTGCCCCATTCCGCCAAGCGGCCCCGCTGCGCCGTGGCTCCACCAAACGTCGAGGGGGTTCACTGTGGTGACGGGCGTCGGGAGTTTGTGGGACTCTGACACCCATGTCGAGGTCCCTACGGCGCATGTTCCTCCTACGCTTCGAACCACGCCGCCCATGTTGCCGGAGCGATCTGCGACGACGGCAAACGCGGAAGCCTCTGCTCCTTGCGGAACCGCACCTCCGGAAGGGGCTTGCGCCACTGTTCCCGTTCCTGGGACTAGGGGGGAAGGCTCCGATACTCCGCCGGCTGCCACCGAGGGTAAGTTGGCATGGGCTATCCTGGAATATTTTTGTTGCTCCTTGCGGTGTGCTCACACGCACTTTCACCTGCAGCATTGCTTATCCCGGAGGAGCCTCTGCCGGAACGCGAGGGTTCCGGCGCTGTTGGCACAAGCGTTCCGCGCTCCAGCCCCGCGGACTTCGTGCCCCCGCCGGAGACACTGAGGGCGTGGCGTGGCATTGTGGATGACGCGGCTGCCAGCGTCAAGCAGCAGGCGCTGCCCACGTACGGGTGGACCGCCTGAGGGACGGCTTCGAGGTGTCGGGGTGCGGGTAAGTATGCAGTTATATGACAACACTCGGCCATGCTACGCTTGCTGAATCGCTTTCTGCCCTGCAGACCTTGGTGCTGGGGCAGACCCTGCAGACGGCTTATGTTCATGCGCAGAGGGCGCTGGAGGATAGGCTGCAGGCCGCCGAGGAGCAGTTGCACAAGGCCGCTGGGGTTCGGTCCGCCCAGGATGCCCGAATCCGCCAGCTTGAGGCGGAGTGCGCCGAGGCGAAGGCCCACGCTGAGGGGGCTGCCGCGTCGGCGCGGGAGTCGGCCACCGAGGCGACACGGATAAAGTTTGCGGCGGAGCGGGACGGCCTTCTGCAGCAAGTCGCCTTGCTGGAGAAGGAAAAGGGCGAGCTTGCCTCGACTCTAGCGGAGCGCAACCAGACGCTCGGCGAGGCTTCGGTCATTGAGTGGGACGCCCTGCAAATGCTGAAAGTCGTCCTCCAAAGACTCATGGGTGCAGTGCCGGACCACGCCTTCGGCCCGGAGGAGTTGCTGCGGGCCCTTCGCTGGATCCACGATGCCGCCGACATTGCGCGCGGGGCTGCGATGAACTTTGGCGACCACTGCGCCTATGTGGCTGCGTGCCTGGTGTGCTCCCTCCTTCGGCACCGTGGTTGCACGCACGTCGCCAGGCTGGAGAACCCTCAGCTGGAGATGCCCGGCGGGGCCGGAGTGATGTCCGGTGAAATCCGTGCCGTTCGCCAGCCCATCAAATTCTTCTACGAGCGGATTTGGGACTATGTCGGGATAGCCGCCGCGCAGGTCGAGCTTCGGAAGTCCCTTCATGGGGAGGGGAGCCTCGGCCAATTTCTGGACGAAGTCCCGCGGCGCGACGAGGGTGGCGCCGAGGCCTCCGGAGATGCCGAAGGCTCACAGGTGCGGCGCCAACATGGCTAGGTGTGGGCATGCGTTGTAACGTCTGCCCCTTAATTGAACGAATAAAGTGCGTGCTTGCTTCATGAACTGATTACTTGCCTTCATCCCGGGCAGCTTTGTTGCTGGGGGCGACTGCTCGCGTCTGGCCTTGCGACCCGGCGGCGCCTTCGACGCTGGCAAAGGGCCGAGGAGTCGTTGAACTTTTGGGCAGCCGACCTTCTTGGCGAGGCCCGGCTTTAGCGCGTGTTAAGGACGAGCCCGCGGGATAGCGGCTTAGAACGGCAAGGATGTTGCCGGACCTTTGTACTTGTGTGATTTTTCCGATATGCAGATTTTCCGGTATTTTGGGATATGCGCTGTGTGTTGATGCCACTTCGGGCTCGCCGGTACGCCACATGCTGCGCGGGGACGGGATCTCCGCGCTCGACGCGCACCGTTGGCGAAGTAGTTGTGCAAGGGTTCCTTAGAACGGCGCTTGCGGGGGCGGACCTCGACGCTTCGCCTTTTTACAGTTCGTAGACGGGCGGGTGCGGAGGCGGACCTCGACGCTTGGCCTTTTTATAGTCCGTAGACTGGCGTGTGCGGAGGCGGACCTCGACGCTTCGCATTTTTTATAGTCCGTAGACTGGCGGGTGCGGAGGCGGACCTCGACGCTTCGCCTTTTTGCAGTTTGTAGACGGGCGGGTGCGGAGGCGGACCTCGACGCTTCGCCTTTTTATAGTCCGTAGACTGGCGGGTGCGGAGGCGAACCTCGACGCTTCGCCTTTTTATAGTCCGTAGACTGGCGGGTGCGGAGGCATGCGCGGAATTCGCGTCTTGTTTAGACTCCGTAGAGTGCGCAGGGAGAACATCCGCGTCTTATTTATACTCCGCAGAGTGCGTGCGGCGTCCCCTCACACGTCTTTTGTTTATACTCGGGCCGTCACCCTTGGCTACGGCGAGTGCACTGCGAACGTCGACCGATTATACTTAGTCCGTACCACAGCTCACGGCGAGTGCACTGCGAACGTGCGTCTTTGTTTATACTCGGGCCCGTCACCTTTGGCTACGGCGAGTGCACACGCGAATGTGCAACCGATTTATACTCGATCCGTACCCACAGCTCACGGCGAGTGCACTGCGACGTCGTCTTTGTTTATACTCGGGCCCGTCACCTTTGGCTACGGCGAGTGCACACGCGAACGCGCGACTTCGATTTATACTCGATCCGTACCCACAGCTCGGCGAGTGCACTGCGAACGCGCGTCTTTGTTTATACTCGGCCCGTCACCTTTGGCTACGGCGAGTGCACCGCGAGCGCGCGACTTGATTTATACTCGATCCGTACCCAGCTCTGGCGAGTGCATACGCGAGCGTCGTCTTTGTTTATATCTGCGACGCGCGCTGGCCAAGCCTGCGCGCGCCTACGCCGCGTACTTGCGCGTGATGAAGAAAGATTGGCGACAAACGGCGATCTTCATTACATCCCCGTTTGCGCGGGTAAGCAATTACAAGGGGTGGATATACTAATCGTTTGTCCTTGGTGTGGCCGAAACCTCTAGTCGCTAGACCTCTGCAGGGCCCGCCAAGGTGCCTCTGAATGGCCCCGCGGACCCCCGCGCTGCGACGCCAGCTCTAAGAGTGTCGTTGAGCTTTTTGACGCGGATACCTGGTACCTGGCTCGATGCGCCGGGCCATATCCTGGTCGCCTCGGACGGTGATGGTGGTTCGGGGACCTGGGATCTTCATGCACAGATAGCCGTGATGTGGTACCGCGCCGAAGGAGTTGAGGATTGGGCGCCCTAGTATGGCATTGTAGGGGTATGGAAGGTCGACCACATCGAAGGTGGCATCTTCGGCCCGCACATTGTCATCTTGGCCGAACGAGACTTGAAGACATATTTGGCCCAGCGCCCGCAGGGGCTGTCCCCCAAAGCCCTGCAGTGAGATTCCCGAGGCCCTAGGCGGCCGAGGATCCCCATCAGTCGAAGGCGCGCAAATAATACATTCGCGAGCTACCGCCGTCCACCAAGACACGCCCACGTCGCATCCGCGATAGTGATCCGGATGACGAGGTCACGATGAGAAAGTTCACGCCTTGGGCGTCGTCGGTGTGAATGTAACCGTGCTGCGCCCGATCGGCGGTGCTTGCGCTGGTATGCCGCCACATGATGCGATCTTCACGCATAGGCCTTCGCTGCCGTGCGAGTTGAATTCAGCGCAGAGCCTCGGATATGGCGTTAATGACCTGTGGTGGGTTGCTTCGGGCGGGGCTGCGGCGGGAGGCCCTCCCGAGGCTGGCATGACGTGAGCTTGGATCCGTAGGGGCCTTCACGAGGCTGCGTCCCTTGCGCTGTATCTCGCATGGGGACCTCGTGACGGGGTGGGCGTGGGCCACGCGGCGGACGCGTCTCCGGGTTCATGTCCCTAGCGACGCTTTGGCGGAGCACCGCGATGGAGACACACGAGCGTGTGTCGTGGGTGCCTCGGCCGTGAACTTCGCACCACAGTCCCTGGTGCTGGTCGTCGTAATCTCCACGACTTTTATCATCGCGGCCGAGGCCACGGCCGCGTCCTCGGCCTCGGCGCCCCCGACCGCCACGACCAGCGAAAGCGCTTTCTTCGGAAGCGCCTTCGATGTCGAGGACGAACCGGCCTCGGCGCGACTTCTGCTGGCCACGCTTAGGCCCGTTGGACGGCTCCTTGTGCGGGGCTTCCCCGCGTTCGGGCGCAGCTTTAGACGACTCCGGTTTGCGTTTGCCCCTCGAGGGGCCGTCCTGTGACGATCTACGGTTTTTGCCGAGCCACCGACCTGGTTGGTGTCGGAGTCATCTCCTCGCCTTCGGCGAGCATCTTCTTCCGCCCTGGCGTACTCCTCCATTTTGTCGAAGAGCTTCGCCACCGTCTTGATTGGCTTTCGCGCATTGTACTCGGCCATCGGGCCCGGACGAAGGCCCTGTATGGCTGCATTGACGACGGTGGTTTCATTAACGTCTTTCACTTGGCATCGAATCTTGGCGAAGCGCTTGAAGTAGTCCCGGAGCTTCTCCGAGGGTTTTTGCTTCGCAGCGAAGAGTTGGTCCGCGTCGACTCACTCGACATAGTTTCCTTGGAAGTTATTGTGAAGGCGGTCGCGGAGCTGCTCCCACGCGTAGATGGAGCCCGGCTCTATGGTAAAGAACCAAGAGAGCGCCACTCCTTGCAGCGCGAGGGGGAGTCCCTTCGCCTTCGTGGTGTCGTCTCCGCCCGCGGCCTCAATCGCGGTTTCGTACACGCGCACGAACTCGCGGGGGTTCGTGTCGCCTTTGTACGGGTCGATGACGCTAGGAAACTTGAAGTCTTCAGGCCATTGCGCCTGCTGCAGCCCCGCCGAAAGCGGGGACTCCGGATCTACGCGCCGCAGCGGCACGCGGCTAGACGTGGGGGCTTCGCGACTGTCCGCCCTCTCCGGCGTGGGCTCGGGCACGACATCGGGCGCGGCTGCGGCTCGAG
Source organism: Dendrocalamus sinicus (assembly GCA_036346575.1). Classification (NCBI taxonomy): domain Eukaryota; kingdom Viridiplantae; phylum Streptophyta; class Magnoliopsida; order Poales; family Poaceae; genus Dendrocalamus; species Dendrocalamus sinicus. The sequence goes on from CM070669.1 coordinate 21,505,130, forward strand.
CCTCTTGCATATCTCGGACGGCTCCGCGAAGGTCCCCTAGTTCCCGCTGGAACGCGTTGAGGGCTGCTAGTAAGGCGCTTTCCACCGCAGGCGCTGTCGGGGCCACCGGAACACCTAGTGGACGGGTCGGTGCGGGGACCACCGCCTCACGGTCTCCAGATCCGCCGGATGCTTCATTGCGGCTACCCCCAGCCGCCTGATCCGCGCTGCCGGCGAGGGTGGCGGGGGCTGTCGCTGCAGCGCCAGCGACGGGGTTGGATGTCGTTGCAGCGCCAGCGACGGGGTCGGATGTCGTAGTGCGAGCGTCGAGGTTGGATGTCGTTGTAGCGGCGCTGGCGGGGTAGGTCGTCGTAGCGCGAGCGTCGACGCCCTCGACCGCTACGCCTACGCCGCCGCCAGTTCCTTCGACGGCCGACGCCGAAGCCCTGGTATTCACGCGCCGCTCCGACCCAGCCGTCTTCCTTCCCTTCGCCGCCGCTGATGAAGCTTTTTTCGGTGCCATCCTTCTTTTCCGGTCTTCAGGCTTGTCCTTGTCCTCCCCATGGACGGCGCCAACTGTTGTGGTTACTGACCAAACAGAGGGAGAGATGGTAGTGGAGAGGTGGGAGTGTTCGCCTCACCCTCCCCTCATCTGATATATATATATATATATATATATATATATATATATATATATATATATATATATATATATATATATATATATATATATCATATATAGTATGCTTTAGTATGATTATGCCCTTACATCCGTACATCCCCATTAGGGGCGCTTATGTCATTACACATGTTACTCTGGTTCTTATAACCTCCTAACAGGCCTGCTGGGCTTAGGTGGGGGCCACCCCTACAACACTACCTCAAAAAGTGACCACCAATTTTCTGTCGATGACATCATGGTAATAATTATTATCTTTGGAATGCTCGATCCACTGATAGGCCTATTGGAGTAGCTAATTTTATATTGTTATGTAGGTGGCTATGAAATGCAAGCTCCAAGTGAGATATACCTCCGTTGTCCTGTGCACTGCTTGGGGCTAGGTGTATCCATCCGGGCCTAGGGCCTTGGTGCACAGTGTAACTCTAGCGCCAAGTTTTGCAAAAGTAACTGTGAACAATGTTCATACCAATTTCGAGGTCGTCTCGCTGCAGATGCCCGCAAACGATGAGGTCATGACTCTAAGGCAAGCCATTAGAACATTCATCAAGTGCCCCCAAGAGGGACGTCTGCCTGGAGGCTCCTGCACCGATGCTAAGTCCACTCGAGCTATCTGTACCTGTGCCAAGTCCACTGGAGCTATCTGTACCGGTGCCAATTCCACAGGGGCAATCCGCACTAAAGCTACCTGCACCGGTGCCAAGTCCACGGGGTCTATCCGCACCGAAGCTACCTACGCAGACGCAGCAAGGGCGCGGTGCATCTACATCTCGTGTCTGGTCAACTACTGTGAAGTTGACCTATGGCCAAGGCGGCAAGGGCAAACCGATGATAAGATCCCCTACTTGCCCTTAGCCCGAAAATTTGTGCTAGGCGAGCTATTAGTTGTCCCAAAAGAGCACCTCCTAATCATAGGACTGGTTCTCCAGAGATAGCATATATGGTACATGGAATAGGCCAACAAGCCAGAGGAATGACAGCGCTCGAGTGTCAACATCAAGTTCAAGCCGGATCATCTTCAACACGATATTCATGACCGTGTCTTCACGGTAACCTTCGAGGACTTATTCTTTCTCTCTATGCTTGACGCCTCACTCATTCGATGTTGGACATTATAAGTGTGTATAATCATGGTCTACGTTCATGTAATACCAATAAATATTGTATATAACTCATTACTTTTGTGTGTGTATACATATACACATACATACATACATACATACATACATACATACATACATACATGGTGACTGAAGCCAGATTAATGAAATCACCAATTAGTTTTCTCGACACATGCTTGGTCTACTTGGATATCATCAAGGAGGATGCATCATTCGTCAAGACTTAAATGACGAAGGCATTGAATGCTCACCGCGACAAGGAATTCATACTTATACAATACAACTAGGGGTAAGTGCTACAATAGTGGCTATACTTGTTGATTTGTACTTTATAAGCAACACGAACTTAGGTTTAATGACCATGACATAGCCGAGCAGATTTCATTAGATTCTAGTTGTAATTATACCAAAATAGAACATTGTAATATATCTTAATTCGCTAAAAAAGAACAAAACCAACTATATAGTTGTTCAACACTTAATTGCCAGGTAAACATATTTCCTCCATAGATAACTCTATTATAGTGTTTCTTTCCTTCCCAATGACTAAGGTTAACTTTTTAGAATTATGTAGGTCGTTCGCCACGTACGTTGCAAAGGTAGGGAAATCTAATGAAGAAATCGGCGGCTTGCAACACGATCTATATTTCCCGGTATTCGCTAGTACACATTAATTCTATATAACACTTCGTAGTAATGCCTTTCGAGCTAACAAATTCTATTTTTGCAGTGCCACCACATATATATATATATATATATATATATGTATATATATATATATATATATATATATATATATATATATATATATATATATATATATATATATATATATATATATATATATATATATATATATATATATATATATATATATATATACGAGTGTTTCATGCACCTTGGTGCCTAGGCACCCATATCAATACCCGTTGATTTGCTTTGAGATTTGCAATGTTTGATGTGGGTATCTTCATATACCCATAAAAAAGTATATTTGAGATGTCAAACTCCGAAAAAATTAAATTCAACTTCAGTTTAATTAGTTTGAACTATTTTTATGGTATATACTCACTGTAGTCGCATTGAACTCAAAAGTAGTTCAAACTAGTTTGAACTGAGTTCAAAACTTACTTACCATAAATATATCAAGGGTATAAAACATTTTCATACGCAAACTCAAAAAAATTATCAATCATACACGCGTATCGGATGTGGGTGCCTAGGCACCTAGGTGCCTTACGTAATTTTCCTATATATATATATATATATATATATATATATATATATATATATATATATATATATATATATATATATATATATATATATATATATATATATATATATATATATATATATATATATATATATATATATATATATATTTCTATCAGTTGACACAACCTATCGGTAGAAAAATAATTGTCGTGCATATATATATATATATATATATATATATATATATATATATATATATATATATATATATATATATATATATATATATATATATATATATATATATATATATATATATATATATATATATATATATATATATATATATATATATATATATATATATATGCACGACAATTATTTTTCTACCGATAGGTTGTGTCAATCGCTACAACTCCGTTGGAACAGGTCGACCTCAAACATATTCGAGGACAGCATGCATATTTCTTGTTATCTAAAGTCATAAAAGAAAATGGAGAATTCCACAATGTAGAATGAATTTCACTGGAATAAAATTGAGCTTAATTGTTCATATGTGTTACGTGTGTATTTATTCATAGATGGATAATTTATTTCATTTCAGTTAATTAATTTATGAAATAGATGTTCTTGTTTCTGAAATGAATGAATATGAATTAGATGTATATATACTGTGTTGATCTGCTTGTTTCAGAGGGTATGGCTAGTATTTTCTAAGGCTAGCCAACTTACAGAAATAGATTTACAAATAGAAAGAATATCACAGATAGTCAACTATCACAAACGGTTGTTAGTAGAAACCGTCTACGATATATAATTTATCACAGACGGTTTATACTAAAAACTATCTGTGATAGTGATATATTATAGACGATTTGTAGTTAAAACCTTCTGTGATATATCAGCTATCACAGACGGACTCTAATACCTACCGTCTGTAATAGTCAACTATCATAAACGGTTTTTAGTAGAAATCATATGTGAAAATCTGCATCATAGACGGTTCGAAAGCCGTCTGTGATGACCTCATATCATTACTGACTCATAAACTCAGACGGCTCATAAAACTATCTGTGATAATATTTTTGAATCGTCTGCGATGTCCTGTTCTATAACAGTGTGTCAACACGATAAGTAAAGCTTCTTGGTGCGTTGCTCTAACCAAGCTCATTCAATCTTATGGCAATTAGTACATCGTTTGTTCTGGATTGGTTTACCAACTGCGGCAACCCCTCCCCAGGCTCGCCGACGGCGGACGTTCACACCGCACTGCCGTCGGCGCAACCTAGGCCGAACCCACGTCCCTATGGTGTGCTGAGGGCCGAATCCTACCAATGCTGATTCCCACGGCGCACCGCCGGTACAACCACCGCCATCGCCGCGCGGTCATCTTGTACTCGGATATGTTGATGACACCTTGCAAATAAGAGGCTTCCAAACTAAGGCGACAAAGAATTAAAAGGGGTGATAAAAAAGAACTGGCTGGCTAGTGATCATCACCAGCTCGCGTACAGATATGACTGATGCTCAGGTGATGCATATGTACCCGGAGATTGACTAGGCACATTGTTTATCCACACGTTTCAGCAGCTACATCAACCACGTACGCGCACCATCCATCCACCACGTGGAAAGATCAAGGCCGTGTTTGCAAACCATAACCTGCCACGTCCCACGCACGTATGTTACCCACTCATCGTCTCCAGCACTTACCCACGTCGGAGTTAGAAATGACATGGAGAATCTGCAGCATCCATTAACAGTGGTGTTTCGTGTTGGGATATATGAAATCAGAAACTGTGGATGTACGTACACTGCGTTCATGTGTAAGCTCTACCAGTACATGCATCATGCATGCAGATGCAGGTTACCGGATTGATGGAACAGATAAAAAATACTACTCCACATAGTAGCATTGCCTGCAGCAGCAACTCTAGCTAGCACTTGCCGGCCGGGCCGGAGCATTCAGCTGCGGTCCACTTCGAACTGCAGACGTGGCGCCCAGAGAACAAGAGAAAATTGATGGTTTGTCCTATTTTTATTTATCAACCGTTTATTTACTATATAGTTAATTATAAATGATGATTTACCTCATCTTTCACTGGACTATTGATCATTTATCTTTTTGATAATTTTGCCTTTATTTTCCTCTTCCCTCTGCCCGTCGACGGCAAGCACCTGCCACCTCCTCACTAGACGGCAGCCAGCCTACCGCCCGAGGGGCAGACGGCAAGCAAGCTTGTCGTCCAGGGAGGGGGTGGCATTAGCCGGCCTAATTACCTGCCTATTTTTTCGTTTAGTGATTATTTAATTTTTTAAAATATATCAAATGAGCTCAAAAAATTATAAAAATTTACATACAACCTCCTGATATAATGTACCTCACAATATATTTTTAGGAAATTTTATCCATTGCGAATGTTGCTAAAAATTCATACAATGTTGATATTTTTATGAGTTTTACATATAGCAAACAAGCTCCAAAAATCATGAAATTTTACGTGAAGCCTCCTGATACAGTAATAGTTATTGTGTAATTTTTTTGAGAATTTTATATGGTTCAAATTTGCAATATTTATTGGGGTTAACTTAATCATAAATTTAATGATCGTCATGCATGTTTTAAAACATGCGTGACGATCGTTAAATTCATGATTAAGTTAACCTGAATAAACGTGGTAAATTTGGACCACATAAAATTCTCCAAAAAATTACACAATAACAATTACTGTATCGGGAGGCTTTACATAAAATTTCGTGATTTTTGAAGCTCGTTTGCTATATGTAAAAACTCATAAAAATATCAAAATTTTATGAATTTTTTAGCTACATCCACAATGGATAAAATTACCCAAACATTACACTATGAGGTACGTTGTGTCGGGAGCTGTACGTAAATTTTCGTAACTTTTTGCGCTCATTTGATATATTTAAAAATTGAAACAAATACTAAACAAAAAAAATAGGCAAGTAATTAGCCCTGCTACCCCATGGCTGGATGGTAGGCTTGTCTACCATATGTCCCCAGAGCAGCAGGCTGCCTGCCGTCCAGTGAGGGGGCGACAAGCACTTGCCGCCAGTGGTAGCGCCGTGTGTTACCTCCCGGGAGCTGCCGTCCGGTCTCCAAACGGTAGAAATGATATTTTTATCAATACGTCTAATATATTATTATTTTTATAAATATAATACTAAATAGTGTTAAAAATGGCTTTTACTCCGCGAATCTCTGGCGATGTCGTCACGTTGTGTAGTCAGGAGGCACCTACGTGCGTACGTACGAGAAGATCGCATGCACGACATCGCACGCATGTCCGAAATAACGCTGTTTCCGAGGCGCGGGAATACCGCGAAGTAGGCGGAATCCCATGCGCCGAGCCAGAGATTCTGCTTGTGAACTCCTGCAATACGCCATGTATATTAACATGGTTTTATTGTACATAAGAACAAAATACAAATCATAGCATCCTATGTGTTAAGAGTGGTAGAACCTTGGAATATTTAGGAGAGATTTTTAGCATATATATATATATATATATATATATATATATATATATATATATATATATATATATATATATATAACGCTGAAATGGGACACCTAGGTGCCCGGACACCTAGGCTCCTGCCGTTAGATTGCTTTTAGATACGTGCTAGAGCAATGGTATGTATGGTATGTAATATATTAGGCATGCTAAATCAATCATGGAAGGAAAGTCTTAATCATAGATGGAAAGTCTCACTCACACTAGCACGCATCTAAAAGCAATCCAAAGGTAGGAGACTAGGTGTCAGGACACTTAGGTGCCCTTATTTATATATATATATATATATATATATATATATATATATATATATATATATATATATATATATATATATATATATATATACACACACACACACACGTGTATATAGATATATACATACGTATGTATATACATACATATATATATATACATACATACATACGTATATGTATACGTATATATATATACATACTTATACGTATACATATACATAAATATACACACACATATACATACATATATATACATATGTATATGTATATGTGTGTGTATTCGTCGAGACCCTTGCCACCGCAACTACTCAATAGGACCAGCACAACAACCCCAGTTCACCAAATTACCGGTGAAGGTGACTGGCGAGAGCCTATCCATGCATTCCTACAAGGGACGTGTGAGCCGAATGACCCTCTCCAGTTGCATTGAGTACAGTCGTGCACGAGGACCTTCGACATAATTGATGGCGTACTATACAAGCGCGGGGTATGTGCCCCGCTCCTTCGGTGCCTCTCATGCTATGAAGGATAGCAACTCCTCGGCGACATCCACACTAGACTTTGTGGCTCCCATATTGCTCAAAGAGCCCTCGTCGACAAAGTATTCTGGCAAGGTTTTTACTGGCCCATGGCGGCCTCAGATGCGCGTGACCTTGACAAGAGATGTCAAGGGTGCCAGTGGATGGGGAGGATGGTTCACAAGCCACCAACGTAGCTCCAGCCCATTCCACCAGTTTGGCCACTGGCTCAATGGGGATCGATGTCGTCGATCTTCTGCCACGCGCCCCGGGGGACCTATGGTTTGTTGTCATAGCCTACAAGTACTTCTCCAAGTGGCCTAAGGCAATCCCCTTAGCCAAGGTCACCTCAGTTGCGATGCAGCGCTTTCCATAGTAGAATGTTATTTGCCACTTTGGGGTCCCAAGGGAGATCACTGTTGACAATGGCCTCCAATTTGACACTGCAGCCTTCAGAGCGTTTTATGAACGCATGGGCATCTAGCTCTATGCCTCAGTGGGACACCCACAGTCCAATGGAGTAGTCGAGCGAGCCAACGGCACCATCTCCACGGGCATTAAGAAGCGCCTCGTCGGCCTCCCGAAAGGCAGGTGGTCGTTTGAGTTGCCGAGTGTGCTCTGGTAGATTCATGCTATGGCAACACACCCTATGGGCTTCACGTCGTCTCGGCGATGAGACAATCACGCTGGAGGAAATCAAAGTTGGATCAAGGGGAGTCCTATCTCTAGCTCTGGCCGATGAGTGAGCCATCTCATTGGACCTCCTGGAAAAACCTCAACACCTCAGGATGAGGCACAAAGTTCACTACAATGAGCCGCTACGTTTCCAAGCCAGTAGCCTCGAGGATGGTGGGAGTGTGGGACCTGAAGACAAGTCTACGATGACAGTGCCAGTCGGGCTGTGACCAATTCCATTGCTAGAGCCCTGTGCACACCCAGGGATCGATGGCCCACTGACACCGAGGACAGTGTTAGAGAGAAAAGTAGGGAAAGCCTCACAAAGTCGTGAGAGGAGAATGAGTTAGTCATACCTGTGGCTCGATTAGGAGACACCGATCGGGTGGTTGTGCCATTAGCAGACTCCGTAATTGGACTCACAGAGGCAGCACCACCACTGGCACTGTACCCTACTTCAGCACAACCGCCGAAACCGTACCTTATAGGACCACCAAGGTCCATGTCGGAGTCCAAATCCCCCACCATTGCCATTAGCGCCACTTGGAACCCCAAGCCCACTGATAAAGGAGAAGACGCTTGACCACGCTTCACTTCTTTACTCTTCGGGGACGCCTCGCAAATGGGTGAGGATGGAACTACATCCTCTCAAGCACTCTTCATCGCTCGAGTATCCAAAGACGCCTGGCAGACTAGAGTCTCTAGAGATGTCTGGCAGATGACTGGCGGTGAAGTTATGCCCTCGGGGGCATCTGGGACCTTGCGCCGCCCCGCAGTAGGCTCGAGGCCACCCATGTCATCGGCCCTGTCACCTGGGCCCTCTATAGGGCTCACGACGCCGACGCATTCAACACCACCTACGTGATGTTTCGGCTCGGGCTCAAGGTCTGAGTTTGCATAGTCAGCCGACTTTGAATCGGTACCCGCGACGGTCTCCTCGGGGACAGTGAGCTCTTCAGCTCGAAGGTGATGCCTCATCATCCTCGTGGGCATGGGGCCAACCACTATTGGGCATGACACACTCTGACATGGGGATGCCGAGGGCTTCGCGTACCCAGTTCACCCAGCCGAGGTTCGCCATCTCCGACTCCTGAAGGCTATGCTCCTTTGCTATATACAGCCCCAAAAAATGGTCACCACACACTCATCGTCCTCGAGGGTGAGTCCTGCCAAGAATACAAAATGGAATCACCAACGAGCTCCTACATAATCAAGGTATGTGTGCTGGTTACGGTGAAGTGCTTACTTGGGTCAGTCGGCCTCGGCAACAAAAAGCAACTATAGGGCAAAGGTCATCGTCATTAGCAGGGCTGGATTGAACATGCCACGGATGCATCAACAGAGACACACCAAACCTGTAGTACTCCTCCGCAAGATCCCACATGTTGAATCAAAGGGTGACCCCCACAAGCCTCCATGCGTGATGCTTATCATCGTGGTCGAGAGTCACTGATGGAGACATGTTAAAATCCATTAGGCGCCCCGACCACCTCACACTATTGCTAGTCTCTACCCGGTGGTAGAACCACCACTGCATCCAACTCGACTCCTACTTTGGTCGCGTTGCATTCATCGCAAATAGCTTTATACACGTAGATCAAAGCACAAAGTTGACACTTCCCAGTTGGGGTATTCGCCCTCCGCAAGCTTCTTCCGCTGGCACCGAGCGTTGTGTAGAAAGGCGAACAGCGCTTGTCTAGACCACATCGTCTCTGTCCGAGAAGCCCAGCAATACACCGCCAACTAGATGATGGCATTGGGGGTCACCTATGCTAGCTCCAACCCATACACCCTAAGGACCTCGCCAATGAACATCACCGTTGGAAACCGGAGCCTGGCGTCAAAGTAGGCAGCAAACACGACAGTCTCTGACTCCATTGGATGGGGCTCTATCTCACCAGCGGAGGGCAGACGGACCGCGTCGTGGTCTGAGATCTTCCTGGCACACACCAGAGACTGAATCAGCTCTTCAGTCACCAGACTCTACCCCAACACATTCGTGCACATGTCGTTCACCTTCTTCGCTGCATTCCATTGCTTGTTGGCCATCGATGAATTGCGTTCAACTAGCTCATGCTCCACCTCAGTCGCCGATGAGCTCCAGCGGCCAGACACGCCATCGCGGCTCGAGGAAGTGCCTGCGGCAGATTGACGAGGACGCTGATCACCATCATGAGCCATTGACTAAAAACAAAGGGCAATGGTAGGGGCGCACTTGCAGGTGGGGTATGGACGGCACAGTGGAAGGAGTGGGGGCAGCTGCTACAGGAAAAAGCATGGGCGGGGTTTTGCTAGGGGCACTGGCTCTTAAAGGCAAACACCTTTTTCCGGCGTCCCTTGGGAACTCACGCCACAAGACAAGACAGCGCATGACACAACAACCACAAGTATATGCGTGTCCCCTTCTACAGCAACCGCACATGACCACGGTCAACAAGACCGAACACATGGGCCAATTCCTTACCAGGTTGAAAGGACGGAGGGGGCCTAAAGGCCTAGGCAACATGTGTTTGGCCTACTCAAGATGAAGCCCTTTACCATGAGAGGTTCCTGTTGTGGGGATGGCCCCTACCTGCTTCCATTTGGTCTGCTAGACCATGAGCCCAATAAGACATGTAAAAGATATGTATACCCTTGGAATAGTACCCTGTGATAGGGGTGCTATTATAATAAGGCCTTATGCTCATGTATATATATTTTCTTGGGTTAGCAAAGGAGGGATATAGCCCATTTTCTTACACACTCTGTTAGCCTCGTAACTTACTATTTGACTCATAGCCACAATAGTTGTGCGAGACCTCTTTCTTTGGCTAACCTGTATTCTTGTTTCATTGGTTGTGTGGGTGTGAGTGGTGTGTCCAAGTGTCGGACCCAAAATTTTCAACCCAGAATCCTCTATGATTTACTGTATTATTCCCTGGATCAGTAGATAGTGCTCACACGTACATTGCTGCATCAACTCATACATCACATGAAATATACCGAACCATAATATTACATATCAGAGTTGAAATACACCACGTCGGGTGACATTTTACAAAAGGACCGATCAGGCCAAATACTTACATTATAAAGGACAACAGTGGAAAGCATAAGCAAAAGCAAGACCAACATCCACATGCAAACGACTGAGGGGTAAGTGTGTGCAACAGGTATTATCTAGGTCTAGATAATATATGTGCACACAATCTCCATCAAGTCTAATTGTCTAGGACTCGAACTCACGAAAGTCATCCTAGTTCCCTTCGTTGGCTCCTCCATCCGAAGCAAGAGCGTCCTCGTAAGTGTAGTGGTCTTGATTTCCTATTTCTGATTTTGATAATGCAAGGGTGAGCACAAATCCACCGTGCTCTATGAGCTAATACACAGTATGCACTTAACATGCAGGGCTTGTCTAGGAAAGGCTCGGGTTGTTTTGCTTGCCAGAAATTGCTTTTGAAATATCGTACTTCAAAATTTTTTGAAACCTACCAGTTTTAACTAAAATAGATTTTATCAATGTATGAAGGATTGTAATAATAATAGCGATCCAGATTCCATCCACCGTTACATGGTTAATGCACCATATGCTAATCTTTCAGCGTTATAACCGCTTACAGTATCACTGGGGCGACACCCAGGGCAACACAAATCAAGGATTTCCACTGCCCACCACTTTTCCAATTCCACCCACAAGGTTTTTAAAATAGAACTATATCTGGTTAAGTTCCCATGTCCGCCCATGACCATGGGCATGACTATTTGAATAGTTTTGACTCTGCAGTGTTTGTACACTTTACCCACAAGAGAAGATCCGCTTGTTGCTCCACACAATTTCTTAGTCATGCGGTTGAGTAGCCATCATAGTAACTTTTCAAAATACCTCGCCCCTTCCATCATCTCACCCATATGGGCTTCTCCCACTTGCGGCGGGTCCTATAAGTTGTGCGGGATGTTCTACCCCCCAGCGACTAGCCAGCTGGACTACCCACACTGACTAACTCGTCGCGGCAAACTTCACCCTCAACGAGTGTCCCGTTCAAGCCGTCACACAGACAGCCACTTGCACTACCCCTCTCCCCACCGATGAGATGACTTTCAGGGTCCAGTAAATCTACTAGGCCAAGTTGTAATTTACAGACTTGTGGTTGCACTTGTCTTACATAGAAGGTCATGACAAGATTCAGTTCTTAGGGTTATATGGGCGGTTCTAACGCTAACCGCACTCTCGTGCACCAATGCACTAGCCCCCGTACCATCCGTCAAGATATTTAAGCAAGTTGGGGGTTTTGGGGAGCATAAAATAATTATATAAAAATATTCTAGTTATTTCCACCCATGACTTCCCAAATCAGTTTTCCATGATTAAAAGTGATGTTTGGGGCATTTTTGCGCCCCCGAGTATCTAAGTAGTACTAAGCATAGCATATAATTATAGACTTATCTTTGAAAGGTTACTATTATAATTTTGCTAGGGCGACAAGGCTCAGATATTCAAATGTTCCAAAAGAGGTGCAATACTATCAAGTTAAATAATTGGCATATAACTATAATCTTAAAACAACATATATTTGCACATGAAATAACAGCATGCAATTTGATAATTTAAGATACAAATAATTTGCAGAAAATATAGGTTCAACATGATCGAAGTATTGACTCGCCTTCGTTGCAGTTGGTTTGGTCTTGGTTGTCGTGAGTTGCTTCAGCCTCTGCCTCTTCCTCTAGTGCCCCATACGTTATTTTACGTTGCGCAGAAATTTGAATAAAATCAGTAAACAAATAAATTCTCACAAAAATTCATATGAGCTTCAAGAATTATGGTTTCAGTTCCATTAGACAGATATTGAATTTAGATAAATTTAGAAATTTGTTTTACTCATTTGGAGTTAAGATAAATAAGTTATGCCTATTTGAAGTTCTCTATTTAAATAAATTAAAGAAAATAAAGAGAGAGAGAGAGAGAAACAGACTGACAAGTGGGGCCCTCGGCAATTTAATTTTTCTTTTATCTTTTTCTCTCCTGACTCTCTGACATGTGGGACCGGTTACTGTTCTGGATTAAATGGTATGGCCTACATGTCAGTGAGCACTTAGGTTTAACTAATCACCATTAGCATTGATTACATGTCTTAACTGTTAATTAACCTCCCTCATGCCTCGGCTACCGTGGCTACTTCCGCCTAATGAAGAACGGCGAGCTCGCCGCCGGTGGAGGAAACAACGGCCAGCCATGAGCACTTCAAAAATGAGATGCTCATGCCCGCGCGCACATTCAGGCTCGGTCCCGCTGACCAATTTGGTGGTGGTAGTCGATGGCGATCGTAGGTGGAGACGGAACAGGGGAGGAGCAGATACGGCGGTGTACATCACCGAAGTTCAATTAAACGCCAAGGGAGCATCTGGGCATAGACAGGAGGCTACCTCGGGGGTTGGCGCGGCTCGGGAGTGGCGGTGGTGGTCCGACGGCGTGAGACTGCTACGAGTAGAGGAGGCGCGTAGTGCCGGGGAGGTACAGATGGTGAGAGGTCTGGCCGATGGCGGGGATGGCATTGTGGTGCTCCAAGGAGGCTCCGGTCGGATGGAATTGGCTCAGCGTAGCTCCAATTGGTGACTACCCCTTTTGACTGGCGTGGAAGAAGATGAAGTCACCAGCGAGCTAAAGGCAAGGGGCGGTCGATTCCTTAGGGTGGGAGGAAGAGTGGAGGATGGCGGTGCTACCGAGGGTGAGCTAGGCTTTATAGGCAACGGAATGGGCTGGCGACGTGGGGGTGGTTGGTCGGTAATGGCGGAGGCGTGGCATTAGTGTGGCTACAGGGCATGGGCGATGGGATGGCCGCCGCGTGGGTGCGGACGCGCGCTGATGCCAGAATAGGGAGAGGTCGGGAGCTGAGGTGGGGACACGATAGGAGTAGGCGCACGCACACTGTGGCTGAGGAAGGCAGCGCGCTTAGAGGGAATGGTGACACGACGGGGCAGCGAGACGAGTCATGATGGTCAAGCGACGCGATAGGGCGGTGGAATGGGTCACAGCGGTCAGGGAGTTGGTCGCAGCAGTAGAGGCGCCCACTGTGGCTGACCTGGCGTGTCTGGCGCGATGTTCGGGGAATGCGATGGGGCGGCGGGATGGGACAGAGCTGCGTCGCGTCGTCCTTCGACCAGGCGATGGTCAAAGAAAGTGACCGAGATGTGACGCCACGCCTATAGTGATGTGGGGGTGGAGCTGCGGCTGACTACAATAGTATGGGCGCGGAGGCACACCGGCGACCGGTGGTCCGAGCAGGGCATGGCGGGGAGGCGGGCTGCCGCGGCGGCCTGGCGAGGAGGAGCTTTGGCCATGGCCGAGCACTAGCGAGGGAGAGAGTGGTGGGCCGACCCAATGGCTGGCTCGAGCCAGGCCGAAGAGGCTTTTCCTTTTTTGTTGAGTTAGGCCCAATGCACATTTCTACATTTTTATTCGTCCCCCTTTAGCCATCTTTATTTAACAAATTTTTCATACTTGCATATTTTCGTCTTTCTGAGTTTTTACTAACTGATTCCAAGTGATTCTCCGACACTAATTTTTGGATCATCTTTTCAAATTTGTATTTGCTTTTAGGTTTACTCTCTTTTAATTTTCACCTTTCTTTCGGAGTTCTATTTTCATGATTTTCTTTATTGTTGGAACCTCAACCAAAATCTAAGAAAAATTAATTAAAAATCCAAATATCAAGAAGATGCATTCTAAAATATTTTAAAAGTTACATATTTTTCAGAACCCAAAATTTTAAGGTGTTACGCCAAGCTCCAGAAAAATTGTGGCGCTGCCACTGCATGATCGCGCCCATGGCGTTATGGCCGCCGCTGGCAAGTCTGCATCTCAATGGCTGGGTGCCATTGATTTGCATATCCTCCACCTCACGGAATTTCCTGGACGCAGGAGGCCCTACCACTGCCATCTGTAGCATTAGCATTATAATGACCCTATCTTTAAGAATAGAACCTACAAGTTTTTAAAAGAGTATTATATCTACTAACGAGCATTTAAAAAAGATTAACTTGATTAAAATATGATCTAACAGTTAAACCATAACAGATTTATGGGCGTCCAAGCAAAAAAACTTAATTTACATTAAGAAAATCCAAAGAAATCCTATATGAACACTTGAGTGTAGCTGTAACACTAACACGAATGTTGAAGCGTGATTTTTTCTTCTTAGATCTGTTCTGATGAAAATAAGTAAGATTGAGTACACTAGATACTTAGTAAGTCACATAAGAATCCTATATAACTAACATACAAGGAATTCAAGTGGATAGAGTCACAAGTAATAATATAATAATATATGCAAGTTGCTGGTAAAAAAACTTTGCATTTAAAATAGTAAAACAATACTCCTCCAAATTCTACTTATGCCTTGTTACTGGAATCACCCATGAAATACAACTCCATTAATCGGAATCATGGCATATTCAAATACCATTTATTATACTCTGTAAAGTTGCTCAGTTTTACCCACAAGATATACTCATAATGACAAACTATAGTCACACAACTATTAGCATGCGACTGAGTTGAAATAACAAGGTTATTCACTGCTCTTCTCTTTCTAGCTTCTACCTAGTAGGCTTGTGGTCACATATTGTTGGTAATCCACTAACCAATATGAAAACCGTGTACCGACGCTGAGTGGACCTATCGTTGTGAAATATAGAAGATACCTTTTAAGTCTGGCCTCAATACCACCCCATTTACGCAGGCCATTCTATTGCAATGGAAAAGCTAACCATTTTGTAGATATTTAATTGAATAGAGCAACTGTTAAACTAGGTCTAACAAGTCAAAACTTGTAGTTGAGTAATTTCTTAATCCTTTACTTAGCATAAGGTTCTAAGTAACCAATCACAAATCCAATGTGTTACGACACTATAACTAATTCATACCAAAGCCTCCACTCTAAGATAAAGTCGTGGACTCTAACTATTTAGTGGTTTTCCATGAGTCATCCTTAACCCTATAACCATTTTAAAACCTATCGGCATGAAACCGAAATATTCTTAGTAATTCAAGTAAATCATTTTGATTGTACCATCTACTAATGGCTATCTATAAGTGATTAGTTACTAAGGTTGTCAGTGTAAACATGGACTTTATAAATATGACATGGCTTGTGGTATGATATAACAATTCATTACGTCATTCCAAACTATTATTGTACGTAAATAAGAATGCTTAAATAGTAATAATAAAAGTAATAAAAATTTAATAATATGGTGTCAACGTGATTAATACTATAGACATAGAATGTCTATAATATTTGATTATTTCTCTGTAGGCTTTAGGTTTACATAATCCACCTTAATTGCTCCAATAACTTCTTCGTTGGCCAACTGGTCGAATTTAGATACTAGCGCAAAAGAATGAATATAAATGAGTTCCTGCTTTGCAGAATACAAGGTGGGAACAAAATAAAATATCTAGAAAAGATATAAAAGATAGTGGGTTTGGGTGGATAGGGTTTAAGCGATGATTGGTTGAGTCAAATGGATTTGAAAATGAGTTAGACGGGCTCGGGATAGTCAAAATAGGTATAAATATATTTATTAGGTTTTGGATGAATAGTAACAGGGTGAGTGAATAGTTATGGATTAGAACTATTCCTAATGGGTCAAGTTACATGAATAGTACTAGTTTGGGCTGATAATAGGTGCGGGTCTGTACAATGTTGGGCTAGACTGAAATAGTAATGGGTATCTACTATTAGGCTTGGCCCAACTAGCTGGCTAAGCTGGTTTATGGCCTTGAGCCGACTTTGTTGGCCCAATCAAACAGCCTGCCAGGCTTAAGCCTACTTCGGCTTGGCTTGATCTGGTGCCATGGCACCCAAGCAGGGGATCACGGCAGCGATCTTAAATGTGCACTGACGATGATTGCCGATGGCTAGCGGTGGCATGATTAGGACTAGGGAAGTGTGGGGATTCCATTTTTGGGTTGCGCAAGGGCTAAGGTCCACCGAAGTTGGCTAGTGATGGGGAGGGCTCACCGGAGCAATCCCACGGCAAGGCGAAGAACTGGTGGAGTTTTGGCGATGTGCTACATGTTTTGAGCATCTACAGTGAGCTAGGAAGCTAAAAGCAGAAGCATCTAGGTTTGGTTTGGCCGGAGTTGAGCTATCCACGGTGGCTTGCTTTGGACGACGACGATGCATGGCACTGGCGGTCCAGAAGCTGGGGAAAAGGTCAGCAAGGTCAGATTTGGGTTCATGGTGGCTATGCAGTTCTTAGGCTACAAGGAATTGGGTTTTGGCCAGCTATGGCAGAGGATCGGGTTTGGAGGCACACCAGCTCAGGGCATAACAGTGGCAATGATTGGTGGCTGGAGCTTGGAAGGAGAGACTCAAGAGTGCGATTGGAAGCTAAGGGAGGCAAGCTAGTAGGTCGACAAAGCTTTATAGCGCGTGTGAAGGTGTAACATCCTAAAATTTTGCTTTCTTTAAAATTTAAATTTCAAATTAATTGTTTAAAAATTTTGAAGCTGCCCCTTATGTGGCTCGCTTAAAGCCTAGCCGAACAAGACCAACCATCACACTTCTTTCTTCCTTTCTCATTTAACTTCCTTCTTTCCTTCCTTTTGTCCTTTAGGCCATGGCTACTATTTATTTTCTTCTACCTTGCGTCCAGACCATCAGGCTCAAATCTCCAACCGGCCAAAGGCAATTTTCCCTCATCATCTTCACTTGAAAATTGCCCTAATTTATGCTACTAGTCAATTCATCATTTTCCTTTCCATTTACTCGTCCATTGAATATAGAGAAATGTTCGCACGATGCTGTGAATTCCATCGGTTTCCATTCATCACCTAACTATAAATTAGAGCACCGTGACCTTGTCACCTTTCTTTTCGTCTAGCCAAAACCTTCCTTTCTCTAGAGAAATCTACGTGATTGGCCGAAGCTGTGTCGTGTGCCGCCTGTGTACACCACCTAGTCACTTTCATAAAGCTTTGTCTCCGGTGAAGGTTTTCAATTTTGGCTCGTGTTTGTTCCTATTCCAGCATCCAAGCAACTTATCCACCATTTTATTTGATTTTTTTCATGCAGCCAATTGGCGGGAATTAAGTTTTTCGTGGAATCAACCGTTTTCGACTTCCACCGTCGAATCGTCATCCTCGGTGAGCGCTTTCCCAATTCCTTGTATCGAGAGCATCATCTCCATTCTCTCAACACAACCCATAGCTTAGCTCGCCCAATGGTTGGCCAAGGAATTCCACCACCGTGTGCCAGCACCTTGTTGGACGTCCTCACCGTCACGGACCATCCCCGGTCATCCTCTAGCCAACCCAACCTCTCCAACCCCTCCGATCACTATGACCACTTTTGGCCTCCCGACCAATCTCAGTGTTACGATAGCCCTAGTCGGTTACGACATCCTAGTCGAATACGACCACTCTCGACAGTCCAACATCTCTCACAGCTTCCGACCACATATGCCTTTCGACCACTCTAAAGTTACCGACCACTCTAAAATTTCTAACCACATATACCTTCCGACCACATATACCTTCTGACCACTCTAAACTTTTCGACTATATACCTTTCGAACACTCTAAAGCTTCGACCACATATACCTTCAGACCACTCAAATGTTTCCGACCACTCTAAAGCTTTTGACCACTATACGCCTTCCAACCGCCAAGCTTTGACCACTAGGTTTCGACCACCAAGATTCTCTCACTTTGTAGCATTCGACCAATTCCTATATTCTTCAACTAATTCCTGTGGCTTTTGACCAGTTGCAGTAGTTTTGACTTTTGATCATCCTTTGTAACTACGACATCCGACTTTTGACTACTGTAGTTTTCGACCACCCTTAGCCTTCTATCAACCATTGTAGTCTACGATAACGACAAAAATACTTTCAGAAGCCCGTATTTCTTCGTCCTATCTCTGTTTTAACCCGTTTAAATTTCTAAATTTATCTAAAATCATAAAATTCCTTTCGATATATATATTTTGTATTTTGTGAGCCGAGCGTCGTTCGCACTGGACGGTGGTGCGATCAACAGCAGCAGGGTACAATGTGTGGCCGAGCGGTGAAGAGACGGGCCTTAATGGCGCGGTCGACGAGGTGGCAGTGCGCTATGCGGTGTTGGCGACTAACCACGGCGAGGTTTTGTTTGTTGCGTTCGTGCTTAAACTTGAAAATGCGCTGAGGCTCAGAGCTTTTCATGGTTTTAACTGAGCCGGTCCCTCGTGCTCAGGGAAGCCACTCGCCTCGGCCTCTTTTGCTTCTTTCCCTGCCTTGTGTGAATTCTCAATCTTTTGAGGTCCAAAGAAAAATAGTTCAGAACTTTTTCAAGGAAAAATATGGTTTTAAAAAGGTTCGGATCTTTGTTTCTCCCCTAAAAAACTGTGGCTAATTCTTGTTTTGTAAGTGTTTATACGTTTTTTCTCTAATAAAAGTAATACTAATATCAAATCACATAAAAAATAAGTAATATTTATCTACTATTCATCGTGATTTAAATATTATACTTTTGTGCTGACTTCCTGTGTGGAGTCTAACGAAAAACAGGTGGGGGAAAAAGGAAATCGGAAACTTGGAATCGGATCCTTGGTCAGTGTACAAGTGGCACTAACATGAACTTGTGGTGGTGATCGGTTCAGCTGAAAGCATCATGGCTTATGGCTGAAAACACTGTAGCTGGCTGAAAAAAACACTGTACCTGACAGAGGCTTATTTACCATAATTAAATTTAAAAAAATTTAAAAATAGAAAAAACATATTAGCCCATCACGTATAATGTAAACAAATACGAGGAAAAAAAGAACCGGTAAAAAAACTCAAAAAAAAGTCAAAAGTTCAGAAAAAGACGAAATTTATAAATAGTGCAAAAATAAGCTGAAGCTAGAAGCTGATCGTTGGATGACGCATGGTGGCTTGAATCAAACCTGTGTGAGGTTTTGAGTTACGCGGTTTTCTTCGGACCACTTACAGTTTCCTGTTCACCACGATTGCAACCTGCATCTAAATATCAGTTAGATGTTCAACTAGAAAACATTTATAAAAAAAAATCATCAATTCAATGTTCGGGGAGGCCCCAACATCTCGATGTACATGGAGTTCAAGCGAATTATTTCATCTATGCAATAAAACATGTAAGCATTTTTAATTTTCACTTATTGAGTTCCCGATTGGGATAAAATATAAATCCAAGGATGACATTTGTTGTATTTATTTTTGAAAAGAAAACGAAGGATGAAACTTATTGAGCAGTACAAAAAATAAGAAAATTAAGATCCCGCTCATTTTAGTTTGAACTTCTGGCTTCTGGCTTATTTTTCACTATTTCTAAATTTTATCTTTTCTGGCTTTTTTGCTGATTCTTTTTTCGTATTTATTTGTATTGTTCATGATAAGCTAATCTGTTTTTTTATTTTTTTAAATTTAGTTATGTCGAATAAACCACATTAATTACAATATAATTTTAATTAATTATAATATAATTTTAATCATAAATCAATTTATTTCAACACAATAAAGCGGCACCTAAGCCGTCCGCGGAAAGGAAAGAACCCCTCCCGCCGAATAAATGCCATCTCGCCTCGGATATTCGCTCCTGGTGGCGTAAACCGCCAGAACCCGAAATCTCCCGCCAAAGTTTCGCGCCACCCCGCCGCCGCCAGCTCTGCACGTGCGGGCGCCTCACATGCGCACTCAGCCCAGTTCTACAAAACTGGGTCCCGAGGTCAGTGACCAGGGTAGTGACTCTGCGTGGAAGCCCGAGCCATCGCCTGGTGCAGCCGCTGTTACGGTCGGGCCCACGCGCCAGGCGGGAGAAGAGCGCAGGAGAAGGGAGCATTACGAAGCCCGAGGCGCTCGGGAGGATAAACAAAAGTCTCAATTACTCTCCTCGGTACACGGGCTCTCAACCCGTATCTGAGCATCTCGTAAAATCTGACAGAAAAAATGTTTTTTTTCTGAATTGAAATGGAGGAGTATACCCGTGAACTCGTATAAAAGATATCTGTGTTGGATTAATTGGGATTGACCCATTTTAATTTAGCAATTAATCAAATGAAATTCCTAGGCCCACAACTAATGCTAGGTAGAAAATTGTTTAGTCCCATATGGAGAATTGAATGGGAGTTACACCACTTTAAAAGTTGGAACGTGGTAACCCCCTTGTGGAATTGGAGAGAGCCAATACACGCGCGCGCCGCCGCCGCTCGCCGCCACGCCACGCCACGCCACGCCACGCCGCGCCGCTGCGTCGCGTCGGAAACGCATTGACTTCATTGGCGATGCGGTGCGATTACGGTGGATTATGGTGCGAAACGCATTGACTCGGCGGCGATAGCAGTGCGATTACGATGGATTATGGCTGCGGTTACTTTGAGTAATGGGTGCGATTACTTTGAGTAATGGGTGCGATTCATCGTGACTAATGGCGGCGCATCGGTCTCTTCATTTTTGTTGTTACAAGAGAACGAGCATAAAAGGCTCTCCTCTCCATACGAAAGAACGATTTTCTCTCCTCTGCTTTTGTTGTCGCTCGCAATCTCCGATCCGAATCTTGCGCGCGCAAGTTTCGGGTGAGTAGGCCTCGGGACTTCGTCCGCTTGTGTACCGCCGGGTAGGCGGGCGATCAAGTTTTGGGAGCGACGGCGCGACTACTCAATCTGCGACGTCTACTTCACGGTGGTCAACCGTTCGCGCGATCGCGCTGCGAACATCTTCCCGCATCAAGCTTCGTCCCGCATCACGCCTTGATCGACTACATCGAATAGGCCATCATGTCGATCGATAGTAACGGCGCCTCGGTGTCTCGATCGCGGCCCCGAGGGTATAAATCTAAAACTTTTCTGGTGTATTTGTTTATGTGCGCTATGAATATGTTAATAGATGTTTCTGTTAGCTTGTTCGTTAGCGAATATGAATACATCGTTGATAGATCACTTGTACATGTTTATGTCATGTTTTATATGCTGAATTTCTGGATTAAAATATGCCGAAAATTGACTAGATTTCCAACAATCTGCCCCTTGCTTCTGCTTTCTTTGGGTTTTTGCTTTTTTGAAATGGATTTTAAAACAGTTTTAAGATATTTTAAGAAGTCAGCTTGCTTATTTCATTTTTTTAGAAGCCAAAATAAAAATCACAAAAAAAAGAACAAGACATGTGGTTTATGATTTTTTTCAAACAAACAGACAAATTATCCACCATCATTTCAAAGCGGTTTTATTGGGACAGACTTTTCGAAGTAGTTTATCGACATTTGGTTTGTTTGTACATTACGATCAAAACCCATTAGCCGCCGCCGAAAAGAACCCACTCTAGATAAAGGTTATGTTCTTTGGGGCTACAACTGCTGGCTTTTGTCTAAACCTTCCAAGATGACAATGGGCAGTAGAGACATCAACGCAAATGACGTACATGATTTTGACTTGGAAAGACATTTGGAGAATTTATTTGAAGAAACTGTTCCATTTATTTTAATTTTTTGAAGAAATAAAAAACCAAGAGTCCAAAAAAGGGGACTGGTTTCTTCTGCTTCGTAAGAAAACCTCATGAAACATATAGGTCCTCTTCGTATTAGTTTCAGTTTTTTATTAGAAAAGGCAAAAGTTAATATGAATACGTGGTTTCTCGAAACAGCTTCTCCACTCCTCCCACTATCATCATGCGTACGTATCTCTCCTTCACCTTTTTCATCATTCGCCCTCTCATTTCAAAAGATACTTATTTCAACCACTACTATTTATTTTTAGCTAAAATTATAACCAAAATTATCAGAAAAATCAATACAAACACCCCTATAGAAGATTACATGAAGTTCACAAAAAGAAATAGGAGATTATGGCTGGATTCAAACCAACTCAAAGCTTTTGGCTTTTGTTCTTTGCTACAATAACTATCTTTAAAACATTGTGTCTTTTCAAAGCGGAGTTTATAGGTCGATTGTAGTAGACACTGTACCAACTTCAATTATACCGACAAAAATCGTATGCGACTATCTCTCTTCGTACTATCTCTCGCGAACAGCCAGAATTTAAAAGTTATAAGCCGCCCAAAAGAACTCATCCTACATAGCTAGGCTCAAATCGGCCCATTGCTTTTAGTTTTTATACTTTGCTACAGTAACTAGTTTTCGAAATATGTATCTTTTCAAAGTAGGATTTATAAATCGATTGTAGTAGACACTGTACCTACTTTAGCTATACTAGCTAAAATTATATGCAACTATCTTTCTAATCGTAATCTCTCGCGAAAAACTAAAATTCATAAATCAAAACCTTAAGACATAAGCCAAAAAAACCCAATCATAAAGTTCACAAAAAAAAGCTATTCGAATCTCGCAAACTTCAAGCTCCGCGAACGAGCACATGCACGCTTTTCCATTTCATTCCCGTGCGATCAAGGAGCATTCACGGTCGACGGCACGGCGCGATTCCTGACGAGGCGATGACGCTCGCCTCGGAGCCCGCGCTGGGCCAGCCGTGGGCAGCGTGTTTGGGCAGCATTTAGCTCGAATTGGCCAATCATGCCGCAAGAGAACCGGCGCGCCGCGGCCCCCACGGCCGGGACGAGCCGTCCTCCCCCCATTTCCTCCTCCTGCCGATGCAGCGGCGCTGCCTTGCCTCCTCTTGGCGTTTATCAGCTCTGTAGGAGGAGGCAGCGGCACGGTGCGCAGGCAATTGCCGTGGGGTTAGTTCGGGGTCTTCTACGGTCCTGCACCTGCACCGGTTGTCGCTGATGTATGAAGAGCAGGACCGTGGCTGTGATTCCTCTACCATGTTGGCAACTATGCCATTAAAAAAAAATACCCTGAACAAAGATAGCATGAGTAACAATTTTTATTATTTAAGCTTTTTTAATTTATTTTAGTTACTAATATCTCACCACTTTATTTAAATCTAGCCCTTTTAACCATACCAACCACTTGTGGTATATCAAAACAATGTTGTCATGCCACGGAGTAAGTCTAACTAAATAACACTTCTCGCTACGTTAGTTGTGGTGGCATGGCCAAACACCACTATCACGTCATTGATGATGGAGTAGTAGGATTTGTTTACACCAAGATGATTGACGTGGCAGTATTATCTTGTCACACTGCGAGCGGTAGCATGGTGAAAAGAATCAGAATTAGAAATAAAGTTGATAAGAGATTATTAATAAAATACTTTTCAGAAAAAGATTATTTAATAAAAAAATCTCTTGCACAATGGACTATGCTAGGCCACCAGTAGAACCGGACCTTTTGTGATGGCTTATATAAAAGTAGCTATTTCGAGAACGCGGCACTAGAAATCATCGGGTAGAACCTTAATGGTACTTTAGGGTTTGCTTAGATACGGAGGGATTAAGGTCCTACCCTTTCGGATGAACAGCAGAATTTCAACTAAAATCCCCTCTAATCCGAAAGGGCTGGTCTAATCCCTTGCTAACCAAATAAGCCCTTAACTAAAGGTAACAAACGATTTGCAAAGGTTTGGAGAACCGAGCATTAATTTCCATGATACGTACCATTACATGCGTTACACGCTCCAGGTGCGGACAAGGGAACTACGACCATCTACCTGGGATCAGTTGTCTCTGCAGGCCAACATTTATACAAGCCTCGTTCTTTTCAATTTTTCAACTGATTTTTTTGTTTCAACTTTATTTAATAATTACTATTTATTCGTAGTAAAAAAATTATAATTCATAGTAAAAAAAATCGACCTAAAGCTGCAACGACTCGTACAGAATTGACGATGGCTGGAAGACATCACATTCACCGCAAAGCATCATGTACTGATGATGTACGCATCGCTTTGTTGGCTTCTAATATTGATTCTTTGGTCTCAAGTCTGGGCATGCATGCATCGTGGTCGATCGATTCCCCCAAGTGAAAACACAAACGTTTGATTTGATCCCGACGTGCGTAAAAAACTATTAGGCCCTGCTCGTTTTGATTGTAGTTTCTGACTTCTAGTTTACTATTTATTAATTTCTTTTCAATGACTTTTTGGTAATTTTAGGTTTTTGTGTTTTTTTCGTGTTCCTTTACATTGTCTGTGGTAGAATAACTTTATTTTTTTTTATTTTTAATTTTTTTTAAATTTAATTATGCTAAAAATTTATTAGCTATTATAGTACAAACTAAATCACTTACAGTGAAAAAGTCAAAATCTAAAAAAAAGAAGCCAAACTAGCACCCCTAAAATGACTGAAATGGCCAAAAGCTTTCCAGATCACTGCGCTTTGCCGTTTTGTCCCTCCAATTGCTTGAGCCGTACCCATGGACCTTCGGCCACCGTCGTTCTAGCAGGGACGAAAAAAGTTAATCAATTGACAATCGTTTTAACTTTAATATGAAGTTTTGATTATGGCTTCTGACTTTTAATTTACTATTCATTAATTTTGTTTTTTTTTCTAATTTTTTGGGTTTTTTGTCTTTTCTTTTCTTTTCCGTATTCGTTTGCATTGTTTATAATGGGCTAACATGTTTTTATTTTTAATTTTTTTAAATTTAATTATGTCAAATAAACCACATCAACTACAGTGAAAATAAACCAGCTACGGTGAAAAAGTCATAAGCTATCGCCAATCTGAGCGCTCAAGAGTCAAATGCGCACACATCACTACCACACTATTTATGCACACTACATGCATATACACGTACCTGTTAGTACACGTCTAGAAAGACAGAGGTTAGGAATAAATATGCGACCTCCAAAAATTTCTATTATCATATATTTACATATATAAATATAGGTATTAGGATTTAAGCCTTAATGACTAGAGTTGTACAACGCAACTTCATTGCCCCCACCAAAATATGTTCCCATGAAGTTTTACAACTAGAAGGAACGTCGTTTGCTCAGACGTATAAACTAGTAATTTTTTTCCGACGGAAATCAGATGTGATACTATAAATTAAAAGGGTAAACAACCAGTGTTGTCTCCTAGTATTGTTCTTTTGGAACTATGCTCTTGTGACCACTAGCATAATAGAACGATTTGCCAGAGAACAGATTAGATTGGAGATAAGATACTCTATTCTAGTACTACTCACATGGTGCTCGATCATTGTGTGACACTGCCACTCTGCACCTTGATAGGTACATCAGTTGGCTTCCAAAAAGAAACCCTAAAAATGAACCGATCGATCAGCACTCAGCGTCAGTCATTCACCCAGTGCTCGTCCCATGACGCCGTGCGTGGGCTCGGTCGGGTCAAAAAGAAATGAACAGTGGTCGACATATGCTTTATATCAACAGGTTACTGGTACTTAGCAGCACCTGGGGTCAGTGCCCTAATGATGATTCCTAATGCAAGCATGGCCCACTAATCTCTTATCTCCCATATATTATATAGCTTTATGTCGCATCATGCAGATGTATATTGATCGATGCCAGCCTTTCCGTTATTGAAAATACACATATATACATCGTGCATGCGCTTCAAAAATTGCAATGATCGGTGCAATGACCCTATTTTTAATAGGGAGTGACTATTACATATGCGACTGAAATTTTTTTATCTTTTAGTCATCTGAAGTTGTACTCTGAATCACCTGAAGTTGCAGGTGATTTTTTTGGAAGGAGCTGCAACTTCAGTTGATTGAGAGTGCAATTTCAGATGACTGAAAGATAAAAAAAATTCAGTCGCCTATACAATAGCAAAACTGTTTTTAATAATAGGCATATCATATTTCTTACAATAACTCACGAGTACAGTTATGGATAGAAAAAGTATCGTGACTACTCATGAGCATTTTAAAAAATTAGTTTGCTTAAAATATAACCTAACAGCCAAACTACAATAGGTTTACGGGCGTTCAAGCCTAAACTTAACTTACATTCAGAAGATTCGAAAAAATCTCACACGAACGCTTGAGCGCGATTGTAACACTAATATGTTAACCGATGCATCATTTCTTATTCTGATGTCTGATGAAATTAAGTAAGATTGAGTACACTAGTTACACAGCAAGTCACATGAAAAGTCTATATAACAACATGTAAGGAATTCAAGCGGATTGTATCACATGTTATAATATGATAACAATAAATGTAAGTTTGATAGTAAAAAAACCTTGTATTTTAAATAGAAAAATAATATTTAATTAACAAGGGTTTTGTCATCCACAATTTTTATATTAAGATTATTCAAATTCTACTTATGTCTTGTTATTATAATCACCCATAAAATACAACTCCATTGACCAGGAGCATGACGTATTCGAATGTCATTTATTATACTCTACAGAGTTACTCAACTTTACCCACAAGATATCTCGTACTTATAATGTTAAGCTATAGACACGCAACATGTTACCATGTGACTCGGTTGAAATAACAAGGTCATTCCCTGCTCTATTCTTTCCAGCTTCTACCCGGTAGGATCGGGGTCATTCAACATTGTCGGGAATTCACAGCCCAAAGCGAAAATCGTTATTTGACATTGAGTGGACCTACCATTATGAAGAATGACAAGTGACTCTCTAGTCCCACTTCCATTTCATCCCTTGTCCACTAGCCATCCTGAAACACTGGGATGGATGATCTTCCTGTAGACATTTAATCAAATCGAGCAATGTATTAGACCAGGTTTGATAAGTCAAACCTGTGGTTGAGTAGGTTTTATGTCTTTTGGTTGGCATAAGGTCTAGTCATTATCAGGCTATCATTCATATACCATGTGCACACTGGCACAACACAACCATTTCCAAACCAAAGCCTCAATTCCTAAGGTGAGGTCATGGGCTTCAACCATTTAGTGATTTTCCACCAAGTAGCCTCAACCCTAGTACCATTTGAAAGTCTACCGACATGAAGCTGAATTATTCTTAGTATTTCAAGCAAATTATTTTTACTGTATCATCCACTAATAGCTATCTGTACAGTGATTAATTACCAAAATTGTCAAGGTGAATATGTCCTTTATAAATATAATAGGGCATTTTAGTGGTAGGGTCTAACTATGCATCTTGTCATTCCAAACTATTATTGTCTGTAAATAAGAGTACTCAATAGTAATAATGAAAATAACGATAATGTAGTAATATGGGATCAATATGATCAAAGGCATGCGACTTACCTTTTTATCCAAAGTCT
This sequence comes from Dendrocalamus sinicus, assembly GCA_036346575.1. Lineage (NCBI taxonomy): Eukaryota > Viridiplantae > Streptophyta > Magnoliopsida > Poales > Poaceae > Dendrocalamus > Dendrocalamus sinicus. Next base: position 21,533,185 of record CM070669.1, read on the forward strand.
TTGGTTATGAGAGATGGGGTGGACGGTCTAAGGGAGGAGGTGGGAGATTAGAGATGGGGTGGATGGTCTAAGGGAGGAGGGGGAGAGAGAAATATTGGAGGATGTGTTAATTTATTGATTGGGTCTACTCGTAGACATTACGCATTATACGAGAAATTTCTACAGTTATTTTTTAATGATGTGGAGGCTATAAATATAGTACATCGATATCTTACACTAGGAATGCCTTAAACAGAATGTTTTAGAGCAAGTTTAATAGAATAGGTGGCTGCCACCTCTAGGACTAGCCACATAAGCAAAAAGAGTACAAGTGGCTCATATGGAGGTAGCTAATACAATAAGTTGAGTAGAGGTTACCTCTACTAAAGCACTCAAACATTTAATACTTGTATAAATATATCAGCGGTCACCTCTTGCATGAGGGGCAGCTTGCCTCTCTCTCCTCTTTTCTCTCTCTTCCACTTAAGATTGTGTTGACTTGAATTTCGCTAGAGATGATCTAGTCAGTATTATTGTACTTGCTCTTACATGGTTGCACTCGCAATTAATGATTTTCCGCACACTAGAAACCATCTTGTTTCCGCTGAGGGACAGGACATGCAAAAAGACGCTTCCCGTTTCTCGAAGGGTCATGGACTCATGGTGCGGAGACACATGACAAATCCAGCCCAAGGAAGTGAGGTCGGGCCCGCTCTATTGCCCAAAGACCAAGCCTATATTATTCGTAGAGTTGGACCGGGCCAGAACGTTTCGTCCAGCACAGTCCAATTTTTCTTTCTCCGGCCGGCCTAAATCGAACCCATCAGGGCTAAGTAGTGTGATCCGGTGTGGCTGTTGTTCGTGTGGACAGTACGGCGTGTGGCTACTCGTCGCTAAACCGGCAAGCCCTATCAGGCTATCACCAGCGCGAGGCCCAGAACCCCACCTCCTCCTCTGCCCCTGATGGCTTCCGCCGCCATGCCTCGTCCCGAGCCTTCCTCCGCCTGCACCCGGCCTCCTCCTCCCCCACCCCCACAGCCGCAGCTTCGGCAGCGGCCGCCTCGTCCTCCACGGCCGTCCGGCGCAGCGTGGTGACTGGTGAACGTGCTCCGGGAGAGCGGGCTCGTGGAAACCGACACCTCGGAGTCGCTCTGTTCGTCGTCGGCCGCCCCCGGGCAGCAGCAGCAGCAGCTCAAGGCGTACTGCGGCTTCGACCCCACGGCCGAGAGCCTCCACCTCGGCAACTTCCTCGGCCTCGTCGCGCTCTCCTGGTTCCGGCGCTGCGGCCACACCGCCGTCGCGCTCGTCGGCGGCGCCACCGCCTGCGTCGGCGACCCCTCTGGCAAGAGCACAGAGCGCCCCGAGCTCGACGTCGCCGCCAACTCCAACGCCATCAAGGCCCTCATCGCCCAGATCCTCGGCTGCGCTCCCTAACCATCCCATCACTCCCAATCCGGTAAAAACGCAACATCGGAGCAAAAATGAGCAGGCTCTGGCCAATTCGGCCGCGGATTTATCAGAAAATCTGGTCAATGCGCGGGAAAAGATGGGTTGTTTTGTGATCCTGGATAGCTACGACTGGTGGATGCCAAAGGACATCACGCTGCTGGATTTCCTCAAGGAGGTGGGCAGGTTCGCGCGTGTCGGGACGATGAGCGTCAAGAAGCAGCTGTCGTCGGAGGACGGCATGAGCTACACCGAGTTCACGTACCAGCTCCTGCAGGGCTATGACTTCCTGTACATCTTCAAGAACATGGGTGTCAATGCGCAGTTTGGTGGAGCGATCAGTGGGGGAACATCACAGCGGGAACCGAGTTGATTCGGAAGATTCTCCAGGTCGAGGGGGCGCATGGGCCGACGTTCCCGCTCTTGCTGAAGAGTGACGGGACAAAGTTTGGGAAGACGGAGGATGGGGCCATTTGGCTCTCGTCGAAGATGCTCTCCCCATACAAGTTCTATCAGTACTTCTTCTCGGTGCCGGATGTTGACGTCATTAGGTTTATGAAAATCCTGACGTTCGTGAGCTTGGATGAGATTCAGGAGTTGGAAGAGTCCATGAAGAAGCTTCTACTATGACTCTAAGAGTTTTTCTGTACAAGCTTATGAGAAAAAGATCCTCTCAGATGTTGGCTTCTATTATGACTCTAAGAGTTTTTCTTATGAGCCCACACCTCTTATTTGAAGAACAGAGAAATTACACCGACGGGAGTATCTTTCTTGGATGAAGGATTTTGCTGCCGAGCTCATCTTGGTTGATGAGAAGGCGGAGGAGAAGGAAGAACTACTTGTCAGGGCCACCACATCAATAGAGCCAATGGTGATACCTGACACACCAATCATGGGTTCTGAGACAGTAGCGCCGACCAGACCGAAGACTCGACGGCCACCCCCAAGGATCCAACTGCTCCAGTAGAGAGGACTGCTCCGCTGGTCGAGTAGGCTCAATCTTCCGAGCAGGCGGTTGTGGAAGACATCTCCGATTGCCCCGTAGAGGAATTGACTAAGGATAAAGGTATCTGTTACGAATCTAGACCTTGAATTCTAATCTTTATTTCTCGCAAATATTGCAATGCCTAAACTGGTTACAAGCATATCAATTTATATGCCTATAACTCCTAATAGCACACGATTAGGACTTCGAATTGGACACTACTTCAACTCGAATTACACGAAATCGAACTCAAATGCGACTAGGACTCTAAGTCAAGATTAAATCTAACAATCTCCTCCTTAATCTTGACTTTCTAACTTCTTTCCATCTTGTTTGAGTTTGGACGACGACACATCTAAAACGTCACTGTCTCAACTCATCTTCAGAGCACTTCATCTTCGCTGAGCGCTTCGGCAACAAACGCTTTCTTTGTCTTCGGCTTTTGGCATTCTGAAGCAAAGTGTCCATAATCATTGCAGTTATAACACCTCACTTTTGCCTTATCAAACCTCCGACCTTTACGGCCTTGGCCATCACCTCTGGAAGTGTTCTTGCCTTCACGCCGATGATTGAGCCTCCCACTCAGCGCGAGTCAACAAGAGCTGTCCTTCACCTTTGTTGCTAGTGTCATGGATGCGTTCCTCATACGCCTTAAGACGACTGATGACCTCCTCCATGGTCATTGCATTTAGGTTTCCAAATTGCTCTATGACTGAAACAATCGGAAGAAACTGTGAGGGAATAGCACGAAGGAATTTCTTCACCACGTACAACTCTTCCACCTTCTCGCCAAGAGCCCGTATCTTGTTGACGATGATCGTCAACCGGACGGCGAAGTCATTGATCGACTCCGTTTCCTTCATACGTAGCACCTCGAACTCGGTCTTGAGAGTTTGTACCTTTGCTTCATTCACACGATCTGCGCCAAGATGCATCGCTTTCAACGCCTCTCACGCGGCTTTGGTCGTCTCCTTTTCGGCCAGTAGGAAGAGCGTCTCTTCTGGGACGCCCTGGTAGATAGCCGCCAATGCCATCTGATCTTTGCGCATATCGACGTTGCTGTTCTCGATCGCATCCCAGACACCTTGAGCCTCCATGTACACCTTCATCTTGATTGCCCATGCTGCATAATTGCTCTCCGTAAGCATCGGATAATGCAGCGAGATAGCGGAACTCTCCTTCGCCATCACACCGGATGATGCCTCGTAGCCGTCGAGACCGCTTCCCGAATCACGCGACATGATCTTGGGCACGGATCAAAAAACTCCGGCTACTTTGAAGGTTCTTGGACGGAGAGAAACGGAAGGAAAAATTACTGTTTTCCTTTTTTCTCTTTTTCTTGAATTTTGCTCTTGCTCTTGCTCTGCGCTCTTGCTGCTGCTCTGCGTCTTGGGTGCCTTTTATTTGCGTTTGCCTGATTTGGCCTCGGAGACGGGAACTGAAAAAAAAAATTGTTCGGCTCGGAGTCCTTCGGTCTTATGTCGAGCTTCTCTTCTTCCGAGTGAGACCAATCTGAGAACTTTGTCTCTGCGCCGCCGCTTGGTCTTCTTTCTCTCTCCTCTCTGCTTTGCTTTGATGCGACTCGCTCTGTGCATTCCAATATCAAGCCTCTCTCTTTTCAAAAAACAATGGACCTTCTGATGCCTACACCTGCCGCACAAATTTTCTTTTCTTGCTGTAGTACTTTTTCCTTGCGTAGACCCAGGAACCAGAGACTAAAGAAATCAAGAAATAGCAAAGGTGTAGCAGTCACGTTGCTTTTGCTTCCTGCCTTGAAAGACATTGAGTTGTCTTGTCTCTCTCTGTGCACAAGAAATTTCCTGCGCAAGACATGCAAAGGGAGATGACCACATGCAATGCACCAAGAAGATTTGTTGCCTCTCCTCTCTCCTGTGCAAGTGCTCTGGGTGCTGCTGTCCTTGCGTGCTGTGCTGGATCGATGGCCGGCGGGAAACTCGATCTCAGCGGTGCGCAACGGTGGCCGCCCCCGGGATCAAAGATCGTCCTCCCCGGGAGCAGCAGCAGAAGAACTCAAGGTTTGACTCTGATACCAATTGTTACGAATCTAGACCTTGAATTCTAATCTTTATTTCTCGCAAATATTGCAATGCCTAAACTGGTTACAAGCATATAAATTTATATGCCTATAACTCCTAATAGCACACGATTAGGACTTCGAATTGGACACTACTTCAACTCGAATTACACACGAAATCGAACTCAAATGCGACTAGGACTCTAAGTCAAGATTAAATCTAACAGTATCCAATCAGAAGACTCAAAGGGTCTTATCAGCTCTACTAGTGCTGTATTGGTAAAGTTGGTCGACAAGAAGAAGAGGAAGGCGAGTGCTCTGAACTACGCTCTAGGGCATTTTAACTTCAAAACCAAAAATCCAATCCTCGTTAGGGGCCAAATCCAACAATATTTCCTACAAAATTTCCTTTGATTTTTACACAAACCAAAGGAGGAGAGATGAAAAGAGGAGGGGCGGCAGCTTGCTCTTTCCCTCACGAGATGTCAGCCGGTGGCGATTCACCATGCAGCGTGGGGATCTGGAGGCGAAGGGGGAGGTGCTGATGGCAAGGGAGTCCAAGCGAACGCTGAGGGGAGAGGGGTTGACGGTGAGGGACTCTGGGCTCACGATAAGGAACTCTGGGTGGGCGGTGAGGGGGTTCGGCGGATGGCGACTGCTTACCTTGACAAGAGAGAAGGAAGGGGTGAGGTCGCAGGTGGTCTAGCGGCAGCATGTGGGTGGCGGGAGAGGCTCCGGGGCAATGGGGATTTCCTATGAGCCGATGGGGAGGGGCTCCAAGGCCGCGTCCAGGCCAGCCACGACCTCAATTCTGGCTAGGGTTTGGGCATCGCCATATGCCAGAGAAGGGAGAGGGCGAGTGGGATGGGAGTTGTGGGAGTGGGCGAGGTGGAGGCGAACAAGAAGGGCGTTGATGGGGTTTTGTTTAGTGGCAAAAGGTGGGTACTTCTACCCCAACTTTAAGGGCATTTTTGTTCTAGGGTGCTGCTCTGTGTGGGGAGCAAGTCCCAGGTTGCTCCGCGAAATTGAACTAAAGGTCGCTTCGCTCCTCAAGTGCTCCTGATTTGCAAAAACTAGGAGTTGATGTATTTGGCTCAGCTTCAGCTACTCTGGGTGAGAATCCAAGAGCGGGAGCCTTGCCAAACAGGGCCTTAATTGAGAAAATTGATGTAGTTGATGGGAAGGTGTTGTTGCTATCTGCCGAAAAGAAGAACAAGATGGTTGTGAGGCTATCTTGATTGTTCTAATTTGTTCGTTGTATTTAATTTTTTGGCCATTGAGGAGAAAACGTAATGGTACTAAGTCTTGTATTCAGATTAGCTATTCATGAATATATAGATTGCTTTACTGGAACCGTCTGATCCACTTCCAATGGCATAGGCCACAACCGTCTGATCCCATCTGACCATCACCAGATCAGACCTCTCTCCCTCGAATTTCCCTTTTTCTCTATACGCTTTTGTGATTCCTCTCATCGTAGGTTCTCTACTTCTCCAAATCTCTCTCTCTCCCCCCTCTCGATTGGAGACCAGTAGGCTACGCCGAGCAGGTGCAACAACTTTGTGATTTTTAAAATTTTTTGTGAAACTTTGCTGAAACATTTTTGAAACTTGATAAAACTTAGATAAAATTTCTTGAAATGTGTTAAACCTACAATGAACTTTTCATAAAAGTGCTGAAACATCTTTGGATCTTTTGTCACAAAACGCGAAACCGGAGGCCTCATGAAACCTATGACCTCATTAAACTTGAAACCTATTGAAACTTGAGATTTGAAATCTCGTAAAACGTGAAACCTCATAAAACCCGGCTTGGCTAGTGGCCTTGATGATGTGTACATCGAGCTCTATGTGAGATTTTGTTGGTGACCTTGGAGAGACTGATGTTGGTTTATCCCCCCCCCCCCAAATTCTTTAGTGTTGATGTTTTTCTTCTGAAACTTGTGTGATTTTTTATGAAACTTGTCCAAATATTTGGAAATTGTATTGAACCTGTTGAAACTTATTAAATTTTTAGGTTGAAACTGCTTGAAACTTTTACGTTAAAACTTGATGAAACCTGGTGAAACTTCTTGAAACTTGCTGAAACTTCTAGAAATTTTGGGTTCAAACTTGATGAACTTATTGAAACTGCTTTAAACTTTTAGGTTAAATTTTGATGGAATCTATTAAAACTTCTTATAACTTTTAGACTATAACATACTAAGGCCTTGTTTGGATCCCTCCATCTAAAGTTTAGTCACTAAAGTTTAGATCTAAAGTCTCCAAACAGGTGGTCTAAAGTTAGATCTAAAATTTAGCTAACCCCTAAAAAACACTTTAAACCATTAGTCCACCAAAACAAACTAAAGTGGTCTAAAGTTTTGGGTTCTTAGGCACAAAGACGTGTTTACCCATGCATGTTGGTCTCTCACCTCCTATTTAATGGTCGACTTATCTAAACGAGGAGAGGTAGTATGGTCTTTTTGAAACTTTAGTCCTATCCATTAGTACAGGATCCAAACAGGACCTTCGACTAAAGTTTAGTGGCTAAAGTTTAGCCAACTAAAGTTTAGTCTAAAACTTTAGACAACTAAATTTTAGACCATGGGATCCAAACAGGGCCTAAAACTTCTTGATACTCTTAGGATGAAACTTGAGTTCCAAAAATCTAAAACTTGTTTAAACTTGGTCTTGAAACTTTCTTGGAGTCTTCTAGAAACTTCTAAAAATGTGCAAACTCATTGAAACCTTTTCAAATGTTTTCATAGAACTTTCTGAAACTTGATGAAACATATTACTATACCATTGCAATGGTACACCGTTCTCTAGTCGCCTCCTGACAACAAGTTTCACGATAGTAGTTTCAGTGAGTTTCATGGTAGTGAGCTCATTTAGTTTTAAACAAGTTCAGGAAGTTTCATACCAGTTTCAATGAGTTTCACGATAGTTTCCATAGGTTCATTCTAGTTTCGTACAAGTTTATTGAAGTTTCGTATTAGTTTCAACAAGTTTCATAATTGTAGTTCAACAAGTTTCAAGGTAGTGAGCGCATTCTAGTTTTAGACAAGTTTTAGGAAGTTTCATACTAGTTTCAATGTGCTTCATTGTAGTTTCGATAGGTTCATTCTAGTTTCATACAAGTTTTAGGAAAGTTTCTTAGTAGTTCCAACGAGTTTCAAGCATGTTTCGTGAACCAAGTTTGAATATTTTTTAAAAGATGTTTCATGGTTTTTAAGATAAATTTGCGCCATTAGTTCTTATGTTTTTTTGACAAGTTACACAGCTTTGTCAAGAATATTTAAGTATTTCATATGTTTTGAAACAAGTATTTAGAATAACACCATGTTTTAAGCTTTTTGCCAACGACATATTAAAAGTAAACTAATTATTCTTGTCAAGATTCCAGTGAGTACATGAAACTTAAAAAGTTTAAAAACTCTATGTCTTAGCAATTGCTTTGTAGTGTTTCTCAGCTGCTCCTGGAACTTCTTAAAGATGGAATGTACGTATAGAAAATAGACACAAGCTCCTCCATTAGGTATTTCAACCACAAAGTTGGATATATCTAAACGGTAACATATGGGCTTATTAGCATTGTTGCATGTAATTTGTCTAAAAACGATCAGATTAAGAGATTTTTTTAAAGTAAACCCAGCCAGTCATTTCGTCGAACACAGTACAAGCAATAACCATGAACCATAAGGAGGTCCAAAACAAAACTGGCTTGAGAATTCCAAGAGGTTCCAATGCACCTAGAGGGGACGGAGGTGAGTTTTGTTTGAGTCCCTGTGCACGCGAGGAAGGGTGATAATGAGTTCCCGAAAATAGCTTCCCTGTTCCCTTCTATATTCCCCTCCCTGTCCCTTTTTCACGTGTCGCGCATCAGCATAGAAGCAGCTGGCAGAATCAATGAATAGAACTAATAGCATATTGCCACGTGAAAAGCGAATAGGGTGGGGAATATAGAAGGAACAGGAAGCTTCATTCTGAGTTCCCGCAGAGGAGGTTAACAACGAGGGTTCAAACGCACTCCCGTGCACGCGATGAAGTGTACGAGGGTTAACGTGTGCCTCGCAGACGAGGACGGAGAACTGATGGAGGAAGGAAGGCGTGGAGACACGGTTGTGGATGATGATCAAGTATTGTATGTCCCAGGTTGTCAGATATCTGTCTGCTGAATATCCGAGCATTGCTACATCAAAACCAATTAGCATTCTACTAGCGCAACTCATGAAACCAATTAGCACCGAGAAGCGCCATGGATTTCTAGCTTCCTAGAACAGAAATACACAGGCGCAGAAGCGCCATGGATTTCTAGCTTCCTAGAACAGAACTACACAGGCGCAGAATCAAAATGGAACACCCAAACAGTGATTGTTCGGGACGCGGGGATTTACCCCGATTCTTGTGAGAATTGAACCGTTTCCTGCAAAATTCCTATGTTCCACACGGCCTGATTGATTTAAACAGTACGCTGTACACCATGCCACCAAGCTAGCAGCGAACCCAAGGTACTGCCAAGTCTCGAGAACAGTGTTGGTTAGGTTTCCTACTCAGAGAGAGTGCACACACAGCAACTTAAAAGCATTAGTATTAGTATTAGTATAATACAATGCCAAAGCGATAGAACCAGACTGTAACAAATCTCATCCTTAACGTGTTCGCTCGCTCAGCCCAAGTTGGGAGTACTACAGATACTTCTAAGATCACCCAGGCCCCAGCTATCGCTCCAATCTGACTCGGGACGATCAGGACGGGATTACTAGCACTACAGATACTGGTATTACAATCCAAACCCAAGCAAAAGGGGGGAGCCACGTGCTCCCCGCGGCCACCGCGGCCGTCCGCGGCCTCAGTTCCTCGCCCAGGCGGCGAGCTGCGCGGGGTTCACCACCCCCGGTACGCGGGCCACGCCGCCCTGCACCAACGCGGCCACCGCCTTGTACCGCGCGGGCCGGCCCTGGCCCTGGCCCGCCTCCGGCCCGGGCTCAAGCCTCTCGCCAAGCACGGTGCCGCACGTGAGGAACTCGTGCGCGAGGTACCCGGCAAGGAGCCTGTTGCTGCCGCCGGCGCCGGTGGCCGCAGAGGACGGGCCCGCGGCCGCGGCGTCCCTGTCCTTTCGCTTCCTCGCGGGCCCAGGCGGGGCCTCCATGTCAGGTACTCGGTGGAAAGACAAGAATGCCCCTCGCGAGTAGACCAAGGAAATCACGGCAAGTAGGTGAGAGGGGTAGAGAGATGGAGGTTGCGAGTCTCGATTGGTGAAAGTAAGGAGACAATGGGGTTACGAAGAGTGGTCAAGTGACCCCCGTACGCGCGTGGCGTTGGTAGTACGATGGATCGATTGTACCGTGCCTCTGAATCCATTGCACAAATATCACTCAAGCTTTTTTTATTGGATTTTATTAAATATCATCTAGGTATTTTCTTCCAAACTATCATCTAAATTTAGAACTATTAGACTAAAGATCTAATGACCATGAATTCTCCCCTCCTCCTTGAATTCTGCCCCCTACTCCTTAAAAAACATCTCCTCCTTCAAAAACAAGAGGCCATTTGATCTCTAATCTAAAGGCCACAAATTTAAATAACAGTTAGAAAGAAAATATTCAGATGATGTCTAGACACTCCTTTTTTATTTACCAAATTTAGCTATCGAACATTTATTTTTATAAATTTAATACTTTTCTTCGAGCCTACCACACTTAGTAGAAATCAGTTTTATACTATAGCTCGGTATGCAGCTGCCATGCACACTAGATCCAAAGGAAAAGACTAAATTATAAAAAAAACAGATGTTCAATAAATTAAAAAAAATAACTAGAGTGGTATTTTCAAACTCAATTCCCTACCCCTCGAGTCCCTGCTTACCGCAGTGGGCAGTACGCTCGGCTGCGTTCCCACGATATGAACTCATTCAAAGCTGGAGTAATTTAGGTGCCATTAATTACTGTCAAAGGGATCAAGAGGGGTAAACTTGCAAGAAAATTCTACGTGGAGGATCAAAAAATCTAACGCTAGAGGCTCCTTTTTGGACTGTGCTATCTAGTGTTAGCATTAATCTTGAGATGACTGTAAATAACTTCTTGAATTGTGTCATCTAGTACTAGCACTGGTCTTGATTCTTCCGATAAGAAAATCATGATGGCCATGCTTGTTTCAATTTCAGTTTTTAGCTTCTTATTTATAGTTTGTTGATTTCATTTTTTTGACTTTATGTCTTTTGGGTGAGCTTTTTGCTTTTTTCATATTTTTTATTATCCGTGATGGATAACCTATTTGTTTTATTTTTAATTTTTTAAATTTAATTACGCTGAAAAACTATCAGTAAATATCATAAAAAAAACTCAAATAGTAAAAAAAACTATAAACCACAAAAAACTCAACCGAGCGGGGCGCCGGTATGGCAGTGCCTGGAATAATTAATTTCTTTTGAACAGAGAAACTTGTCATCACAACTCACTTGTATTAGGATATCTCTAATAGTCTGTCTCTTATATTATCTCTAAAGTGTCCACCTCATCTTTGTGGCTCTCTTTGTGCTCTTGACTTTCTTTTCTTTTTGTCGGAACATATTTGCTTTTTCTTTTGGATTGGTACTCCAGAAATGTTGAAGCAACTTTCGTACCACAGAAAGTTCAACCTACATTTTAGAAAGATATCAATAATTAAAGTTTAAAATTTTGACTACACGCCACTTTCTTTGTGGGATCGTAGTTGTCTAAGCTCAAAGTTTCTCAAAAATAAAGCTTTACAAATGAGTATGCACAGCTCGTGCTTGCCAAAAAGAAATTCTCTTTTCCAAAATGGACTTCTCTAGCCATAAATTATGAGATCTTTTTCCCCAAGGAAATCAATCAATTAGTAGCGTACTTGTCTGAAAAATAAATAGGATTCCCTAGCTGTGGTCTGGATGCCTTGTGTGACCACAGAAGTGAACTATGGATTAATGAGCTAATACGCAATCAATAGCACCGGCCACGGCAGCGCAAGTGGCTAGTAGGAGTAGCAAACAAAGCATGCGTGGGGGATGGTGATGCACGGACGTGTATTAATAGAAGAACCACCGTTCAATCAATACAATCGATTCGATAGGAATCAACGGCCACATGCATTGTCGTGCTTGCCATTGCATTGCTTCGGCCTGCCCTGGCTAAAAGAAAAAGGTTTTCGGCTTTTTGGTAGAGTTTTAGTTGTAAGTATATTGTAGCGGTTATTATTTTTTAAATTAAAAATTTAAAAAAACACCGCTATACCTTTTAGAATGAAACAAAGGAATAAGAGAAAAAAAACCAAAACATCACTTTTCTCAGCCTTAGTTAATTAATATGGCACATCTAATCAATCCATGCCGTCAGCTTAGCTAATCATAACCAAACCACGTGCAAGTCTGGTCCCTAATCTTATCCTATTAAGGTGTCATTTGATTAGACTGAAATAAACTAGTTTATGACTGAAATTATACAGTAGCTAGCCAAAATTATATTATAGTTAATAGTAGCTTATTTAGCATAACTAAAATTAAAAATTTTAAAAATAAAAAAATAGGTTAGCCTATCCTAAACAATACAAATGAATATGAAAAAAGAACCGGCAAAAAGCTCAAAAATCTAAAATACTAAAAAAAGATGGAGTTTAGAAATAATAAAAAAATAAGTTAAGAAGCCCAAACTGAAATGTGCAATGAATACCCTTGGTTTGATATTGATACGACAACAGCAATAGCGGGCACACCTCGGCAAAAAAAAAGAAGAAAGAAAAAACTATGGCGGAAGAGAGGGTCGAAAAGGGTCACGATGAGGATAGATAACTGCCTAACTGGTGACCTCACCATGGGTATTAGCTTCTAGAGGCTTAGGCTATCTTTATATTATTTTTAAAACTGTTTTTAAGTAAATAATTTTTTAGAGTATTTAGGTTTTAAATAGTGTCTTTTTAAGACGGGTCTACTAATCAATTGCAATACATACTATATTAACTTTATTTGTATTGATCAAAATTATATATAAGTTTCTCTCTATATGACTCTTAACAAATTATTACTATTTATAAGCTAAATTTAAAAGTCATCGGCAAAAACTAATATAACCGGACCTTAGATAGTCTTGTGTTCGGGCCCAATATTTCTACATTTGATCTATCCGTGGTGACAAGACATAACGTAACATCTCAGGGTCCGAAATTCACTAAAGTCTAGCATCATGCAAGATAGTCATAGGCCTTAGGGTCTGAAGTTCGCCAGTCTATCCTCAGGTGAGATAGGTGGTGATCGGTTCGGCTGAAAAGCTCATGACTTATGACTGAAAACATCTTGTAGTCATTTGAAAAAAAACATCAGAATGACAGAGGCTTATTTAGCATAATTAAATTTTAAAAAATTAAAACTATAAAAAATATGTTAGCCCATTACGTATAATACAAACAAATACGGGAAAAAAAGAATCGGCAAAAAAGCTCAACAAAAAGCCAAAAGTTCAGAAAAAGATGAAACTTATGAATAGTGAAAAATAAGCCAGAAGCCAGAAGCCGAAGCCGAGTTGATCATGGCCATAGTCATGGCACAAGCATAGTGATTTGCTTAGGCTTTTGTTCTCGTCTAGAAAAGTTACCCTACTAAGTTAACTAGCCTCATAGGCGCGGCGACACATCGCGTCAGCCATCGTGTGTACCGAAGTAAAAGAGACGATGATCCGCGAGGAGTTTTTTTAAAAAAAATTGAGGGCACATGCGTATTTTCGAAAAAACTAAAAGGCTTTTTCGTAAAAAATCAAGGACCCATATGTAACGAAACGAGGACCCGTATGCAATTTAGAAAACCGCGGGGCGCAATCCTGCAAATTGGAGGGGTGTTTCCAGAAAAAATCGCCGCAAAAAAACCACCAGGGACCTTTTCGCGAGAAAAAAGGACCTCTACGTAATTTCCGAAAAACACGAGGAAAGTGCCTTCCCCGGCCTTACAGGAAATCCCGCGCCACGCGCCGGCCAGGGCGCGCGCGCGGGGGCGAGCTGGCTGACGTGGCTGGCCTCCCCTCGCGCGAATCCCACGGGAAATAAGAAGGGGATTATTAGTAGGTACATTTGTGCCTTCAAGCAGATTATGACAGAATTGTTCCGTTCTTCTCGTGGAATTCACGTGCACCAACCAACCAACACTCTGGCGGCATCTGAATATCCATCTGAGCACGGATGGATGAATGCATTGATCCCTTTTGCCGTGTTCAGCTGTTCACTAGTCTGGTCGCCTACTGCATTGACGAGCGACGACCACAATCCAGTTAGGGCATCTGTAGTATATGAAAATAGAGGGTTTTAAGTCATCTTAAGGTTAACCTTATATATTACAGAGGTAATCTTAAGCAGGCTATAAAGCAAAAAAAACTTAAAGCTGGTCCTCAAGCTAAAGACCTGGCCACAAGCATTAATGAGAGACCATGTGGAGGTCCTCCCGTGTGTGTGATGAGTTATTGACATAGGGTTAGCTAAGTCGAGTTTGGTTTGGGTGGTTTGGACCTTGACGTTGCGTGGTGCAACGGGCTTGGTCGGACTGTGGTCAAACTTGGTCGTATAGGATTAGGATGCATATTCCGATGACTCGACATGTTTGGACTTCACTGTGTGGTATGTTTATGCCATTTACGCGTTCATGTATCGAGCGGTGCTATTTGACGTGTTTCTTGTCTGTGTGGCTGCAGGACACCGAGTGGAGTCGTGGAGAGACACGGAGGACTGGACTAGGCGCAGGTGGCGCTGAGGTCAGAATGGTCGGGATGTGTCGAAGACGACGTGGACTCGAGGTGGAGTCGTGGCGAGGCACGATGGACCGGACTAGGCGCAGGTGGCGCTGAGGTCATAACGGTCGAGGTGTGTCAAGAGGCGGCGGCTGCGTGGCTTGCGAGGCAAGGGATGAGGAAGCTTCTGGAAGGTGCGCGAGGCGTTTGCAAAACGCAAAGCGGCACAAAAGGAAGCGGGTTCGGATAAAGCACCGAGTTGTTGAAGGCCTAATGGGTAAAGCATGGTGCAAACCCATTAGTGGAGGCTATAAATAGAGAGGGAGATGTGTACTGAAATTTTGAGAGAGTGTGTGTGCAAGACTTAGGGTGTTATTTGTTTCTCTCCATGCAATGAAATGAGCATGAAAATGAGAGGGTAGAATTTTTAGAGAGATGAGCTGAAAAATCCCTCATATGTAATCATGTATCTCTCTTCCTCTAAATCAATATGAGAATGTTTGTTTGAGATGATCTGGGTTCTTTAGTTCTCTCTGTGTTCCTTCTTGTCCGCTCTTTCTCTCTGTCGCTCAACTGAGTTCTTGCGTTTTCTTGTGTTGGTAATTGTATATCACTTGCCGACAAAGAAAGTTTTTTCGGTTTGAATCTCTTGTGTTTGGCTTTGGTTGGCAAGATAATTACTTTGCCTTGGCATTTGACTTGTACTTTCAAGAAGAATGCTTGAAGTGCACGTTTCTTGATTAAATGATCCTCTTTAGTGTGTTTGAGTCTCTGTTGGCTTCCTCCCGAGAGCTCCTCATTAATTATTTTTAATTCCTTTGCTTTGCCATCAAGAAGAGCAACTTCGTTTAGTAATCAATGGTGTGCAAAGTTTGGGAGTAACAAGGAATATTCGCCAACAAGTAGTACTCAATTCATTCGCATTTATTGCTAAGCATTTTTTTATTTCTCTCGAAGTAAGTACATGTAGTTCAACCATCTTGCTTTTCGTCTAAAGCAAAGGAGGTTAAATCCTTTGGGTCTGCAGCTTTGGTGCAGCAAAATGATTCTCACACTCGCTTGCTTCTTGCCGCATGAGTAATCCTTTTGGCCGTGAGGGCCTTTTACTTTCAGTTTTGCATCCTTTAGTTGTTGAGTTGGATGACAAGCAAGCTCTCTCAATCCATTCTTCGCTTTGCTCTGCTTTGGCCTTTCTTGAGTTTTCAAGTGTTAAAGTTTTTTTGTGCTAAATTTTCTTACGGTTGAGAAATCTCTTCGTCGTTTTTATTTCGTTCAGAGAAGCATATGGTCTCCTCTTCATAGCCTTCTATAGCTATTGGAGAACTGAGATTTCCGTAGATACTTTGAGGGGCAATTTTTAAAGAGTCGACATTCACCCCCCTCTGTCGCCATTTCGGTCCTACAATTGGTATCAGAGCCGGTTAGCTCTAATCAATAGATCTTAACCGGTCTCAAGAGCCATGGCGACGGACAAGTACTCGACCAAGCCGCCCGTTTTCGATGGCATCGATTACCCCTTCTGGAAGAGCCGAATGGAAACATACATCCAGGCTCAGGGGTATGCCATCTGGCGCAAGGTCAAGGTCCAGTTTGTTGTTCCTGCCGATGAGAATATCAATGCCGGGAACATGGCTGATGTTGAGGCAAATGCAAAGGCAAGGAACATCATCATCCGAGTTTGAGCCGTAGCGAGTTTGGCGCATATCTCACCATGCCGTCCGCCTACGACATCCGGGTGACCCTCGACGCATACCATGAGGGCACCACCGGATCAAGACGGTTCGACAGACGGTTCAAGCGCGAATACAACAAATTCGAGATGCTTGCTGGTGAGTCCTCGGACGAGTGTTTTCGCGATTTCACAAAATCTTGAGCAACCTCCGAGCGGTCGGTCTCACATACCCGACTTCGGACAACGCTCGTCGATGCTCGCGGCACTCGATCTGCGTGTTTGGGAGATGAAAGTGACCACCATCAAAGACACGACAGACCTCTCGACCCTGACTCTTGACGCGCTGTACTTGCGCCTCAAGACTCACGAGATTGACGTTGTCTCTCGTCGGTCGAAGTCACAGTCGATGGCTTTGGTCACCAATCCCATTTCTTCTTCCGGGCTTTCTTCTGATTCTTCTTGCGGTTTCTCCCTCGCTGCTCTCTGTGACATAAGCGATGATCGTTAGAGCGACTATGCGGATGATCGGTGGCCCTCCTAGCCGAAGTTTTCCCATGCCTACAAGGGTAGGAGAGACGAAAGAGGAGGACCGTGATTTGCTTCGAGTGTGGTGGCCCCAACCACATCCGAGCAACCGCCCCAAGCCGGAGAAGGGCAAGAACGACTACGCGGTTCGAGCAAGATCGACTACACCGACAAGAACGCAACAAGAAGCCTCCAGCTCCGACAGGGAAAGAAGAAGTTCCGCAACCGGGAAGGCCAAGAAGCTCTTCCACCGCGTCCTCACGCGTTCGACGACCTCGACCTCGGTGAGGTGGAGGGATGGAGCGACGACGACGGACGGGTGACCAAGAGCCCAAGGATGGCGGCGATGACTTCTCGGCATGTGCTTCATGGCCCTCGAGGGTGAACTCGACGACAATGTACAGACTCGACTCGGATGAGGTACTCCTTCTTATGACCAGCTAAATGATGCTTTTCTTAAGCTAGGTGGATTTCATGCTAGAGCTAGGTCTAGGTGTACCGAGTTAGAGAAGGAAGTAGATAGGTATCACGGGAGATTACTTCACTTACATCCGCTCCCTCCCGTGACGATCGTGATACATGTTGTGCCTTGCTTGATGACATGGAGAAATTAAGGACCTCTCATGATAGTGTGTCCTCCGAGCTTGATATTGTTAAGGTGGAGAATGTTAGTCCGCTTGCTGAGTTAGAGTTGAGTAGGATGGGCATTTACCCTACTTACTACCGATGAGACTACTTCTCCCACCTCATGTGAAGATAAGGACATTCTTGCTAGAGGACCTTATGCCATGCTCCTTGATCTGCCCGATCCTTGTAAAAATTGCAATAACTTGAAGATGAACTTAAAACGGGCAGATCATAAAATTGTTGAACTACAAGCTTCTTTACTTGAGCCGATTGATTCATGCTTGAACTGTCCTAAGTTAACTGGTGAACTTGAAGTCGTCTCCAAACAGTTTCAAGATATGATTGATCATGATAGGAAGTTGGCTCAAGATGCTTCTAAGGACCTGTTAGCTCACCTTGCAAAAATTGTGAAAAACTAAAAATTGACTTGATTACATTGGATGAAAAATGTGTGAAGCTAACTAAGGACCTACTAGAGAAGCCACCATCGGCTTGTCTTGTGATTGTTGAGGCGGGGAGAAGCCCGGGGTAAGGTTGAGGCGCTTAGCGACGTGAACCAAAGCGCTAGTAGTAGGACTGTCCCTTCAGTGGTCATTGTGCATGCACAAGCCATTCTCTCTCTCTTGTTGGTTCTTCTTCTCGCTCCCTTATCCTCTCGCTGTTCCTTCTCCTCTGCTCTTCTTGCACCTCTCTCTTTCGGGAGTGTCGGTGCCTTATGAACACTCTCGAGAGATTTGTAAGCGGCAAGAAGAAGCTCAATCTTATTCTAGACCAATCTAAGATCTGCAGATTTAATCGGGGTCTAGGATACGATTTTTATGAGGATATGAGAAAGCACCCACCGCTATTCTTAGACCCATAGTAGGTGGTGCGATCGAGGTCGAGCCAGATCCGATGAGGTCAAATTCAAATCGGGCTTTGTCCAAGGGATCTCTCGACAAGAAGGTGAGTTCACTCGCTACTTCGCTCCTCGAAGCCGAAGCCATCGCGTGCTACTTCCACCTCTTCAAGGTGAGGTACCACCGCACCTTCCGCCGGAAGGATGGACATTTGATCGACCGATGCTTCAGCGCGCCAGATCGCGCAGAGACCGTGTTGCGATCTTAGGCGATTCGTGGTCACCCGCACCTTGAGTGCACCTAAGGCCAACACGAGGTCAAGGGTTATTTCAGGTGATGGGTTTGGGCAGCATCGAGGACTTGGTTTTTCCGAGTACTCTTTTTCGTCCTCATGCTGCTCCCGGTCGTGACTTCCGCGCTCGAGGGTACTTCTCGTTTCCCCGTCGAGACGGCTACGCGGCGTGTTCAACCTATTGCCGGTGTTCGACTCGCTTGCTCAGAGGCCGGACCAAACAACGACTCTAGGTCTACTCGTAGACCATCCGCTTTGAGTGAGAGAGCGAGGGTAGATAGAGGTCGATCGTGCTTGACTACTTCATCCGCTCGACGTGTTGTTCAAGATTGGGTGCCAAAATCACTCTTGATTTACCCCAAGATCGAGACTTTACTCTCTGCTTGACTCGTGCTCGCCGTTTGGGAAGGAGAGGTTTGGCTTGTAGACTCGGGTGTTCACGACACATGACCGGAGACTCCGTTGGTTCTCTTCCTAGCTCGTGCTCCGGTGATGAGACGATCACCTTCGGAGATGCTTCATCCAGGCGCGTCATCGCAAAAGGTACATCTTGGCGTTAATGATTCGTTTCTTTTGAGAAATGTTGCCTTAGTTAGTAAGCTGCGTTATAATTTGCTTTCGGTTTCTCACCACCGATGACGGTTATGAGGTGAGTTTTAAGAAAAATGCTTGCAAAATTCTTGACTCTTGGGTAGTTTGGTTTGCGGGATTTCACGTTATGGGAGGATCTTTCGTGCTGATTTTTCCGAGTCTTCGGTGATCCTCTCCGGTGTTTGGTTGCTTCGAGTCCCGCGATCCGACTTTACGGCATAGGAGACTTGGTCATATCGGATTTGACCATTTGACCGAGTTAGCGCCACGATCTCATTCGTGGTTTGCGAAACTCAAAATGGTCAAAGATCTTGTTTGCGCTCCATGCCGACACGGCAAGATGGTTGCCGCTTCTCACCCTCCGGTCCACGAGCATTATGACCGATGCAGGACATTTGCTCCACATGGATACGATGGGACCGGCTCGAGTCGCGATCGGCAGGAGGGAAGTGGTATGTTCTTGTCGTGGTCGATGACTTCTCGAGGTATTCTTGGGTGTTTTTCTTAGCCTCGAAGGATGAGACGCTTACACATTTCCGAGGTCTTTTCGTGAGGCTTTGTTGAGCTCCCGGTGCCTTACGAGCGATCCGCAGTGACAATGGCACGGAGTTCAAGAATTTCTACCGAGTTTCGTGGTGAGGCAGTGTAGAGCACCGATTCTCCTCTCCGCACGTCCCACAAAAAATGGCGTTGTGGAGAGAAAGAACCGTCACGTTGGTCGAGATGGCCAGACGATGCTCGATGAGTACTCTACACCAGGAAGTTTTGGGTCGAGGCTATAGCTACCGCGTGCCATGTCTCAAATCGAGTTTTCTTGGGCACACTTGCACCGCACTTCTTATGAGTGAGATATGGCGAAAGCCCAGCGTCTCTCATTTTCGTGTTTTTGGTTGCAAGTGCTTTATTCTCAAGTGCGGGAACCTAGACAAGTTCGAGTCACGTTCTTGTGATGGTATCTTTCTAGGTTACTCGCCTTCTTCGCGGGCTTATAGGTGCAGGCTGCGAGTCTAGCAAAATGGTAGAGACTCGTGAGGTGACCTTTGACGAGGCGGTCAGGACTAGGCCGATATCTCGAGTTCTTTAGAGCAGTCCGAACCCATCTTCGTGGATGATGAGGACGATGGAGATGAGGTTGTTTACCCGATCCAGTCGCTTATCCACCCCTTGAGGTGCCGTCTTCCACCGCACCTCCAGGTGACCAGCCCTTGCCTTCTGCTTCCTCTGGAGCTAGTGGCTCTGTTCCTACCTCGTCAGCTCACGAGGTAGAGGCCACTTCTTCATCTCATCCTGGACCTCCCCGTCATATCCAGAAAAGGCATCCTTCTGAGCAGATGATTGGAGACCTGTTCGAGCGTGTTACTCGCTCAAAATCTGGCTTATCTCAATTCTGTCTCCATTCTGCTTTCATTGCCTCCTTTGAGCCCAAGGATGTTTCTCATGCTCTTTCCGACGAGTCTTGGGTCAATGCCATGCATGAGGAGCTAGAAAACTTCGAGAGAAACAAGGTCTGGTCGCTTGTCGAGCCCCCGCGAGGTCACAATGTCATTGGGACTAAGTGGGTGTTCAAAAACAAGCAGAGCGAGGATGGAGTGGTTATTCGAAACAAGGCTAGACTGGTAGCTCAGGGGTTCTCCCAGGTTGAGGGTCTGGATTTCGAGGAGACCTTTGCCCCTGTAGCTCGACTTGAGGCCATTAGAATTCTGCTTGCCTTTGCAGCTTCTAAGGGTTTCAAGCTGTACTGAATGGACGTCAAGAGTGCCTTCCTTAATGGTTTCATTGAGGAAGAAGTCTATGTCGATGACCTCTGGTTTGAAAACCCCAAATACCCTAACCATGTCTTCAAGCTTTCCAAAGCGTTGTATGGACTTGCAGGCCCCAGAGCTTGGTATGAGAGGCTTAAGTCTTACTTGTTGAGTCATGGTTTGAGATGGGTAGAGTAGACAAGACCTTGTTCATTCGCCGTCATGGCAATGACCTTCTCGCTCATCGGATCTATGTCGATGACATCATCTTTGGTGGCTCCTCGCATACTCGTTTCCCGTTTTCCGATGTCATGAGCTCGGAGTTTGAGATGAGCATGATGGGCGAGTTGAGCTTCTTCCTTGGCTTCCAAATTAGCGGACTCGGGAGGTACCTTCTTGCATCAAGGCAAGTACACTCGAGACCTCTGGCGCCGACATGAGCGATGGTAAGCCTGTGTCGACTCCCATGGCTTCTACACCTATCTTGACCAGATGAGGATGGCGAGCGATTGATCGAAAGAGTTCGAAGTATGATCGGCTCCCTTCTTTACCTCATCGCCTCGAGACCGGACATACACTTCTCGGTGTGTGCGTGTGCTCGTTTCGAGCTTCTCCTCGCGTATCTCACCGTCGGCGGTGAAGCGCATCTTCGGTACCTTGAGCTACCATTGACTATGGTATCGGTACTCTTCCTCATCCTGTCTTTCCTTGAGAGCCTTTTCGGATGCAGACTTTGCGGTGTAGGATAGATAGGAAGAGCACTTCCGCACTTGCCAATTCATTGGCACTTCTCTAAATCTCTTGGTCGTCTAGGAAGCGATCCGGTGCACGATCCACCGCAGAGGCGAGTATGTTCTTTGCGGCCACCGCTTGAGTCAGTACTACGGATGGCCCGACCTGCGGGACTTTGGGTTAGTTATCGGCGGTGTTCCACTCTTCGTGATAACACTTCGCGATTAACATTGCTAAAAACCCGGTGCAGCATTCTCGGACCAAGCACATTGATATCCGTTATCACTTCCTTAGAGACCATGTAGAGAAGGGCGATATAGTGCTCCAGTTTGTGGAGAGTGACCACCAGTTGGTGACATCTTCACCAAGCCTTTGGATAGTTCGAGGTTTTCACTCTGGGAGAGCTTGGGGTGGTGTGTCCTTATGGGACTGTAGTGAGGGGAGCTTTAGGCTTTTTGCTTTACTATATTGATTATGCTTCGTCTCATTTCGTTGCATTGCATTGAGGTGCATTTGGGTTTAGTCCTTCTAGCATAGGTTAGAGTGCTTTTCTTGCCGAGTTACTTAGACTTCCTACTCTCATCTTGTGCTTTCAGGATTAGCTGTTTCTTATCTCACTAGATTGAGCTCACTCACTTCTTGTAGGATCTAGCGAGGGTCGGGCCACCCTCGAGTAGACAGTGCGTGTTTGCTCTCTAGTGTGTGGTTTCTGATCGACTAATAGTCCCGGGGTCATATGGGGTAGATGAGAGTCGATCTGAGCCATAGTTGCCTCTATATCTTATCTATGCTTTAAGGATTTGCTGTGTGTTGTTTTCTTGCCACTTCTCGATTTTATTGCTTTGGTTGGGGAGTTCATTTGGGAGCTTCGAGCTTATCTGACATAACTCAACTTGAACTAAAAGTTGCATCTCATGTTGAGGGGGAGCTGGATTTTCTTGCATTTCAGCATTTCGCATTGTAATATAACTACATTGAGCCCTGATTTTTATTCTATTATGACATGCTTACAATGCTTTACACCTTGCCATGATTTATGCTTCATTTGCTAGATTTATCATGACTTCATATGTATAAACTAGCCTTTGCCATGATAAGTTAATTAAACTTGCTCAACTTGAATTAAAACTTGTCATGCTCACATTTGAGTCTAGTCTTGCTTTAGCAATCCTTTTATTATTCATGCCATGTCAAATAGGCTAAGTTGAGCGTTGAATCTCTATTGAGCCTTAGATTGAGCTATTTTAGTCTCTTGATGATGCATGAGTTAGTACAACATGTAAAAAGCAAAAAGATCTCTTTTTGTGCGAAAAAACTGATCTTACCAATTCTCTCCTATGAGACGGCTTGCCATTGCACCTGGCATGAACTTAGGGGGGGTTTTGGATGACCTAGACTATCTTCTTAAGCTTATCGCTTGAAGTAGTCGCATAAGGCTTGAGGTCTAGCACATGATAAAACAAAATCTGGTTGGCAACAACCATGAATTTCAAAAGAAAATATGTCATTTGTGCTCAATTTGCTTAAGCTACAACAAGAACCAAGTACTTTAACAAATGTTTCATTCTTGAGTATATAGCATTCTCTTTGGACTCTATTTGAGCTTCGTAGTTACGCTTAGCTTATTGACATGGCCTGCATCATCCTTGGATGTCTCTAGCTAGACTTTGCTCGTTGATGGCTTGACTTGCTCACATAATGCACCTCATTTTCAGATTGTCATCTATGTGCTCTAGCTGGCTTATATATATGTTGTCATGATCTAGATAGCGTTTATTCAGTTATGGCTTGGTGTAGAACTTGTTGGTCATATTGGATAATTCTCATGGCTCTAAATGTTAGAATAATCAAACTTCAGCCATTTCATCCATTGACATGTCATATTCTCGCCTTTGCATTCTTGATGTGTTTATTGCCAAAAGGGGGAGAATAGAGTAGAAAAAGCAAGTTGGGATCATTTTAGAGCTTTGGAGAACAATTTGCTCTTTCAGTTGCTGCTCTAGTGATCTTTCTGTCGACATGGTCATTAGCTTTATTCCCTTCTTTGGACCATGTTGGTTTCATCAAACTCAAACTCAACTTATTGCTTTTTCTGAGTTTGTCAATATACTCATCAAGGGGGAGATTGAGAGACCATGTGGAGGTCCTCCCGTGTGTGTGATGAGTTATTGACATAGGGTTAGCTAAGTCGAGTTTGGTTTGGGTGGTTTGGACCTTGACGTTGCGTGGTGCAACGGGCTTGGTCGGACTGTGGTCAAACTTGGTCGTATAGGATTAGGATGCATATTCCGATGACTCGACATGTTTGGACTTCACTGTGTGGTATGTTTATGCCATTTACGCGTTCATGTATCGAGCGGTGCTATTTGACGTGTTTCTTGTCTGTGTGGCTGCAGGACACCGAGTGGAGTCGTGGAGAGACACGGAGGACTGGACTAGGCGCAGGTGGCGCTGAGATCAGAACGGTCGGGATGTGTCGAAGACGACGTGGACTCGAGGTGGAGTCGTGGCGAGGCACGATGGACCGGACTAGGCGCAGGTGGCGCTGAGGTCATAACGGTCGAGGTGTGCTGAAGACGGCGAAGCTGCGTGGCTTGCGAGGCAAGGGATGAGGAAGCTTCCTGGAAGGTGCGCGAGGGGCGTTTCGGTAAAAACGCAAAGCGGCACAAAAGGAAGCGGGTTCGGATAAAGCACCGAGTTGTTGAAGGCCTAATGGGTAAAGCATGGTGCAAACCCATTAGTGGAGGCTATAAATAGAGAGGGAGATGTGTGCTGAAATTTTGAGAGAGTGTGTGTGCAAGACTTAGGGTGTTATTTGTTTCTCTCCATGCAATGAAATGAGCATGAAAATGAGAGGGTAGAATTTTTAGAGAGATGAGCTGAAAAATCCCTCATATGTAATCATGTATCTCTCTTCCTCTAAATCAATATGAGAATGTTTGTTTGAGATGATCTGGGTTCTTTAGTTCTCTCTGTGTTCCTTCTTGTCTGCTCTTTCTCTCTGTACTGCTCAATCTGAGTTCTTGCGTTTTCTTGTGTTGGTAATTGTATATCACTTGCCGACAGCAAAGTTTTTTTTTTCGGTTTGAATCTCTTGTGTTTGGCTTTGGTTGGCAAGATAATTACTTTGCCTTGGCATTTGACTTGTACTTTCTGAAGAAGAATGCTTGAAGTGCACGTTTCTTGATTAAATGATCCCCTCTTTAGTGTGTTTGAGTCTCCTGTTGGCTTCCTCCCGAGAGCTCCTCATTAATTATTTTTAATTCCTTTGCTTTGCCATCAAGAAGAGCAACTTCTGTTTAGTAATCAATGGTGTGCAAAGTTTGGGAGTAACAAGGAATATTCGGCCAACAAGTAGTACTCAATTCTGTTCGGCATTTATTGCTAAGCATTTTTTTTATTTCTCTCAGCAGCAGTAAGTACATGTAGTTCAACCATCTTGCTTTTCGTCTAAAGCAAAGGAGGTTAAATCCTTTTGGGTCTGCAGCTTTGGTGCAGGCAAAATGATTCTGTACTCTGCTTGCTTCTTGCCGCATGAGTAATCCTTTTGGCCGTGAGGGCCTTTTACTTTCAGTTTTTGCATCCTTTAGTTGTTGAGTTGGACAGCAAGCAAGCTCTCTCAATCCATTCTTGCCTTTGCTCTGTTTGGCCTTTACTTGAGTTTTCAAGTGTTAAAGTTTTTTGTGCTAAGTTTTTCTTTCGGTTGAGAAATCTCTTCGTCGTTTTTATTTCGTTCAGAGAAGCATATGGTCTCCTCTTCATAGCCTTCTATAGCTATTGGAGAACTGAGATTTCCGTAGATACTTTGAGGGGCAATTTTTAAAGAGTCGACATTCACCCCCCCTCTGTCGCCATTTCGGTCCTACAATTAAAATACAATTTTGCTTTATCTGCCAAGTGGGATCGTCTTAAGACCTCTTGGGTTATATACACTATAAAATCAGTCTTAAGGTTTAGATGGAACCATCTTAAGATTCTTTAGATTATATACACTACAGATTACCAAATTCTCCTTTTGAGGCAGCTTTAGCAGTTAGACCGACAATGTGACAAGTGACAGCTCGTGCATACAATTTTTTCCCTTCTTCTTCATTTCAGCTGAGCTAACTTTACAGGGACAAAAATTAATTGAAGCTCTCTCTTCCTCTTGGTAACATGGGGGAGCCCGGAGCCGGCCAGCAGAGTACCTGACCTGTTGGTATTTAGAGCAAACCGACGATACAGCTGATTGCAACCATCATGTGAAGAACAGAATGGATTATATACTGTACGCTACAGTATATACTAGAAGACGGTGGCGATCGAGAGGAATCCTGACCGTCCTTATCGCATGGGGTGTGCATCGCGACCGTAAGCGACACCGCATCGTACTGTAGAGTACCCTTCCTCGTGTAAAGCGGAGGATACGCTTCCACCATGTAAACGCGTGCGTGACACCGTGGGCGGGTCCATGCACGCGTACGCAATGTTAATAGTGATTTTCGCACGATCTCACGTGAATTGGTAGGTCCAGGTGCATTGCTAGGTCTCCGGCGGATTTCACCGCGATGCCCGTGCGAGCATTCAAGGCTGTCCATCTCGCCGGAGTTGCAGTGTCCGGCCGCGCGTCTGGAGCCTGGTACTAGCTAGTATTTAGACTTTTTGAAGTAAAGCGCGTGCACTGGGAGTCTACGTTGTAACTATTTTTAAAAAATCTGCTTCTGAATATCTGTTTTTGTAAAACTATCTTTCTCTATAGACCTATCAAACTTAGTAAGGGCCTATTTGGGACTGCTCCACTCCAGTTTTTTCAACTCTGCTCTAAACTTGTCTAGCCAAACGGGTCAAACTCCAAAAACTCTGCTCCAAGAAAAAGGTGGAGTTGAAGGTCTACTCCACGTTTTTTCTGGAGCTCTTCGAGGGGTACTCCAGAAACTGAATTTTTGTATCTCCTCATAGAGTTAGGGAAAAATTACCCACCACTGCCATTACACAATTCCTCTTCCGTACCGATTCGTTTTCTTTTCTTCTCCCCACCCACTCGCGACTTCTCCTCTCCCCGCGCCGCTCTCCTCGTCTCCGCCCCCACCCGCGCCGCTCTCCTCGTCTCCGTCCCCCTCCCGCGCCGCCCCTCCTCTCCACCTCCTCTCCGCCCCCACCCGCGCCGCCCCTCCTCTCCGCCCCCCTCCCGCGCTGCTCCTCCTCTCCGCCCCCACCCGCGCGACTTCTCTTCTCCGCCCCCCACCCGCGTGCCTCTTCTTCTCCGCCCCCACCCGCCGTCCAGAAACCGATGAGCCGTGAGGCGGCGGTGAACGGCGAGCTCGCCTCGGCCCGAGCGCAGAGCGAAGGAAGGGGATGAAGAAGCGGCGGGAGGACGCCGCTGGAGGGGACGGCGGACGTGGTGGAGGAGCTGTACCGCGCCCGCGCCGACTCCGTCCCGCCCGGTACACTTTGCAGCACAAGCAAAGCGCAGAAGCAAGTTCAGGAGCATTGAACAGCTAAAAGGACATTTGTTCCATCAGCATAGATTATTCATGTGCAATCTTTGCTTGGAGGGAAGAAAGGTATAATTCTTGGCCACCTAATGTGTTCTTTTCTCCTTCCTTCATGGTTTCGTACTTTGTTAACAAATTCAGCATGAAATCTTAGACCACGTTTGGGAATTATCTAGCTGATTTACCTTTGTGTTCATGTTTTGCTCACTGTGTTTTCAGTGAGCCTCTTCATTTTGTGTATGTGCAATCCGGTGAAGGTCTTTATTAATCTTGACCGTTAGTTGTTGATACTACTATTGCTGTAACTTTTCAAGTACACTGTAATGGCTCAGAGAAATCTTCATAAATACTTGGTGGAAGACTTGTTGATTTCCATCATGTAGTGATGTTGCTTTGTGTAATGAGTGTCTCTTGTTCTGTTTTCTGATTATGGAATTAATGTATTCCTGCAAATTAATTGCAGAAAATCTGTATTTTCATATAACATGACATTAGGCTTTGTCAAGAGAAAATCTGCACCCTCTCCGTTACTGCATATTTGTAGTTGCCTTAAAAGTTAAAAAGTTGATATGCTTTATGGAATTGTATGCACAAACATGATGTATTTGAGTCACACACAAAGCATACCAGATGTTTATGTTGAACGTGCTAATCTAGCGGTATATAATTAGGATAAATTTATGCCAATTATGCTGGATGTGATATTAATAACTGGAGAGTGGAGATAGTAGAAATGAATAACCTTTTATGACTGCCTTGAACCGTAATAATTTCTTTATTTCAAGCATGTACATTTTGATTATTTTGGTAGCACATGACTGTTGTAACTTCTAACTAGCTGAGAATTGTTGTGTTATAGAATTTCTTTCTACTTGGCTGTGTCTGACTTCTACTTGCTTGTACCTTTTAATACAGAGTAGGTGAATTTGGCGTTTTTTTAGAGTATCTAATACTTTTAACATAATTGTAGCCTAATTTTGATATTCTGTGTCCCCTGCAATAGATATTTCAAATATAACACTATGATTTATTTGTGAACAGAAGCTTTATACAAGAGCACAGTTAAATCACCATGTAAAAACCGGTGACTCTGAGGTTGATGGTTCTGAGGTTGAGCGCAGTGGTTTTGCAGGGCATCCAATGTGTGAGTTCTGCAAAACCCCATTTTATGGAGATAATGAGCTTTACACACATATGTCCAGAGAACACTATTCGTGCCACATATGCCAAAGGTATTAGGCAACCTTTGTCCTTCGCTAAATCATAGTTAGAAAGGTTCCTGTCATGCTCTTCTCTATATGAATTTTTAGTTTCTTGTACTTCCAGAGCAAAGGAAATCATCACAACAGCGTGCTGTTTATGAATTTTTGAGGGGAAAAAAATACTGGATGTCTTCCCTGATTACCATAAGGAGGCTGAAGATCATTTATCCAAAGCAGTATGTTGCAAACACTAAGTAATTCCGTGATGAGTTGGCAACCACTATTTCTCTAGCTTGGAGCTAGAATTATGTATCGGAACACTTGTATTCGTAGTCATTTTAGTTTAAACTACTCTCTAGTTATCTATGGATAATTATTCGTATTCGAATGATGGACCTTGTTAATTATCTATCATGTACGTTGCAATTTATGGGACAAAAGGATGAAATTATTTGACCAAAATATTTGTTTTTGGTTTTCTCGAATAAATTAATTGCGATTATAATATTTTACATCATATTTCAATTGGCAACAAAAAAATATTCAGTTACATATGCTCCGCAGACATCAAAACATACACCAAACATCATTCAGGGGCACATTGGACCTTTCTCAGGGAAACCTCACATTCCTGGAGCTGGAGCTAGGCTGCGTGCCAAACATGACCACCTGCTCCAGGAACTCCACAGTGGAGCTGCTCCATGGTGGAGTTGGTGGAGCAGAGCTGAAAAAACTAGAGCAGAGCAGTCCCAAACAGGCCCTTAGTATCTACCAAAGCTGTGCGGTGGGTCTTCGGCCGACTACTATGCGCTACTGTGCACACATAATTAGCGCTTTAATTAGCACTAATTGTATTTAATTAATACTAATTGCAATTAATTATCAATTAATTAAATTAATTGGTGCTTAATTAAATGAGCACGAGGGCCAACTCTGTCAAGCTCGGTAGGTCTACGAAGCGGGCTAAATTTGCAAAAATGAGTATTTAAGGGTCAAATTTGAAAAAAATGACTATAGTGCTATTTGTGTGAATAGTTCAAGGTCGTCACTTTCTTCTCTGTACTTGTCTATATGCAACAGTATGCCGTATGCATGGAATGGGAGGGAAAGGATTGAGCTTTTGCTAGCATCTAGGACTAGGGGTGTAATCGGGTCGGATTCGGACAGATATTGCGTATACCATATCTTAACCCATATTTTTTCACGGATTCGGTATCGAATACGGTCATCCCAGATATAAATACAAATTCAGAATATGCAGATTTTTGGAAGCGGTAACGTCAGGGCGGATACTTGACGGATTCAAACTGGACAAACGAATAATGTAGACAGATAGCACGTGCATACAAAACGATACATTCAACATAAGTTTTTGGCACAATACAATCGTTGAATTGGTAGGTCCGGGTGCATAGCTAGGTCTTTAGCGAATTTCACCGCGATGCCTGTGTGGGCATTCAAGGCTACCCATCTCGCCGGAGTTGCAATGCCCGGCCGGGCATCTAGGGCCTGGTACTAGCTAGTAGTTAGCCTTCTTGAAGCAATGCACGTGCGATGGGTGGTCGAAGCCAAGTTTTTCACATTGTAGCTATTTTTATAGATTTGCCCTGAAACGTCTGTTGTTGCAAAACTAGTCCTCTCTCGTCTCCTTTTAGCACTTGTTTATTTAACTCTTTGTGATCATTTATTTGTACTAGTGCTATTGTATATCCTCAACTTTATTAGAATTGTGTAGGTACTCAAGTGCATTATAGTCTTGTCACATTAAATTGCAAGAAATTAATTAATAGGCAAGAAAATTTAAAACCTCATATTCACCTCTCTCTAGTCGGTTATCCTTGATTCTACAATCCTCATTCTCTCTGGTTGGTTTTTGAGCTAAATCGATCCCTTTGATCGTAGATCATTCGTTGGCCTTTGACCTTGTTGGTTGTTCGACCACCTGTTGGCTTACGACCATGTTGGTTATGACCACGTTAATCATTTTGATTGTAGATTGGTTCCGACCATATTGGTTATTCAACCACTTGTTGGCTTACAACCATGTTGCCGACTGGTTAGAACAACATTGATTGTTCGACCACTTGTTGGCATTTGATCACATTGTTTGTGACCACGTCAGTTTCAACTGCAACCATTTTCGATCACGTTTGTTCTAGTCTAGGTGGTTATCGACTGACGATTTCCGACCACGTTGTCGAGTTTACGTCCACGTTGTCTACTTTCGACACGTTATCGAGTTTACGACCACCTTGTCTGCTTTTGACCATGTTGTTAGAGTTCGACTACGTTGTCGTATTTCGACCACATTGCTGGTCTCCAACCACGGTCAGTTCTTTGCTATGGCCTCTCTGTTGCTCTGGTTTTTCAAGTGTGTCTTCAACCCTAGTCTTCGTAGCTCAGTAACTATCAGAGAAAAGGATACCTGGGGAGAATTTGAAGGCACTATTCACCCTTTTTATTGCCTGTCCGGTCCTACACTTCCGGTCTCCTTGTTTTTTATTTGATTTCTCATTGGAATTCTTGCTTTTAATTCTTGCCTTTTGGTTTCAAGAATCTTCTCTCTCTTTTTCATCAATTTGATGCCTCCGTTTCATGGGGATGCTGATTTTCTACTTGTTTGTTTCCATGGAGAAATGAGGTCACGAGCAATGTTTCTGCTAGTTTGTTTGCGTGCAGAAGTGAATGAGCAGATGCGTAGAGAAGCAGAAGGGTGGCGCGAGAGAAGCAGAGGCGCGTCCAGATGCGAGGTCGAGCGAGGGAAAAAAAACGATTTTAGTGACCGAAGGGGAGGCGGAAGCAGACGAAAGTGGTATATTATCATTACGTGTATATTTTGATAGTATTAGAGTGAATTGGGATTTTATGAAGTTAGATTTTAAAAATAGACACATTTCGACGATGTATGCCTAATTATTTCTCGGGGAATCGGAAGATGCATTTGTCATATCGCAGTCACACACACCTTTTCTTTTCGATTTGACAGATGTATCTCGATGCTCACACTGTATTTTCTCTCAATCCTGTATGCATACGAGAAATGGAAAATCCCCCCTGTAGGAAGAAGGAAGCGGACGATCGTGATATGATCTGATCCGAATTGAAACGCATGCATGCAAGGGGAACATTCTCATGGATTAAACTGAGTGTGTACATGTGTATACGCATGTCATGCACGCACGCACATGCTGCATGTATACACCGTCGTCGATACTATCTGTATAAGTCACAGTCAAAATTTATAACCTAAAATAAAAAAATAACAGACCAATCAACTCGAGGTGCACACACGTTACTCCCAACGCCCATCCAATCCGTTGCCGTACTTGTCAGCAGAGGTGCAGCTGGGTTTAAAATTATACCAGGAGTGTTTTAATACCGATTTTACACATAATTTATTTAAATTTAGATAAATTTAGATAAACTTTAGAAGACTCAAATTATAAACATGCATAGTAGAGATACGGAAAATTTTATACAGGTTCGAACTTTCTTTAAGAAAATAATAACTCTATGTCATATGTGGCTATTACTCAAATAAATTAATTACAACAAAGAGTAACATGAAAATGTCTAGCACTATTTCCTTATCTGTTCTCCTTCAATTTCGTTTGCCTCTCTTCTCCGACAGCAACCTTTATATAGTTGACGAAGCGGTGGCCGTTGCCCTGGGCCAAAAGACGTCTCAACTCTTCGGGAGATAACTGTCTAACGGAAGTTATTGTTAGAGAGACATGGTGGTCCATTCATCGTGCGACGGTTATTGTCAAAGAGAGATCGTGTGCAATTATTAGAAATAAATGTACGTTCTAATCGCCTTGTCAAACAAACCCACTATGTATAGGTTGTTGTAGACAAGCCAGTCGAAGATATACTAGTTGCAAGAAGGTCCACGACCACGAGGTGATTGCAGGACCACTTACGACTATATGGGCATAGATGAACTTATAACTTATGTGGACGTAGAAAGACTTACGACTAAGAAGTAGTCATAAAAGGATTTATGACCACGTGGTCATAAAAGGACTTATGACTATATGAGCATAGAAAAACTTACAACTTATGTGATCGTAGAAAAACTTACGACCAATGAGTAGTTGTAGAAATACTTACGATCATATAGTCGTAGAATGACTTATGACTACTTGTTGAAATCTCTCTCTTATCGATAAGGGGTATACTTGGAGAATATGATAATATAATAATTAGAGGATCACTGTATCCTTGTCAGAATATTTGCGCAGCGCTACATATTGATGTTCGAAATTGACCTTAAATTTAATGAGAAATGGGCATACGACAAATGAACCAAAGTTGTGATCCTATTTTCTTGTAATACTCCATCTGTTTCCACATATAGTCGATCCGATTTTCGATTAATTGGCTGGCTTATCCATGCTCATATAAAGGCATTGCATATTCATACTTGAGCTAGTTAAGTACATTAACGTACGTATCCATGTTCATATAAGGGACTGCCCCATCAATTGCCTGAAATTTGCCAAAAAAAAAATTCAACCATTTTTTAAGGGATAGGATCGTGCCAACCGCTGACACATCTACATTCCCCTTAGCCACCATCCATTCCCATCTCAATCCTGACACCGCCGCCGAGTCCGCCGTCCCCACCATCCGCCTCGATCAGAGGTTGACGTTGAGGAATCGCTCGTCGTTCTTCTTTCTCTTCTCCGCGATACTTCTCTTCTCCGTGGTACTACCCTTTTTCATCCTCTCTGGCGATCCTTGCCGTCACCTCCAACGATGGATGGCGGCACCTTCTATGCATTCAATTAATATAACAAAAGGAAGGGGGGGCATTCAGTGAGAGGCATTCGGCAGTGGTGGGGGCCGCCGGCTGCACCGAAGTGTGGCTTCATTCGTGGTGATGCACAGCCTCACCAGAGATGAAGGAGGTGGGGTGACACACAAATCTCTACATCGATCCAAGGGTTAGAAAATCGACTGAAATTTTGTGAGTTTTCAGTGGTATAATGAATATCAGTTCTGTTCATATAAATGCATATATTTTACGCTCGACCTAGCTAAGTACATTTAGGGTCTGTTCTTTTCGGCTCGGTTTATGACTTTTGGTTAAAATTTTTGAATTTTAGCTGTTTACGGTACAGATTACGGAGAGACAGATACCTACTTGCGATTTTGGCTAGTACAGATATTAGGTTTTTAACGTGTAGATCGTTTAACTTGTAGATCCCGTCTTGAGAAAAATACTCTGTTTGAAAGTTAGATACTGTAGCAAAAGTCAAAAGCCATCAACTTTTGACTTAAAGATCAGGCCCTTACCCATGTTCATATAAATGGTAATCTCGGAAGAATATATGCTAGCTAATCAATTTGGCTGTGGAGAAACTAGTACAGTACGTGCGAACAATTAGTTTGCTTTGCTTGCTTTCTCATGTAATAATTAAGTAGACTTATTGCTACCTATATAGGGAGTACATGAGCTGGCTGCTTGTTCTATGCTTTCTAGCTGCTTGTTCTATGCTTTGCCCATGATCACAATCAAACACACTGTGGTGTACTGCTTCAGCCTCCAGAGTCAAGCTCTATGCAAATGCTAAATGGAGTGCATAAAATGCATATGGAGTTTGTCAGAATCGCTGTAATTATGTGTGTATACGTACAAACAAAGTGTCAGATTAATTGCCACTTGCTAGCACCATCGACATCTTAGCTGTTCGTTACACGATAGATGAGTACCAGTTGCCTTTGATGCGTTTAAAGCTGTATGATCTCCAGGGAATAATACTACAATAGACCCAGTGGCAGAGCGTGAGGCAGAAATAAGAGCCGGCCAATTGTCCCATGCCATTCCGTAATTCAATAAAGAAGGAAAACTAGGTTTTGTAATTTATGTATTAGAGATTGATATTGTTCGTATTTGGGTCAATATCAAATCAGAGTAAATACATGTGAAACATGAAGATTGATGCTAATTAAAGACTTACTCTTCTTTCTTGAAATATATCTCTGTAACTGTAGCGTGTGCTGCAATTTCGCCTTTTTGTGTGTCCTAGCAAGCTGTTGGCAAATATATGGCAAGAAAGTCATCTTCCATCTTGTTGTTTGGGACTGCTCCACTCCACGTTTTTCAGCTCCGCTCCACGTTTTTTAGCCAAACAGGTTCAGCTCCACGCACTCTGTTCGAGGAAAAAAAAGGTGGAGTTGTGAGAGCACCTAAAGGGGTACTCCACAAACTCCAAGTTTTTTGTGGAGCTACTCCACGGTGAAATTTGTGGAGCAGAGTTTGTGGAGCAGTCCCAAACACCCCCTAAGTAGCCTTCTTAATGATCTTCAAATAAGAAAAATACACGTTCAACGCTAGCTATTAAAACCGAGACAGTAACAAGCAAACAAAGCATCTATCAATCAGGTTAAGACCATAATTATGTCATCCTACTTACTTTTATATATACCTAGTTGCCCAAGATAAACTTTTTGCCGCTACTGAACAGACCTCTGTATGTCCCAAATCAGAATTAACCGAGGTTTGTACAAAGTATCTTATATTCTTATTCTCTATCAAATACACGACACCAAAACCAATGCTTATAACTTATATCTATCATATTATTTAATTAGAAATCATAACTTCAAAACATTTTCCTATATAAATATTTCTAACAACCTCACACCAAGTTTCTCACGAGCCTCGAGCATAGATGCTCAAGTTTTCTTTTTAGAGTATAAGACAGACACAGACAATCAACATACACCATCCATTACACATAATCATCACACACCAATTACACCACCATCTATGCACACACGTGCGTGCCCAATCTCCCACCTGACTTGATCATAGGTGCCCAAGTTTTAACACGACGACCCTGAACAGCATGCCATTTGCCAAAAGCAAGAGTAATTACAAGTGCATTTTTTTTGAAAGAGAATTAATATGGACCGAACGTCCGAGCCCATTCCTACAAGCTTCCCACCTGCTTATCTTATCCATCTAAGCTCCGTTCTCTCGTTCCCCACCATCTCTTGTTCTCCCCACCATTTCTCGTTCTTTCCTCTTGAGAACCGCCAAGCTCGCCATTCCCCGCCGACACCCCATAAAGACCGCCGCCAACAAATAATATTCATGCCTGCCGCCAAGAAATAGATGATAGACTCGTACATAAATCACATATTAAGTTCTTCAAGAGACGACTCCACCGGTTTTTTCCTCTGTGCCATCTGCGAACCCAACCCCGAAACCCGATGCCGACAATTTGGATTCGAGCTCCCGGTGCCCACCTATTTTGCCAGCTCCGACCCCTAGCCCCAAATCCCGTGCGGTGAGCATTGGCTTCACAGCTGTGACTGCCATTTGGGATCCACACTACACAAGTTCTGCCGCCTTCTCCTCCAGTGCCGAATCCAAGCTGTGCACGCACACCTTCCCAACGCCTGTCGTCACCGTGCCCAAGGGCCTCGCCGTCACTTGCCATGGGATAAGTGTTTATCTTTTGTTACAATATTTTGAGTTCATGTATACAACAATAAGCAATAAATGCTGTGACATCAAGATTTTTATTAAAATGTTTTATTGTATATATGGTCGAAAATTGTTGTATACATAAGAGATGAATGTTATGGTCGATTATATAGCGCTAGCATTCGGATCAGACATTCGGACGTTAGTAACTCCATTTTTAAAAAGAACGAAGAGAAAAACAAAGAGAATAAAATAAGATAAAATTAAGAGTAAACCAACTGTCTCACGAGCCCCCTATAAAACTCCCCTCCTCTCCTTCCCCTTCCTGTAAACCCATCCACTAATCCCTCTTCTCTCTCCCTCTCTCTCCCCTCAGTCCTCACCAACCCCACCACCCACACACACCTAGCTTTTCACGCCTCTGCTCTCGCCTCTACCTCCATGAGCAGCAACCACACGCGCGCGTTGCGCATTGCCATCTAGGTAGGTAGGTAGGTAGCTAGCTATCCAGCCATCTCTTCCTTGGGAAGAACAAGAAGTGCACAGCTAGCTAGGCTGTAAGTTGTAACGATGGAGCTGGTGACGATGCTGACGCTGACGCTGCTGGCCTACTCGGCGGCGATGCTGGCGCGGCTCCTGGTTGCGCGGGCGCGGCGGCGGCGGTGCTACCTGCTGGACTACGTGTGCTACAAGGCGACGGACGACCGCAAGCTGCCGACGGACCTGTGCGGCGAGATCATCCAGCGGAACAAGCTGCTGGGGCTGGAGGAGTACAAGTTCCTGCTCAAGGTCATCGTCAACTCGGGCATCGGTGAGGAGACGTACGGCCCGCGAAACATCATCGCCGGCGAGGACGCGAGCCCGGACCGCATCGCCGAGGGCATGGAGGAGATGGACGAGACCTTCCACGCCGTGCTCGACGAGCTGTTCGCCAAGTCCGCGGCGCCCGGAGGCCTCGGCGTGCGCCCCGCCGACGTCGACCTGCTCGTCGTCAACGTGTCCATGTTCTCGCCGTCGCCGTCGCTGTCGGCGCGGGTCGTGAACCGCTACAAGCTCCGGGAGGATGTCAAGGTGTACAACCTCACCGGCATGGGCTGCAGCGCCACCCTCATCGCGCTCGACCTCGTCAACAACTTCTTCAGGTTGTCCTCTCCTCTCCTCTCCCCTTCTCTCGTTCTCTCTTCTCTCGTTTTCCCCCCATTAATAAATGCCTTCTACTCTCCATTTATTTCCCTTTGTTCCAAAATTACAACGGCTAAGATGTCAGTTAAAAGTCTGCGTGTATACTGATCAGCTGCAGTCATAACTACGACTGCAACAGATCGACTGCACGCCTCGTACCCCGTTTGATCAGGGTTCAACGCCTCGGATTAAACCATTAGTAAAACAACAATAAAATTTTCGGTTTTGCTAATTCTCAGTCGACCAAAATTTTGAGCTATATTTGTATTTGTTTTTGTAGTTATAGGTCCACCAAGGTTTATCTTATTTTTGTCTAGCTTAGATTTGTTTTGTTTTTGTATTTTGTAGGGATTCATTAAACTTAAATTTTTTTTTCTAGTTTAGATAATTCTTTCATTCCATCCCAGAGGTAGCGAGTGGGAGCAGTGGAGTGGTTAGATCTTTATCTATAGGTTGATCAAAGTGTCAATCCCTAAATATTTTGCACTATATTTTCTCACGGTGCTCGATCCGGACGGTTGATCGGACGGCATGTACACGTGTGCAGTCCCTAAAGATAGGTGAAACTCCAGTACACCACTGAATATATGTGCTGTGTGAAGCACCACCGGAGTGTGATCACTTAGGGCCTGTTTGATTGCCTGCATCAGGGTAGCTCGCATCAGCGCATGCAGAGAGATGAGTTGATGCAGGCAACCAAACAGACCCTTAAATGTTGTTCAGGTACGAGCCCAAAGTTGGGCCCAAAAAAATGTACCAGCGGTCGAAGGTAATTCCAAGCACGGTTGTGTACACCCCTACATTGCATGTTCTTTGGTCTCATGTAATAGCGGTCACTAGAAGTTAATTTCAGGCTATATATATGCCGATCAAATCAAACAGTTAATGCAATTTTATATTTTGTAAATTAATACGGATTAGACTTTCCTGCTCGGCAAGATGACCTTAGAATAGAAATGTCTTTCTAGTACATGTCCCTGAAAAAAGAAAATCTTATATGCCGACCAAATCAAACAGTTAATGCAATTTTATATTTTGTAAATTAATACGGATTAGACTTTCCTGCTCGGCAAGATGACCTTAGAATAGAAATGTCTTTCTAGTACATGTCCCTTCTTATGAAAAAAACTCCTAAGAATTTTAGCCATCACTAAGCTGAAAACAGAAAATCTATTTCTCGTGACACGAGATTAAGGCCCTACTCATTTGAGCTTCCCTTCTGGCCTTTATCTTCTTAATTTTGTCTTTTTTGTTTTTTAATTTTTTTCGGTTTTTGTCTTTTCTTTTTTCTCCTTATTCCTTTATGATGATATGACTTATTTATTTTTTTTAATTTAATTACGATAAAAAAGCTATCAATAGCTATAGTGTGTTTTCAGCCACTACAGAGAAAAAAGTCAAAAGTTTGAGCTTTTAAATCCAAATAAGAAACACCTAAAGCATCTATTTCTCATGCTCTCACTCTAAAATATAGAAATATACATTACATTTTTCATTAATAAACATAATTTTGAAAAAACCATGGCACATTAGAATTGAGTTTGAAAATACCACTCTGAACTCCCTTTTTCCAAAAATATCCCTCTCTATGGATCTACTGCACGGCAGGCACTAGCCGAGTTACTGTGGCTCGGTAGGTGCCGGCCTCACACGGTAAATCCATGGAGGTGGCTATTTTTTGAAAAAGAGTTTTCAAGGGTTAAATTTGAAAAAAAATGACTAGAGTGACATTTGTAGGGCCTGTTTGGTTCATGACCAGAAGTTGCCTAGCCACAAGTTAGGCGTGTCACAGTTTTTAGGTAGCTGTTAGGTTCACTGACGCAACTGTGGTATGCCACACTTTCTTAGCACCCGGCCCCACACGTCATAGACTCAGTTTCTTGCCAAACTTTGCCACAAGTGTGGCTTCGATTTTGTTAGCCACACTTTCTGTGGCAGCCACACATTGGCTAAGCTTAGGCATGGCAAGTTTAGGCACCAACCAAACAGGCCCGTATGCTCAATTCGACACGTTGTAGCAATCAAGGAAAATGTATTGGTTTGAAAATTTTATCGATGGGCAACAATACGACCGGTAATTGCTAGTTACAGCAATTTTTTGAATTTTTGAATGAAAATTTTGAATTGAAACTTGAAAATTTTATTTTTTTGAATTTTTAGATAAATTTTGATGAATCCAAATTTTTTTGACCGATATAAAATTTTAACGGTATCCATCGATAAGACTGATAACTGCAATTTCGACAATAGAAATTTTCCTAGTAGAAGCACATCTTAAATTTTGTTGTCCTTCACATTCCAAAACGCGTTGTTGGGGGCATCCCTGATCTCGCTCGAAACTCCTTGTTCATCTTGTGCAAGACCATACTCTTATCAAGTGCACCACCACCACTACTACTCCCACATGCCAAGATCCACGTAGGAACAAATGTGAGCGAGTGAAGCTATGTATTGAGCCCAGCAATAAGTATCAATAAGTAGAAACCACTGCATATGATGTGAGCGTGCTATAATAGTGAGTTCTTTTAGTGAGTTCTTTTAGGTTGATAGCTTATAATTTAAATATTTAAATTCTGATTGTTCACGAGGGGTAGTACGTAAAAAAATTAGTCGCATGTGACTTTGACAGGTACAACTGAACTCAGTGCACTTTTTACTATAATTTTTTTACCTGAACTCAGTACACTTTTTACTATAATTTTTTATTAACCCTATATTAAAGAATGCATCGTTTAAAAGCTAATTACTATAGACAGTATGAACATAACCGGTTGAAACCGAGTTGTAACCTGGCCGCTGCCTACTCTACCACCCTTTAGGGTGTGTTTGGTTGCTGGGATGTGATGGGATGGAATGTGATGGTTCCTTTGACCAAGCCTATCTATGTGTTTGGTTTGAGGGATGGGGTGGGATGGAATGGTCCAAAGTGGGATGAGCCTGTGCAAATTTAGAGAATATTCTTCTTAGATGCTGGACCATGTGGTTCCACTTTTTTTGTGGAACCATCCCATCCCATCCCCATCCCACTCTATCCCAGCAACCAAACACACCCTTAATGCCTGATCACCAAGTTTGGTCTGCTTTTTAGTACTGCCTCCTTCATGTAGAATAAATCTCATACGCATATATAGAAGATATATTATTTAAATAATATTTAATAAAATTATATTATATTTGTATTTAATAAAAATAGTACTATGTTTATATAATATAAGTAACTATGATGAAATTCTATTAAATATTACTTAACTAATATGCTTGCTAGTATGCATGTTAACTTATATTACAGACGTAGGGAGCAGTAGATAAATGATGAGTCAGTTCACTTTGGTTTTTTGGTTTTTCTATAATATCTAATTTTCAAATAAAATGTCTTATTAAGATAGGGTCTATAAATCAGTTATAGTAGACATTATAGCGACTTCATCTAGATTAGCTAAAATCACACGTAACTGTCTTTCTTCGTACTCTCTCTTACGAATAACCAAAATTCAAAAATTTTAATTAAAATTCACAAACCGTGATAAAAAAGAATATAACAAATATCCTGGCTCTTGCTAGCCAGTGGTGTACTAGCACACTCCTATGGAGTAATTAATGGCAGCCTACAGATCCGTAGTCTACGTCCCTGCATTGCCATTTCACCGTTTGGTCCATGCCGTTGCCGTCCAAATAGTGAACATTCGCTCACCTCTTCTGAGAATTGTGGCGTGCACTACTGGCCCCACCAACCATCAATTTAACAATAGGGAGAGAAATGGTGTGTTCTTTTTGGCTGCGGAGCTATAGTTTATATTTTTTCTTGTTGCTATAGTATGAGCGTCCGTATGGACAAACTAAAAGCCAATAAATTGTTTATAAAAGTTTATACCGATAGGCAGCTTTGAAATGGCAGCGGAGAAGTCATCCTGTTTGTTTATTCGAGGGAAGTCATAAGCTAAAAAGAACAGAGCCAAAACCTTGCATGGAGATGGTGTGTGCACAATGGGTTGCTACGAATCTGCTCCAGTCGCTTAGCAAGTATAGTGGATGTACAATGTTTGCGCCATGCAAACTAGTTCTGGGAGTTGAATTGTGCCTTTTCAGGTCAGCCCGAGGCCTTGTTGACATGGCCCAGGCATGAACACGGTATGACATGTGGCGGGCTGGAGCAATGCAGCACGAACTACTGGGCTGAGCCTAAGAATTGGGTATGTCAGACGGCACAGCATGACATGCTCTAATGGAATGTTCTCGGGCCAATACGGCCCAAAAAGCCCAATGCAGCTCGGCGCACCTCGCCGATGTCGCCATGGCCGTCAAAGAGAGGGGAGGAAAATCGTTGCTGTGGTCCGTTGCCGACTTTCCGCCCCAAATCCTCCCCATGCTTGGCTTTGCTCAAATCTGGGAAAGAGAAAGGGGTCAACAAGATAGCCGTCATCGTTGTGGTTGGCTCGCGGCCGTCGTCATCCCCCTCATGGCCTGGCCGCTGCTCATATCTGGGAGTGAGGGAGAGGGGAAGGGTGCTCATGGCCACCTGTCATCGTGGTGGGCTTCACGGCCTCCCTGTGGCTTAGACCCGGGAGAGAGGGAGAGGGGAAGGACGCTCGTGGTTGCTGTCGTTGTGGTGGGGTTCGGGGATGATAGTGTCGTCCACAGTGATGGGCTAATGACGACGGTGTCTACAGCTCCATGTGTTCAAGGCCGAGCCTAGGTCGGCACGGCACGACGACGGCATGTTGTGTCCTAGGTCATGCCTAAGGCAAGTCATACCGGTACAACGTGGCGGGAGCCCAAGGCCTGCTAGGCTTGTGCTGTGCCAAAGGGTTGTGATATCAACGGTTGAGATCGATGGATTCATGATCGGGGAATTGTTGATTTCGCTTGGTAGTAGTAAACTCAGTGGTAAATACGAGCGAAAATCGATTTTTCATGTTGTGCGTATCCATCCTTGACGCAGGACGCACGCGAACAAGGTGGCGCTGGTGATGACGTCGGAGTCGATCGCGCCCAACTGGTACGCCGGCAACAAGCGCTCCTTCATGCTGGGAAACTGCCTCTTCCGCTCCGGCGGCTGCGCCTACTTCCTAACCAACGATCCGCGGCTGCGGCCGCAAGCCAAGCTGCGGCTGCGCCACGTCGTGCGCACGCACACGGGCGCGTCCGACGAGGCCTACAACTGCGCGCTCCAGATGGAGGACGACGCCGGCCGCCCGGGGTTCCACCTCGGCAAGGAGCTTCCCCGCGCCGCCGTGCACGCCTTCGTCAAGAACCTCCGTGTGCTGGCACCGCGGGTACTGCCGCTGCCGGAGCTCCTCCGCCTCTCCTACGCCACCCTCTCGGCGCGCCTCGCCCGCAAGAAACGCTCCTCGTCGTCCCTCACCATCCGCATGAAGGCCGGCGTCGACCACTTCTGCGTCCACACCGGCGGTGCCGCCGTCATCGACGGCGTCGGCAAGGGGCTCACCCTCACCGAGCACGACCTCGAGCCCTCCCGCATGACGCTCCACCGCTTCGGCAACACCTCCGCGAGCAGCGTCTGGTACGTGCTCGGCTACATGGAGGCCAAGGAGCGCCTCAACAAGGGCGACCGCGTCCTCATGCTAACCTTCGGCGCCGGCTTCAAGTGCAACAGCTGCGTCTGGACGGTGGAGAAGCCCATCACCGACGCCGGCGTCTGGAAGGACTGCATCGACGAGTACCCGCCCGAGGAGATCAGGAACCCGTTTATGGAGAAGTACGGCTTCGTCAAGGACATGATGGCCTTGTGATCCATTGATTACATATCAATTCTTCAATTACTCAAGAATTATATTAAGCTGGCATGATTTAAGTCCACTCCGAGAGACCGACTGATCGATCAAGATGTTAATTAATTATTGTTACTACTACTCTGCTGATTAAGACGAACGTAAGAACGAAGGAGAAGACGAAGAACGAGAGTTAAACAAAGGATTCATAGGTGCATATAGCTTTTGATTCTTTCGACGGTGACGATGATGGAACACAGCCTACTTGTGGGCGATGCATGAAGCCTGTGGATTGCGGGGGGATATGGCTTTATTTTTGTTGGTTTGTACGTTAATTTTGCAGTTGCTTGTGTTGTGGTGTTATTGTTTGTGGTGGTGGATTTAAGGACCGATTTAATTATTTATTAATGGCGTTGTTATGTAAGGATGGTGTCGTAATAAAGATCATACTCATATTGTAAATATACCGATGATTTGTAGCACATTTTTTCCTCGCATTCTCTAGTGGCAATTGAGGTTTTAGTATGATAATATGATAAGAGTATCTGCATATTCTATATTCATTCTCTTTGGGTTTCCCAAATTTAGAAATTCCTTTTGAAGGATCGTGTGCCGTAATCAGAGGGAGAGTGAATGATTACCTCCGCTTTTCAATACCTGCAAACAAATCTCAAACCAGAAGACAAATAACCTAACATACAGATGTAGATTACGACTGCAATCGCTCGCTTGACTGCTTTGCACATGCTCGATGAAGGTTTTGACCGCTCAAACGGTTCGACATCAAAGTGTTCTGCTTGGAACAAAAATAAGTCGAAGACAACACCATGCTTTACTCGGTTATATTGAACCGACAACTAAAGACACCGTGCGCGTAGCTCGCAAGATTGCGATGTGTTAGCACGCCGTCGAGGACACAGGAAAACGATGTTCAGAAAAACAAGCCGTCGATGCCGACCAATTTTTCTTGGAATAGATTCGATCTTTTATATCTGAATCATGTTTTGTGTCTGCAAAGTGCCCTTATGGGACCTCTAAAACCTTTCTCGTCTAAAGCCCTTAAAACTGGTCACGTTAGCTCTTAGCCTTTCCCTGCTTTTATAGGCTAACGTCCCAAACCATGTTCATCTCAAACACGGACACGTAACACTATCCATTCTGAAAATCAAGGGACTCGAAACCCTTCCAACACGGGTTTTACCAATCTCTAATCTTCCCAGTTATAGACTCCCTCCACAACTCCTAACTCAGCACGTGACAAAGTATCTAAGATAGCACCTCCTATATCCTCATCACACATCATCACCTCACGTGTCGAAGCCTCCAGAACTGCACCTCCCATAGCTTCTCGACGTATCACCACCTTCAATCTCCATATTCTCCAGCGTGAGCCCGACCATCTCATGACATCCTCAACCGTCTGGACCTTAGATCTCCCCATCCTATTCTCGGCCCTCCTTGTCACCAACCATAATCGTCTCCACGCTAACCTGCACATGCAAAGACCAAAGAATGATTTCCACTGAATGCAACTTATTGACTCTCATCATTGAGTACCAACAAGGTACTATAGCACCGCCTACTGAGTACCAAGTACCACCAAGGTACTGAAGTAGCGAACGGTCAGTAAGACTAGTCTGACCACCATGCATAAGCTGATCAGACCACTGATCCATCAGACACGAGTACTCGAGGTACTCGAAGATCACAAGAATTGAAGTACTCGAAACCTATGAGTACCGACCATGAAGTCTATGACTATCGATCACAAAGTCTACGACTAACGACCGCAAAGTCTACGACTACTGATCACCGACCAAGTACTATAGCTACGACCATGGACAATGCAATGTAGCTATGACCATCGACAAAAGCACCGTAGCTACGACCATCAAAATGTGTTGTAGCTACGAACACTGACTAGTTACTGTAGCAAACGAGCTAACAACCACCGACCGATTCACTATAGCTAAGATTGGCTCACTTGTGCTTATGACCGGTTGTTGAAATGCCGTGATCGACCTCCATGGTTGACTACCGTGGTCGAAACCTATCGAGCAGACCTGCTATCCTAAAAACTCCAGTAATAAAAGCACATCGAGAAGAACTTTCACAAACACAAATACCAATAAAACCCAATCGTCAATTATTCATCATTACTAAATGCACGAATAAACCACATGGTCTAACAATCTCCCCTTGATGAAAACATTGACAACATGTCAAAAACTCTTGAATGAATTGAGTTTTGTTTGTGAAAAGAAATATTCAAAGATGCAGTAAGCACACGACAAAGGCAGCAATCACTTAGCAAATAAGCACTCGGCAAAGGCATCAAGCACTCGGCAAATAAGCACTCGACAAAGGCAGCAAACTCATAAAACTCCCCCTTAACTCGACAAAGGAGCAATGAGAGTAAACATCCAGAAGCTTTGTGGATTATCTAAGTCACTTTACACTGATTTAATTATTTAACCAAGCCATCTTTTTTAGTAGAGCCACCTAGGTCATATAAAGTCATATACCATATAGCACTATCAAAACAAGTTTTTAGCATGATTAAGCGATTTATATCAATGATAGGCATCTCATTAATGACTAAACTGATCTATAAAGAGCACAAAGGGATATCACATTGAAACGAGTAAGCATAAAAGTGAAGCAAACTTTAAGTATAGACAAGCTAGTATTCTCATATAGCAACCTATTGCTCCACACTCAAATTTTTTAAAA
Source organism: Dendrocalamus sinicus (assembly GCA_036346575.1). Taxonomy (NCBI): domain Eukaryota; kingdom Viridiplantae; phylum Streptophyta; class Magnoliopsida; order Poales; family Poaceae; genus Dendrocalamus; species Dendrocalamus sinicus. The sequence goes on from CM070669.1 coordinate 21,578,117, forward strand.
CATGTGGCATGCTTGCAGCACACTTCGTTTTATAATAACATGTTTATAGAAAACTTTTTTAAATGGTGACATGCTTGAAGCATACTTTTTTCATTCGAACATTATTTGTGCCTTTTATTTAAACATGATAAAGAGAGCTTTACACTCATTTGATCTCAACGGTTTGGACTTGGTGAATTATTTGGCAAGTATAATAGACAAAACTTTTGAAATCTTTAAACCACAAGCGCCCCTCAGAATAATAATTAAAGATTGAACACACCCAATTAACTTTGCAAAGGACCAAACAGGAAGAATCAGGCAATTTTGAGAGAAACAGAGCAAAGTAAAAAATGAACTCAATCAGGTGTAGGACATCACCTTCTTCACATGGTCTAACCAGAAGGTGAAATCTCTTGGAAGCCATCAAAGAAAGTAAAGAACAATCAAGTATTCTAGTCAAGCAATGATGTAAAAACTAGAATGTAATTAAGCGTATATTCTCCATCTCGCATTAATTGGTCTTATATCACAGAAAATGTAGATCTCATAGTATTAGGGTTAGTGAAATAAAATTTAGGAATCCAGTACTGTGATACACGACAAACAGGAGCAAAAGCATACACTGATAAAGGTTTAAGTGAAGCAGTAGCATTTGACAAATTTTGCCTAAAAAGTCGTTGAGACATTAGTTTGACCATGGAGCAGTCTGATCTCCTCAGTGGAGCTGGTCTGACCGCCGATTGGTCGGATCGCATGGACACCACTAGTGAAAAATGATTCGACTGCATACATAAAGTTGGTTTGATCTCTGACCGATCTAAACGAGTAGAAAATGCTGGTTGAAATTCTCTTGAGAAGCTAATCCAACCACAGAAAACAGCTAATCACAAATCTTGTCTGACCACGTTGGTCCGACTATGAGAAACAACTGGTCGAACATCTGGTCCAACCACGCTGGTTCGACCACAAGAAACCGCAGGTCGAAAACCCTTCCTTATTCTATCTTTCTTCTCTTTCTTTGCTTTTCGAAAATAGAATTGAACCAAATGACCATCTATACCACAATGAGTGTATTGATAATTGACTAGATAAGTGGTCATATCACGACTTTACAGTACCCAGTTTGGTATAGAACTCTTTTACAATACCAACAGATCTAAAAATAATTTGTTTTGGTTCAGATTCTACTTCAAACTTTCTCGGTTCGAGAAACTTAACAATTTTACGAGGATGCTCAACAAAATTAAATCCTAGACCACGATTTTTCACACTAGTTTTTGATTTTTCTAGGATTATATTCAAATTCTTCTTACCAAAAGAGAACTTCTCTAAAGTATTCTTAAGGTACTCTTTTTCTTTAGCTAGTAAGGGGCAAGGTGTGCAATTAACAGATTCTATTACAGGATTCTTGGAAGCACTAGATTGAGACAATATTTCTTTTTCAGCAAATTTCTTCAACTGCTTAGTTAGAGCATCAATTTCAATAGTTAACTTAGAACAGTTAGAGCAAGAAAGGTTTTCATGATAAAGCAGTTTTTGAATAGGTTCCTGATATACATTAAGTCTAGCTTCTAGCAATTCACAATTAAAGCAAGTTTTAGATTGAGCATTTGAAATAATTATCTCTGAGCTGTAGAAGAACTAGACTTGAGCTTTTCAGTTTCGTCATTTGTAAGTTTTAACTTTTCATTATAAGAGTCGTGTACCAATTTTAATTTATCAAGTTTAAAAATGACCTCACCAAATTAAACCAAGTTTGATGCAATATGTTTTTGTAGCAGACTCCAACTCAGAATGTAAAACTTGACAAAACTCACAAGATTCATCATCAGGAATAGAAACTCTAAATCTATGAATTTCAAAGTTTAAGATCTCATTAACAAAAAAATGATTTTTAATTTTCTTTTAATACTTCTTGCGCTACTCTGTCAATCTAAGCACAGCATGAGATAAATCGGTACAAGAATGTTTTACCTCATCAGGATCACTGTAGAGATTATCGTTATCAAGCTCCTCACTATTTTCCATAAAACACATCCCTATGAAGTTCACCTCTTTTGCCTTCTTGCCATTGCCCTCATCGTTACTTCTAGAATCATCATCACTCCAATAAATCTTTAAGTGCTGAAATTTTTTTATTAGCCACTTTGCGATAATTACACTTTTTTGTTTGGATCAATCTTGAATTGAGAGCGATGAGCCGATGCCTTGTCATCCATGACTTCCTTACTCCTCAGTTTAGGGCAATTTATTTTAATGTGAATTTGCTCATAACATTCATAGCATCTGATTAGACCTCCTCTCCACCTTGATTTGATGTTATTAATCGCCTTGGTCGTTCTGTTGGAGAGAAGTACAAGCTGCTCTTCTGGAATCTTCTCTAATTATTTATCTGAAATAGAGTACAATACAGACAAAGAAACAATAAAGCACTAGAAGAATTGTCAACTTGGTTAGTCACTAAATTCAAAGAATTAGACTTATTTATCTTGGCCAAAATATCAATTTCATGTGTTTTCATCTTGCAATAAAGATCATTCAAAGTAAGTATTTTCATGTTAACAAAATGGTTAATAGTCATGACTAACACATTTCAAACAGACATATCTAAAGCAATTAAAATTTGATGAGCATTGTTAGAATTAGAGTATGTGAAATCAACAGATTGCAAATCACTAACAATTTTATTGAAGAGAACAAAAAGTGTATCTACTAATTCTTTAGGTTTAATTTCAAATTTAGGATATTTCTTTTTGAATTAGTTCTGTCAAAACCTTTAACAGATTTAGAACCTTCATGATAATCGTAGTCTAGATTTTATTCACAGATTTAATGTGAGTAATTCTGACAAAATCGTTTCTACTTAAATCTTGTAATAAGATATTTCTAGCATTAGCTTCAATATCAGTAGTATTTTCAACATTAATATCAAGAGGTACAACATATGAATTTTTAACTTTTTACCAAATATCATTACCTTATGCCTCTATAAAAACCTCTATATGTGTTTTTTAGTAGAGATAATCTGATCCATCAAAAAATGGTGGCTTGAATGAAAATCGATCTCAATCTGATTCCATTGCAACTTGACTCTGATACCACTTGGAAGATCGTATACCGTAATAAGAGGGGGTGAATGATTTCCCCTGCTTTTTGATACCTGAAAATAAATCTCAAACCAGAAGATAAACAACCTAACTTACAGACGTAGATTGCTACCGCAACCGCTCCCTTGACTGCTTTGCACGTGCTCGATGAACGTTTCGACTGCTCGAACGCTTCGACATTGATGTGCTCTGCTCGGAACGACAACAAGTCGAAGACAACACCGTACTCTACTCAGTTGTATTGAACCGACGACTAAAGACACCGTGCGTGCAGCTTGCAAGATCATGATGTGTTAGCGCGCCGTCAAGGACATAGCAAAACGTTGTTTATAAAACACACCGCTGACTAACTTTTTTTGAAATAGATCTGATTTTTTATATCTAAAGCATGATCTGTGGCTACAAAATGCCCTCACGGCACTCCTAAAAGCCTTCCAGTCAAAAGCTGTTAAAACTAGTCATGTTAGTCCTTAGCCTCTCTTTGCTTTTATAAGCTAACGTCTCAAACCGTGTCCGCCTCAAACACGGACACCTAACTGTATCTATTCCAAAAATCAAGGGACCCAAAGCTCTTTCGAATATGGGTTTTACCAATCATTAAATCTTTCTAGTTATGGACTCCCTCCACAACTCCTTACTTAACAGGTGACAAAGCCTCTATGACAATACCTCCTGTATTCTCATCACGTATCATTACCTCACGTGTCGAAGCTTCTAGGACCGCACCTCCCATAGCTTCTCCATGCATCACCACCTTCGATCTTCACGTGCTACAGCGCGAGCCGACCACCTTGTGACATCCTCGACCGTTTAGACCTCAGATTTCCCTATCCTATTCCGGGTTCTCCTCATCACCGACCATGACCATCTCCGCGCCAACCTACACATACAAAGACCAAAGAATGTTTTCCCCTGGCACAAGATCTCCTAACTTGACCGTTATAAGACCACACACATGAACCACACTCTTAACCATTAGAAACTACAAACCAGATTATCTATCAACACGAACTAAGTCATCCATGACCACACATTTCACGCTCTCCAGAAATCAACCTTAGACCACTCAGAATGATGATATGACCTCCATACACAGGCCGGTCATATCGCTGGCCCAACGAGTACTTGAAAATCACAAGTACTCAAGAATTACTACTCAGAACACTCATGAATCACAAGCATCGTAGTACTCTCACTCTACAACTACTGACCATCATCAGTCACTACACCATCGACCACCAACCAACGAGCACCGATCAGGTATTGTAGCATTGCCTACCGAGTACCGAGTGACACTAAGGTACTGAAGCAACGACCGCTCAGTATGACCACCATGCACAGGCCGGTCAGGCCACTGGCCCATCAAACACGAGTATTTGAGGTACTCAAAGGTCACAAGAATTGAAGTACTCAAAGCTTACGAGTATCGACCGTGAAGTCTATAACAATCGATTACAAAGTCTATGATTAACGACCGCAAAGTCTACGACTACCGATCATCGACCAGGTACTATAGTTAAGACCATGGACAAAGCACTATAGCTACGACCATCGACAAAATCACCGTAGCTACGACCATCGAAAAGCTTTGTAGCTATGACCACCAACCAATTACTGTAGCAGACGAGCTTACGACCTCCGACCAATTCACAGTAGATAAGACCGATCCATTTGTGCTTACGACCGGTGGTCGAAATGCCGTAGTTGAAATACCGTGATCGACCTCTATGGTTAATATGCTGCGGTCGTAGCCTGTCGACCAGATCTGCTTTCCTAAAAACTCCAGTAACAAAAGCGCATTAACAAGAACTTTTACAAACGTAATTATTCATCATCACTAAATGCACAACCAAACCACATGGTCTAACACCTTTTAACCTTTGTGTGCTCGATCAAAATACCTTTGAGTCTGTTCTTTTGGGTTACAACTTATGACTTTTGTCCGCAACTGTCGGAACCCGGAGCAACGACTCCTGGATCCTCTGTGTAAATCGCACTAGTCCAGGATTAGCTAGTGCACACAGTACAACAAAGATAAATACCAAGCACAAATGACTGATTATATTAAATGAAAGATACGGCCTTATGGCCAAGTCTTACATCAATGCTCATTGGCAAAATAAATAAAGCAAATAACTGCGGAAGCAAACTGATGAAAGTGAAGCCCAAGCCTGCCCACAGGCAAACGATAGTAAGATGCGGCCTACTCGTCCAGATCTTCACCGTAGTTGACGTCTTCCTTCTCTGTGTGGAAAAAGCAAGGTGAGTACAAACTTGTACTCCGCAAGTCACACGGAAAAATACACCATAATGATAAAGGCTTCAATGGAAGGCTTATAGGGTTAGTTTGCATAAAACAACATTTATGAAATACAGTAAATAGATTGAAATTGCTGGATTTAATACAGTAAGTAAAAACAATACTTGTAGTAGAAAGTAATAACATTAGTGCCGGTTCCAACCAAACACCAACCTATCCACGGGCATCCCACCCGGACCATCTTTTCCAAAAGATCACGTATGGATTCCATCCATCCACACGCTTTCACTGCGCAACTCTGATGAATTCCATCCATTCACCAGATTTCAATCTCTCACGGATTCCATTTATCCGCAAGGTTTTCCTCTCTCGTAGATTACATCCATCCACAAGGTTTTCGAAAACATTTTTGAAAAATAAAATCTAATCCATGAAAAATTTTTACTCAGCATGCCCATGACCGTGGGCACGGCTATCCAGGATAGATTATACACTCTGCAGAGGTTGTACAGCTTTACCCACAAGACACGATCATCCCGTATTGCCACCGGTTTACACACTTCCTTTGGTGTGCGGCGAGGAGTCGTGACAAGGCCTTTACAATACAAAGCCTTCAACCTGGTCGAGCCAACTCTAAGGTTTCACCCAGAAGGAATCCACTGCACAGGACCCCTCTTGAGCCTAGACGAGACTTCTCATGGCTTAACCACGCCGCCAAGTGAGACTTCACATGGCACCAACCACGCTCACTTTCAACCTACGACTTGACTCAGGTTGGAACTTCACAAATTATTCAGCTAGGGCTGTCCCATACTAGCCATGTGGTAGTACGATTAGGGCTTTGCAACAGTAGCTCACAGACCGGTCTTTAATCTGACTTAGGCCCAACCACATACCCCCGTGCACGACAATCAACCACTGCGCCTCCAACCAACAGGGCATGCCTGCACCCACCATTCTAACCAATTGCCTAAGTCTAAACTAGTTTTATATTTGCTTTCAAAATAATTTTATAAACCTCCTTGACTCACCAAAGTCAAGAGTACATATCATTTCATGTGAAAAGGTTCGTCATTTCATGTGAAAGATATCCCAAAATGAGTAATATGACTAAGCAGGACTAAGCATTTGATAAATAATTCCCTAGTCATACTAATGTACCAACTAGGGTTTGATATAGGGTGACAAGGTATAAGAATTGGCAATGTCAAAGGAGAAATTTAACAAGTAGGCATTAACTAAATTTAAAACTGAATTGAAATACGTTGAATAAAAGTATGCATGCAATATAACTTGAATCAACATAATTTTATTTTGAAAACTGGGATCAACATGATCAAGGAGTGTGACTTGCCTTGCTCTTCAAATTTGCACAAATCTTCGTCGAAGAAATCTCCCGAATCGTCGAAGTCTACACGTGAAAATAACCTACCAAATTCAAATACATTCAAATTAAATTCAAAATTTTAAATTGAGGCTAGAAATGGATAGAGGGGAATTTTTTATGAATTTAGAAATTTGAATGGGCTAAATCAGAGTTAAAACGAGGGAGAATGGGCTCCAGGAAGTTTGAAAAGAGAGAAAATGGAAAAGGAGGATTTTTGGAATTATTTTCCTAAAGGAAAAGAATTTATGGCGTCAGCATTGCGTCAGCCTGGAATTTTATTTTTGGCCGAATTGTTTTTCAACTGAAAATCCCGGACTATGACGCCAGATGACGTCAGCCTGAGGGGATCGACTGACTGGTGGGACCTTGGTCCATGGACCAAGCCCTCGGAAAATGGTGCTGGCCGAGGTGGCAGGGGGAGGCGGGCTGGCGCTGACGGGGCACGGAGGGGATGAGGTGGCGCTGGCGTGGCGCCACCTTGCCTGCCACGCGGGCACGGGTGCGCTGATGAGGCAGACCGGCGAGGAAGGCGCTCGGGGACGGCAAGCCCGCCGGCGTTCGGTGGTCAAGTGGCCCGCGCGGGCGGAGAGAGAGAGGGCGGGAGTCTAGAGGTGGGCGCGGATTTTACCGGAGATGGTCGGCGGCGGAGAAGAGGCGGCGGCGGCTTGGGTCTCCGGGGAGGACGGTGCTCCGGTGGACTGGAAGCACGGCGGTGGGGCGGGCGAGGTAGAGGGCAGCGCGGCGAAGACGGGGGCGGTGTCGGCCAGGCGCGAGGGAGACCGGGTCGGGCGCAATTGCTCGCCGGAGCAATTATGGCGGCGGCGGCGAAGCGCAATGCGGGGCGGAGGCGCTCGGGACGAGGAAATGGAGCGGAGGGGAGGGTGGAGTGAAGGGAGGCGGAGACGGGGGTAGCTTTTATAGGGGCGGACGGGGGTGCGGGCGCGGGAATCGTCACGGAGTGGAGGAGTGGCGCGCGGTTGCTGGCGCGAGTGGGGAGATGGGGCGCGGAGAGGGCGGAAGTGGAGCGCGTCGTGTGGGCGGTTAGGGAGAGGGCGGCGCACGCGGGAGGTGGGGGAGAGGCCGGGAAGGGCGGGGCGGCCGGTTGCGGGCAGCGGCGGCACGAGGTAGGAGGAGGCGGGGGAGACGAAGGCCTTGACGGGCGGGGCGCACGGGCTGAGAGAGCGGAGGGAGGTGCAGGAGCGGGTGACCGACGGGTGGGACCGGGGAGGAGGAGAGAGGGAGAAGGGGACGCGGGCGGCGGGGATTTGGCCGCGTGGCCCAGGAAGGGAATCGGATGGCCGAGGGGGGTTATGCGGAGCGGAGGGACCAGATGGAGCCGAGGGGCGGCGTGGCGCGGATCGGGGCCAGCCATGTGGCGAGTGCGGAGGGAGGGTAGGCGGGATGGGGGCGACGGCCAGATGGTGGCGGCGTGAATGAAATCCGGCCGTCCATGTGGCGGCCGGAGGGAGGGGGCTGGAAATTTAATTTTGTTTTCTGGTTTTTGGGTTTTCAGAAAAGCACAGAAAAATCCAAATAAGCTCAGAAAAATATGAAAATACTTCCAAAAATTTCAGACAAATTCATAGAATCTCCTGGACACATTTTGGACTTAATAAAATTATTTTCAACTAATGTTGGTACTAATTTTTATACTTTAAAATACTTTTAAATTTCATAAATACAATTTAAACTTCTGGAAACTCAGAAAATTCAAATAAAATCCAATTAACTCCAAATAATTAATTTGAAATAAGATTTTTATAGAAAACCAAAATATCATTTTATTTAATAATATTTTTAGGTTTTCACTTAAATTACTTTTCAAATCTGGCTTTTTCAAAAACAGAAATTCAGGGCAAATCCAAAAAGAAATTTTAGGCACAAAAATACTTATTTAATTTAAGATTTTATTCTAATCAATTTTTAATTAATTAATTAATTATTTTTATTTTCATAAAAACCTGGATTGTTACAGCAACTTATTAGTATAATGAATAGTGATTGTTAAGAGAGACTAAAAATCACTAAAAACCTAAAAAGAACATGCATTTATTGGCTGAAATATGGCTTCAGCCAAATTAGTCTGCAACTCTATACAGAGTTGACCAGATTAGTTCGCCACCTGTTGGGCAAAACGGCTTATGCGGCTTCAGCTTACGGCTTTGGCTTTGCTACAGAAACTAGCTTTCAAATGGAGTGTCTTTTCAAGACGATGTCTAATAGTTTATTATAGTATACATTGTACTGACTTTATTTATATCGGCCAAAAACCGCACGTGACTGTCTATCTCTCTGTATTCTCTCATACGAATAGACAAAATTCAAAAATTTCAGTCATAAACCATATGATACAGCCACATCAAACAGACCCATCTACAAAGTTGCAAGCTTCGAAATAGTACTTATTGGGATATAGCTATGATTGATAGGACTTTGTAGATTATATTGTAACGAAGGCATTGAAGTCATCTGATTCAATTATGAAGGCATTGAAGTCATGTATTGATTCAATTTTTGCACACTGTGTCTACGGATTTCGTACGTTTCTTTGTATTCACGCAGCTACAAAAAAATTGCAACCGACCTATTGGTTAGCCGCTAACTAAAAGCGGCACATTTTAGGCTATTTCCAGCTGCGCGCTTTACGATTTGCTCGAGTAAAAAAAACACTGTTTTTTTTCCAAAGTTGGTGTAGTTTTATTTAATATTATTTTATATATAGTTTGTAAGTATTTTTAGAAGCGAGCTAATGAGTTGAACCGAGTCAAACTAAAGTAAAATCCAAATTAACAAGTATAATTAAATCAATTTTGAACCGAACCAACGAGCCAAGTTTTTTTTGTCACCCCTACCTCTAGCCTTGCCTGGTCTGCTGCCAAGCAAGGTTGGCTCGGCAGCGCCATGGGCCCGCCCGCCTGCCGCGTCACGCTCGCCTGGTCTACCGTGCTATCCGACTTATGTCGAGCTCCTTAGACGCGGCAGATGATACATGTTGCCTGTCGCACTTTTTGAGCTTGGAAAAAAAGGCTTTTTTATGTAAAAACAGATGCTCAAGGGTTAAATGAAAAAAATTATAGCTACAGTACCGTGGCTGGGTCTACGCTACTTGTATTCGTGTGTGGATTATGGGCTGGCCACATTGATTTCGACCGGCCGACCGATCGAGATGGCTTGCTGGCTGGCGCGGTGCTGGTGCTGGTGCCCGGCCAGCTCGATCCGCACGCACCCACCGTAATAAATGCCACATGGGGTTAAGCGGACGAAGGAGGCTGGACGAGCGGGAGGGCGTCGATCTCGACGATCCCTTGATTGCCGCTGATGCTAGCTAGTAGCCGCGAGGGTTAGGCGTCGCGTCTTGTACGTCCTGTGCTGTCGTTGGAGGACACACGAATGTACAGCACGGCGCGGATGGCAAGCGAGCCTGGCATGGCATCGCGGATTGGCGGTGGCAGGCTGGAAATCAGGACGACGGGCAGAGGCACCGCGCGCGCGCGCGCGCGTGAGCGGACGGCGGCACGGGCGGGTGGCAGTTGCGGGCCCGGCACGGACGCGTTACGCATGGGCGATAGCGTGGTTTGGCTAGGGCGGCGCGTGTTGTATGTGACAGGGCACCGACCTCACCGCGCGCTCTCGGTTGGTGCCGCGGCTGACCGCTGCGAGTGCGGTGGGATCGAGTGGTGAGATACGGGACTTGGGACTCGGCTCGCGTCGCCAGCAGGTGAATTCGCTTGTGGCAAAGATCCAGTCACGAACCGAGCGACGGGGTCACCATTCTTGGATTAACTATTCACGTGGAATTCCTACGTTCTGGACAGGCTTAGAGCAAGTACAGTAATACCTCGTCAGCAGGCTGAAAGAGCTCCATGTCAGCAAAAAATGATGTGAGAGATGTAATAATAGGAGAGAGAGTACGAAGCGGGCTGCTCACGAAACGCCGGGCGAAACACGCGTTACGAGGGGAAAAAGCCCGTTTAACAGCCGACGCGAGCGACTGAACCGGCGTTTTCCCATCCCACCCGATCCAGTGCGCCGCCCTTAGCCCCTCGCTTTCCCATCGCATCCCGCCTTCCTGTTCCTCTTCCTCCACTGCGCGCGCCAAATCTCCCCGCCACTCCCTCCAATCCGCGCCAAATCGATTCATCACGCGCCAGATCTAATCCTCGCCCGCCAAATCGAGGCATAAAGCCCAAAATCCACGCCCAAATCGACCCAATCGCTCCCCAAACCCTAGACGGCGGCGCTGCTCCGAGATGAGTCGGCAAACCAAGAGAACATCTGCGCCCTCTCCTGTGGAGATCCCGCCGTCGGGTCCTGTGGAGATCCCGCCGCCGGGGGCACACTCTGTTCCACCACCGGCCATCCCTTCCATGTTCCCCGGTGCCTGGTTTCCCACACGTCCGCCGCAATCCTCGGCGTCCTCCACTGCATCACGCTGGATCGCTGGGGTACAACAAGCAGGCATGGTGGGTACTTCGGCTCAAGTTCCTTGGTGGACACCGCCCCCCGGGATTGGAGCCTCTGCATCACCTTGGTCCATGGTTGAGAAAGCCAATGGCACTGACCTGGAAGCATGGTATGTGTTCTGTTGCTTGCAGCTTTTTTTTGGTTAATCTCCATTAGGATGTTAGGCACCCGTATCCAATGTTTTTTGCATGTAATTTCAGAAAGATACAGGTTTATCATACTTTAGATAAAGATTCTTACGCAAATATTAAGAGAAGGCATAACTTGTCAACACATGAGTCTCCAATAAGCAAGAGCTTGAAAAGATAATCACTGCCATGTCCAATAACAGGATGTTAGTCTCCATCAAATATACAGAAAAGAAACAAAGAATGATAAACTGCATAGCATAGTATTGCATAATAGAAAGTTGAATAGTAAGTGACAGTTCCCAACCTTCTATTATGGGATGCTACAATCATCAACTGCATAGCATAGTATTAATGTCATAAGTTACAATATGAGGTATTTTCAGCTTGTAATGAATGTAAAGACTGAGTAACATTAGATATACTCTGAAGCAAAACAACTATCTTCACTACGGAAGATATTATTAGTTGTTCCATGACAATTCCAAATAATATAGTAGCTTTGTTTTGTTGTGGCACATATACATATATCTTTTCATTCTATTTAGAAAAGATTGTCAGATATTAAGAGCCCTTAAATCCTCACAGGAATATGGAAGCAGATACACAGCAAAACTTGATGTAGTGTATTTTTTTGACAGGGGATCAGATTCTCACCCTCCTGGTGGTTTCCTTAATTTTTTGAAGACCACACCAAGCCCTGCACAAGCTGCAAGCAATGGAAGTGCATCACAAGCAATCAATGTTGGTGATGACGACAATGATGGTGATTGTGCTAGGACAGAAAAACGCTTGCTATGGTCAAAAGAAGAGGATCTTAGATTGGTAAGTTATTTTGTTGGGTAATGTCCTCCATATGTTACATTACTAGCAAGGCAATAAACCTTTTTTATAATATTGTAGGTTAGTGCTTGGTTGAATAATTCAAATGATCCAATCCAAGCAAATTACAAGAAGAACGACCAATATTGGAAAGGTGTTACTGCTGTCTACAACAGCACTATACCCAAAAATCGGGCAAGGCTAGTCAAGCAAGTGAAGGATCGCTTTGGGAGAATCAAGAAAAGGGTTGCTTGGTTTTGTGGTAGCTGGAAGGAGGCTAATGCTTTGTGGGCTAGTGGTGAATCTGATGTGGATTTAATGGAGAGGGCACTGAAAAGTTATGAAGAAGACCACAGAAAAGATGGCCCATTCATGTTTAAGCATTGTTGGGATGTTCTTCGCAAGGAACCAAAATGGGATGCCTATTTGGAACGCCTCGAAGAGCTGGAGCCAGATAAGAGAAAGTTTAGTGTTGAAGAGGATGTGGGGCAGCAGTTCTCTCTAGATGATGCTAGAGATGAACGACCATTAGGGGGCAAGAAAGCTAAAGAGCAGCTCAAGAGAAAGAAAAAGGACCAGGCTTGTATAATAGATATTGAAGATGAGCTTCACAGTTTTTTAGATGCTCAAAAAACAGCAAATGAAGGGCGTAAAGAGATGTTAGAGACACAAAGGCGTGTGTCAAGTGAGAAGCTTGAATCTCGGAGGCTTGCTCACCTTGCAGCAAAAGAGCGCAAGGAGGCAGTTATGCTAGAAACATATCAATCGTTATTGATGCAAAACACAACAGGAATGCCTGAAGATGTGAAATCTGAGCATTTGTTGGCATTGAGGTGTTTGAGGGAGAGCTTGTTTAAAAAAATGACTAAGGTATCATCCTACTAAGTTTTTTTAGTTACTGTGCATGATCAATTTGTATGACACCTCCTTGTTTTCATGTCACCATGCAGGAAAGCACAACTGCAATTTTTTTTTGCCATGCCTCGAAGTTACTTCGCTAGTTCAGGTACAAGTTACTATGTTCTATACAAGTTACTATGCTCCTGGCTTGTATAATAGATATTGGATGCCTTCTCAAATATATGCTGCTTCACTGTTCTGAAGTATCTCGTATGCTGCTCATATTAAATATGGTGTACATTAATTTGCTTGATATGCTGTACATTCCAGGAAATGGGTGAGATGGTATCAAAGAGTTTCTTCCAATTTGCTCATTGAAAATAACATTAATTTGCCTGAATTTGAAACAAGACCTAGGTCTTGTTGTCATATGCAAATACGTGTGCAGTACTCAGCATCTGATTGTAGTTACAATTAGACTTTTATGAAGTAGCTTGAAGCAGGTACAGAAATTATGCATTCGGACAACACTAGCTTCTCTGGATGATAGATGGTTGAGCTTACCAATAAGAACTTGTGTTCACTGCATCAGGCTCATGGCGTTTTCTGAAACCTGAAATTATTAGTCAACAGTCTGCTGAAATTTCTCTGCTAAAATATGTATCTGAAATTTTGGCCCTGAGTCAATTTGTTGAATATAGCAGCAAATGGCACTTAGAGGTGTGGAGTTGTGTTTTCTTCAAAACATTGTACTGGATGGTTTGTTTTCATTGATCCACCGTTTCTGTGATAGGATGGATGCTGGAACAACTCTGTTCACATAGCAAAATTGTGGTTTGCATTCGGACATGCTTTGCTTTTGTCTAGTTATGCCCTTTTGAGAGCAAAATTTTTCTGCTCATTGATGCTAGTGTTAACTAAAAAAAGAGATAAACTTTGTCATAACCAATAAAAAAGTTCTGGTGTTCTGCTGCACATACATACCACAGTCTGACTTTTTCCAAGAATCTTCTCACATAGTCCAGTCTCCAGTGTAATTCTGTGGTTTCCATCCATTCTCTCCTTGATACTGATCTCTAGTCTATGCTGAAAATGTGGATTGTTGAATTATGTGCTGCATTTAATCTAGTCTATGCTGAAATTGAGGACTATTAGCATGCAGTCCAGAAAACTTCTAGTCTATGCTGAAAATGTGGATTATTGAATTATGTGTTGCATTTAATCTAGTCTATGCTGAAATTGAGGACTATTAGCATGCAATCCAGAAAACTTTGAACCCTATATGGCATGCAATTTTGATTAAATAGTAACACACCCAGTACTCAAAAGTGAGCCAAAACCATACAAACCAATCTTCCTTCCCCTTGCTCTCTCATCTTCCTACTAAGCCCAAACCATGTCGGATTCATCTTCATACTCAGATGATTCTGATGAACTAGCTCCTTCCAAAATCATTGAAGAGCATGTTGCCGAGCAGAGCATCCTCGACTCCTTTGCTAGCAGCCTCGCAATGAAGATCGAGGCTGCCTTCTCGGCTGAGGTATCTCAGCGACAATATGGTCCCAGAAAGAGCATCCGGAGGGATCATGGAGGTGCTCATGAGCGTCTTGTAGAGGACTACTTTGCTGCAGAACCACTCTACCCCGAGAGTATGTTCCGTACTAGATTCCGTATGAATAGGCGTCTCTTCCTACGCATTGTGGATGCCCTTGGTCAGTGGTCTCCCTATTTTACTTATAGAGCAGATTGTGCTGGTCGAATAGGGCTCTCACCACTGCAGAAGTGTACAGCAGCCATGCGCATGCTGGCTTATGGCGCCCCTGCAGATGCTCTTGATGAGTACTTGAAGATTGGGAAGTGCACTGCATTAGAGTGCTTGGACAAGTTTGCACGAGGGGTGATTGAGGTGTTTGGTGGCGAGTACTTGCGACGCCCCACACGTGAGGATGTTGAGCGTTTACTTCAGGTTAACGGGTCTCGTGGTTTTCCTGGAATGCTAGGTAGCATAGATTGCATGCACTGGCGTTGGGAGAAGTGTCCTTTAGCATGGAGGGGGCAATTCACCTGTGGTGATTATGGAGTTCCAACTATAGTCCTAGAAGCTGTTGCTTCCCAGGACCTTCATATTTGGCATGCTTTCTTTGGAGTTGCTGGGTCAAACAATGACCTTAATGTGCTCAACCAGTCCCCACTATTTTTTGATGCCTTAAAAGGAGAAGTCCCTCAAGTTCAGTTTTCAGTCAATGGGAATGAGTATAGCACAGGTTATTACCTTGCTGATGGTATATATCCAGAATGGGCAGCCTTCATGAAGACTATAACACTTCCCCAAACAGAGAAGCATAAGCTGTTTGCCAAGCACCAAGAAGGGGCAAGGAAAGATGTGGAGCGTGCTTTTGGGGTATTGCAGTCCCGTTTTTCCATTGTTCGCCGGCCTGCACGTCTATGGAAGAGAAAGAGTGTTGGAAGGATCATGCTAGCTTGTGTGCTTCTCCACAATATGATAGTGGAAGATGAGAGAGAGGATGCTACTATTCATATTGACTTGAATGAGAATCCAGGGGCATCCTTTGCTCTACCTCCTGAAGTGAACACTGGTGGTAATCTGTGCTTCGCTGATGTACTGCGTAGAAAAGCCGCTATTCGTGCTCATCCACAGCATACCCAACTAAAAAATGATCTGGTCGAGCACATTTGGCATAGGTTTGGAAATAGCCATCATAACTAGGCATGGTAAATACTACTGCATGTTTTTGTTCCCTTTTTTTCAATTAACATGTTTTTTCTGTTCCTAATCATGGTAAATCACTTACTTTTGTTGAACCTGTGTACTAGTACTGAAGCCAACACATTATTTTTCTTTTGTTTACATTTCAGAACCCATATTCTGTACTGATTATACCACTTTTTGACTTGCAGTGTTGCTAGTGAACTGCTGATGCAAAACGGATTGGCATGGTTGCTCCTTTCTGCCGAAGATTCAACTACGGCATGTGCCTTTATTGTCGTCGTTTAGATCAACAATTAGAGACTTACGTGCTTGAAAACTTATTTGATAGTACTGTTGGTTAATTTAAGTTCATAAGACTTCTGTAATGCTTATTATCGGTGTCATGGTGATATATGCCATCATGTTATGTGTGCAATGTTGCTTTCACATAACTGCTATCTAGTAATTGAGGGTGAAAAATGTCAGTGGTGAGAGGCCACTACCCCTCATGTTTCAAAAAAGAGAGGACGCTGCGCCATGGCATGTTGGATTTGATAGGGTCTTGTTACCATCTGAGAGCTGTTGTGGTTATTGGTGGTTTGAAATGGTACTGTGGCGTGAATTTTAGCATTGTTCTACGTGTTCTGGTTTTCTGAAGGTGCATATTACTTATAAGTAGTTTGGAATTTAAATGAAGATTAAAACCGGTTTTAGGTGTTAAGACCACATAATTTCTCCAGATACCTACAAAAATTTAGGTTCTCTTTTGCGAAAGTCAAGTTACCATCCACCAAAACAGGATTTAATCAAACATACAGTTTTTCCCCTGCCATATGTGTTGTTTTCATATCATGTTGTTTGCTAAATGGCCACAAAGATCTAAACCACATCAGATGGTTTAGATCATGCAGGCATTAAGTACTTACTATTTAATACAATCACTCTCTTAGCCAGCCTATAGCCAACTCATTATATCAAATGGCTATACTAAAGACTGTAAATGACATGATCATGGCATACAGCCAGCAGCAGGCTAAACCATTAGCCTTGCTCTTACGGGCAAAACCTCGTGTGGCGGAGTTGGCAAGTTGAGTAGTCGACCCTGTGGCATAAATTGCGGTAAGGCCCTGTGGAGAGCTGGATGGCCACATCGCAAGGAAGCCTCCACGCACGCATAGCTAGCTACCTAGACATACTTATTCATTAGAGCTTATAACCTCTGACTGTATGTTTATTTATATTGTAGCTACTGTTACTTTTTTAATATAATTAAATTTAAAAAAAGAAAAAAAGTTATATCATCACAGACAATGCAAAGGAATAATAATAAAAAGAAAAGGCAAAAACCCAAAATACTAAAAGCCAGAAAAAGATAAAATTAAGAAGCTAGAAGTTAAAACTCTAATAAGCACCCCCTAAACTATTGTTTGAGAGGACGTGTACATCGAGGCATGCGATTTGAGCTCAGGTTGTAGAAAAAAAAAACTTTAGTCTCACGTGCTACTCGAGTTCGGCTTGGCTAGAGCTCTAAACGAGTTAAGTTCAAGCTTGATCTTGAACTTGTGAGCTTCAACGAACTAAGCTTGAATAACTTGTTAGGACTCGATTTTGGTAGACCATGTGGAGGTTGTGAATATAATGATGATGAATTATTGAATTTTGAGTTGCACTGAAATTTACGTTTGTGAAAGTTTTAGTCGACCACGATTGGCGATCGGCAGCTTTGACCACGGACGGTAGTCCAATCGACCTTGTGATGGGTGGTCCGATCGGCAGGAATCGATCACAGCATTTTGACCACGGTATTTTGACCACAGCTGAACGGCCATAACAGATCGACCATAGCTGAATGACCACATCTGAACGGCCATAGCATTTTGATCACAGTATTTCAACCACGGCAGAACGATCACAACAGGTAATTGGTGAGTTTCGACCTCGAACAGTGAACCGGTTGCGAGCGAGAGTGAACTAGTCTATGGTTATAGGTATAGTATCTGATCGGTACTCGGTAGTCAAAGACTTTGCTGGACAGTACTCGTAAACTTAGCAGTCTGTTATCATAGTCGTAGATTTCGTGGACTGTTGTCTCAAGATTGGCTCGAGTTTCTACCAGCAAGGCTGATTCGCTTGAGCTCGACTCGTTTATAGCTCTACACATAACACAGCAACGGTAGTACTAGTACTGTACTAGAACTACTATTGGCAGTTAGCTTCTTTCTAGAAGCGAAATTGCTTGCACTACTCCGCTAAGATTGATGAGACAGCGTTGAGACAAACAAGTGAATGACGAGCGTCCTCGGGCTATTCCAATCCCAAGCATGCCAATGTCTTCTACTGCTGATCCATTCAATCAGAAATTCGCCAACATTTTCACCTGGCCGCCGCCATGTCGTACTTACAAACAGTATCATCCTCACCTCGCCACCCAATGGCCATTTGCACGCAATACGTTGCCTATATCGTGTAGCACTGTTAATTTGTTGGGGGGATGAAATGCTTACATTGACCAACCAGTAAACCGGAAAGACCACACCCAGGCCATATTTTTCTTCCAAAATCTTCACAAAACTTCCATGGCCCCTTGCTTACTAATTCTACACCGTTCATTCGCATTTAGTGCAAATCTGGAACTAATACCAGCAACCGGATGTTTTTCTTGTTCTGTAGCCGATGGTTGCAAGCAACGGATACACAGCACATACAACTGCGGCACAATGAATTAATGGATGCAGCGGAGGAATGGTCCAGAGACAGGCAATGGCCAATGGTTCACTGGCCGCTATGATCCGCGAGACAAAATGATGGCCATGGACAAATGCTTAGCAGCATCGCACATGTATACGGAGTTGTCAATAACGACAGATGCATGATGCTTCACTATTCCTTCCTATCGGTTCTAAAGGTACCTCCAATGCTCAACCATGGATGATCGCTCTAGCTATAGAGAGATATACTACCATGTTAGCATATGTGTATAGTTGCCTTCATAAAGCTACGATAGCTTCAGCTAATTTGTGTGGATCTAGCCTTGTGCGAGTTCTTTCTCGAGCACATTCGGGAGAGCTATCGCTGCTTTTAAGTGGTAGCCGATGTAACCCCTTCTATGAGTTGGAGATGTTCTGATCGGAGCGAAAGCTCGCAGAGCTGTGCTCTTGAAGTTTCAGATAAGAGTAGCTAGCGTCCGGGGATTTGTGAGCGTGATTTGATGGCTTGCTAAATGCTAGCCTCATCATCTCTCGGCGACATCTGTCCTGTACTCCATAGCATGGTGCATGTGTCCGTACTCTGGCACAGATTCTGCCGATGATTGGTAGTAGTGGCTTCAATCAGGACTAGAGATGGCAATAGGTACCTGAAACCCGATACCTAGTGGGTTTTTACTCTATTAGGGCATGGGTCTGAGTTAATTTCCTAACCCATGATGGGCAACAAGCACAACCCATCGGGTCTGCCGGGTTCGGGTACGTTCCTATAGTACCCAAACCCGTAAACCCATGGGTAATATAAACCCGATCCATAGGAGTTATAAACTCAGTCTCCCAGCCTCCCAGGCAAACCAGCCTAGCCCATAGCCCATTAGCAATTTAGCCCCAAGCCCCCAAATCCAATGCGGCAATGCCCCATTACCCATACGGCTAACCCTAACTAGCACTTGGTCATGCTCACTACTCACTCCTCCCCAATCCCCACCCCGATTCAACAGTTGCCGCAGCGGCGGCGCATCTGGCGCTCCATGCTCGGTCTTCGGCAGTCTCCACACTCGCCCTCCTGTTCCGCAGCTCCCGCTCCTGCTCCCGCCACTCGCCGCATGCTCGTCCTCCCGCACGCCTCACTGCCGCTCGCCTTCCGGTTCAGCCCGCGCCCACGCGCACCAACGCGCATCGCAGCAGAGGCCCTTGGCAATGGCGCTGCCCTCCGGCTCCAACGAAGATGGCCGGTGAACTTCTTCCTCCTCTCCATTGACCATTATTGCAGCTCGCATTACTAAACCCACGGGCGACCCGTGGGTACCCATTAACCCAGTGGGCATGGGTTTGGGCAAAACTCTGCACCCGTCACGGGTATGGGTTTTTTAGCGGGCATGTCCAACTTTCATGGACACGGGTTTGAGATAGAAAACCCAGCGGGTTTGTGCCCGTTGCCATCTCTAATCAGGACGACTGGGCATTGAAGTTTCAGGTATGGGTAGCATCAACTTGGTCCGAAAGTGATAGTGATCAAGCGATCCACAATGCCGTCTCTTTTGTGCTGATCCATGCTACTGTGCATCCATATAGCAATGGGCAACTATAATGAACATAACCGTACGAGGGTAATAAAATTTTAACGGCAACGTCTTCGAAGCTGATACCCTCGAACGGTTATGTTCATTATAGTTGCCCATTGCTATATGGATGCACAGTAGCATGGATCAGCTATATGGTTGCCCATTGCTATATATATAGGACGAGTGTTTCATGCACCTTGGTGCCTGGGCACCCATATCAATACCTGTTGATTTGCTTTGAGATTCGCAACATTTGATGTGGGTATCTTCATATACCCATAAAAAAGTATATTTGAGATGTCAAACTCCGAAAAAAATTAAATTCAACTTCAGTTTAATTAGTTTGAACTATTTTTATGGTATATACTCACTGTAGTCGCATTGAACCCAAAAGTAGTTCAAACTAGTTTGAACTGAGTTCAAAACTTACTTACCATAAATATATCAAGGGTATAAAACATTTCCATACCCAAACTCAAAAAAAATATCAATCATACACGTGTATTGGACGGTTCTTGATGTGGGTGCCTAGTCACCCAGGTGCCTTATGTAATTTTCATACATACATACATACATACATACATACATACATACATACATACATACATACATACATACATACATACATACATACATACATACATACATACATACATACAATACTTTTTACTCTCGGATGTAATTACATCCACCTCTAATATACCATCTAAACAAATTTAAAATACTCCTTTATCACTTTAGGTATACTTGTATACTGATTATAAGATACTCCAATATGAACCATACGAAAAAATGCAAGGGAGTCCTTACTTTTTAGCGTAGTTTGTAAATACATTCATATACACACATAAAAAGGACTATATAAAAAATGTACATACCATATCTGAAAATTTGTTCATACCACCAAGATGGTCTTAAATACTCGTATACTGCACGTACGTACTCTCCGTTATGCGAGATATTTCTTATGTTATGAAATACGATATAAAGTGTAATTACACCGGGAGTAGCAAAGAGGCTTCCTCTCTCTCTCTCTCTCTCTATATATATATATATATATATATATATATATATATATATATATATATATATATATATATATATATATATATATATATATATATATATATATATATATATATATATATATATATATATATATATATATATATATATATATATATATATATATATATATATATATGAGAGCATATCTAGTGCTAAAACCCTATTCGGTGCTAAAGTGCTAAAACTCACCAGATCCGTCCGATCTGGTCCATGCGGCTCAGATCAAGGAGGGTGGAAGGCTCCCAACTCAATCCATTTTTCAGAAAACCCCTCGTACGGATTTTTTTCATGAATAAACCCCATCTACTCCTCTCTATCTCCCCCCAGATCGATCCGGCTCGCCTCCTCTCCATCTCGCCTCCCCAACCGGCGGCGCCGCTCTATCTCCCTCTCGCCTCCCTCCCCGGCGACGCCGCTCCATCTCCCTCTCCCTCCCCTGCGGCGCCGCTCCATCTCCCTCTCGCCTCCCTCCCCAGCTAGGGTTTGGGCCGTTGGCGCCACCTCCCGGTCACCGGCGCCACCCCCTGGTGCCACCGCCACCTTCTAGGGTTTGCGCGCCACCGCCTCGCTCCGACCCCGCGCCTCTCGCCGTCCGTCGCCCCCTCTTCGGCCTCGCCTCCGGCCAAGTCTCTCGCTGACGCCGCGGCTCCGCCTCCGACCTGGACTGCCTCACTCCGCCTCCGAGCGATGCCGCCTCCCTGTCTTTTCCCCCCGCCTCCCCATCTTTTTCCCCCCGCCTCCCATTCGCACTCCGCACCTAGAGACAAAACCCGCCGGCAACCGCACCATCCGCACCCGTCCTAGGGTTGAGAAAATTGATAAAATACCACTCCTTTGAAGTGGCTTCGATAAAATGCCATCCTCTACATGGCAATTGTTAAAATACCACCTAGTATATGATTAACTCTATGATTTGCCCTTTTAGGGGATTTAGCCATTTCTTTTTGTTTTTATTTTTTCCACCAAAATTATATACAAAATTACCCTAATACCCTTCTCAAAATACCATACTCCTCAACCGATCGACTCATCTCCCTGAGACTCCATCTCCCTCGCGCGATCCATCTGCTTTTCGAGAGAGGCGAGGCGGCGGCGCTCCGCCGCCGCAAGACGGACGCCGCGCCGGCAAGGCCCGCCTCCACCGCCGCCGCAAGCACGGGTGCCGCCGCCGCTCCGCTCAAGGTCTTGGGCTGCCGCGCGCGCACGCCGCCGGGATTTGCTGCCGCCGCATCGGTCCCGCCGCCGCCATCGCGGGTGGTGCCGCCGCCACGGAAGACCCGCCGCCGGCACCCATGGCGGCGGCGGGGACCCGATGCGGACGGCGGCAAATCTCGGCGGGCGTGTGGCGGCGGCACTGCGCGCGCCTTGCGGCGCGGCGGCGCGCCAGCACGGCGCGGGGTCGGGCGGCAGCATGGCGGCGCCCTACGCCCCTTCGCCTCTCTCCGAGGAGCTCTTTCTCTGGAAAAGCAAAGCAGCAGATGGATCGGGTGGTATTTTGAGAAGGGTATTAGGGTAATTTTGTGTACAATTTTGGTGGAAAAAAAATAAAAAACAAAAAAGAAATGGATAAATCCCCTAAAAAGGTAAATCATAGAGTTAATCATATACTAGGTGGCATTTTAACAATTGCCATGTAGAGGGTGGCATTTTATCGAAGTCACTTCAGAGGAGTGGCATTTTATCAATTTTTTCCCTAGGGTTAGGGATAGGCGAAAGGGGTGGCTGGCCTCCCTCCGTCCTCAGCACCACCACCTCCCTCCGAGCTGGTCACCTCCCCGCGCGTCGACGCCCTCCGACCTGGCCTCCTCCCCGAGCTCCTTCCCCGCGCGCGGCCGCCCTCCGACCCGGTGTGCTCCCCGAGCGCCGACGCCGTCCGAGCCGGCCTCCCCGAGCCCCGCCGCCGCCCTCCGACCTGGTCTTCTCCCCTAGCGTTGACGCCGTCCGAGCCGGCCTCCCTGAGCCCCGCCGCCGCCCTCCGACCTGGTCTGCTCCCCGAGCGCCGACGCTTTCCGAGCCGACCTCCTCCCCGAGCTTGAAATTGTTTGTTGAATGAAACATGAGAATTTGCCCCAGAACTAATTTTTGAGAATGCTTCTTAGTGAACGGTTTGCCAGTTTGCACTGATACAGGACATACCCTCACCTGACCCCAACCAAACCTTGCTGGTTTCCAGCAGGATCTGGGAAAATAGCCAAGAAATGGGGATTGTTTATGTTTGTTGGCAAGCATAATGACATGAACTTCTTGTGACATCCATATTTTGTGTTTGATATTTGTTGCAGGCCATGTTTTGTTTAAGTTTTAGGCTACCCACGGAATGTTTTACGGAGGAAATTGAAGATCACAGTCAATCAGTTCAGTATTAAACCACCCCTTGCATACATTACTGCTGTAGCTATAGTTGCTTTTCCTGTAGTTTTGGAGCTTTGCTAAAGAAATGGCAATCATCCTGGTAATTCTTGAGCTTCCCAGTGGAGATTTTACTGAATCGGCATTTCACAGTGAAGGGGAGTTAATAGGATATTTTTGACACCAAGTCATGGGAAAGTTTTGTGAGATTTAACCCTGGGAGATGCTTTTTGTGGCTGAAATCATGACTCTGGTAGCACCATCTGATTCAGAAGTCTGCTGCCATTGGTTTACAGAGTACACGGTCATGTTGTTTCAGAACTAGAAAGAGAAGGGCAAAAAAGAAACTAATCAATCATCAAATGCTGAAGGATCAATAAGTAACATGCTTGGTGTAATATTCAAGTTTAGGAGGTAGCGGCATCGCTCAGAGGCGGAGTGAGGCAGTCTAGGCCGGAGGCGGAGCCGCGGCGTCAGCGGGAGACTTGGCCGGAGGCGGTGGAGGCCGAAGAGGGGGCGACGGACGGCGAGAGGCGCGGGGGTCGGAGCGAGGCGGCGGCGGTGGCACGGGGGCGGTGCCGATGACCGGGGGGATGTGGCACCAACAGCCCAAACCCTAGCCGGGGAGGGAGGCGAGAGGGAGAGGGAGCGCGCCGCCGGTTGGGGAGGCGAGATGGAGAGGGAGGCGAGCCGGATCGATCTGAGGGGGGAGATAGAGAAGAGTGGATGAGGGTTTATTCATGAAAAAATCCGTACGGGGGGTTTTCTGAAAAATGGATTAAGTGAGTTGGGAGCTTTCCACCCTCCTTGATCTGAGCCGCACGGACCAGATCAAACGGATTTGGTGAGTTTTAGCACTTTACCACTAGATATGCTCCATATGTGTGTGTGTATATATATAGGAAAAATATCTTTTACACCCGGGTGTAATTACACCCACCTCTAATATACCACCTAAACGAATTTAAAATACTCCTTTACCACTTTAGACATACTCGTATACTAATTATAAGATACTCCAATGTGAACCACACGAAAAAATTGCAAAGGAGACCATAGTTTTTAGCATATTTTGTAAATACCTTCATATATGCACATAAAAAGGAGTATGTCTAAAAAATGTATATACCACCTCTAAAAATTTGTTCATACCACCTAGATGGTCTTAAATACTCGTATACTACACGTACATACCCGCTATTACGCGAGATACTCTTTACGTTGTGAGATACGATATAGAGTATAATTACACCCGGGAGTAGAAAAGAGGCAGGGGCACCATGATGCCCATGTTCCATGAATGAGACTTTCCATCTATGAGTGAGATTTTCCATCCATGATTAAGACTTTCCATCCGTGTTAACGGTTTCCTTTCCATACTATTGTACTAACACGCATCTAAAAGTAATCTAAAGGTAAAGAACTTGGTGCCCCATTTTAGAACGTGAATATATATAAAGGGCGGCATCCGCATACTTGGATGCGATAGAACGTGAATGTTAATGGCTAGCTTAACGCCGTCCCTTTTCAACCTACTGAGGCACTGAGCCATCACCTAGACGTACCCAAATCACAAGATGTAAACTTGAAAAGAGTGGTGTGATCACCGTATGACACCCGGAAAATGATCCTATACGACCTCGCCAATTTCTTCGAGAAAACATTAGTACTTGCACAAATATTAGCATACGGTTTGATTGTCTGCGCCCACCTCAATACGACGCTTTTGAGATTGTGTGACACATGGCATCTTTTAAGATGTCTTTCCAGTTTTCCTCGATGGAAAAATACAAGTTCCTAAAGGATTTTGCAACACCCTTACTGAAGAAGAAACATTCAGATAAGATTATGTCCAGCGCCCTTTATGAACACATCCACAAAAAAGAATAATCAGATAATCATACATGCTCCACGCATTGGAAGTTGGGAATGTTTCCTTTTCAACGGCCGGCTAAACATGAGACGTGAACAATGGATACGGGACCCTTGCATCAATCGTTGGATCCAACCCCCATCATGGGCACAAGCAGCAACAGGCAGATCTGATTTTCTGAACTGATGTCGGTCATCCATCATTCTCAATGAGGCCATCACCGTCGCGATCAAATTGATCCATGTAGTCCATTGCTGCACAGACTGCAGGCCAGACATCTCTACCAAATGACACATCACCAGTAGCAGCAAAATCTCTGTATACCGGGAGTACAAACTTGGGATTCAGATCTTTCCATTTGCTTGTATCATGTATGTTATAGGCATTCATTTCATGCCATGGATCATGTGTTCCTAGGTCATGAGGAACGGCACCTTTGACTTTGCGGATTCCTGAAGTACCATCGGCCAAAAATTTGACTTTCCGGCAATCTTCATACAGAACAGCATTGGCAAAATCACGTTGAATACTCAGCTCTATTTTTGGGAATAAATCAAGGAGAGCAAAAGAAGCATAGAATGCACATCATATGTGCACCACACGACGTATTCCACTCCCTCCAGGTACAAGAATTTGCCAACATTTTCAGGGCCGTCCTTGGAAAGTAAGGAATTGGCTCTTGCAACTCAAGTCCGTTGGTTTGTTCAGGCATTTGTGGTCCATGAACTGCTGCATACTTCGACACACTTCGCTCTTCACCATTAGTAAGGTCACCTCCATTAGAGACTTGCTCTGCTGCCTGCTTGACATGGTTATCTTTAGCTAATTCTGATTTGGTGTCTTTAGTGCCCTTTCTTGAAGACATCTGTTGATTAGAAGCAGGACTTGTTTTTTCATCGATAGCTGGAGGTTGGCCATCTACATGACCAAAAGGGGAAAATATATATATAGGTAGACTGCACACAAACACACATGAAAAAACATCCGGGTGTAGTATACACGGCTGCGCTATTCTGCATCTACGCGCCAAAAAGTTATGAGAGTGTCTAGACATCACAACGGTTCTAAATCTGAATGATAGTTAGGAAGACAACATCCGAATAAATCATTGATAGAAAATCTTAATTATAAATAGAAGGTCGATCATGGAGCTCGACACACACACACACACACACACACACACACACACACACACACACACACACACATATATATATATATATATATATATATATATATATATATATATATATATATATATATATATATATATATATATATATAATTACATGGTGCCCTAATTAATTATGCTACTTTTGAGTTCAATACTACATGAGTATATACCATAAAAATAGACATGCTTCCATCATTTCATTGATCGTATACTGGTACTCACAACTATATATATATATATATATATATATATATATATATATATATATATATATATATATATATATATATATATATATATATATATATATATATATATATATATACACACATGCTTCCATCATTTCATTGATCGTACACTCGTACTCACAACTGTACAACTTTCCATGTTAGGAGCCCTACTCGATCGGACGTGTTGCCCGATCATCCATGCACAACTTTCCAATAATGTTTGCTTTGCCTAAGTGCCTTTGCAAAGCAAAGCAGAAGATGGACGCATCGATCTCATCCTCGACTTGATCTCCTCTTTCACGTCATGCATCTCATTCAGCTCCCAGAAGATGAGCTCCTCGGCCAGCCTCGTCCGCAACGCGTGCACGTCGTCCATGGAGAAACTCTGCACCAGTTCCTCCCCGTCCCACAGCTCCATGCACTTGAGAGCAAACAAGCCGCACGACGAGCCGTCGGTCTGCTCCGGGAGACCCGCCACCAGACGCAGCTCCCATCCGGCGACGTCCGCCTGGCCGGCCTCCTCCATGCATCGCCCCACGCCGTCACGTATCTTGGACAGCGCCAGCTCGTAGAACCGAGGGCCATAGTGCTGCGCGTAGTTTCCGGAGTCCAGAACCTGGTACTCGCCCTTGTCGAAGTTGAGCACGGCGACGAAGAAGTGCTCCTTGTAGTTCACCGGGAAGAATACCATGTCGTGCTGGAGGTACTTGCCGGCCGTCGCGGACATGTCGGCGCGGTCCTGCTCTGTCAGGTATTCGGTCGTTCTTGGCAGGCAGCTCAGGTACTCCAACCAGTCCTGCTCCTCGACGCACTGCAGGAGGACGCGGTGGCCGTTCCTGCGGTGGTGCTCGGCGCCCTGACGGCGGCTGAGCAGCTCGACTGATGCGTCCAGGACCACTCCGGATATTTGCCTCTCCGGGCCGTCCTGGGACAGGGGCACTGTCAGACACCGCATGGCGTCGGCGCGGACGCGGAAGTGCGGCCGCTCGGAGGAAACCAGCCGTTTATCCTTGCGGTTTGCGTACGCCTTGATGTACGCGATCGTCGCTGCCTCTCGCGGGTCAGCCGGCGCGGTGCGCGAGGCAGCAAAGTTGTCTGCCTCGTCTGCCGGGGAGAGCGCCTGCACGCGGCGGCTCGCCGGCCGCACGCAGCACGTAGACAAGTCAAGCGTATAAGGGGTCAAGCGGTGGCGCGCCTTCTTGGCCGGTCTTTTTGCGCCGGCGGCGGCGACGTGGCCGCGGGGCGTGACGTTTTGGGTCTTGAACGCCATTGACGTAGAATGTAGTTAGATTGCCTTGTGGAGCGGGGGAAGGCAGGCATAAATAAAGTGAAGAAAAAGCACGCGCAAGAGAAATGTTACACGTAGCGCATAACATAAGGCGGTGCCTAATGGTCGGTTGGAGAGTCGGTTCGACGATCACTGGATTCTGCGCCGACGCCCACAGCTGGAAGGTAGACGGCTAAAGTGCCGAGAAGCTTTTGAGACGAGGTGCTGGACGGCGGCTAAAGTGCCGAGAAGCTTTTGAGACGAGGTGCTGGACGGCGGCTAAAGTGATGAGAAGCTTTTGAGACGAGGAGCTGGAAGGCGGCTAAAGTGATTAGAAGGTGGGCACGTATATGGAGAGGCCGCCGGTGCCGTGCGCGCGAGCTAGCGTGCAAGATCGGCGTTAGGAAACGGAGACGAAAGCTGGAAGCCGAGTCGGATTCGGAGACGCGGGATCGACGCATGATGCATGGGAGGCTTCAGGTTGCCGGTTCCAAAGCAGACTTCGCCTTGGTGTCTTGGTGAGACTCTGAGTGGCCGGAAATGCTAAACCGCATATACATGAAGTTATATGCACTTGCCTTGCTGTTGGACCGTATTGAGATTCGTGCCTACCTTCCCCACCGCCACATCCATTTTGTACAAAAGCCCATCTATTT
Source organism: Dendrocalamus sinicus (assembly GCA_036346575.1). Classification (NCBI taxonomy): domain Eukaryota; kingdom Viridiplantae; phylum Streptophyta; class Magnoliopsida; order Poales; family Poaceae; genus Dendrocalamus; species Dendrocalamus sinicus. The sequence continues at coordinate 21,606,704 of CM070669.1, forward strand.
ATCTTTCTTCTTCTCTCCCTTCCTTCCCTCTCTCGCCTCCCAGCTCCGACAGACTACGCGGCGGTGGAAGGAGCCAAGCGCTAGCAGACGATGTGGCGGGCGGCGGCGAACTAAGGCGAGGGCACAATGGACGGAGCCAAGCGCATGCCAGCCGTAAACCTCGCCGAAAACCCCACGCCACTGGAAAACTCCTGCTGTCGTCGCTGGAAACCCTGAGGCTGCTGCCGTCATTGAAAACCTTGAGGCCACTACCCGAAACCTCAGGGTCTCATCGGAACCCTTAGGCAGCTTTCGGATCCTAAGGTCACGGTGGCGTGGCAGCGGACCGACACGACGTGGGGCGGCGGGCGGCGGTCAGAGATGGAGGAAAGAGAGAGGAAGGAAGAGGGGGTCTTGAAGAGGGGAATGAAACAAACCAAAATTTGAAAAGATTTGAAATTGCGTTTTGGATTTGATTTCCTTTGCTTCCTAGCCCAATCCCGCGCGAATCTCAACCTATTCCGCCCCTAATCCCTGTCGGCACAAGCTTGAATGAAGGAGAGAGCCGCTGTCACTGTTCACAAACCGAAAAATCGCCGCCACCGATATTTGCCACTGCCGACCTCTCCCGCGCCTTCTCGCACTTGCTCGCTACTGCCGACCCTGCTCCAGTTGTTAGCGACCGTACTCCATCTCTAAATGCCCCTGCACCAGTGTCAGGCACCACCGACCACGCCGCCACCGTCCGCCCCCTGTTTTCGCCCTCCCAGCTCTCACAGCCTCCCCAGCCAACCTGACACAGTCCGCCTTTCTTGACCGCCGCAATGCACAGCCCGAGGCAGCCAGCACGAGCCCCTCTGCCAGCCGCACCGCGCCGCCTCGAGCATTCGCGGTCGTGCCACGCGCCGTCGCCGTCTTGGCCAGCTCCTAGCGCCGAACCGCCTTCGGGCCTCTACAAAAGCCGCAGACCCCTCCAACCTCCTCCACACTTCCCTGTGAAGCCTCTCTCACACCCAATTAGCGTTTCACCGCCCGTATCGCCGGTAATCGCCGAAAACCTCAAAGGTGAGCCCTAACTTGAATCCACTTTCCCGAGCCACCATTTTTGATTGCATTCACCAGTAGCACCCTCAAGTCCCTAGAAACCCGACCGACCCATCGCCCTAGCTCCCCGAGGCCCCTTCTTCCTCGGCGCCGAGAACCACCCAACGGCCTAGCCACCCCGCTGTGGCCGGCCTAGCTCCGGCCACCACCGCCCAAACCAACCCTTCCACAGGCTTGCCCGAGCCCCAATGATGCTCAAACGCCAGCCTGATCGCCCAAAGAAGCTCCCATTCACTCACCATGCTCAAACCGCCTGTGGAGAAGAAGGCCTCGTCGCCGGCGATCGCCGCCTCCGCCGACCCTGCCGACCTTCAAAATGGAACCTCCAGAACCCTGGCAACCCAACCGTGTCCTCCACGTGCGTCGCAATTCACCGTAGCGCCGCCCCGCCGTCGCCGCTCCCTCCTCTGTTTTCAAATGTGCGCGCGGACGAGAGAAGGAAGAAGAACCCGACCCGGTAAACACCAAAACCCGAACCCGCTAGGATTAAAGGCTGACCCGGTAAGCATAGTATCCGATCCGATAGCATATGAATCCGGCCTGCTGTGAACAGTATTCGCCTGGTACTGTAGCAACCCAAACTTGTAATGAATAGTTCCAACCCACAATGAATACTAACCCAACCCATTACTATTCACAAAACCCGAAATTGCATATTTATACCCATTTTGACCGTTTCAAGCCCGCCGATCTATTTCTCAGGCCCATTTCACCATTTGGACCCTCCTAAAAGCCCAAAACACTATTTATTTGGATTTTTCAAATTTTCTTTCTTCATTTTGTTTCTTTGTTTCTAGCTCAGTCCTTCGAATGCGGGACTATTTCCGCTATTTATCTATTTATCAGTATTTTCATTATGTTATTTGTGCACTGTTATTTTATGTACAATAAATACTTAGAATGACATGATACTAGTTATGTCCTACCACCCGAAAATGCCAGTCTAATTTGATGGCCATATTCACCTTGATAAGGCATAGTAATATTAAATATAATAATAATGTAATCATGGTAGTTTAGAGAATCAACAAATCTTCTGTTACTAAAAGAATTGGTACTTGTTGATGGAATTTGGAAAGTGGTTCTAGGGTAAGCGAGGATCGCTGGAAGCCTTAAAAGCAGGCCGGATCCCATGACCTTAACCTAGGGTGGAGGCAAGAATTACAAATGAGTGACAATGTTGTGGCACTGAACATGGATTTGTGGGAGGAGATTGTCTCAGTGAAAATATAAGGACTAGACCCTTATGCTGAGTAAAGAACATACTAATCGCCCAACCATAAGCGTTGATACGTCAAACCTGGTTTAGTAACTACTCAAATTCGATTCAACCTCTACATAAGTGGTTGGAGGAAAGTGTGAGTCCATACGAAAGAGAGTTAAGAAGGGTCGTATGGAAGTTGGCCATTATTATTTTTACTATTGATTTGATTATCAGTTGTCCACACAATAGTAGGCTGAGATAAGTCAGGTAGAGGCCTGAGCTTGTTGAGGAAGTCTACTAGGTAGAGGTTATATAAAGAATTGAGCAGTGAAAAGCCTTGTTTTCTTGGACCTGGACCGGAGACTAAGAAATCTTGTGGGTAAAGAAGGGCAGCTCTGCAGAGTCATGAATAATGGTATTCGAATATGCTGTGCTTCCGGTAAATGAAGCTGTGTTTAATGGGTGAATCCAACAACAAAGCATAAGTAGAATTGAGAATGATTTGGGAATATTGAAGATTGATAATCAAGTTTGGAAAACCCCTTTTTAAATAATGAAGTTGTCTTTCTTTTTGTCTAAAAATGAGTTACAACTAAAACTGCATCCACATAGAATAATAAACTTTTCACCTCATTTCATGGCAAACCCTGCATGTAATTAATAGCAGCTTCCGTGTGACTTGCTGAGTACGGTTGGTTGTACTCAGACTTGCTTTACTTTCTCCAACACAAAGATCAGAAGAGGATAGAATATTGCAAGTTTTCGTGTTAGGGTTGCGACCGCACTCAAGCGCTCCTGTGGAGTTTTCTTTGGTTCTTCTGAATGTTAGTTATGATTTGGGCCTGGACACCCTTAAAATTTATTAAAATTGACTGTTAAGTCTTATCTTAATTAAACTAACTCTTTTTAAATGTTCGTGAGCAGGCATGATACTTTTTCTGTCCGTAACTGAACTCCTGGGCTGTTATGGAATGTATAGTAGTGACATTTCTGTTCTCAAAAACGAGGGTGTTACAGGGAAGGAGAAGCAAATGAAGATAAATAAGAGGGTGTTTTCTGTAAAATGAGAGGAGATATGCACGAATCCTGAAATATAATGGACGATATATTAGTACATGTAACTTCGCGCGCGTATGCGTGTATATATGGAAAAGCCTCTTTCCACCGGTGGCTGAGTGATCGCAAAGTTTTGTGACACGGCTTTCAATCTGAACCAAGGAATAGCAGAGAAGCACGTGCAGCTGGCCGGAGGAGGAAACAAAAGATCCTATCAGACCAGTCTATTTCCCATCAAGTTAGACTCTCTCTAACACATGACACGTGGCAACATAAATCTTGAAGCACCCATCCCACTAACTATCCCATTAGAGCAGGTACAATAAAACTTAGTCAGCAGGCTATAACAAATATAATATCAACAAAATCTTACATGACAGAGAGAGAAAGGAAGAGAGAGAAGAAAGCTGACTACTAAATTACAGCTAGTTATAGCACGTAAAAATATGCATTTCACTCTCTTATATGTGGGGCCAAATAGTTATTGTAATAGCTACCTTATTGTATGAACTATTTTTTTGAAAACTATAGATAAAATGGATAAGTGTTATAACTACTAATTGACTATACTATTGTACTTGCTCTAAGCAGAGATTCCATTGCAATAACCCACCCACTCGTTCCCAAATCACGATTCCCATGTCTTCTCGTTACTTCAAGATTTTAATCGGCAATCAACACGTACGAGCTCGTGTTTGTCGGCTCCTCCTCCAGTTTCATATGGTACTACATATCTATGTGTTGCAATAAAATTTATTGAATAAATAGAGAATCGTGCCATAGAAGAAAGTTGCTCTGATTAATTGGAAAGTGAAGAATGGTGAAAAGTTAAGTAAATAAAGCGGTTGGAAGAGAATAGACGTACAACCATCAACTCGTTTTTTTATAATAAAATAACGATTAGGGTTTTGATATGCCTATAGAATAGCACAGATATGTCTCTGCGGCGAGGAGACAAGATGATGTTTGATGCTGCACCAGGCATCAATTCAGCGAACTCGGCTCGTGAGCAATCGTGAGCAACCAATTAGCTACAAGGTGATGATCCCTAATCATGTTTATGGGGATGATCCTGGCAAGATTGATGGTGATAAAGTAGAACAAAGTACTGCAGCAAATTTGGAGGTAAGCCTTATGCGATTCAGACGTGTATTAAGGAATAACGAAAGATCTATACAATAATGCTATCAAGTTTAGCAACAGAAAGCTGTATACAGAAGTTCTGTACGTCAAGATAATGCACTAGCTAGTTGATAACATGGCATCCAAGGTGGCTCCGTCCCTGTAGACCCCTAAAGCGAATAAGGTATATTGAATATCACGTCGAGCTGTATTATTACGAAATATTTCCCTATTCAAAATGATGTCCTGGTTGCTGGATTGAAAACCGAGCCTCTGTTCTTGAACACTACAGGAATGTCCCGTACAACTACGTGACTAGTTACGACAATACATATTTTTTATTTAAAAAATACTGGTATTTCTTATTTCTTATGCTTATGAATAAAAAATTGAATTGTATTTCTTATACAACTGTAACAGTTATAATATATGTGATTAATCCACACCTTATATTCTGGATCCACCAACATAAGCAGTATAAATATTTCCCTCTTTCCTCCGGTTAATATGAAAATTTTTAGCCTTTAAAAACAAACGTAATGGCTTTTTAGTACATTATTTTATCTTCTGTTGCCTCACCTCATGGTATCACTAATAGTGAAGACAACAGTTGTCTGTACCATCCTCCACGTCATTTTTTCCCTGAGATGCCTTGCCTTTTTCACGCTACTAGACGTGCAATAAAGGTATCACTAATGTAAAGACGACAGTTATTTGTACCATCCCTCCACGTCATTCCCCCCCCCCCCCCGCCCCAAGATGCTCTGCCTTTTTCACGCTACTACACTCATGCAATATGTAGTCATGTTTACTTGGGGTGGGTTCGATGTGGCTTAGGCTTTTTAGCTTATATATCACGCTATAGTAACTACTTTTAAATAGTACATTTTTTAAAGATAATATCTACAAATTGATTGTAGAACATACTGTACCGACTTCAGTTATACCAGTCAAAATCACATACGACTATCTTCTTTTTGTAATTTCTTTTGCGAATAACCAACATTTAAAAGCTAAAAGGTATGCCCAAAAAATCCACCCTTTGGCCTCTGAAGTTTGCACGGAAGTGAAGTTCCGCTCGTAATTCGATACGGCCACACCTAGCTAATTGTTTGTTTGATCAGCTTCTATCATCTATTTTGGTCTCAATGAAAAGTATCAAATTGACTTCATATTGAATGTGCATCGTAGATGGCAAGTTTGATTTTCTCTATACCTCTCGACTCCCAAGTTGCTCTAAACTTCCTTAAGTATCTCTAAATTAATTAATTTAGTACAGATTAATTCTTCGCATTAGACGTGAGCCTCATCTTGTGTTTCTTAAGTCCACGTGCACAGTAATCTCCAATTCCTTGCCTGCCATGTTTGCGTTGGGCTAGGCATTGCTTTATTGCAAATTGTAACACCCCGTCAACAGTCGAGCCGGCGGCAAAGCTTCACGAGGACGTCACACTACATGCGAAGGTGGAAGTTGCGCATTCTTTGTTTGTTATTTTTAGTCCCGCTCCTTTCGGCTTTAGCACTTCTGGTTTATTTTTTACTATTTATAAATTTTGTCTTTTCTAAATTTTTGATTTTTTAGCTTTTTTGCCAATTCTTTTTTCCCCATATTTGTTTGTGTTGTCCGTGATGAGCTAGAATATTTTTCAATTTTTAAAATTTAAAATTTTAATTATGCCAAATAATCCACCTTTAGATGCAGTAAAATTTCAGCCGCTACAGTGCAATTTCAGCCATAAGCCATAGCTTTTCAGCCCAACTGAGCGGGACCTTAATTTCTTCGGTTTGAATTCCCCTTCGTTCAGACTTTGGGCCGGAGACATCAGATGCATAGGCTTTTACGATTTTACGTTGATTTGTATGCACCAGTTGGATATTACCTTCCTTTCTTATGAGATACTAGCTACGTTAGCGCGGCGCCACGCCGCGCTAACCACCGTGTGGACCGAAGTAAAAGAGACGATAATTTGTAAGGCGTTTCTTAAAAAAAATCGAGGACGCATGCGTAATTTCGAAAAAATAAAGGGGTTTTTCGCAAAAAACCAAAGACCTGTACGTAACTAAACAAGGACCTATACATAATTTTGGAAACCGCAGGCTGCTATCGGTGAAGTGGAGGGTGCTTTCCAGAAAAAAAAACCTAGCAAGGACCTGTTTGCGAGAACGAGAGGACCTCTACGCGATTTCGCAAAACGCAGGAACTTTCTTGCAAAAAAGTGATGTGGCACATTTCTCCGGCCGGGAAGTCCCCCAACTTTAATATACGGTAGATTACGTTGATTTGTATGCACGAGTTGGGTATTACCTTCCTTTCTTATTTGATAGAGGTCTCGTTTCTTTTGGCTCCCATCTTATGCTATAGTAACTAGTTTTTAAATAAAATATCTTTTTAAAGTAGAGTTCACAAGTTGATTGTAGTAAGCATTATACTGACTTCAGCTATATCGGCTAAAATCGCACGTGGCTGTCTCTCTCCGTACTCACTCACACAAATAACCAGAATTCAAAAGTCATAAGTCATAGCCGAAAAGAAGGAGCCCTCAGTATTTTCTAACACATATAGGTCGAATTCTTTTCGGCTTATAGCTTATGCTTATGTCTTCTCTCAAACAAATAAATAAAATGACTTCTTCATCGCCATGTTGAAGCAGCTTATCGGGATAACATTTTGAAGCGGTTTATCAGCATTCGATTCGTTCGCACAAACGCTTGCGTTAGGGTCAAAAACCATAAGTCACAGCTACAAGCCATACGTCGCAGTCGAAAAGAACTCACCTATAGTATATTGGATAGGATTCAAAACCCAATGTCAGCTATGCTAAGGACACCATTGAGACAAATAGATCTTAATTGTTATACTCATAGGCGGGCCATTCTATGGATGCATAAGATCTTCTTTTCTCTCGAAATTGGGGTACTCTTCTCCTTGTTCTTCGGTATTGGCAGTTTCAGCCGCTCCTCCTTCGAGATTGCGAGGAACGTCTTCGTTGATTTCTTACCCAGCACTATAGTTGAAGGTACCTCCAACTTCTTAGCCAGGTACTTTTTCCCTGTCTTCTGCTACCTTTTCTTTTGCTTCTACGACCGCTTCAGTGGTCATAGTCGCTTCAGATCCAACAGCTGCCTCCACCCTGGAGTAGAGGTTGATTCTTCGACCATTCTCTCAGTCATCTCTACAATGGCAAGGAGAATGGCAAAAGGCTTCTCGATAGGAGCATCCTTAGAAGATGGAGGATCCAGGCTAAAATTACAAAAGGGAAACACATTACCATTATAGAAGACAAAAGAGTAAAATACTTTTCTTATACTTTCAATTATATAACTTTGTTTTCTTTGCTTTGATCGTAAATCCAGAAGATACCTTTCCTAAGGAGGATTTCTTCGATTTCTTCTCCATGACCCCGTCTGGTCGTTGAGGAATGAGGTCTCCTACGAACATGTTTGGTCATAAGTCCTGAGTAGGTGTTACTGCTCCTTGTGTTTCTTGCCCCTTCGGATGGTTAAAGCCAGTTTCGACCATCTGAGGAGCGACTTCCTTTTTGATCATAGGTTCTGCTGCTGCAGCAGTTTCCTTCACAAAAGATATAAAACCTTTTTAGTTCTCCTTTTTGAGTTGCTTAACAAAGCCATGAGAAGCACCAACAGAAAAATTTTGTCATCATAATAGTAAAGTACCTTGATCTTGAGAGCTTTTTGCTCCAACACGACTAGCCCTCTTTCCTCTGTAGAAATCACATCTACAAAGAATTTCTTGATGGAGCTAGATGAAGGAGGAGCACTACTCAAGCTTCTGCCTTACTTGTCGGCAGTCTTCACTAGTCGACGTCTTTTGGCCGAAGGTGCTTTAGCTTCCTCCGCTCTTTTTTCGACAACCATCAGTTCGACCGCCTGGTCGTCCTGACGGTTCGTCATGCCTACTTTGTGTATAAAGAAAGAATATTACTTAGTCATTTCTTACGGCTACAAAATCCTAAAGATGAAATCAATTTTTGATTATCTTTAGCCATTCCTCTCTTTCTTCGGCAAATACGTCCACCAGGATATGAGGAGCCACAACATCGAGTGAGGGAGCTTTCTCACAGATGAGCTTGACTTGGGTGTCGATATCCCCTAGTGGAATATCTGCATCGACAGATAAAGTGATCAACAATCAAAACTCAGAATTAATCAAAAAAGGGTTTGATTATTATATACCTTCCTCATAGTCCCTAGTCGTATCCTTAGCCCCTGAGTACATCCACATAGAATGTGCTCGTCTCTTCAGGGGGCTAATATGCCGCACGATGAAATCCTTTACCACATGCCATCTGGTAAGCTCCTTGTCCTTTAAATCTTTGATGGCTTGAATGTAGGGGGCTATCTGAGTGAGGTCCTTGGAAACTAAATCTCAAGAAGGGTTATTCTTTGCAACCTTTCCCATAAAAGAAAGGCTATCTTTACTGGTCGTTTTTCAATAGAATCACTTCTCTTCCAACTCGGCCATGATGGACGAGTGAACATCTGAATGTACTCCTTCATCTTGCCATCATGTAGCTTCAGACCATAGCTCCCAGCAATCCCACCTTGTCTGCTCATTTCATAATAGTATCGAAAAAGCTTTAGGTCTAGAGGAATCCCTAGGTACGTCTTGCACAGGTATACGACTACGCTCAACATGGTGATGTAATTGAGAACAAGGTTCACCAATTCCACTCCAAAGTATTCAAGTACTAATGCGAGGAAAGGATGAGCGGGTAATCAGAGGCCACACCCACAGCAAGATTGAAATACTGGAATTTGCCTAATTTTCCTTAATGGCCAATGCCGTTCGGTAGCTTCAATCCACTTCACGAATTTCCTCGAAGGAATCTTTGCAACAATGACCAAGACCTTTATCTTCATAGCATCCATTTCCTACACCACCCATTTAGAAGAGGTTCTGACCATTTTCTCTAAGTGGTTGGATTGGATTTGGATAAGAGGAAGCAAATGACTTGGTTGGCGGTGGAAAACTCGAAAAACAACGGAGCTGAAGGGGAAAGTAAGAGTCCTAAATGTTACCCTACAGTAAGTTTTTGTAGTTGCACGCTTGAATTAAAGATCATGGGAAGTCAATGGTTCAACCTTTTTGGGAATTGTTCCAACGGACAAATTTGTGAGAATTGATTTGAATTCTTAAATTTGTCTATTTGAATCTAGCATGTCTTTACAACTCAAATGAAATTACCTTCTTGACCAAGTCTACTTCTAGTCGAAAGAAATCGAAAAAGCATTGCTTTTGATCTTCACTGGTCTACGATCTCTCTTTTTCATGTAAGTTATTTTCACTTGAAGTAGGGAGCTAGATGATGAGGATATAATAATCCTCAATTTATTATGTAGTTATAAACAACATATTATGTCATAATACTCCTTAAAGTATACTCATTATATTCGTAAGGGAGAGACCTAACCATGTTATCGCAAGCCTTTCCAGGACTACCCCATATTTGTGAGCTTTTCTATGACTATTCCATGATCATAAGTTTTTCTACGAATATGACATAGTCGTAAGTCATTTTAAACTTTTCTACAATTAGCCTGACTTTGACCAGCTCGTCTATAACATCCTGCCACATTGTGGGTTTGTTTGATAAGGCGGTTGTTCTCTGTGCTCATAACTTCTCCCCACCTTTAGCGATAACCGCCCAATGGCAATGAGGAATCAAGTCACTGACAATAACCTCTGTCAGACATTACCTCATCCGAAATGTTGAGATGCCTCTTGGCATAGAGCAACTGCCACATCTTTGTGCGCTATATAAAGGCTAGAGTGGAAGAGGAGGGGAGAGAGGAACATATGCAATATGGACAAGACATCTGCTATTACTCTTTTGATTTTAATATGTATGATCTATATAGTCACACAGGAGTAGGGTTATTGTTCTCTAAGAAGAAGGCCTAAACCTATATAAAATCCTTGTGTAGTCAGGTGTTTGATAGATCATCCGATTCTAAATAATCATACGTAAAATCGATATTAGAACATTGACACATAAGATCTTATTTTCTCTCAATTAATGAGAGAACTTTGGGGATTTTTTCTTTTATATGTTTTAAGGATTATTATAGGATCTTTTATCCTTCTAAAGCAAGAAAGTACAATTAATCTCACTAGTTATTTGTAGATATATAGATAAGTATGTAATACTTGGTAGTGGAATGTCAATTTGGAAGGAGGGGCCATGGCCCCCTTGGTTTGACCTAAGCTTCACCCTGCACGTGCGCCTCTCAACACACAGTGGGATTTTTTATGGAGACACTAGACCCCCACGGAGCACAGACATATGATTTTCACTAAACAAATATATATGTAAATACCTATTTTTATTCCGAGTTGATTTCTTGAGATATTCTTAACGCTAGGCTATGGATCCACGTATCAATTATATATAGAAGTGGTATATTCGAAAGTCCAATTTAGAAGGGTAATATGTCCTAAAAAATAGGTGGCTTCTCACACGAGAGGACGCTCTCGCCGGCGCCCGCCACCACAGAGTTTTGTCGGTGGTGGCATGCCCCGTGGTCGAAGCCACCTAGAGCTGGCCAAATGGGCCGAGCCTACCCGGACCGCACCACGGCCCGGTACTGTAGACCCGGCCCATTTAGGCACGGCACGAAAAATAGGCGGGCCGGGCTGGCACGCCACGACGGACCGGGCCGTGCCTGGGCCGAGGGTGCGGCACGGTGGGCCGGCATGGCACGGCCCGCCCCGGCCCGGCTAATTAAAAAACTAGCCGTTTTTGTGACCGTTGGGGGTAAAAAAATCTGAAAAAATAGCAAAAATTCGGAAAAAATCTGAAATTTTTTCTATAAATAGGGGGCATCCGGCCTACATTCTCCACACCTCAAACCTCACTCTTCTCTCTCGGTTTAGCTCTGAAAAATTCGAAAGTGTTTGCGCAAATTTGGTGAAAATTCGGGCAAAATTCCGAAAATTCAAAAATCTTCAAAGATTTTTGTGAGAGCTGCAAAGGAGGTAATAATGCTGTCTTATACTCTTATTTTAATTTTTTGGTATTATTTATTGGTTTAATTTTTTGCTAATCGTTCTTTATTATTTCAATTTGCAGTCAATTTAATGGAGAACTACGATTGTCAACTCTCCGAATTCGGTCTCTCGGCAGAGGATATGCAATCGTTTCAACAAGCATATCCATCCGCGGAAGGTCCACATGTACAAACTGGAGATGCCGAAGAACCGACGGCCCCGGTGGCGCAGGGTCCAATCGATCCATCTTCTGCTGGCTCAACAAGTGCATCCACGACCCAAAGCACGGGTGCAAAAAGAACAAGAGCTAGTACATCAGCAGTTTGGAATGATTTCGACAAGAAGATCAAGATTGACAATGATGGAACTGAAGTGAGGTATGTTGTTTGTAAAATTTGTGGTAATGAATTGAGTGCAAAATCTTCAGGTGGGACGGGTCATCTACAACGACATGCTGCAAGCTGCAAGAAAAGGCAAGGAATACAAATGCGCCAGACACAGCTACAATATAACCCCGACGGCTCGGTACGTACGTGGGAGTATAACCCAGAGGTAGCTCGGGAATCTCTTTGTAGATTAATTGTTTATCAAGATTTACCTTTAAATTTTGGTGAATCTGATGCTTTCCAAAAATATATTAAGACTGCTCATAACCCTCGATTTAGTACTGTATCTAGGCAAACAACAACTAGAGATTTAATTAAATATTATAACAATTGTCGTGATAAATTGAAAGAAATATTTCATACATGTACATTCTCTATTGCTTTGACATCCGACATATGGAGTGGTAGGGCTAGAGAGGATTATATTAGTGTTGTTGCTCATTATGTTAATGATGACTGGATAATGGAAAAAAGAATTATAGGATTTAAATTAATTAATGTTTCACATAATGCTGAAAATATTGCAGAAAGCATTATTAAAGTTGTAGAAGATTTTGGTCTCACGGATAAGATTTTTCTATAACTTTAGATAATGCAGCTGCAAATACTAAAGCTATGGAAATTCTTACTCCTTTGTTTAATACTTATGCACAGTCTTTCTTATTGCATCAACGTTGTGCTTGTCATATTATTAATCTTATTGTTAAATCCGGTTTAAAAAGATTAAATGCTTGTATTGATTCTTTTACAGATGCAATTTTATTTATTAATTGTTCTAACCAACGAATAGCCGCATATAAGAGTTTTTGTGTAGCAATGAATGTTCGTCCTAGAAAATTTGGTTTAGACATGCCTGTTAGATGGAACTCTACTTACCTTATGCTTAAACATATATTGCCATATAAGAGCACTTTATCTGTTTTCCTTCACACCCAAAGTCATCAATCTCGTAGCTCCTCCAGTAGAACCCAAGTTAGAGACCCTGAACTTACTGAGTACGATTGGGTTGTTGGTGAAAAAATATTTTCCTTTCTAGAAATTTTCCATAAAGCTACAGTTTGTCTTTCTGGAATATACTACCCTACATCTCCTATGATTGTTCATAATATTGTTGAAATTGTCACTCACCTAAAGGCTTTTGAAAATGATCCTATACTACGGGATGCTGTAGTTGCCATGAAATCTAAGTTTTTAAAATATTGGAGAGAAATTCCTATTTTATATGAATTTGCTTTTATTTTGGATCCTAGGGCCAAACTTCAAGGATTTATAAATGTTTTACAAGTTTTAAGTGAGGCTATCAATTTAGACTATTGTTCATACTTTACATTAGTTAAGGATAAATTATATGAGGTATATAATAAATATGAAAATAAGTTTGGATCTGTGCGTTTGGAAAGACCCCCGGTAGTCCCTAGCACCTCTAGGGGGGCTATGCAATGGGGCAAGATTTTTGGTTCTTCATCTAGTTCTCGTGCAGGTGCAGGTACACAACAGTTAGGAGGAGGAAGGCGACAAAGCACTGGAGACCTATCAAGCTATCTCAACAGTGATAGCGTCAGCTTCGAGCAGGAGTTGAACATCCTCTCATGCTGGCAAACCCAGAAGGTATCATATCCAGTGCTATCCATATTAGCGCGTGATGTGTTGACTATTTCTGTCTCTACAGTCTCCTCGGAGTCAGCATTCAGTCTTTCCGGAAGAATAATCGAGGAGCGACAAACAAGTCTCTCCAACGAGATGGTCGAAGTACTTATGACCGTCAAAGACTGGGAACAAGCTGAATCAAGACTCCAACATACTGCAGATAATAAAGATTTAGAAGAATCTTTTGAGAATTTGTATTTAGATAGCAATGAATAGGATTTTTAATATTTTTCTTCACATGTGGTCACTAATGAGCTTTATAGGCTGTACACTTTTTTCTTTACCAAGGTTTTCTCAAATTGAGTTTTTACTTGGTAAAATTTTTAATGAGGCAGCCATCCCATGTAATTTAATAAGTTAATAAAGCTCATTATGTCATTGGAAATATTTATTTTTGTGATTAACAATGTCTACAATTTTCTATATTTTTTCTGAATTTTCTACGATTTTTTACAATTTTTCTTAATTTTTCTCAATTTTTCTTTTTTTCCGACTAATCGGGCTAGCGGGCCGGCACGACCCGTTTAGCCGAAATCATGCCCGGGCCGTGCCTGGGCTCCCACCGTGGCCCGCGGGCCGACACGGCCCGTTTAATACACGGGCCTTAACGGGCCGTGCCGAGCCCGAACCGTGCCGGCCCGGCACGGCCCATTGACCAGCACTGAAGCCACCCACCGCCGCGCCACGTCCCACAATGCACGCTGTACGCAGGCCCGTCGGGCTTGGATTTGCACTTGGCGTGGGCGCCAGCCGATTCGTCGGCCCGGCCCATGATTGCAATAACCTAGCTTGGCAAATGCCGAAATGCGCGACAGGCCCCGATCAAGCGGGCCGAGAAATAAAAACCCACGGAAATCGAGGGGGAAAGAGGAAAAGAAAGCGAAAGGAACCCGATACCCTACTCGCCGCCGCTCGTCCCGATACTGTTGCACCGCCCAGCGCCGCCGCTCGTGCTGCCGTCCGCCGCCCGCCCGGCAAGCTTCGTGCCGCTCCAGCACGGGAGGCGGCATCGCCAGCCACTCCGCGGCTCCGCTTCCTCGCAGCAGCGGCGGCCTCAGGGTGTCCACCCCCTGCGCGGCCGTGTACTGTAGTGAGTAGATTGTTCCCCTAGCTTTTTGCTCCCGGTGTTTTTGCTACTCCTATCGCGTCTCCTTCGTTATTTTTTACGCTAGGGTGATGAGAAGCTGTGAAAATTGTTTCAAGTTGGTGTCACGGTGATACGGGCACTGCGGAGGATTGCTTTGTAATCTGTTCATGTTCATGTACTCAGTTATTGTAATCAGTTCTCAGATACAACTTTTACCATGGCTTAATTCGGGTGCAATTATGCGCAAGCTTTAGTATGTTAGTAAATGTTAGCCCCGAACTATCCTAATCCTCGTTTCCAGGTTCAGCGATTGATGGTGATGATACAGTGTGAAAATGCTTGCCCGTCGGTTTCTTTTAACCAAATGGTCGAACAAAAGATTTCATGCTACGTGCTGATGTAAATCTTTCTTTCCTATGCTGACATTTCCCGTCCTGTGCACAAAATGCTGGTTGTCTAATTTGTGTATTGCTTGTGGTGGATAACAAACTGTAATTTAAGCTATTGATGGTGTTGTTTGTGTATTGTAGAGTATAGCATTTCAGTGAAACCTAACAATGAAAGAAAATAAGCAGTACTTTTGGCTGTAGGCTATAGCAACTGTGTATTGAGTAAATTTGTAAATTGCAAGGTAAGTAGAAAATCACATGAGACCGGAGGGCAGGTATACAGATTTTCTGGAACTGTACAGTAGTGGAGACTGTAGAGAACTCGGTAAATACTTGTAGGAACCGGTTACTGGTATCCATATGTAAGGATCTTGGTCTTAACATGTGTATGAGTTTACACTAGTCTTTTAGCTTACGTAGTTAAAATATAATGAAATAAATTCTTGACTTCAGCACTTGCAGATGGCATAACTTAAACAGAATTTGTAGTTTTATACCTTGTAGATTAAACTTGAGTTATGGTCAATGCCTGATTTCCTGTTCCATGCTTTACAGGTTCTTGAAGTATCTTAGGCTTGCCTGAAATATGGCATCTCCTGGTGAAATGACAGGAAGCAATATGTTACACCTTCAATGCTTTCCTAGTAATATGGTATGCACTTAGTTGAAGTATCACCTACATATGCTTCTCTTTTATTTGATAAATCATTATCGTGTGTGTCTCTGTGTGTGCTCTGCTTAGGGAAAACAAAGAAATGGTTTCATCTCTGCAAGAAATCCTTGTTTGAGAAGGTCACGAATGGTTCGACACTGCTTGGGCCTGCAACATCTTTGCAGGTTACCTAATCAAAGAGTTACTGTTCCAAATATCCAACCAATGCCTGCCCGCAGTGCTGCGGTATCCAGGGGTGTTAATAGTCCACTGGTCGAGGAATCTGTTGATGATGTGGAATTAAGTTCAAGAATTATTCACTTTTACCGTAAACCATTTCTTCAAGAGAGTGAGACTGAGGAGTTACTCAGGAAAGTGCAGGCAAAGGTTTCTTGTAATATTATTGACATAAAGACTGAGCAATGCTTCAACGTTGAATTGGAGAATGCACTAACTTCTGAGAAGCTTGCAACACTTCAGTGGCTCCTAGCAGAAACTTATGAACCTGAGAACTTACAAACTGGCAGCAATCTGGAGGAGGAAGTCTCTAGGAGCCCTTATTCTTTCCTTGTTGAGGTTGGTCCCCGGATGACATTTTCAACAGCTTTCTCGACCAATGCCGTCTCAATTTGTAAAGCTCTATCATTAGTGGAAGTAACTCGCTTGGAGAGGTCTAGAAGATATCTTTTGCGCATCCAGACTGGCAGTGGCCCACTTGATGAAAGCCAACTCAACAGCTTTGCTGCCTTGATTCATGACAGAATGACAGAGTGTGTTTATCCTAGCAAGCTCACATCATTTCGGTCAGATGTAGTTCCAGAACCTGTCAGTTTTATACCAGTCATTGAAAGGGGAAGGGAAGCATTGGAAGAAATAAATGTGAAAATGGGGCTTGCTTTTGATGAACAAGATATCAAATACTACACCCACCTCTTCAGAGATGACATCAAGCGCAATCCAACTACTGTGGAACTTTTTGATATAGCACAATCCAATAGTGAGCACAGCAGGCATTGGTTTTTTAACGGAAAGCTTGTGATAGATGGAGAGACCATGGCTAGAACTTTGTTTCAGTTAGTGAAGAGCCCCTTGAAGGCCAACCCTAGCAACTCTGTCATTGGATTCAAGGATAATTCAAGTGCAATAAAAGGATACCCAGTAAATCATCTACGTCCAGCACAACCGGGTTCCACTTCACCGTTATCCCTTATGATGCGCGAGCTTGACATTTTATTCACAGCAGAAACACATAATTTTCCATGTGCTGTGGCACCTTACCCAGGAGCCGAAACTGGTGCAGGTGGCCGCATAAGAGACACACATGCCACTGGAAAGGGTTCTTTTGTCGTTGCCTCCACTGCTGGTTACTGTGTTGGAAATCTTCGAATCGAAGAATCATATGCACCCTGGGAGGATTCATCCTTTTCATACCCATCGAACTTAGCTTCTCCTTTACAGATTCTTATTGATGCTAGTGACGGTGCTTCTGACTATGGGAACAAGTTTGGCGAGCCTCTAATTCAGGGATTTACGAGAAATTTTGGTACAAGGTTGCCAAATGGGGAGCGCCGTGAATGGCTGAAGCCAATAATGTTCAGTGGAGCAATTGGGCAGATTGACCATGCACACATATCGAAGGGGGATCCAGAAATTGGCATGCTAGTTGTGAAGATTGGTGGTCCAGCATACAGAATTGGTATGGGTGGTGGTGCTGCCTCAAGTATGGTTAGCGGACAGAACGATGCGGAGCTTGATTTCAATGCAGTGCAGCGTGGAGATGCTGAGATGGCACAGAAACTGTATCGTGTGATCAGGGCATGTGCAGAAATGGGAGAGAAGAACCCAATTATCAGCATTCATGACCAGGGAGCTGGAGGAAATTGCAATGTTGTGAAAGAAATAATCTATCCTAAGGGTGCTGAAATTGACATCCGCTCAATTGTTGTTGGTGATCACACATTGTCTGTCTTGGAGATCTGGGGTGCTGAATACCAGGAACAAGATGCATTATTGGTGAATCCCGAGAGCAGAAGCTTGTTGGAGTCACTTTGCGAGAGAGAGAGAGTTTCAATGGCTGTCATTGGGGAAATTGATGGTAGTGGAAAGATTGTTTTGATTGATGGTGCTGCTGTGGAGCATGCCAAGTTTAATGGCCTTCCTCCTCCGCCCCCTGTTGTTGATCTTGAGCTTGAAAAGGTTTTAGGAGATATGCCTCAAAAGACTTTTGAATTCAAGCGAGTTTCTCGATTGAGTGAGCCCTTAGACATTGCACCTGAGGTCACACTAATGGATGTTCTTAAGCGAGTATTGAATCTCCCATCTGTATGTTCAAAACGTTTCTTGACCACAAAGGTTGACAGGTGTGTGACTGGTCTTGTTGCACAACAGCAGACAGTTGGTCCTCTCCAACTTCCACTTGCTGATGTTGCTGTAATTGCACAGACCTACACAGATCTGACAGGTGGTGCTTGCGCCATTGGAGAACAACCAGTAAAGGGTTTAATTAATCCCAAGGCCATGGCAAGGCTTGCTGTTGGGGAGGCCTTGACCAATCTGGTTTGGGCTAAAGTTACATCGCTTGCTGATGTCAAAGCCAGCGGTAACTGGATGTATGCTGCGAAGCTTGATGGAGAAGGAGCAGATATGTATGATGCTGCTGTTGCATTGGCTGACTGCATGATTGAACTTGGTATTGCAATTGATGGAGGAAAGGACAGTCTTTCTATGGCAGCTCAATGTGATGGTGAGGTAGTCAAGGCTCCAGGTAATCTTGTGATCAGTGCTTATGTGACATGTCCTGATATAACTTTGACGGTTACTCCAGATTTAAAGCTTGGGAAGGATGGAGTTCTGCTGCACATCGACCTAGCTAAAGGAAAACGACGACTTGGTTGTTCTGCTCTCACACAGGCGTTTGATCAAATTGGAAATGACTGTCCAGACATAGAAGATGTTCCTTACTTGAAGAAAGTCTTTGAGGCTGTTCAGGAATTGCTTGGTGAACGTCTTATTTCTGCCGGTCATGACATTAGTGATGGTGGTCTTATTGTTACTATTCTTGAGATGGCATTTGCTGGCAACTGTGGTGTTAACCTCAACATAGACTTAAAAGATAATGACCTTCTCCAAGAACTTTTCGCCGAGGAGCTTGGTCTTGTTATCGAAGCGCACTCAAATGACCTTGATGCTGTAAAGCAAAAGCTTCAAGCAGCAGGGGTTTCTGCCAATGTAATTGGAGAAGTAACTACAACACCAGAAATAAAGATGGTTGTTGATGGTGAGGTGCGCCTGAAGGAAAGAACTTCATACCTCAGAGATTTGTGGGAGGAAACAAGCTTCCAGCTTGAGGAGCTACAGCGGCTGAAGTCTTGTGTCAATCTTGAGAAAGAAGGCTTAAAAAGCCGAACATCACCTTCATGGCATTTGTCTTTCACTCCCAAATTCACAGACAAGAAATTATTGACTGCATCCTCAAAACCAAAGGTTGCCATCATTCGTGAAGAAGGGAGCAATAGCGATAGGGAAATGTCTGCTGCATTCCATGCTGCTGGTTTTGAACCGTGGGACATCACAATGTCAGACCTCTTGAATCAGAAGGCTTCTCTAATGGAATTCCGGGGGATTGCATTTGTTGGTGGTTTTAGCTATGCAGATGTTCTAGATTCAGCTAAAGGTTGGGCTGCGTCTATCAGGTTCAACCAGCCCCTCATACAGCAGTTCCGGGAGTTCTACAACAGGCCAGACACATTCAGCCTTGGAGTGTGCAACGGGTGTCAGCTCATGGCTCTTCTTGGCTGGGTGCCAGGACCAGATATTGGAGGTTCCCTTGGTGCAGGTGGAGACATGTCCCAGCCAAGGTTCATTCACAATGAATCTGGCCGTTTTGAGTGCCGGTTTACTAGTGTGGCCATAGGGGATTCTCCTGCTATAATGTTCAAAGGTATGGAAGGCTCTACTTTGGGCATTTGGAGTGCTCATGGTGAAGGGAGAGCCTTCTTCCCAGATGAAAATGTTTTATCTGGTGTTGTTAAGTCTAATCTGGCCCCTCTGAGGTATTGCGATGATGTTAATAACGTCACAGAGGTCTATCCCTTCAACCCCAACGGTTCTCCACTTGGTATTGCGGCTCTTTGCTCACCTAATGGAAGACATCTTGCTATGATGCCACACCCAGAGCGTTCCTTCATGATGTGGCAATATCCATGGTATCCCAAGGAATGGCAGGTTGAGAAGAGTGGTCCCAGTCCTTGGTTGCGCATGTTCCAGAATGCACGAGAATGGTGTTCATAGAGCAGGTAAATCAGACTTCTCAAACATTTTCTCCTTGTTTTGGTTTCCATCTAGGTAGACCTCTGGCCAGCCGTAAGCTATTAGACGCAACTTGTTGCTCTATATCTAAACCACTCATTTCTGTAAATGGTGCTTAATGTTTTATGTTGCTTGTAAGGCCCTTCATACCTAGATCTCTATCGTAGCATTGTTAGCTTGAGTGTCACTTGTGCTTGAACCTCGTGGAATTCTGATGCAGTGAGAATTAGATATCCAGGATCTGTCCTGTTCTAGCGTCGTATTTCACTGCAATCTAAAGAAACAAAAATGCAATGGATGGGTGCTAACTATGTACAATACTCTTCTACTCATGCAATACCGACATGAAGTAAATTTTGCTTACTGTTCCTATCCTCAAACTTGCAGGGACCAAATTGATGGCCCGAATGAGTGCTTAGAAGCTTGGAGGGTGTTGGAGCAGCGTTCTGCTACATAGTTGATGTGGCTATGGATCATCTGAATACTACTATGTCTATGTAGCTGAGTAACTGAGATATTGTATTTTTATCTTGCTCCCCTCAGTTCTTGTGTTGAGCTGGAATCTTGGTGCTAGTTTTGGACAGTGCCCGTGTCAGCGCTGCCGTGAGTATAATTTTGTTCCATTAGCTGAACCGAGCATGTCTCTAGTGCTGTTATTCGCTTTATCCAATAATAATATGCCTCAGAAACAAAATGTATCTTTCAGTTTCATTTCTGTCATGAACAGCCAGTTTCCAATGTTAACACACATGATGTACCAATCCAGGCATCTTGATCATTTGAAGCAGATGGTGGTGGTGCCATTTTCCAATATTAACACATGCTACGCATCTGTTTGTCCATTACATATTTGATATTTTGTTCCCAAATTATCACATATGTGCATTAATCCCTATCCATCGTACATGACAAGTTAATGCGTTGCTGTACATGCGAAACAATGAAGAAGAAAGTGTATACATTTGGACAGTAAAAAAAAAGGAATCAGATATCAGTGTGCTATGAATCATCCGCACATTGGATTACGGTATCATTATTAACCAATACACATAGACATGCAGGAATTTTTGGCACTTTTCATATGATTTCAACCAGTATTTGCAGAAATAGTCCTATACGTATGAAATTAGCAAAAATAACACTTCTGTCATCCTGTCACTGAGCAGCAGCGTACAGTAGCCAACACCTGGGCCATCGAAGCCTGGCTACCAGTTAGCGCCCTCCCTGCCGCCCCACGAGGAGTGGGATGTCAAAAGGGTCTGCGAGATCCAAGAGGAAGAGTGCCGCAACAACGAGTAAACTGAGCGTATACATTGAGGGACAAAAGCTCATCTCCAGACGTGCACGCACAAGGAGCACGAGGCTTGCGAGAGGGAGCGTGAGAGAAAGAGGCAAATGGTAGCCAAGGCAGAAGAGGCGCCGAGGAGCTCAATGTCGAGTTCGCAAGGAAGGGAAAATGACATTGGTCCACGCAGTAGGTCAGATCTCTCCAAATTAATCCCCCGAAGGTCGAATTTTCTTCCATTCAAAAAAGGCTCATATGTATTGTACGAGTATTTTGGTTTGTTGTATCGTGCATGATGATGTTTTTTATGCGCGTAACCAAATCCTGTGCGTCGTGTTATTCCCAGCTTTGTTATAAAGTTTATTTTAGCTCGCAACATCACATCTTGTCGTCTTTTCGCATTCAATTCTCCAAAATGAAATCTCCTTGTTACCATTTTTACCACCAAATCCTAAGGTTCTAAATCCATTAATCAAGTCCAAACTAAATTCAACTATTACCTCGATTCATAACTTACAAACCAACTGCAACCACGCATGCAGCCAATTTCAATCGCTAATTTAATAAGCATCACATATCGATAATTATGATTAAATTAACATGAAATAACATGGCAAATTCATAATACATAAAATTCCCCAAAAAAATTGCACAATTGTGTCGACTGTGTCGAGAGATTGCACATAAAATTTCGTAATTTTTTTAGCTTGTTTGCTATATGTCATAACTACTAAAAATATTATTATCATACAAATGTTTTAGCAATATTCATAGCAGATAAAATTATAAAAAATTATACAATGAAGTACACTATGTCAAGAGGCTGCATATAAATTTTCGTAATATTTTGAACTCATTTATACAAAATTTGAACAAAAAGTACATGAAAAATCATAATTCACCTACCATCCGATAGCGGAGCGGCAGGGAGGGCGCTGCCTGGTGGCTAGGCTTCGATGGCCCAGGTGTCGAGTGCTGGGCGCTGCCGTCCGGTGATGAAGTGGTAAAAA
Organism: Dendrocalamus sinicus; assembly: GCA_036346575.1. Lineage (NCBI taxonomy): Eukaryota > Viridiplantae > Streptophyta > Magnoliopsida > Poales > Poaceae > Dendrocalamus > Dendrocalamus sinicus. The sequence goes on from CM070669.1 coordinate 21,628,942, forward strand.
TATCATTTCTATCAATTCCGCATGCACATGGTTATTTCTACACATATGGACTGAAAATATGCTAAAAATGATTAAAAAAATCTGACATATTGTAGTGAGTTTCATGGACCATATTTGTTCTCAACTCAAAACGCAAGATCCCTCAACAATCACAAATATTTTATTTCTTCACATCGTGTCACCGAGGCCTCAAACTCTGTGGTAGCACAACGGCTTCCTATGCCGCCACGAACGCGTCGTGGCCACTCCACCAGAAATATAGGAATAGACAGTTAGCTCTCTCTTCAATTGTACATGTATTTATGTGATTGAGATCAATGGAAGATTGCGGTTGATTCTACTCAGTTCTACATGGTATCAGTTACCCCCAGATCCTAATTCTTCGCTTCCGCTCTCCTTCCTGTTGTTGCTTGCGCTGCCGACCGTCGCGTTCCGCGCCGCACCCTCCGATGGCGTCTCCCACCCACTCCTTTGGTTCTTCCAACAATGCCACCTCCATCGCCGCTCCTCAGCCCGCTGCTTCGACGGTTGTGAAGGCCGTCAACATTCGGTCGCACGTGCCCATCCTCCTCGACATGGCGGAGCCGAACTACAACCAGTGGCGTTGTTTCTTCGACTCCGTCCTCAGCAAGTTCGGCCTTGACTCCTTGAGGATCATGTGCGCTCCCCACCGCCCCTCGACACACGCGACGCTGAGTGGCGCATGCTCGACCACAGCGTCGTCAACTGGCTCTACACAACCGTCCACAAGGATGTCTTCGACATCGTCCACAAGCCCTACTCGTCGGCGTTCACCATCTGGAATACCATCAAGGGTCTCTTCCGCGACAACGAGCTTCAGTGCGCCGTCTACATCGAGGCCGAGTTTCGCTCACTTCATCAAGGCGATATGACCATCGGGCAATACTGCTCCCGTCTGAAGCAGCTCGCGGATGGCCTCCGCGATGTTGGGCACCCGGTTTCCGAACCAAGTCAGGTCCTCAATCTCCTCCGAGGTCTGAGTCCCAAGTTCTGCCATGTGAAGCCCGTGATCACCTCCAAGTTTTCGCCGCACACCTTCATAAGCACGCGGTCTTATCTGCTGTTTGAGGAGATCCAGCTACAACACAACGACAAGGCCGAGGCGGGCGGCGCTCGTCGCCAGCCACGACTCTTCTGCAGGTACCAGGAACTCCCATTCCTCCAACGACTGGGGCTCCAATCAACGGTCCAAGGGCAAGTCCAAGAAGAAAGGGCGCGGTGGCTCCGGCTCCAGTTCTGCATCTGCCCCGACCCCATCAAACGGCGGCGCCTCCCAGCGCCCTCCTCTGGCCGATGCCTGGGTGCCCAACTACAACCCCAGGACTGGACTTGTGCAAGCCTGGCCCATGCCCTTCCGAGCTCCAGGCGGCGGCCTGCTGGGCCCGCGTCCTCCGTTCCAGCCCCAGCACTCCATGATAGCCCAGTATCCGCCAATGCTTCCCGTCCACGCCGAGAACACAAGCGCAGGTTCTGCCGGCTGTTGGGATCAGTCGACGTTGTACTCTGCCCTGCAGTCCGCCGGCGTCGCCACCACCTCTCCACCGAGCTCGAGCGAGTGGTACCTCGACACAGGTGCGTCCGCCCACATGTCCTCGGCCCCGGGTACCCTCTCTTCCCCTCGCCCTCTACCTTTCTCCTCCTACATCACAGTTGGAAACGGTGCGCGCCTGCCTGTTACGCACACAGCCGCCGCCACCATTCCTACAGCCAGTGCGCCTCTATCTCTAGATGGTGTTCTTGTTTCTCCTCCTTTGATAAAGAATCTCATTTCTGTGCGCAAACTTACTCGTGACAATAACGTTTCCGTTGAATTTGACTCCACTGGCTTCTCTATCAAGGCTCTTCCAACCAGAACGGTGATGCTCCGATGTGAGAGTGCCGGCGAGCTGTACCCACTACGCCCGCCCCAACACCAGTCTCTCACAGCTTCCGCGTCGGTGGATCTATGGCACGCCCATCTTGGCCATCCGGGAGCCTCTTCGTTCTCCAAGCTTCTTCAGCACTTTGATTTCACGTGTAATAAGTCTCTGACGCATGTCTGCACCTCCTGTCAATTGGGCAAACATGTCCGTCACCCTTTTACTTCTTCTACTTCAGTCAGTTACTTTCCTTTCCAAATCCTTCATTCGGATGTCTGGACATCACCGGTTTACAGTAATTCCGGTTACAAATACTATGTTGTTCTTCTTGATGCATTACACACATTATATTTGGACCTTTCCTATTCGCAACAAATCAGAGGTGTTCCCTATCATCCGCTCGTTCTTTGCCTACGTGAAAACTCAGTTTCATCTTCCTGTTCTTGCTCTTCAAACGGACAATGGCCGCGAGTTTGATTCCACAGCGATGCGTCTCTTCCTCGCTACTCAGGGCACTCAATTCCGGCTCTCCTGTCCACACACCTCACAGCAAAATGGGAAGGCTGAGCGTATCCTTCGCACGATCAGCGACTGTGTTCGTACCCTGCTCTTCCACAGCGCAGCTCCGACGACATACTGGGCGGAGGCCTTGAACACGTCCACTTTGCTCCTGAACTGCCGCTCGTGTCGCGCCACTGGTGATCTCACCCCGCACGAGCTGCTGCTTCGTGCGCCGCCTCGCTACGCCGAGCTCCGTGTCTTCGGGTGCCTATGCTTTCCCAACTTATCGGCCACCACGTCGCACAAGCTTTAGCCGCGGTCGACGCCATGCATCTTCCTCGGCTATCCCGGCGATCATCGTGGCTACCGCTGCCTCGACATCGCCACACGTCGTGTCATCACTTCACGGCATGTGGTGTTCGACGAGATGGTGTTCCCCTTCCACGACGGTTCCACCTGCTCCGACCGACGCCCCGTGACGTCCGTTCCGCCTACGCTAGACGGTGACGTGCCGTTCCGTCTCCAACAGCCACGGCATCAACCTGCGACCTCGCCGGTACATGCGACAACGACGCCCTCGACATCGGTACACATGACACCGCCTTCTTCGCCTTCAAGCGCAGCAGCCACGACATCGCCTCGTACTGCACCACCAACGACGGACGCCGCCACAACACCAACTCCTTCGCCCTCGGGTCCACCGCGCCATCAGATGGTGACTCGGGCGAAGACTGGCGTCTTCAAGCTGAACCCTCGGTACGCTCTGTCCACGTCGTCCACTCCTGTCTCACCTGTTCCGACCTCAGTCCGGCAGGCCCTCAAGGATCCCAACTGGCGTGCTGCCATGCAAGCCGAGTTCGACGCCCTCCTCGCCAACAACACCTGGACGCTCACGCCGCGCCCGACGGCGCTCGCATCATCACCAGGAAGTGGGTGTTCAAACACAAGCTGAACGCTGACGGCACGTTGGAAAGATACAAGGCACGCTGGGTCGTGCGTGGGTTTAATCAACGCCCGGGCATTGACTTCGACGAAACATTCTCTCCCGTCGTCAAGCCGGCGACCATTCGGACGGTGCTCACCCTCGTGGCGACGAAGCAGTGGCCTGCGCACCAGCTCGACGTCTCCAACGCGTTCTTGCACGGCAACCTCAACGAGCAAGTGTACCCAAAGCTTACGCATCATGAGAAAAGGAGAACAATCTGCCGCGTACTTATCAAGACCATTTCATTCCAGTCAGTATATACCATATAACAATCTGCCGCGTACTTATCAAGACCATTTCATTCCGGTCAGTATATACCATATCTACACCTAAATCGATACAAAGTATCCATATGTACCGTACCACCTCAATAATGATCAATACCAGCTCGATATCGTCAATACCGGTCATACTGGCCATACCGATGGAATTGATAATACCATTTATTGAACTATATATTATATTTGATAGTACTATTATGTATTTAAAATAATATTATAAGTTATATTTGGTGTACATATAATTAAACAAATATATACTTATAAATATACATATTTGTATTATTATTTTAAATCTGAAATGGTAACGTACCATTCTGAGAACCAAACCAATATGACTTTTGGAATGGTATTGACAAGTATGGTCTGCCGTGGTCAACTCAACCGCATTGTCTCCAGTGGGCTACTATTTCTTGCCCTGCGCCAAGGACTCGGCGATGCCCTTGGAGAGGCAGTACGCAATGGACTGTATGGTGATCATCGGGTTGACGCCGACGGCCGTGGGCAGCAGGCTGCCGTCGCAGACGTACAGCCCCTCGGCCTCCCAGCTCTCGCCGCTGCCGTCGACGGCGCCGTGCTTGGGGCTCGCGCCCATCCGGCAGCTGCCCATCTGGTGCGCCGAGCACAAGAACGCCCACTTATCCGTCCCCGGGTACATGGGGCCCGTCGCGATGGTCACCTCGTCCAGGAACGCCTCCAGGTCCTCGTCGCGCACGCCCTTGCACCGCAGCCGGAGCCCATCGCTGCGGTGCGTGCCCACCTCTGCCGCGCCGGCGGCCACCAGGATGCGCAGCGCGCGGCGCAGGCCGTTGCGGAGCTCCTCGGTGTCATCACGGCTAGGGGTGAAGCGCACGCGGCCCTCCCCGTCCACGAACCCTGCGCCGCGGTCACGGACCAGCGCGAACGCGTGCGAGGTGCGTGCGTACCGGCGCATGCGCTCCTTCATGTCGCGGCCCGACTCCCACGGGACCAACGAGGCGAAGGCGCCTGGCCCGAGCGCCGGCGTCTCGATGATGGTTCGGTCGGTGACACGGTGCATGGTCGTGATGATGCCGCCCTCGTAGCACTTGCCGGTGAGCTGCGGCTCCTGCTTGTTCTCCGGGAAGTAGCCCCACGCCATGGACACCGGGTGGAGGTGCAGGTTCCGCCCGATTTGCCGGTTCTTGAGACCGCTATTGCGCAGCAGCGGCGGCGTCATGAGCGCGCCGCACGCCGAGATGGCCACCTTGGCCTCGATCCGCAGCTTCTTCGTGATGCCATTGCTCAAGCACGTCGCCACAAGGCCCACGCACTTCTTGCTCCGACCGTTCTTGCTGCGGCCTCCGGTGATGGTCTCGAGAATGAAATGCTCGGCCTTGCACCCGGTCAGGATGACCGCGCCGCGCGCAACGGCGTCGACAAGCCACGTCGTGTCGGTGCCGCGCTTGTCGCCGGTTGGGCACCCGAGGTTGCAGCTCCCGCAGTAGTGACCATCCGACGAGTTGCGCGGCACGGCGTCCGCGCGCAGCCCGAGTGCCTCGCAGCCAAGGCGCACCACCTTATTCTGGAACCCCTCCTCCCGGCACCCATCGGTCACGGCGAGCCGGGAGCACACCGCGTCCATTGCCTGCACGTACCCCGGGCTCGCGAACACAGGGAGTCCATGCTCACGCGCCCACTCCTGCATGACCTCCTCCGGCGTGCGGATGCTGGCCGACCAGTTCACTGCAGAGCCGCCGCCGACAGTCGCGCCCGTGAATAAGATAGTCGTCACGTTTGTTGTGCAGAAGATGCCTCCCTTCTCGTAGAGGCGCTCCGTGGACGGGCCCTCGATGGAGCTGTAATCCTCGGCGGCGAAGTAGTCTCCCTTCTCAACAACGACGACCTTGTGCCCCGCGGACGCGAGCACCGCGGCGGCCACGCCGCCGCCGCAGCCTGAACCGACGATGACGGCGTCGCATTGGACCGCGTGGTGCGCGCCCGACGCGTCCGGCTTTACCGCGATGCCCTTGTCCGCGAGTGACCTGAGTAGGGTGGTGTCGTTCAGTTCCCTGGTCTCCACGACGCCATTGTCCAGAGGCCGCCGTGACGTTGTTGCTTCTGTTCGATCTTTCCATTGCTCTTCCACTTCCTGCACGCTGTACCCTATTGCTTTCCAGCATGGATTCTCCGAGTTTTCGTTCATCTGCACGTTGGAAAAGGAGAAAAATTATTTACGAGATCATTGACATAAATTATTTACGAGATCATTGGGTATTCAGATGTCAAAGGGGTGTTTTTTTTTCATTGACAAAATTTTTGGGAGAAATCAGTTGAAAATTTTCGACCGTTGAACGTAGATCGGACGTCTGAGGTCTCTCATCCAACCCTTTCCCTTCCCTCCCTAACCTTAGTAGCTCAAGGCGCTGTTCATCTTGCACACGACCTCTCTTCCACTTAACAGGACCCTCCGTCACTAAATATAGGTTTATTTTGACCTTTTATGGTCCGAATGCAAGATTTTGATCGTTGTTTTTTTTATGATGATGATCATCATGACATGCTATTAAAAATAGGGTACTTTTATGGCACCCAAAACGAATATGGGACATGTATTCTTTTTTATCCGGTGGACCAAATTAATTAAGATTTAGTTATACTACAACTGACATTACTAACATTAAAATCCCGAGATGAGTAAAATTGTAAAAGGAATACGTGATGTAAGAGTAATTTTTATAAGCGCTGCGGCAGTACGTGTACGAGAGACGGGAGCAGTGGCGCAGCGGAATGGGTGAGAGGCTACGGCGACGGTGACGGAAAAATTAATAATATATTCGGAGGAAAAGTCTATAATACCCTTACTAAAGTATATTTATAAAAGAAAATTCTATTATTTCCTCATAAATCAATGGTTTGATTTAATTTCTACTACCAACATCTTATTACCAATACAATATACTGTAAAAATTCCCTAAATACAATGCACAATTTGGAAGTATTTGGCAGGATAGATCAAATGAAATTGTTCTCTTATGGTCAATCTATATGTTTTATCGACATGGTAAATAACATACGCATTTGACAATTTCTTTTTTTTAATTATGTGTTATTGGATATTATTAAAATATTACGACATGTGAGTATTTTTGATAAATCTATTAATATTTCATTTAACAAATTTTAAAACTCTCTAAGAGAACTAAATTTATATCGTGGTACGATACTCTCTAAGAACACATGGAGTATATTAATATTTAAAGCTATAAAGATCTAACCATGCAGATACCAAGGTTACTTATAAGTACCTAGAAGACTGAAGATGTTCTTAACAGACCTTTTTTGGAATGATTGCATTTTTACCATTGTAAAGGACTGTAATTTGCTATATGCCATCCATTTCGGCCAAATTGTTTACATGCGATTGCAAAGAAGAGATATAAGGTTTTTTTGCCACTACTTTTTTTTTTTTTTCTTGAAAGGGCAGAAAGGTCATTTGGCTCCGACCAAACCCGTTGGATCTCGTCAAAATGGCAAATATGCGTATTTTTTCATTTTTTCAGTGGCATGACAGTAGTTAGCAGCTTTGGAGTGACAAACGTGGAAAATCAAGAAACACTGGTGGCAAATATGCAATTCACCTGAATTTTTTCCGTCTGCAATTCTGCATGATGGAATGATGGATGGCCAAGTAGTCTGGGGCTAAGACAAACTAGCTGCGTAAGCGCGTCGCATGCCGCGCTAGCTACCGTGTGGACCGAAATAAAAGAGGCGATAATTCGCAGGGAGCTTAAAAAAATCAAGGACATATGCGTAATTTTGGAAAACCAAAGGCCTTTTTCGTAAAAAACCGAGGACCTGTAAGGACTTATACATAAGTAAATAAGGACCTATATGTAATTTTGAAAAGCTGGGGGCGCTACCCAACAAAGGATACGCAATTTCGGTAAAGTGGAGGGTGCTTTTCGAAAAAAACCTGGCAGGGACCTTTCTGCGATAACGGAGGACCTTTACGTAATTTTAGAAAATACAGGGACTTTTTTTGCAAAAAGGGTGACGTGGCCACGCCCAGTGGCCGGGGAGTCCCCCGGCTATAATATAGGTATTATTAATTGGTCCCATAGTCCTTTTATATCTTCCTAATAATTTCTGTTAGCATATCATAAAAATCTCTATTGATATAAAAAGAGGGTTTATTCGTTCACCCTACACCCCTCCTTTAATCCACGCACCGACGAGTGGGCCATGATGTCAGTGACGGAGTGTCGTCCTCCACCCTCGCTCCTCTCTTCTCCTCGTGCACCGAAATGTGGGCCCATATTGGTCCCACACACGCTTGTAGGCTGCAATCCACTCGACCCAACTACAAGTCTGTTGTATGCAACTACCTTTCCCGTGGCCCCTCTCACAAACACCCAACTGCAAACTACTTTCTCCTCCCATCCCCATCACTTGCATATCCAAATGCAACCGTGGCACACAAGTGCCGCTATCAGCGAAATCAAAAGGCAGGCAAGGAGCTAAAGTTAGCTGACAGGCAGGCGGGCAACAGGATGTTCAAGAAGACTCAATTGGGCATCATTCAAACCATAGCATGTGTCTATGTCACACGGCAGCTTACCGGGCTCTTGGCGAGTGGAGGCAATCTCGGAATCAATGCGGTATCCAGGCACACGTGCGGAGCCTAAGGCGCTAAGCGGAGGGCAGGCTAGCATGGTAGCCTAGTAGAGGGGTAGGTCGGTACTGTTGTTAGCCGCCAATGGATGCTCATGTTGCAACTTTGAGTCTCGGTGATCCAGCAGTTGTAAAGGACTAAGGACTGAGCTCTACAACATGGCGAGCCAACGGGGATAAGCCACGGGTGCTCACTTCGATAGATGACCAGGTGCGATGAGCCATAATTTATGCTTAGGTTGAAGGTCATCTTTTACTATACATGCTGCTAATGAGGGTAAAAATAATACGTTTATGGCTAATGGCATGTCGGAGAAGATGCTCTTCGTTGCTCTAATCATATTGAAAGTCATCTTTAATTTGCAAATTCTAGCTTGATGTTTTTGTTTGTTTGTTAGTTTATGTAAGATAAAAGTTAGTAGACGATCTTCCCTGAAATTGAGGCATGTGCCTAACAAGGAGACCAGGTGATAAGGACTCTAGCAAGGGAGTAGCAATTAGCATGTCATAGGAGAGGATTGTAAATTTTGTCTTTTATTATGTTTTTCTCAATGTCTTAGTGCTTCCGTACTATTTTTATGAAATTTGCATTGATTGATGCCTTGTGGATTGCATATGAATGAAATGATAAATTATGTTCTTACATACAACAAAAGGTATAAAAATTAAGGTTTAGGCATTCTAAAAGTTATGAACATGATTTTCTTATAAAGCTAGACTAGCTTAAAGTAAGTTCATGTCAATAATTGGTTTCAGATAATAAGTTAGAATATTGGCATATTGCAAATAATAGAATTGATGTATGTTTCGTAGAAAGGGTAATATGCTACTGCAACATTGATCCAAACTTGGGAGGCAACTCCTGACTTCTTCCATATATATTTTTCTACTATTTTTACTATAGTATGATAACATCATGCTATCACTTTTTTAAAAAAGAAATCAAGCTATCACCTTGATAGACATTTCCTATGTCTCTCAAACATAAGTTTAGCTGGTACATGCTCGGAGCTTGAGAATGCAAAAGCTAGCATATACACGCAATCTGTGAAATGTACTTTTCTTGCATGTGTTTTTGTGGATGTAATCAGGATGCCACAACACACATTTTCTTGCATGAGCTTGAGAGAGGAGGCCCTGCCTCAGTATCGCTGGACTAATATAAATGGGGAGTTTGTCTATTTTTCTCTCCCCACATCATACATTTCCATGGAAAATTGATGTTTATAGTACGGTTTTGAATTACGTTTGATGGTATATATCACCATCGTTTGATACTCTGTTGCAACGTATGGGCACTTTACTAGTTTAGTACTAATTTGACAAATTGAGTGCTGACACCAAACAATGGCTTGTCCTATGATTGTCACGCACTTAGGGCTGCCACTGGGTACCCAATATCCACACCCAAACCCATACCCATGTTATTTGGATAGGGTATGGGTAGAAGAGCATTACCCATTAGAATCTGGGTATGGTAGAGTAATAACCCGTTACCTGCCACCTACCCTACCCATCAATTTTCTCTTCCCACTATCCTATTCCCACCGATATCTCTCCTCCCATTTCAGACTGAGTCTACTCTCTCCTTCGATGACCACGGTTCCTAGGCCCTTATCTCTCTCCAATGCCGGCTGCTGGTGGCAAGTCTCAGCCGCCGTCACCCCGAACCGCTGCCTTCGGCAAGTCCTCAGCCTCCGTCGCCCCGAGCCATCACCGACGGTCGTCGTTTTGAGTTGCTACCGATCCATCACGACGGTCGCCGTCATGTGCTCTATCGTCACCGACACTAACCGTTTGTGCCGCCATGTGCTCCGTCAGGCTCAGCCGCCCCCTACCGCAGTGATCTAAAGCTACAAGCGAAGATCCACTATGCCGCCGCTGGCTCACTCCGCCATAACCATCGGCGGGGAGCGGCGCCGATCGACTCCGCCGCCATTGGCACAAGTGCTCCGCCACTCCCTCACGTTGTGTCGGCCTCACCGCCGCTAGATGCAACTGCCAATAAGCAAGGTCTCTTTATCTAGTAATCTCCCTCTTTTATCCAATGGGTACCCCAACTCCATTAGGTAATACTCAGCTATTTTGGGTATGCGTAATTTGGCTCCAAATGGGTACGGGCAATTGGTGGGTTTGGGTATGGGCCACCCATACCCTCCCCAAAGGTAGCCCTGCATACACTCCCTACTACCCAAACAGTGGACGGACACGCGATTGTGTCTACCACACAGAAAAGTGATGATATATCATGTGTCATGTACGAATGCTCATGGTAGTTTAAGGGTACCCTTCTGTGCTACGAATGCTCACGGCAGCTAATTCTTTTGATACATTCCAATCCCTCAAGTCTCTTTTAACTGCTTCCTCCCACGTCAATTTTGGTCGACTTCTGCCTCTTCTTACATTTTCAGTACATCTTAAAATTCCACTACATACCGGTGCCTCAGGAGGCTGTCGTTGAAGATGTCCGAACCATCTTAAGCGATGTTGGACAAGCTTCTCTTCAATTGGTGCTACCCCCACCCTATCACGTATATCATCATTGCGGATGTGATCCCGCCTTGTATGACCACAGATCCATCGCAGCATCATCATCTCCACTACACTCATTTTCTGTATATGTTGTTTGTTAGTCGTCCAACATTCTGCTCCATATAGCATTACGGGTCTGATCGCCATCCTATAGAACTTACCCTTTAATTTTTGAGGGACTTTTTTGTCACACAGGATACTAGATGCTTGGCGCCATTTTACCCACCCACTCTTATCATATGGCTCACGTCTCTATCAATCTCACCGTCCCACTGTAGCATCGATCCTAAATAACGAAACGTATCCTTCTTAGGCGCTACTTGTCCATCCAATTTAAAGAGTGTCTACTATAATTAATTTGTAGACCACATCTTAAAAAAGTATTTTATTTAAAAACTATTTAGAAAACCAAATCATAAAACCTAAAAGGGCAGAGCTAACTTTTTTTAGAAATCACCGTAATACCAAATGGGCCTTAGCTCTGAGCTGTGTCTGACGTGAGCACGATGAAGCTACTGTGAATCAGCAGTAGCAGCGAATCAATCGAGCGAGCATTGTATGATTGTATCTAGGCTTGCAAGACGTACGCTTGTATGAGTTCTGAGCTTGCATGTCCCTCTCATCGAGCAGCCCTATCAAGGTCGGCTCATTTGGGTTCGGATTTCGTTGCTTTCGGCTTATTTTTTTTATTTTTAAATTTCATAATTTTTCTTTTTTGTTTATTTTGAGCTTTTTTGCCGGTTCTTTTTTTCATATTTGTTTGCATTATATGTGATCGGCTAATCTATTTTTTCTCTTTTTAATTTTTTTAAATTTAATTATACTAAATAAATCACTATCAGTTACAGTGTAATTTCAGTCAGTGAAAATTCAGCCATCAGCCACCAAAATTCGACCCAACCGAGCACCACCTAATTCCGATGCCTCTTATTTTCAGTCTATAAAAGCTATTTTTTGTTTTTCTATAATAATTAGCTTTTAAACGAGGTAACTTTTAAGATAGAGTCTACAAGCTAATTATACTCACACGCAAATAACTTCATTTATATCAGTTAAAACCACACACGAGTTTCGATTACTTTGTATTCTCTCACAAACAGCCTACCATTCTTATGATTTCTGTGGCGGAGGTCCTTGGATGGCCATGTTACAACCAGGATATTTCTGGTTTTGTGTGTGTGTGTTTGGCATCATGAAGTCATGAGCATGATTTCTGCGTTGGTCTCTTTAGCCTTACCCCATGTGTTCGGTTCGACGCCCAAAGCAGGGACCAGAAGCACACGATACTGTTTGGAATTGTGACCAACATGGACATGCCAGCTATCACCATGCTGCCAACGTAAGACGCTCTGTTTCTCCGCTTTTTTGGGAGAAGTTAAATTGTAAATAGAGCGGTTTTTAAATTGATTTCTATAAATTTTTTATAAGAGTAACGATAGGAGTTATTTTAAAATGAAGTGATTTCTCAATACAAATATCTTTTACTCTTAATAGCTCTCTAATCAGACAAAAGTTATAGCTAAAAGAAAATGATTTTGCTATTGCACAATTAACTGAATTTTTTTTTATCTCTCGAGTCACCTAAAATTGCAGTGTACTAATTCCTTCTGATCTAAAGTTATACTCTTAGTTATCTAAAATTACAGTATAAAAAAGTGATTGAAGATAATAAAAAAACAATGTATATACAATAGTCACTTCCGAAAGAAAAAAAGACACGGCACTTTTAACGGGCTAAGAGAGATCACACACAAAGTACCATCGATAGATCTCACACACAAGCCTGTCGTACGTACCGTCGTGTAGAAGGCGAAGTGGGAGATGATCTTCACGACGGCGACGGCGATCCTGAGCGGGAAGAGCCACCGCGCCCGGTTCCACCGCTTGAGCGCCTCCTCCCGCCGCTCCACGGGCATGTCGGCGAACCGGCGGACGTAGGGGAGCTCGCCGGAAACGCATAGCCGGCCGCACAGCGCCAGCGTGCCGGCCCTCGTGCTCAGGGCCCAGAGCACGACGCGCACCAGCGCCACCGCTTCCCACACGCACCGGGTGACCGTCAGCTCCGCCACCTACGTACGGTGAAAATTAAGAGCTTTTTATATCACACGAGGAATCGAATTGTGATCGATTGACTATAATAATGGTTTGGTGCCATTCAGTTTTGTTTGGTACCTGTAGCAGAAATGCTTTGCTAATGCATAAACATGACGTTAATAGACGACGCATTTGGTCGAATCCGAAAACTAACTGATACTGATATGCTCTCGGTTAAATCAGCAAAAACAGACGGACACAAAAGAGAGAAGTTGGCAGCTAGCTATCCAAACTTAGTAGTGACAAAATCAACTGGATGCACTTTTCATGTTTCGGTGTACAACATGGAAATTACTAAATCAATCCTCAAATGTAATTTTATAATTAACCGTACCATTGTCAATTTTTGGGTAGTTTTCCATAACGTTATAACTAAAAATAAGAAGCTCGGTACAACTTAATTTCAAACTAAACAAAACATGAACCTTGAAAAAGGAAACTAAACAAGCATAAAAACTTCTGCAGAAAATTCAAGACATGGAAAAAGTGAGAGAAAAATCAAGAGCAGCGTGACAACACCTACCTGTCAGTACACCATCCAAGCTAGAACGCTAGAACCACACGTAGGTAGGTACGAATCGTTGTCGATCGATGTGCTCACCTCGTCGGGGACGGTGGAGTCGGCGCCGGAGGCGAGGTAGAACCGCTCGAGGTCCTTTCCGCCGTGCGGGTCCCCTCGGCAGTCGTCGCCGTCGCCGTCGCCGTGGAGGCCCTCCTCCGGCGGCAGCGACGGGATGAGCGCGCCGCACATGGCCCGGAGCGCGTCCATCTCCGCCGGGCGCAGCCCGTGCGTGTACTTGTCCCGCCTCAGCCCCCGCAGCAGCGGGTGCCCCGCCCTCCTCGTCGCTGCCTTCTCCTTCCTCTGATCCTCCTCCCGCGCCGCCATCACCGACGAGTAGTGGTTCTTTTGTCTTTGTGTAACGACGACGAGCGAGCTGCGTGTGCTAGCGCGCGCGGGCATATATAGAACTCTGGCTCTGCGCATTCATTTGCAGGCAGCGACGACTATACAGCTAAGTGGTGTTTTCATGTCCCATCTCGTTATTTAAGACTGCTCACCAACTAACCCTGGCAGAACCTGGAGGCCATGGATTCATGGGCCGTGACGTGCTTGGCATGCTACTGGCCTAGTGCTGCTCAAAGGCTGGCCTGTGGAGTACTATCCAGCTAACAAAGTGAGGCCATGTTTGGAGCGCTGGATTGCAACAGGAATCATGTAGGGCATGCAACTTCGTTTACACGCAAAGCCTTGTACGAGACCTTCACGAAAGCAAAACACCCCTCTTTCTCAAGTTGAACATTGTCTTTCCCAAGTTGAATAGTTAGAGATACTTGTTAGAAGTCTTTTAAAGGATTGGCTTTGGCCGGCGTTTCAGAAAATGGACCTCTATTCTATTTGGCACCGCTACCTCTAGAAACCTCCTAAATGGTATACCGGTAGAAAACTTTCACGAAAAAAGAGGGTTCATCAAGAAGATCTGCTATCTATAATGTTGTTCATCTTGGCGATCAACCCCCTACAATGACCCTTGATCTCACAACCCAACACAATATCCTCACTCTGATTCGTAATTGAGGACCCCCCCCCTTTATGCAGATGACGCAGCCATCTTCATCAACCTCATCTAGAACAAGCTCCAGATAGTCCAACATATACAAACTTCTTTTGGTTGAGCATCGGGTTTAGTCACCAATTTCAAGAAAAGTATGGTTCATCCAATCAGATGTGACTACCTTGACATTGACGCCCTCTTCCAATCCTTCTCAGGAGTACGTTTGGACTTCCCATGTCGCTATTTGGACTTGCATGCTTCACATATGTCACCTGAAGAAACTCCACGTCTTGCCTCTTTTAGAGAAAGGTTGGTATGAAGTTGCTTGGATGGAAAGGAAAGCTCTTATCCCTAGCCGGAAGACTCACCTTAGTCAACTCGTCATGTCATCCGTCCCCACTTATCACCTAACGGTCCTCCCTCTCCCAACTTGGGCTAGAAAAATGTTAGATAAAATAAAAAGGTCTGTCCTCTGGAAAGGAAAAGAAGAGACGAATGGAGAGCACTACTTGGTTAACTAGAAAAAGGCTTGTAGGCCAAAAACACTCAGAGGACTTAGTGTCATCAATCTGCAAAGATTTGGGAGAGCTCTTCGCTTACGTTGGCTATGGTATGGATGGACGAACTTCTCCAAGCCTTGAGTTGGCACACTAGTGCTCTGTGATGCTATAGATCACCTCTTGTTTAATGCTTCCATGATAATAATCATCAGCAATGGAGAGAAGATTAGTTTCTGACACAACAGATGGTTAGAGGGAGAGGCCCCAAAGAACCTAGCCCTCCAAGGATGGCCCTACCAACAAACTTGCACTCTGTGCCATTCACATCAGGAAACTGGTGTTCAACTTTGGCTCCACTACCCCTTCGTAGCTGAGATGTGGGCTTGAGTCCTTGCTTTCATTAACAGTGACATCCTCCAACATGTCAAACCTACAAACTTCACATCCATCCTAGACTGGTGGTAGCAAACTTCAAGCACTTCCAACAAACAGAGAAGGGATTTTAATGGCCTGGCTATTTACACCATGTGGAACATCTGGAAAGAAAAGGAATAGACAGGCATTCAAAAATAAATTCGACCTTGCATAGCAGGTGGCAAACAGAGCAATTGAGGACATCTAGAAAAGAAAAAAGCCTTCCACCGGAGTTGATATCCTTACGTCTCTTGTGTTTTTCATCAGAGCTCACTCCTTGCGCAATACGTTAGGCTTGTGCCCCTTTCTGCCTTTTGTCTCTTGAGCTCATGATATGTAGCACCTTGTTATGTAAGCCAGTACCACAGCACGATCTTGCTGTACATTTTCATTCTCTTTTCCTCTTAATTAAATGGTAGAACTCTTGCCTCTATTTGAAAAAAATATCATGTAGGAATTTCTGTATTCCAGCCAAATGGTGTATAGTCAACCTAGTATGGCATATGTGCCTTGTCTTGTGATGCATGACCTTTCGGTTGGTGAGCCTTGATTTTCAGTTTATAGCTTATGATTTTTTTAACAAACAATCAGTATAGTTTCTCCGTCATCTTTTCGAAGTGACTTATTGGGGCAGCTTTTTCGAAACTGCTTATCAACTATCAACATTCGGTACTTTTGCATAACTTTTCGCGCTAGAACCAAAAATTATTAGTCACAATCATAAGCTATAAACCGTAACAAAAAAAAAAGATCCACCTAGAGACAATATGATAAGCAACTATGTTCTTTCAGAAAAGAAATTCATATATTCCTAACATACCCACAGAATAGTTTTGTGAGTTAAAATTTGACTACGGGGAATCGTCTGTTGGCTGTTAGGGTTCAATTACATATGTCCATCTTTAGTACACACGAGTGCACCTATCCGTGAGAGAACACGGTTTGCTATAAAAACTAGCAACAGTTAAAAACAACATTACAGGGAGTCAACGGCCAACGGGGAGTGAATATCCTTTGATGTGGTTAAACAGGGAGTACACCAATTATGAGGCGATTAGTTAGTATGAAAAGATGGGCGGTCTTCAGAGTTCAGATTGACACCTTTTTTCTGCTTTAAAGACCGGCAAAAAATTATTAACTTCTTTCTAATTGAAAATTTTCCCCACTTTTCCACGCCTCTCGAATATATCCGTGTATGATGAGCAGTAGACAGTGAAATTTAAAGATATGTGCATAAAATGCAACGTATATACATAGGCACTCCTCATGTTTAAAGTTTTGTAAGTTTTTAGAAGAGGACTGCGATTGTTTACATGCATATGCATTGCTACCGAAATTAAATGTCCGTCGGTCTTATCTTAGATGTAACGCAGCACAGCTATCAAAATAAATACCTTGTTGCCGTCCTCTTGGTGAAAAAAAAGACACTTATGTCGACACAGTTCGTCCAGCTAGGTGCTTAAGATTTTTTGCCCGTGATTTGGGAACAACTAATTACTTTCACAATTTTAAGACTAAAATAATATACCAACGCCGCTAGATCACGTCAAGACACAATAATTTCATCTATAACCCAACTAATATGTAGTTCGTGAGAGTCAAATACTGCTCAATAAATCCTTAAATAACTCACGTACTATGTGGTAGCCTTTCGCGGGGAAAAAGCATGGTGTCACGCCACTTAGGTCATATTTCAAATAGTTTCTGCCTTTTAATTTTAAAAGTTGATTTTTAAATGAAGTGATTTTTTAAAGTGGTTTATATAAGCTATTTGTAGAAGTCACTACAGGAGCCATTTTGAATGGAATGGTCTTGTAACGCGTGTATCTCTTACTCCTTCAATGTCTCTCGTAATTAGCCACAAATCAAAAGTCACAACACTTTTGAAAAGGCCTTAAACTAGCCAACAGTTCACATTTACCCAATTAAGGTCATCTCCAATATTTTCTTGTAGTTTGTGGGGTTAAATTACAAATAATTTTATGCCTAGATGCAAAGGAAACATGATTAGGACAAAGTTTGTTAGAATTGATTTAGGGATTGAAAATCGGTTGAATAGTAAATATATGATAATTTATAGGAATTGGTAAGACTGATATTTATTTGAGTTTACAGCCATCTACAATAAGAAGCTTGTTTAACTGGCTTTTGTGTCAGATTGAGCAATTTAGCTCTCGGCCTATATTTAAAGGCTGCCATTTTCCCAACCAAAACCTTTATTCTTGAATTGTTTTCCATCAAATTTCTGCAAAATTACTGTGAAATTTCCACGAGCCAAATAAGTGCATAAATTTCAAAATATAATCTTCAGTGCATTGAGCTATCTGCAGGGTCTCATCAAGTAGATTGATTTCAGCACAGAGCTTACTTTATCATTTCATCTTAATGGGTATCAGAATTCAGAAGTTACAGTGCTCTTTCTGTCAGTATCATGGAAGAGCATTCTGCTACATAACCGAAGTGGCCAAGGATATCGCTTAAACGCTTCTGTGTGTGAGTTCCGCAACGAATTCGTCACTAAGGAACTGATGGCAGACTAAACATTTGTAACAGCCCAAATTTGGGGCAACTCAAAACTTTTGAATGAATTTGCCTTTTGGCTCTTTTTCAATTATGTTTTGCATTGGAAATTGAATTAAAAATAAAATTCAAAGTTGGAATTCAAATTATAACTAAATTCAAATTGAGTGCAAATTCAAAATCAAATATGAATTGAAATTCAAAAATCATGTCCCAAAATAAATTTTAATCCGAAAATTAGTTTTGGGCCTGGCTCTTTTCTTTTTCCTCTCTTTACTTCTTTCCAGCCCAGTGCTTTTGGCCCATTCGGCATGCTGGCCTACTTCCCCCTCTCTCTTCTCCTTCTCACTGGCCCAACCACACGCCCGGTCTGCTCCGCTCGCTCGCTTGCCTCACTCTGGCCACACTCGGCTCTGCATTGACCATGCTCCGCGCTGCATCTACCGTGCCCTCGCGTCACTACTAACTCTATTGACGCCTCGCACGCATCGCCCCTGCCATGCCCATGTTGTGCCCTGTACAGCCCCGTCGCATCGTGAGCACAACGCCAACGTCAAGCACACGCGTCCTCGGCCACGCTAGGCCCGCTCCTCACTTGCCCAGCTTAGCAATCGCATCGCTGTATGCGCTCCACTTATCTCGCTGCCTCACTGCTTGTGCCTCATCTGCTCCCACGTCACTTGCTACGCTCCTGCCCTGCTTAGTCATGTCGCAGCAATCGATCGCGCTGGAGTCAAAAGTTGCGCCAACAACCCGCCACACCTGCTCCACCTCATCTTGCCGCCTTGTCACGTGCGCCGCCGCCCCATCGCATCATGCCAGTGCCTCACCGACCATGTTGTACCTACTTCCACGTCTGCGCCCACACCTCTCTGCTGACCGCCGCACCATGACACGCGCCGGAGCTCGTCACTCGGTTATAAAAGCTGCCTCGAGCCTTCTCTTGTCTTCCCAAACCTCCCTCTCTACTCTCCTTCGCTCAATTGAGCCCTCATCTGTGGAAACTCGGCGACATCATCATCTTCTTCTCCTCCAGCCAAAATCGCACCCTCCACCGACATCTCCCCTCCAGTGAGCCATCGTCCGATTCCTCACATTTGGAGCATCCCTTTAACTCCCTCTCACTTCGCCCTTGCCCAATTTTGGCAGTCATTGTCCCCACTCGTTGTTGCCATTAGAGCCGCCGTGCCACCTCAGGTGAACACTGCCAGACCTCCTTGGACCACCTCCTCCCTTGTCATCCTTACTGGTGAGTCCCCGATGGCTTGTAGATGCTCATCGTTCCTTGGTTTAAGCTCTCTGTGCCGTGAGAATCCCGATTGCCATGGTGGCCGAGCTCGTCGTCATTGTGGTTCACTGCCCGTAGGACCACCATGGTCCTGACAACCCATTTGGGAGTTGCTAGTGCTTGTTGTCACTTGCCTTGTCGACGACGAGCATAGCAACAACGCCTCCTTTATGAGCAGAGGGGTACTTTAGATCAGTAATTAATTAGGACTATGATTAATTAGGGTTAATGATGTTCATTAGTTTAAATTAATTAGCCACCAACAAGTGGGTCTAAATCATTATAAATCTCATTAAAGCCGGTTTAAAGACGTGAGTCACTAAAATGCGGGCCCATCACTGTGCCTGGGTCCACTTGTTAGTCACTATTCTCTTTTATTTAAAGAAAATAATTTGAAAAGAAATTAAAAATCCTAAGTGTCCCACTTGACAGTCATTGTTTCATTTTTCTTAAGAAAAACAATTCAAAAAATAAAATTAAAACTAGCTGGCCCCACATGTTAACCTCTGATGTGTTTTCAAATAGGAAATAAATCAAAAAATAATTAAAACTGCGAGGCCCAGCTATCAGTGACACAGTCTCTCGTCTGTTTATTTTTAGGAATTTTTCTGAATTTAAATTTTGGAAGGACCATTCTCTCTCGTTTTAAATTCAAATTAAATGAAACTTTTTTAAACTAATGTAAAATTAGGATCTTTCTATTGTGGTAAAACCGTGAATTTGGGAGTTCATTTACATTTTTATTGGATTTATTTGCCTTTCTTTGGTGTCTATTCATTTCTTGTCGTAATCGCTCGTTTAGACTATGAAGACTAGGAGGAGCAACAGTTTGAGCCCAACCAAGACCCTTAAGACCAACAAGCTTATGAGCAAGTCAAGTCAAATATTTTGATCATTTTGAATGCAAGTTATGTTAATTCAAATTATTAAATTTGTTTTAATATATTATGCAAACTATATTCATATTAAGCTCATAATTAAGTCCTAAATAATAATTATGCTACTACATCCCACTCTTTGACTTTGGACATAAAATCTTGTCACAATAGAATTAATGATAAACATGATAGTGATATATTTGTATCTAAGCGCTATGCTTAGTCTTATTTAGATACTCTGGGGCATTAAATTGCACTGATATCATTTCAAACATGAAAACTTGTATTCGGGCACTCATTGGATGGAAATAGCTGGTAATTGAATTGAAAAGATATTTTGGATCCCAAAGCTGTAAACTTGCTTAAATATCTAGGCGGATGGTAAGAGGGGCTAGTGTGGATGGAGCACGAGAGTGTGGTTTATTATAGAGCCATCCAGATAGTTTCAAGGACTGAATTTTTTGATGCTTTTCAATGTAAAATAATGCAATCATAAGTCTACAATAAGTACGACCTGGCTAATTAATTTGTATTGACTTAGCACGAGTTGCGCCTCTGGTTGAACATAGATTGAGAGCTGGATGTAAGCCTCCATGCAACACAAGAGGGGACCTCTGTAGTGGGTGGATATAACACCACAGCGGTGGAAACCTTTGCTGGTGTAGTCTTGTTGGTAAGATGCATTGTAAAGATCCTGTGGAGATCTTCTTGATCTGCACATCTAAGAAAATATGTGAAATATAATAAGTTGGTTATATCTTGTAGGTAAAATGTGTGACCTCTGTAGAGTGAAAATTGTTCAAACAGTCGTACCCACGGTCATGGGCGGGCATAGGAACTTATTTGAGTTAGCGACTATTTTACAAAAGAAAACTTGTGGGTGGGATGAAAAACACGATGGGTGGATATAATCCTGAGTTGATTTCCTCTGGGTAGATTGAACCTTGGTAACAAACTAGCATATGGTGAATGGAACCTACACTTCTATTATTACTACATACTTTCACATTTTTTTAGAAAATAGGTTTAGTTAAAAATGCTAAGTCTTAAGAATTTTACTTATTGTAAATTTCAACTACGTCATTTAGCAAATAAAATAATCCGAGCCTTCCTTTATTAGGTCATGTATCTATATTCTTGTATTTTGTGTGTTGACTCATGGAGCATGGTTATTGTACTCCTTCTCTCTCACTAAATTAACTCAGAACCTACAGATCATGACCACTACGCCTACCACGCCATTCTAGGACCAGACAGAGGAGGAGATAGTGGAGATTAGGACGTTTTCTAGTTACTTAGTCCTTACCTTTAATAGACAGACTTTGATGGTAATTGTATGCATATTTATGATCCAAACTATTGCAAAGGAACAAAGCATTCTTTACCCCCAGTCGTTTGTGTGGGACAAGGTGTGGCCTCACATTTTGTTGTTTGCTTCTGCTTTCATTTTCTTTAACGTAGCATTTGACCTAATTGGCCTATTATGTAAACTCTACCAAATATGAATTATTGAATTCGGTTATGTAATATTAATGTTGGTGTGATTTATGTGATATATGTGTTTTATTCAACAATGTAACTGTGACAACATTTCACTAATTTAGGAAATAGTATGAAGAATCATGAATGATTCTGAATTGTAAAATTTGGGTCTAACAACATTTCACTGAATTCTACCATGTGACAGCGCACTAAGTTTCACCTCTTCCTGAGTCAGGTAAACTTTGCTTGTTCCTCCTTCCAGGCTTCCACAACCGGTCGAGGCAGACAATTCTATGTGCTGAGCTGAGCAACCGACACAGCATCCTACTGCTGCTAGGGTGGTGGTAACATGCCGTCGTTAGTGCGCATGGCATGTACAGTTCGATCTACTACTCTGGTTTAATTTTGATTTCAACTTAGAAAGCAAGCAACCATTTGTTGGAAATCTCTCAAGATTTCTTACTCTCTCTTTTGTAATTTCTATCTCTCTCAAGAAACAAATACAAACTCACAGGAGACAAAAGACTTACTGCAATTGGCTCATTTATTCCATTTGATTGATATGTTTTAAATAGATACAATTGGCCGCACATGCAGACCACTCACCCACTATTAACGATCATGCGCTTAACACCCAAAATTCCTCTACGATCTGCACGACTCGGTCCTCTAACTACTTATTGACTCAGGCTACAACCACTACTACGACTGTCACTCGATCGATTGCTTCTCTGACTACGACCGCTACTACACAGCCTTACGACCACACATAGTCTTACGACCACTATAGCTCTGACCACTCGAATAATTCGATTGCTACAAACGAGTACTTGAACACGAGTACTTGGACACATGACTTTCAACCACAACCACTCACGACCACACACACGACTACGAGTACTAGCACCTACGACCACACACATGACCACGAGTGCTGGATACTCGTTTACGAACATGAGCACTCAAACACTCGGGGATCCTATACTTGATCATGACTATGGAGTAATCAAACACACTGAGTACTCGTCACACAATTTCACAGTACTCGAACACATGAATACGACCTACAACAAGATTAGTTCCAACAATCAACCCCCTAATCTTGTTGTCATCATTTAACATGTCAACTCACAACGCTGATGACCCACATCATCTTTGTTGCACACATCATCCTTTTCTTCTTGTTGCACACAACAGCATCTTCTTCTTGCCGCATGCAGCAGCCTTCTTCTTCTTGCCGCACGTAGTGGATTTCTTCTAGCAACATCGCACTGCTATCATTGTCGATCTCACACCGACTTCTCCTGGCAACCTCACACCGCCTTCAGCATCACATCGAGACTTTGTCAATGATGGCCTCGGCCATCCACGCTAGCCTTCCATCTCGCATGGAGTCTACCGCCACCAGCGGCTGACCTCCACCTCGCATGGAGCATGCCACTATGCCACCTTTGGCCTCCACTCATGGAGTATGCCACTGCGCCACCTCTGGCCTCCACTCATGGAGTCTGCCACTGCGCC
Source organism: Dendrocalamus sinicus (assembly GCA_036346575.1). NCBI lineage: Eukaryota > Viridiplantae > Streptophyta > Magnoliopsida > Poales > Poaceae > Dendrocalamus > Dendrocalamus sinicus. The sequence goes on from CM070669.1 coordinate 21,652,000, forward strand.
ACCTCTGGCCTCCACTCATGGAGTCTATCGTTGGTGCTCTTGTCATCGCCACACCATGGTGATCACGTAGCCTCCACCGGTGTGCACGTCGTGTGCGAATCTGGCACACCATGTTGGCTTCACCATTGCCACGTGAACCTTCGCCACTGTGCTCCTTACCGCGCGCTACTGTGCATGCTATCACGCCGACCAGTAAGTCATTGCCAGGCAGCTTCTCCTTGCACCTCGCTCCTGGATTTTGAGGCTATGATACCAACTGTTGGAAATCTCTCAAGATTTCTTACTCTCTTTTGTGTTTTCTATCTCTCTTAAGAAACAAATACAAACTCACGAGAGACAAAAAAAGACTTACAACAATTGGCTCATTTATGCCATTCTATCGACATGCTTTAAATAGATACAACCGGCCGCACATGTAGGCCACTCACCCACTAATAACGATCATACGTTTAACTCCTGAAATTCCTCCACGATCCACACAACTCAGTCCTCTAACTACTTATTGACTCAGACTACAACCGCTACTACAACCATCACTCGATCGACTGTTTCTCGTACTATGATCCCTACTGCACAGCCTTACAACCATACACAGTCTTACGACCACTATAGCTATGACCACTGTAGCTCCAACTACTGTAGCTACAACCATTCGAATGCACCAACTACTACAGATGAGTACTCGAACACGAGTACTTGGATACATAACTTTTGACCACAGCCACTCATGACCACACACACGACTACGAGTACTAGCACCCAAGACCACACACACAACCATGAGCGCCGGATACTCGATTGTGACCACGAGCACTCGATTACGACCACGGGCACTCAAACACTCGGGAATCCCTGAACTCAATCACAACTGTAGAGTACTCGAACACACCGAGTACTCATTACATGATTTCACAGTACTCGAACACACAAGTACAACCTAACAAGATTAGTTCCAACACCATTGCCTTCAGTCACCACGACACCAACTACAGTGAACAATTAAAGAAGCCAGGAAGTGCGCGTACACCTACCATCCGATGCCGCTGCTCGCTCGTATGACCGATGAAAGCCACCTATTCCTAACTATTTACGTAGTCTTGTCTCATGTTTTTCTTTTTTGCGAGGACTGCGTGATGCTATATACCGTTAGAATATGGCACGTTATTTGAATATTTTTTTAACAAAATTTATAAGCCTTTTAGTTGAAGTAAGAGGAGCACACAGAAATGAACTGGTTCAAGTCGCGAAAGAGGAAAGAGAAGGAAATGAGATTATTCATAACATTAACTAATTTTAAATTAAGATTGTAAGTTATGATTCTTCCTTCCTACAAGAATTATTGAGTTGGTAAGATGTACGTACTAGAAGAATTATTGAGTTGGTAAGATGTCCGTACTTTTTTTTTCCTTTCAAATAAAGCTGGGCCAATTCTAGTTCGTGTCTACCTAAGATGACCATACTTCTAACAGAGTCGGTGCATGAAAACATCCTGATTTATCATAACAACTTGCACAATATTACAAGTTAACAGACAAATATAGGAAATCCAGAGCAGTCTCTAAAACGTTATGAATTACCACTTAATGTATCTTATACATTTTCTCTGACGTAACAGAGGCTAGTCACGGTGTGCAGTGCACCCAATGCCCATATTGATCTTACGACATTTTCTCCACGCTACACCGTCTACTACTGTATTAGGTCTCTTTCAATGCTATACCCTCATCAGTGTCTATAAAATTTATAAGGATGTCATTAAAAAAAATCTGATATACGCGGGAGTTAAAAAGGTGAAAGAGAGAGATAGTATCACATGCAGAACATCGCTCAAGCAAGAAAACCAAGGAGCGAAGAAGCTGCGAAAATCACACTGGAGCACATGCGATGTCTTCACAAATTTTGTTGAAGACTCGCTTGAACCTGAAGTTGTCCAAGACTCGCTTGAACATGATATTATCCAAGAATCGCCTGAACCTGAAGTTGTCCAAGACTTGCTTGATCCTGATGGTGATGGTACTGAACACAACAATGAAACAGCACCGTGTTGGCCTGATGGTTTTGAGGAGTTACCAGTTGAGTAGCAGGAAAATGCCAAGGTTATGTATAAAAGTTGTATGTCTAGATTCTTTTGAAACAAGAACCTGATGGTTGTCATAATATAGAGAGCTTTTGATGTTTTTTTAGTCACCAAGTTGGAGTAGTACTCCTAGTACATTAAGCTATCATGTTTTGCTATAACTTGATAGCTTCTTATGTCTTCTTATTTGGCATAATGGAATGGTTGTAACTTGAGATTATTTAGTTAAATGAATCGAGTGATTTTCATTTGGTAGAAAGCTCCGCTGTATTTTTTTGTTAGTGGCATCCCCTATGTCTTCGTTAGTGCTTTCTATCCATCAAACCAGTAGTACATATAGAAAGATGCACTTCATTACATCCATGCAGGAATCAAAACAAAAACTTGCAACATTCGCTCAGCAAATTATTCAACGAGCTGTGTCATAGCCTCGCGTACCAATGAAGAATCACAATCGATCTGTAAAGGAAGGTGTCCTTGTCTTTCTAGCATTCTTTTTTCATGTGTGGAATCTTGAATCTATTTTCTCCTCCTACTTTCATGGTCTCCATCATAACAAGAGGCAGTGTCAAGAAAATTCAATTCGACTTGCATACTGAGTGCTCATAGAAGGCCTGCTTCATTATGTAAACAAGGTTAGCTTCAGCTAAACTGACTACAGTATAGCAAATGAAAAAAAGGGACACAATACCTTTTCAACAATTGGAACAAGTTCAGCTGTTGTTTTTGCAGTGCTCTTATACTGAATTGATTGAATAGCACGGAAAAGACCCAAATCTAGGGTATTAAAATTTGATGAATTTGCTGGTTGACAAATGAGACGAATATCAAATCCATCTTGTTTAGCAGCCTCACAAAAAAAATTGATCAGTAGGTACAATATGGGGTCGAGCATTGTCCTGCTGGATAAAGATGGGATTGTTGGCCTCTTCACACGTTCACTTAGATCGAATAGCAGGTAGGACCTTATCAATCATAAAAGTGCGAGTAACTTCCTTTGTAACAGAAGTGATAGGCTTCATTTCCATTGTCCCTGCAACCCAGTTAACACTTGTTCTCTTAGCAGGTTCGTAAGTAACAAGAGGGAAGCACCCAATTTTCCCATCAAAAGTACGATTTCCATCAGAATCAAACCTTGGACGAGCAACAGCACACAAAAACATGATTTTAGGGATAAAGTTCTTGCTTTTAAATGTCTGTGTGGGCTCATCTTCATCAGGAAGCGTATAATATCTCTCTGTTTTTCTTGTAAGATTGAACCATTTTTCATTGATGAAAACAACATCAAATAGTCCCTTAAACATTGGATCATTGGGTATGCTCAATGGGTCAAGCATAGATACACACCATTGTAGCCTAATCTTCTTGTTTTGAGTGACGCCTTATGAGACCTTCCCATCTCATTGTCAGCAGCTTGCCTTTACTCACATGTAAATGGGCACATACATCCTACGTTGCGCGGATACTTCCCAAAACTCACGTACCGGTATCGGATCATCGCATCGGATACGGATACGCCCGATCTGGCGCCGATACGTATCCTGCACGTATCGGTGATTTACTGATTTTTCAAAAAAAGAAAATAATTCCCGATACTTCTCCGATACTGCTCCGATACTTTTCGGATACTTGTAACCTAATTTCCCACCCCACCCCAACAGCACCCCCCCAGATCTAAAATCCCGATCTATTCGGCCCCCCCGCTCCCCGCCTCGCCGCTGGGCGCTGGCGGCGCGGCCGCCGTCGCCGCTTCGCCGCCGCCGCCGGTCGCCGCTCTTCGCCGCCGCCTCGGTCGGCGCGCGCTGCTCGCTCGCCGCTCCCGCCCGGCCGGCTTCGCCCGCCTCGCCGCGCTCGGCCGAAATCGGCCCGCCTCCGCTCGCCGCCGCCTCCGCCGCCTCCGGTCGACGGATCTATTCCCCATCCTCCGGCGCCGCGCTCGCTGCGCCTCCGGCCGTCGCTCGCTGCCGCCTCCGCCGCCGCCTCGCCGCCGCCTCGCCTCGCCGTCACCTCAACATCCGCCGGCCGCCGCCTCCGACCATCGCTCGGCCTGCCGCCTCCGCCTGGCTCTGCTCTGCTGTCGCCGCCGCTGCGCTCTCTTGCGCCGCGCGGCTCTGGCTCTCGCGCTATCTGCGTATGTGCTCTGTGTGTACTGCTATACCGCTATTTTACTGCTATTTAGTATTTAGTTGCTATTTGTTGATTGAATGTCTGAATGTATTGGATGACTCGGAGGGGCGTGATCGATTATTTGTTGTCAATTTGTCATGGCATCCGTGGTGGATTTGGAGTCTCGAGTCGTCGGGTAGCACCGGTACTAGCGCGTGTCCTAGCTCATCCAGTGGAGCTGTCTCGCTAGGAGTATCCTAAATGCTGCTCGTGTGGTACCTCCAAATGACAATGAGCAGAAGCATTGTGGAGGTATGTTGAGTTGCTACAAAAGACGGGAATGGTGCGGGAGGGAACATACGATCTAGATGTAGGTGTGTGATCATATTATCCATGGAGCTACTCAAGAGTTAAAGCACATCTCTTGAAGATAGGAAATTATGGTGTGAAGTTTTGCCCAAAAGTTACAATCGATGTGCTCGCTCAACTTCACGACGAAATTGCTAAGGCGGAGGTAGTGATTGCAGAAGCTTGCCAAAGGAAGTTCCATTGCCTACCAAAGGGTTGAATGTGAGGAAGAGAAGGGGGTTTCAGCTATTGAATCAAGCTTCCATCATGAAGGTCGAGCGACTTGACGCTTTGATTGCTAGGATGTTCTTTACCGCAGGTTAATATCTTTCTACACTAACTAATCCGTGGCTATCTTACAATGTTACATTGTTAATTACATTTAGAAATTAATTTGGATCCCTTTGTTCATTTGTAGGCATACCTTTCAATGTTGCAAGAAATCCTTATTTCAGGAAAGCATTTACCTATGCTGCCAACCACAACTTGGGTGGCTATGCCCCTCCAAGTTACAACAAGTTGAGGACAACTCTTCTTGTGCAAGAGAAGACACATGTGGAGCGAATGTTGCAGCCCATCAAGTCAACGTGGAGCTCAAAAGGTGTTAGTATTGTATCAGATGGGTGGTCCGATGCTCAAAGGCGTCCACTTTTAAATTTCTTGGCCGTAACAGAAGATGGGCCAATGTTTTTAAGAGCAATCAACACTGAAGGTGAAGTCAAGAAAAAGGAGTTCATCGCCGAGAAGATGATAGCTATAATTGAGGAGGTTGGACCGCAGAATGTTGTCCAAGTGATCACTGATAATGCAGTCAACTGCAAAGCCGCAGGGTTGATTATTGAGCAAAAGTACCCCCACATTTTCTGGACCCCATGCGTTGTCCATACTTTGAACCTTGGTTTGAAGAACATATGTGCTCCCAGGGAAATAGGTGATGATGCTTATGAAGAATGCCATTGGATTAGTGAGGTTGCAGCAGATGCTAACATTATAAAGAATTTCATCATGAATCATTCCATGAGGCTGTCTATGTTCAATGAGTTCAGTAAGTTGAAATTTCTTGCCATTGCTGATACGAGATTTGCTTCTACTATTGTGATGCTCAAAAGGTTTCGTTTGATCAAAGAAAATCTTGTGTTGATGGTAGTGAGTGAAAAGTGGAGTACCTATAGGGATGATAATGTGGGGCAAGCACAGTTTGTCAAAGATAAAATTCTGAATGATGTGTGGTGGGATAAAGTGCAATACATCCTTGATTTCACTGAGCCTATTTATTCTATGATACGAGCAGCTGACACTGACAAACCATGCCTTCATTTGATCTATGAGATGTGGGATACAATGATTGAGAAGGTGAAGGCTACAATTTATCGCCATGAAGGGAAAGAATCCCATGAGGAGTCTACTTTTTATAATATTGTGCAAGAGATATTGGTTTCTCGATGGGCAAAAAGCAATACCCCCTTGCATTGCTTGGCACGCTCACTAAATTTGCGTCTTCTTTCAAGGAAATCTGAAGAGTATTACACTGGCCCATCAAAAATGTGGGATATTGGAGGAGATAGTTTCGAATTCTTTGATGGCGGTGCTCAATTCCTTCAACATGCTGACCTCTCACTGGATGAACCGGACCTTGAGAGAGTACTAGAAGATCTTGGGGCGTTGGACTTGTCTCCATCAGATGTTGGACCTTCAGTCCAATCAGATACAACTCCACATGATGAAAGCAACAATTAGACCATATTTGTCTTCTGTCATGTCTTTTATCTAGCTATCTAATTATGTAATAGTTATGGTCTTGTGGACTTATGGACTTATGGTTTGTTGAACTTGATTATGTAATATCAGATTATGTACTAAGTTTATTTCTTGAGTGGTGCTGTCGAATACTTTCTTTACTACCTAACTATCAATCATGATTCATGATTTATGATTCTGCTATTTATTTCATTATTTGTGTACATGTGCTTATCTATTCTGTTATTCTTTGCAGATGGTTCATTATATTAGTCTAACAATTAGGAGGCCAGGAAGGAGAACTGAAGTACCAAGCAAGTTGCTACATGCCTACATCAATATTAAGGTATTCTCGACTTCTCAATTCTTTATAAGAATTCATTAATTTTTTATTTTTATTATTATTATATATACACACGTATCGCCAGATCGGTGTTTTTAGGAAAATGGCGAATCGCGGTATCGCGGTATCGCGTATCCGTATCCGTATCGGGGTATCTGGGTAACATAGCATACATCTTCTAGTGTTGTCGGGTTTGAAAAAGGAATATCACGTAATGCAGATACGTCCGCTTCAACTCTCTTACGACTAGAGTTATTACATGTTTTGCTTACAATATCAACCATAATGCCTTGATCAATACAATCTTTACCTTGTTTCCAAATACGCTAAACTGTATGAATATGTACTGAGAATGATGCAGCAACTTCCCCTGTTACATGGCGCTTCAATCTTCCATTGGTGCTTTTTGCTAGCAAAGCTTGAAATATTTCTCTCCGTTCATCATTGGACAGATAATTATTCCTACCTACCTTCTCGTCAGCATTTGAATCAATCCTAGTGTCCGAAGCATTCTCGTTAGCATCTAGAGTGCCAAAGCTATGACAAAAACCTATATACTCAAATTTAGAAATGTTGTTTCATGACTAAAAAAGTCAAAAGGAATTTCAATACGGTTTCATGACTAAACCGTGTGGTGCGCGTCTGACGCGCCTGGCTTCACGGCGAGGTCCTTGTCCGCGAGCGACCTGAGCAGGGTATTGTCGTTCAGTGACCTGGTCTCCACGACGCCATTGTCCAGTGGCCGCGACGGCGATGGTGCCGCTACAGCTCGATCTTAGCACTGAGCATTAGCACTGGATTGGGTGTATGCTTATGCTCATGGATGTGATCTTGACAATTCAGTGGTGATCATTTGGGCTTTTTTTTTATGGCTTATAGCTGAAAAGCACTGTAGCTGACTGAAAAACACCCATTTTTTGTACGGATAATCCATTTTTTATTCGAAATTACATAAATATACCCGCGGGAAAATTTTTTACAAAAATAGGCTCCAGTCGCCTAATGGTTGGGCGATGGAGCCTTTCATAACCAGACGCGACAGCTGGAAAGTCTACCAACCGTTTGGCGATTAATTGCAGTCGCCCTACCGTTGGGCGACTTTTTTGAAGTTGCCGAACCGTTGGGCGACTGAGATTCAATCGCCCAACGGTTCGCGATGCGGTGGGATATAAAGCGCTCGCGAGAGAAGAGGGATGCTTGCAAGGAGAGAGGAAAGGAGAGGGAGAGGAGAAGAGGAGGGGGAGAGAAAGAGAGGGAGAGGAGGAGAAGAGGAGAGGAAGTGCGCGATTTTCAGGTAATTTTGTTGTATTATATTATTTGTTAGTGTAGAAAATTAGTTTAGAAAATGTAGTTTAGAAATATAGTTTAGAAAATTAGTTTAGAAAATATAGTGTAGAAAATTAGTTTAGAAAATGTAGTGTAGAAAATTAGTTTAGAAAATTAGTTTAGAAAATGTAGTGTAGAAAATTAGTTTAGAAAATGTAGTGTAGAAAATTAGTTTAGAAATTTAGTTTACAAATTAATTTTAGAAATCTAATTTAGAAATTTAATTTTCAAATTTTGTTTAGTAAATATAGTTTTTAATTTTGTATACCATTTATAATGCATTATTGTACAAAATATAGTATTTAAATGTACATATAGAAAATTTAATGTTGCAATTATTGTACAAATTTAGATGTAGAAAATTTAGTGTTGAAATTTAGATGTAGAAAATTTAATGTTGCAATTATTGTACAAATTTAGATGTAGAAAATTTAGTGTTGAAATTTAGACGTAGAAAATTTAATGTTGAAATTATTGTACAAATTTAGATGTAGAAAATTTAGTGTTGAAATTTAGACGTAGAAAATATAATGTTGAAATTATTGTACAAATTTAGATGTAGAAAATGTAATGTAGAAATTATTGTACAAATTTGCAGGTATGACTCGTGCTGGACGTGACTCGGAGTGGCGGTTCGCGCTGTTGGACGAGCACATGGACCGCTCTCAACGCGCTTCCCGTCTAGTCCCGCCACCGGGGAGCACGGACGAGCCGCCTCAGCTGGGAGTGGTCCGGACACGCACACCTCGCGTGGCACGGGACTCGACCCTCGTTCTGCCAGTTTGCACTACTCCGGTGTTTAGTGCGACCGTAAGTTCGTTCCGTGCTGACCTTCACTTTGTTTGCAGGCTGCGGGATGCCGGGCTACTCCCTCTTGCCCGGATGGTGCAGGCCACGGACGAGGATGGAGCCTCTGGCGGGGACGAGGCGGGCGGGGAGCGATCACGACGCTTTCCGTTCGACCGTTCCTCGGCGGCTTTGGTGGACGGCGCGGCTGAGACACACACTTTCCACCTCCCATTCGGGGAGATGACGCCGACCTTGCAGGATGTGTCCCTGCTCCTTGGGCTTCCGATCGCGGGAGACGCTGCCTTCCTACCGGAGGCCCCGGCCGACTGGCGCGCTGACCTGCTCGCCAGATTCCAGGGTGTCGTTCCACCGGCCGCTGACCACCACGTGTTCGGAGAGGCGCAGACCCATGGGCCGACACTGAGGTGGCTCGAGCGATGCAGTGCGTGGTATATAAAATCGATCGTGTCTTCGAAGCTCTTATTTGTGGTATTACGTACTAATAACAACTTTTTTGCATTCAGGTGGAGCGCATGGTTCCGCAGGCAGACGATCAGCAGGTCTCGCGGCACCTGGAGGCGTACATGCTGTGGCTGTTTGGTTGGGTGCTTTTCACCACCAGCCACGGCAACTCGGTGGATGCGTGCCTTATCGCTTATGCGAGGGCGATCGCTGACGGCGAGCCCCACCAGTCGGTGGGATCGGCGATTACCGCGATGTACCGCACGCTGTGCGATGCGTGCACGAGGATCAAGGCGAACTCGATCCTCACGGGCTGTCCCCTGCTACTGCAGTTGTGGTCGTTCGAGCACTTAAGCCTCGGACGACCTGTGCTAGACGACATGGGTCCGTACGGGCCCGAGTTGTATCCAGGGGGAGACATCGACCGGCCGACGATGGGTTCTATCTGGTGCCGTCGTCGAGTAAGTATTATCACAGTCAACTATTTATTTCTTATTGACGATCGTCATTCTAAACAACTTGTCTTTTTGCGAGTGCAGTTCGCGCGCGTGCAGTCACGCGGCGCATCGGGTCTTTGTGGAGCAGCTCGACCACATCACAGCCGACGACGTGTCTTTGGAGCCGTCTGTTGATCTGGCGGTGCAGCCCGTGCTCTGGCGGTCTGTCCTCACTTTCTTTGGCGTGGCCGGCTTCGCTCACCGCGGAAGCTCGTGTACCTCATCACGTGGAGGACTACGCACCCCCGGTGATGCGGCGATTCGAACTCTGGCGGCCAGTTCTGTACGGTCGGAACCATCGCTTCCGCGGCACGTGCATGGGTGAGTGATCGTTTGTGGTAAATATGTACATACTTACTACTATACGCAGGTATCTCACATTACGTAATGGTTCTATACGCAGGCACAGCGCGAAGGGAGTGAAAAGAGGCACGGACTGGTCGTTGAAGATGCAGCCCTGGGTCGATCAGTGGTACGGTGCGCTCGACGACCGCGTGGAGGAGGACCGCCCGTACGACAGCACGGAGTACGCGGGGTACCTTCACTGGTACCAGCCGCAGACTCGTACCAGGCTCGTATATGTGGTAGACCCGCCTGCAACACACTTCGCCGCTCCGACAGACACGTACCCCGCGCACTTCGCGCGCGACGCTCACCTCGCGGTACGTTACATGTCATTTCAAAGATTCCCAAATGGTAATGTCGTTTCGATAATCGAACATTTCATGTCTTTGTGTCCACCGGCGTCGGTTCGCCTATGTGCCGACTCGACACGATCGAGAGGCTCACGGTGGTGCGCGGTGACCCATGAGGAGGCGTTAGCTTTGCGCGTCGGATGCACGAGGGTGTAGGCGTATCGTTAGCCTCTCGTCCCGCACGAGGCTACCGGCGGTCTCCACGCCCACCGCTCCGATCGCTTGTCCACCGATGCCACCCGACCAGCGTGGCACTACTGCGTGCACCGACGTGGACACGTCCTCCACCGCCTCACCCGAGCGGCTAGGGGTTCACTGGGCGGGGCCTCCTACACCGGTTCACTTCACGCCTCCTACGCGGGGTGTACGCCTCCTCCATGGCGCCCGGCTACGGTACGCAGAGGGTCTTATATCGTGTTTATCCGAAGACGACATGCAACGAACTAACGATATTAATATTGCGGTGCTTACCGGCGACGGCGTCTCCCGTGCCGGGGCGATGTGGACCCGCCGCGGAGTGGCTCGGGCGCTTCCAACGCAGCACCGGAGGTTCTCTCTGGCAGTGCCCTCCCGGTGCGAGAGAGCACACAGAGGTGCACTGACTCCACCAAGCGCAGGGCGGGATAGACACCCTCCCGCTCGTTTTACTTTTCGAGCCCGTAACCCGTTGCACCGGAGGAGGGCCAAGCGAGGCCGTATGGGAGGACGCGGGCGCGGTGACGGGGCACACCAGAGTGACGAGTGAGGCATGCTGCAGATGCTATATATGTTATGCATGTAATGAAAAAACATGTGGTATGTTACTCTCAGTCATATTATGAAGTTTATTTAAATTTACATAGTCTATCATCTCTCTCCGCACATAAACTATCTCACTTAACAGTGTATGTATCGATCGTTCTCTACTCAATCTTTCATTAAAAAAATTAAAAAACTTTTTACACATCTACAATATACAATGAACATAAACTTTTATTACAACTTCACCGTATTTTTTACCGGTTCAACGTTACAAAATTCACAAAATCTAAAACAATCACGGGCTACATGCGATCGCTTAACGGGATGGCGACTGCATGCTTGTCGCCTAACGGGACGGCGACTAGACTTAAGTCGCCGAACGGAAGAGCGACTTAATACGATCGCTCTCATCATGCAATGAGATATATTGTGTCGCGATGCGGTTGGGCGAAGGCTCGATCGCCCAACCATTAGGCGACTGGAGCCTATTTTTGTAAAAAAATTTCCCGCGGGTATATTTATGTAATTTCGAATAAAAAATGGATTATCCGTACAAAAAATTCTAAAAAACACTGTAGCTAACAGAGAGTTATTTAGCATAATTAAATTTAAAAAATTAAAAAATATAAAAATATGTTAGCCCATTACGTATAATACAAACAAATACAGGAAAAAAGAACCGGCAAAAAAGCTCAACAAAACGCCAAAAATTCAGAAAAAGACGAAATTTATGAATAGTGAAAAATAAGCCGAAAGCTAAAAGCTGAAGTCAAAACGATCACAGCTATCTTATCTTCTTAAGCAAACATGACACGATCACATCAGTGTTTCATTTATTTAGATTGGTACTTGCTGCAGCACCAAACAGGCCCTAAATATTCTGGTGGTCACTTTTCACAGACTGAGCCAGCAGAGTACTGCCTCTCAAGACCTGAATTTTTCATTGTGTACTATGGAGGGCTAAGTAGACTGTTGAATTGATTGGTCCCATAGCCAAGTTGCTCTCAGAAAAAGCAGAGTCATTTTCAGTTTTTCCCAATGAATTGAGTCTCCACAGAAAAAAGATATAGTTCAGTATTTGACAAACTTAATGCTGACAATTGACAAAGAAATCAGGTCATGTTCAAGAAACTGTCTTATGCAATGTCTAACTACCCAGACACTGATTGGACTAGCGATTGTCTAACAACCCAAAAGAGCGACATGAATTACAAATGTTTAATCAATTCTGAGAAGAGTCTGTCCAGCTATGTTCTAGACAAGATACACTCCTTAGTTCAGGCAACAGAATAGTTTTTCCCCGGGAAACCCGGAGATTGTGCCAAGCTGATTGCGAGTGGGACACTTCAAGATAAAAGCGTGAAACTAGTGTGATACTGAATTCAGTTAGTACTTAGTAGTAGCAAATCAAACGCATTTTGCATCTAGTCTTGCAGTTTGCAGGACAGTTCTGTGAATTCTGGCCACTTGAGGAGAATTCAGAGCGTGCAGGTCCCTCTCACCGAGCTGTTCTATTAACTCCAAGCATCTAACCTCTGACTATGCAGTAAGTGTGGCAATTTAGCATCAACTACTGAATGGAAACTAGTAGTAAGTAGTAGTATTCCATTACTACTTTCAATCTCACCAGTGAAACTTAATGTTGTGTTGGTGCATTTTGCATACTAGTTGGATGCTCGTACGTTGCTACAGATTAAAACATAATCGTAACATTTAAAAAGTGTAATTACAAAATGATAGGGAGCAAAGGAAATACTCTAAAATTAGTCTATCAAACAAGAACACTATAGATCAGTCGCGAAGCTAGGAATAAAATTGAGGCTAAGATGAATCTTTTGTCGGACTAAACTAAATTGACAAAAATATAGTGTTTTACTTTTTACAGAATTTCAAATTCATATAGAAACACACAATTAGAGACAAATAATGCAAAATAAAGAAATATAAAGTAGGTACCTCGAAAGTCGATAATACGAAATGCATACTCAAGAATATATAATTATTCTATCAGGAGTGCAGATTAGCGATAAGTCACCTGTGTATGAAACATATGAAAATTAGTGATATAATAGAAACTTGTGAAAGACAATAAAAATTTAGATCATATAAAACATATCACAAATAAACTAATTTGAATCATAAGATAAATTTGAATCACGGGGAAAATGCATTATACGCGATTTCATGCCTTGGAAGCGGTTTATGATTTTATCATCATCAATACTTTTTATCATCATCAAAAAAAGTTTGAAGCTGATTTCTTAATAAGAACCGATTAGCATCTGTGAAATCATCAGCATAAATCTCAGCAAGTCAAACAAGTTTATCAACATCAAAATTAGAGAAGCAGTCACTTGAATTGCTTGCGAAATAATTACACAAAGTTCGTTTCTCCATTATAGAAAAATCTACAAATAAATTAATTATTGTCATTATAATACTATAAATCTATAAATAAATTATAAAGATTAAACTATTAACTATCTAATATCTATATAAATTAAGAGATCGCTATCGCTGCCCCCGCCCCCCCCATCCCCCATTCCCGTGCGGCTGCCTCCCCCGCACACCTCGTTTCTTCCGCCCTGAGGTCCTCCCCTTCCTCCTCCGCCGTCGCGCCGACCTCGCCTCCTCCCCTCCTCCGTTGCGCGCCGCCTCGCCTCTCTCGCTCCTCCTCCGCCACCGCGCGCCGCGCCTCCTCCTCCTCCTCCGCCACCGCGCGCGCCTCGCCTCCTCCTCCTCCTCCTCCGCCAGCGCTGCTGGCTTCGGTGTAAGGGCGATGCGCAGAAGGCGAGATGCCGAGGGAGTTGAGGCGAGACGAGAGGCGGCCGACCGGGTTGAAGAAGATCCGGTGAGGAGATCGGCGGTGGCGTTGGCGGAAGAGGGCGGCGCGGTGGAGACGGGAGGCCGGATTGAGGAGAAGGTGGCGGGTAGAGGAGAAGAAGGAGAAGGGGAGCTGTGACGGCAGCCGAGATGGGATGCGCTAATGGAGAAGGCGGCGCGGGTGAAGAAGGAGGGGGCACAGGGGCGGCGTGGTGAGTGTGGTGGCGTGACGGCGAGTCGGCGGCCGAAGAGGAGGCGCGGTGGAGGCGAAGTGCGGCGGCGCACGGGAGAAGCGGCGGAAGAGGTGGCGCAGTGGAGACGGGAGGCGCTGGTGGCGCGGATGGGGAGCGGCGAGTAGCGGTGCTGGAGGAAGGAGAAAAGGATGTGGCGCGCCGGTAGAACTGGAGGGGCGCCGCTATGGTGGGAGGTGGCGGGTGAGAAGGCGGAGAAGGAGAAAAGGATTTTATCATCATCAATACTTTTAAAGATCTCTCGCTCAGTGTAGCACACTATCAAGTCATTGAGCCACTCATTCGCTACCTTATTGCGCAAATTTGTTTTGATAATATTCATTGCTAAAAATATTCTCTCAACAGATGCCGTCGCCATCGGAAGTATCAATGTCAACTCAATGAGGCGATATACCAATGGAAAAGTTCTACCTTTTCTTGTTTGAACCATCAATTGAGCAAGTTTTGATATATCATGACATCCATTGAATTCTTCACTTCTTCTAATGTTGAGAATAAAAGTTTGAAGCTGATTTCTTAATAAGAACCGATTAGCATCCGTGAAATCATCAGCATAAATCTCAGCAAGTCAAACAAGTTTATCAACATCAAAATTAGAGAAGCTGTCACTTGAATTGCTTGCGAAATAATTACACAAAGTTCGTTTCTCCATTATAGAAAAATCTACAAATAAATTAATTATTGACATTATAAAACTATAAATCTATAAAGAAATTACAAAGATTATTGACTAAATGGGCTTCAAACCATTTCTTTGGCTCCCTTCTCTCTCTCCACTCCCTACTTGGTCTCTCTCTCTCTGAACGATTCTCCTCCATGCTACCCCTCTGTCGACACCGCTATTCCCCTCTGTGCCACTCTGTGGACTCGCTCTCCTAGCCAGCTCCCTCTCTATCGCGCTCGATCGCCTCCCTCTCATGCCTAGTCACCTCTAATCCGGCCGCTGCCCTCGCCTGATTGGCCATTGTTGGCCACTTCGAGCCTACCTCAGCCGGATTTGGCCCTTAGCACCACGGATTCAACACCGGCCGCAGGGATCCATGCATCCCCTCCACTCCTTCCCTTCTTGGTTTACTTTTAATTTTTGGATTTTACTTGATTCACTCTTTGATTTGAGTTGGTTTTTACTAATGTTGAGGGTGTTGGTAGTGATGGCAGTCAGCTCATCGTGACGGGGCTCGAAGCCTTCCCATGCGCCAGCGCCAGGGAGCACGGGCAACCGTCGGGTGCACACGGAGGCTGGCAGTGATATGCCGCCACCATGGTGTTCTTGCCCACGCCTCACTTCGCCTTCCTCTACAGTCAGTGGCGAATCCAGAATGAAAAATAAGGGTGGGCTAAAAAATTATACATTCTTATGCTAGATCGTAAGTTTTTATAGATTTATTGGTTCTACACTTCGAATAACTAAACTACTTTGTAAGAAACATAGTTTTGTATTCTTATGCAATCAAATTCATAGCTTCATACATGAATAAAAGCAAAGTAAAAAGAGAGATACAACGTAGATACCTCGCTAATAGCAAGTGAATCTCAAAAACATGTAAATATGATTCCGGTAGATAATAATCTGTACATCAAAATAAAAAAAATTAGTAATACAATAGCAAATTCGTTTCTCTATTTTTGCAAACCTATGAATTGAATTTTAATTGAGTATATACATTACGAAATGTCTATATAACTATATTCTAAAGTTAGAGGACTAATTAAGAAATGAATTGTAATTTGCAACTTGCGAACCTAATAAATCTCGGTGTGTCGGTCACTCGGTGTCTCCGGTCTCGGTCAGTCGGTCAGGGGCCAGGGGCGAATATCCAGTCGGTGAGGTTGACATGCGTCATTTTTGCATATATTTAGATGTCATTTTCCCCATTATTTTTCGTATTTTGGGACAATTTATCATCATTTACACGCTTTTATATATTTAATTGCTCGAAATGGACTATTTTACATTTTTTTGTGCTTTTCCACAGGCTGGCACGATCGAGGCGCATAAACAACAAATTTGGCATTTTGGGACTGCTCCTATAGTTGTGTGTGTCGTCACGGATGCGTAGGATCAAACCGCGATGAAATCGGAGCTTTCGGAGGGCCAGAATAGAAGAAATCAATTGGGGGAAGGAGCTAGTTGTAAACCCTAGATTTTACGAGGACTAAATCGCAAATCGCCAAAATCCTCATCTCCTCAAAACCCCCAGCGCCACCAGCAGAGAAAAATGAGCCCGGTCTTCTTGATTCTCTCGGCCTCCCCTTTGCTTCTCTCACCCCCCTCTTCTTCTCCACCCGCGGCGCCGGCGAGGCCGGGCCATACCTCGCCGGCGGCCACGTTTCCACCGCGCCGCCATCTTCCCGCTCCTGCTCTCTTCACAGCACCCGCGCGCCGCCGCACCTCCCTTCATCCCTCCGCCGCTTCTCCTCTTTGCCCCACTTCAGCGCCGCCGCTCCTCTCCTCCGGCCGCCCTTCTTCTCCGCCTTCATCTGCTACTCCACCATCTACCGGCCGTCTCCTCCTTCCCGGTTCAGATCGGCGCCCATCAGCTCGCCTTTGGCCAACCGCACCACCAAGCACCGGGGCGGGGGCTCCCGCCGCGCCCCGCTTCGCACCTCCGACCTCCCGCCCCGCCTCCGGCGTCCCGGGCTCCGCGGTCCCGCCTCGGCGCCTCCGCCTCCCGGCTCGCAGGCGGCGGCGGCGCGACCACGCCCGGCGGCTCGGCTCGCGCCCGCGCGCGGCGCCGCTCGAGCCAGCCGAGCCGCCAGCCGACCAGCGTCCTCGCGACGGCGCGACCCAGCCTCGGCCCTTCCCCGACGTCCCCCCTCTGGATCCGGCGTCCTCCCCGCCTTGGCTCGTCACTCGTCGGCACCTCGCCGCCCCTGTGCCCCCCTCCTTCTTCACCCGCGTCGCCTTCTCCATTAGCGCGTCCCATCTCGGCCGCCGTCACAGCTCCCCTTCTCCTTCTTCTCCTCTACCCGCCACCTTCTCCTCAGTCCGGCCTCCCATCTCCACCGCGCCGCCCTCTTCCGCCAACGCCACCGCCGATCTCCTCACCGGATCTTCTTCAACCCGGTCGGCCGCCCCTGTCTCCGCTTCAACTCCCTCCGGCATCTCGCCCCTCTGCGCCACTGCTCCCTACACCGAGCCCGCGGCGCGGCGGCGGAGGAGGGAGCGGAGGAGGCGAGGGCGACGCGGTGGCGGAGGAGGGAGCGGAGGAGGCGCGGGCGGCGCGGTGGCGGAGAAGGGAGCGGAGGAGGCGAGGGCGGCGCGGCAACGGAGGGAGGGGAGGAGGCGAGGTCGGCGCGACGGCGGAGGAGGGAGGGGAGGACCTCAAGGCGGAAGAAACGAGGTGTGCGGGGGAGGCAGCCGCACGGGAATGGGGGATTGGGGGGCCGGGGGCAGCGATAGCGAACGGGTTTTGGGTGGGACGAGCCACATGTGGGGTCCACATGTGTAGAATTCACCATCACCTTAAACTCCTCCTTTTAAGGAGTAGAGATCGTATAATAAATGTTCTTTGGCTTCCCAGTTGCCAATTTGCCACTGATAATTGATATAAAAAAACCAAAAGAGCACGGTGGGGGACATGATCCTCTATGCTTGAGACGAAATATCAAACTTATGCAGATAATGACAACAACTTAGATCACATTAAGATATCGAAACCCCATCTCATGTGTACAATTTTATTTTTTTTATAAAAAACATGGTTCAGCTGTTTGATTTGTCCTTTGAAAGCCTCATGTTGCCAAAAGGGACAGAAGCACAGGACACTGGTCGGGAGGGCCAATTTTTGGAGGGACCCTGTTCCACCGCCGCTCCGCCGGCATGTCGGCGAACCGGCGGACGAAGGGGAACTCGCCGGCGAGGCACAGCCGGCCGCACAGCAGCAGTGTGCCGACCCTCGTGCTCAGGGCCCATAGCACCACCGACGCCAGCGCCGCCGCCTCCCATATGCACCGTGTCACCATCAGCTCCGCGACCTATTTATTTTTTTAAAAAAAAATACACATTAGCGAAAAGAACCGAAGCCGTTGCTACGGTGACAGCTCACGGGTCGATTTACTAGCGGTGAACGCGACCTTACTGAAGTGGACAACATCAGCCCGATGCTAACTTTACTACGCGATGAAGGCAAGAATGAGCAGTCGTCCGCACGTGAGACCAACATAGCCGCGCGAGATTTGTACGGAGAATTTATTCGCGCGTCCTTAGTGTTAAGCAAGATATTGGCTTTTGCCTTTGTCTTCTAGTTTTAACTTATAAATAATAATAAATTATAGAGAAACACTCGTATATGATTTTATTCAATATAAACAAAGTTGTTATAGTGTATACTATAATAAACTAGCAAACTCTATCTTAAAAAGATATTCTATTTAAACCTTAGTGATTAAACCGAGCGGATTGATTTAATGTCAAGATGAATAACCGAATATAGCAATAGAGAGGGTGAATGATACCTTCTAATTTTTTTTCAAAATATTCAACACTTCTTTACTCTAATAGTTACAAAGCTAACATCTGAAATTTTGGAGAAAAATCAGAAATAGCTTTGTTATAAATGTGGTACTACCGAAAATCGAAAACACCTTTGTTATAACTATAGTACTACCTTTTTTCGATAAACAGTGAAATCAGTCCAAGTTTAAAAACTAAAATTAATGGAATTTTTGATTTGTAGATCCAAATAATATGAAATTTTGCGGAATCTTCTCTAGATTATCAAGAACCTATTCTAACAAATGATCATAAAAATCATGGCCAAAGTTGAGACCTTTTTCAGTTTGAAAGAAAGGTACACCGAAACCGAGCCAAAATCAAAATAGGTGAATACAACTTTCTCATGGGATAATGATGATCAAGAAGGATCTAAACGTATTCTCACACATCACCGCAAGTTAGATCACCGCAGAAACCAAACCAAAAACACTCGGATCAAAAGATGGACCAAAGAGGTCAAAATCAAGTAAAACCATGTTTTCTTGTGAATCTTGCTATCAAAATGGCTAGATGGGTGGATATGTATTTCCAAGAATTATCCCTATCTCTTACACATCCTTGACACAGTAAGATCACCAGAAGGAAAGAAAAGAAATCAAAACCAACAAAAAATCAAACACATCAATCAAAATAAGAGGGATTAAAGAGTTGCACAAAGATTGATGTATTTCTTACTTGAGAAGATAGGTTTCACAGCCACTCCACCTTGGAAGACAAAGAGCACCCAAGGTGCTCACTCTCAAACCCTAACCCTAAACCTAGATAAGAGAGCAAAAGAGATGGGTTGGATGGTTAACTTACATATCTCCATCCTAACCCATTTTTATAGGTGGGCAACCAGACACCTATTTATCTTAGTGGATACTATCCACTATTACAATGGAAGAACTCGTTAACCCCACACACATGGATTTTATTCACACAAGTTCATTTATGCTTGCTTGTTAAAGCGCATAAGTGTGCATTCACTAAATCATTAGCCTTAATCCGTCTTGATCAAACTAACTCCACCTTGACCTAAACCGCTCTCCAACGCATCACCCATGCGCCGCAGTTTTGATCCAAGATTGTTTCTGGTATTTTTGTCAAACTACCAAAAAAACCTTTCCTGACTCGGTCATCACCAACCACTGTAAGCAATCGTCATACTTGCCACGTGTAGGTGCAACACTAGCTTGCCACATGTCGCCAAGTCTATCACGTCCCGATTCCACAGAATCACAACTCACTTGGCGCGTGCAAGCCACATGGCGTCTTCCCGCTGTTCGAACTCGCCTTCAACATTTTCTACTTTTCTTGTGCCATGCTTGAGCTCACTGTCTCACTTGGCATCCTTGATCATTTTGAGCCTCAAATCCTCCACGAGCCTAGCCCTGATTATCGCCGTTGACCACAGTTGACACCCAGTGACCCTACATATCCAAAAATAAAGAAATCATTTCCAGACACAAGTTCTTCACAACTTGACCTATATTAGCCAAGACATGCATCATACAACTTTAATCCAATTATCTAGATCATCCCAACTCAATCCATAACTCAAATCCCAAAACCTTGTTTCCTGGGAAGATCGGTAGTACCGCACTTACTATGCTGGTACTACCGCTCCTCAAACTGGTACAACTGCACCTTGAGATCATCAGTTGAACCTCTCTGAAAAAATGTACCACCGCTTCATCGGTACTACCACCCTATGGTACGATCGCTCTTATACCTGTGATGCTTTCAAGTTTTCTAGGACTTCCAGTTTTCAATCCAAACCAAATATAACCTTTGCAAAAACCACTTAATCACGCCATAAAACTTACAATGATTCATCACAACAATACCTTTACCTTCCCATATGATCCTTCACAAGAACCAGGCGGTCACCTCGTCGGGGATGGCCGAGTCGGCGACAGAGGCGAGATAGAAGCGCTTGAGATTGTTGCCGTCGAGAGGGTCACCGCAGCTACCGCCACCGGCGTCGCCGGGGCCCTCCTCTGCTGGCAGCGACGGGATGAGCGCGTCGCACATGGCCCACAGCGCCTCCATCTGCGTCAGGTGCATCCCGTGCGTGTACTTGTCCCGCCTCCACACTCGTAGCAGCAGGTGTGTAACACCCCCATTTCTGGGGGTATTATGAAACCCTCGCAGCTGCCCAGGACTGTTCAACTGCGAGTACATCCAACGAGTGTATAACATTGCCAACACAAGCTTAAGAGCAAAAGCGAACTTTATTACATTCTAAGGCTAAAAGCCAAGTATCACAGTAGGGTCAACTGCCCTTAGTTACATTACAACAAAAGCTGCCACAGGCACGCCTGAGCGGAGAATGACCCTAATTCCACGTTTCATCAACCTCGTATAGAATCATCTCTTCGTCTTCTCTCGCATCCTCTAAATTTGTTGTTCTGTTTATGTTTTTAACAAGCATGAGTACTACCACTTGTACTCAACAAGTCACACGGAGCTTAATAATAATTTCATGCATGGTATATCAAGAAAAAGGGGAATAAAGTCTATTATTTTATGTGGGTGCAGTTTTAGTTGGAACCATTTGAAAATCTTTAAAATGTACTCCATTAAAGTAAAAGGGGGTTTCAAGCTTGATTATCATTACTCAACATTACCAAACCATTCCAAAACTACTTATGCCTTGATACTGGATTCACCCAATAAACACAGCATCGTTTACCGGAAGCACGGCGTATTCGAATACCATTTGTCATGACTTTGCAAAGCTGCCCTGCTTTACCCACAAGATCCCTTAACTCCCGCGATAGAGTTAAGACAACAAGGATGTTCACTGCTCAATTCTCTATATAGACTCCGCCCAGTAGGTGTTTAATCTCGACAAGCTCGGATGACCCCACGGATCTCGTCCGACTCATCGCAGTCCTACAGTTGTATGGTTAACCACCTCCCATACGGACTCACCCTCTGTCTCCCCCTTTCCAGTTGCAGAGGTTTAATTGAAGTTGAGCAGCTACTAAGCCAGGTTTGACGAAGTCAAGTTTGACTAAGTCAACGCTTGTGGTTGGGCGGTTACTATGTCCGTTACTTAGCATAAGGGTCTAGTCCTTACATTTTAACTGAGGCATCAACCACACACGAACCCAAATTCAGTACACCCTGTACTGCCACCAATCCACAACCAGCCTCCACCCTAGGATAAGGTCTTCGGATCCATCTCTGCGATCCTCTTTTATCCTATTCCTAACTTTCCAAAACTCTAGACCAATACCAAACCTTAATAGTATAAAGATTCAATGTGATTCTACACTACCATGTTATTAATAATATTATATTTTATGTTACTAGGTCTTGTCAAGGTGAATGTGGCCATCAAGTTAAACTGGGCTTTTCGGGTGGTAGGACGTAACTAGTATCATGTCATTCTAAGCATTGATTGTACATAAAGTAACAGTTCACAAATAACATAATGAAAATACAGGTAAATAAATAACTTAGGGAATGTAGGATCAACATGTTCAAAAATATGTGTGACTTGCCTTGCGGATCTTCGATTTCGATTATTTCGTATTTTTCAGTGGGCCAGGTCTGGACTTGAGCTTTTCCCTCCTGCTCTTGGGAAATCTTGACTTCGTAAACTAACACAAAACAAATAAAACAAAGTTAATTCCATGCTCGAAGGAATGAGCGAGGAATAAAGAAAATAAAATAATAAAGAAAATCCAAAAAACTCCATTAAATTGAGGATATTGGGTTATAGGAAGGCTATATGGGGAAATGGGCCTTGGATTTGGGTTGGCGGGCTCGAAACGAATCCGGGGAGTATAAATATGTATTTTTGGGTTTGGGTCCAACACTGTTCATCGGGCTCGAGTACTGTTCCTCGGGCTCGGGTGAGCTGGCTCAGTCGAACCGCATCACTCGGGCTCGAGTCCGACGCAACAGGTGCGGGCGAGGGGGTTCGGCTGGATCAAGTCGATGCGGCTCGGGTCGGGTGCACCGGGCGCGGGCGAACGGCGCGGTCGGGCGCAATGGCACGGGCGAGCGGTCGGGCGCGGTTGGGCGCAGGGGCGGGCTGGCTTGGCCTAGCCAAGTCGAGCGGCGGGGTCGGGGGAACAGTGCTCCGGCATTGTTCTTCTTCCCCAGCCCATTCCCGCGCGCTCGGACAGAGGAATGGGCGGCGAGTGGAGGCGGTGTTAGGGTATTTTGCGACGGCTTTTGGAGGTAGGGTTGGGTTGGGGGCGCTAAGGGGAGTCCATTTTGGGTTGTTGGACGGCCGGCGGAGGCGGCGTTCGCCGGCGGCGAGGTTTTTCCTTTGGCGGCCGTTTTTGAAAGCTAGGGCGATTGGGAGGGTTCTGGGGCAATTGGGCTAGTCCTAGGGCATCAGTGGGGATTGGGTAAGCTAGGGGAAGGGTTGGCCGAAGCTCAAAATGTACAGGTTGGGCTGGCCACGGTGGCCAGTTTTGGAGATGGGGTGGCTCATGGTGCCGGGGAGGAGGGAGGGTTGGGGGCTCAAGGCAATAGCCGGGGAAGGTTTCTAGGGTTATGAGGATGCTAGAAACGGGCGGAATTGGGAATTGGTGGGCCGGAAGAAAGACATTGCATTAGGGCACAGATTTGGGGGTTTTTGGGATTACCGGAGTTGGGAGGGACGGGGGATGCTCGGGGGTGGCCGGTGAGCTTCAGGGATGTCACTGGGGTCTAATGGGAGGGCTGCGGTGGTTTAAATAGCCATGGAATGGCGGTTCACCGAAGAGGGGACGGGGGATATTTGGCGACAGCGGTGAGCTGGAGCTCGGGAAGGCTCGACCGGCTTGGGCATCACGGCCCGGCTGTCGGGGGCTCGGGAATCGACAGAATTACGGGCGGTTGCGGCTATGAGAGGAAGGAGCGAGAAAGCGGCAGAGGCAGGTGGAGGCGGAGGCGAAACGGGGCACGGGAGTGGCGGGAGAGCCTGGCGGCGGCCGACAGCAGTGCGGGTGCATTTAAGGCGTGGTACGACGTCTGACCAAGGGGCAGGAGCGGCGCGCCGCGAACGCGCTGGCGCGAGGAGGCGCGAGCGGCGGCGGCGGCGAGAAAGATCGAGCGACGGGTTTTTGGACACTGCCACGGTGACCGCGGGAAAAATCCTGTTTTCCACCGTTATGACGCCGTGATGGGGAGGGTTAAGGGGTTATTTTGCTTGGAGATTGGTGAGAATTAGGGTAGTGGAGGAGATGGAGCTCAAATCCAAAACAATTCACTTCAAATTTTGATTTTGCAAAAATTTTGGTTGTTTCAAGGTGCCCCTGCCCTGGCCTCCCCCCATCACCGCCGCCGCCTTCTCCTTCTGCCCCTCCACCTACACCGTCGTTACGTACCGCACCTCATAAGAAGATGAACAACTACTACTACTGGTCTACTACTATCTGGATGGATATGTAGATGCTCACAATGGAGAGTATACGGTTCTTGGTGACGTGTGAGCCTGTGAGGTGAGGTTGTGTTGTCTTGGCGCGGCTCAGAGCGGCGTGTGTGTGTAGATATAGAACTTTCGGGAGGCAGCGATGACGAGAGAATTGAAGCGAGAAAGGCTGGCGTGAGGGGTAACAGAACAATTGTGCAAGACAGAGTTTTTTTCGGCTTATAACTTATATTTTCTCTCAAACAAATAAAACAAATTAGCCACCATCAATTACAATATAATTTTTTTACCAGTTCTTTTTCTCATATTCATTTATATTGTCTGTGATATGCTAACCTATTTTTTCTATTTTTAAATATTTTTACATTTAGTTACGTTAAATAAGTCACTATCAGTTACAATATAATTTTAATCATAAACTAATTTATTTTAGCCCAATTGAGCGGCACCTCAATTGCCTGGGACTAGCTTGAGGTAAAACTCCATGTCTGTTGCTTGTTGGCGTTACTATTGACATGAGCTGTGTTGGGTATGCTGTACTCGATCAGTCGATCTGCACGCTTGCTCCATGCGTGCATGCTACCACTGTTCGGGCAGGTCGCGTGCCTGCCTGGCGTCTGCACGTTCCGGCCTGAATTCGGGGGCTCGAACACTGTCGTCACCAGTTCGGCTCAAATGCAGGGCACCCATGTGCAGGCCCATGGCAGCATGCCAGGTGTGTAATCAATCAATTATTTATTTTAAAACCAAATTAAGTACTCAAGTTAATTACGCTATTTATCCGATCCCACACCCTTCCTCTCATCTGACTTATCTCTTGTCTCTCTCCTCGAATGCCGATTCAGTACTCTCGTTTGAAGATCGAATCCAGATTTGCTTCTCGGTTCAGCCATCCCTTACTTCTTCCATCAAAGCCTATGCCTCTATGTCCATGGCAACTGATCTTCCGCTCTATCGACTCGAACACACGGTTAGCTACAAAACTCCTTTACTATGGTGATCTGATGAAGTGATGAACGGCTTGTGCAGCAGCTATCCAAAAGTTCACTCGTTCGATTCTCGTCGGAGGCATTTGTCAAGGTTGGCTTTCTGTGAGCCCTCCGACCACTGTGCCCCAAACCTCGTCGACTTTGTGGATTTCGTCCAAATCCAAAC
This sequence comes from Dendrocalamus sinicus, assembly GCA_036346575.1. Lineage (NCBI taxonomy): Eukaryota > Viridiplantae > Streptophyta > Magnoliopsida > Poales > Poaceae > Dendrocalamus > Dendrocalamus sinicus. Next base: position 21,677,207 of record CM070669.1, read on the forward strand.
TACTAGTACTATCGACCTACGAGGATCTTCACTGCCCTACTAGAAAGCCCATGCTACAAAGTTTAGATCGAATGTCAATGCTGGAGGTCTAATTATATGCGGACATTTTACCTAAACAAAAGTCTATTAGAGAGTTGTTGGTCCATAAAGCCTATTAACTAGTTTAGTCCCATATTATTTATTGAACTATAAAAGGGAATCTCCTCCATTTAGGTGTCAATGGATCGAATACGAATTGAATAGTTCAAATACGGATGCCGGATAAAACAGATAATAAAGATATAATTGACACTCTTTGAGTCTTAATATATCAAATAGTCCGGATACAGATACCGGATAAAATGGACAATTCGGATCTGATTGACACCTTATATAAATGGGCATGGGGCTCTCATTGTACATATAAGCCTACGGGCAGAAAGATCAATAAAAAGAGAAACTTGTGACTACATCTTTATGTTCTTGCCTATTTTTAATTCTTATTTCTGAGTTGAGAGCTTCATTTGTCGACAACGCAACCACAAATATACAACACGTTATCAACATAATAACGCTTTAAAGCTAAGGCTTCCTGGTTCATTACTTTGATCTAAGTTTTCAATTCCAACGATAATGTTTCAATTTAGTATATTAGTTTTTATTGACTACTCATTGCCGCCATCCCGTTGACTAGCCAGGCGCACGCCTCCATGTGCGCGTCGACCGCGCCTTCCGTCGGCAATTTGTCTGTACACCCCCGTGTACACGCCACCACCACCGCCAATTGGGTGCTACCTCTACAACACGTTGTCGGCTAACCAAGCCCACCAGATGAATGTTTGCGCTATCGGGCTACGCCCTAGTTCAGTTTGGGTTCGTTTCTGCAACTAAAAGCCATCAACCGCAGCCAAAAGTTATCAGCCGTAAGTCAAAAGAATATAGCTAGAATCTTACGGGTTTATTTACCAAAGCATTGCCAGGACCAAGTTTTGAAAAAACTTGTCCATGGTATTGGTATGAGAAGACATGAGGAACTGTTGTCTTCGGTAGAAGATATATGACCTTCATATATGTTCATCATTGGAAGAATAGATGTTGTACTCGTTTTCTCTTATTTGAGTTTTGTCTTATTGGGTTTTCTTATTCGAAGGTTTTTAATGAGGTAACATGTGTAATAATAAGAACGTGATCTATGCACTTTTTCTTACCATTTTTTTCACTAGGTTTTCAAAAGGAGTTTTTAATGAGGTATGAGCATGGCATTGGCAAAGTGTCCAAGATAGAGTATTGTATATCGGTTCGAGGCCCGAATATGTGGGGACACTTTACCTAAACGAAAACTCATTAAAGGTTGCTAGCCCATAAGGCTTATTAGCTAGTTTAGTTCTATATTGTTTGTCAAACTATGAAGAGTGACCTCCTCCACTTATATAAAAGGGGGTGGTGGACTCTCATTGTACAAACAAGCCCATAGGCAGAAAGATTAATAAAGAGAGAAGACTGTAACTATGGGCCTGTTCTTTTGGGCTTTTGAAATCGGCTTTTGGCTTCTGCTACAGTACCTAACTTTCAAACGGAGTATTTTTCCAAGACAGGGTCTACAAGTTAAACGATCTACACGTTAAAAGCCCAACATCTGTACTAGCCAAAATCGCAAGTGAGTATCTGTCTCTCCGTAATCTGTACTGTAAATAGCCAAAATTCAAAAAATTCAGCCAAAAGCCATAAGCTGCAGCCGAAAAGAACAGGCCCTATATCTTTTGTGCTCCCATCTACTTTTAATTCTTGTTTGTGAGTTGAGATATTCGTTCGTCGGCAATATGACCACGAATATACAACACTCTATGTTCTTTTCCCTAGGAGTTAATTTGGTGGTGCTCATTTGTGCTAAAAAGCCCTAGTTGGTAGCTTATTTTGCATTATAATGACTGAAAATGCACTGTAACTGTTGGTATATTTTTTAGCACAATTAAATTTTTAAAAAATAAAAGCTATATCATTATGAACAATGAAATGGAATAAGGGGGAAAAAGAAAAGACAAAAAATCCCAAAAAAGCCATATCACCAGAAAAAGACTAAAGTAAAAAAAGTTAGAAGCTGAAGATTAAATGAGAAGGGTGTGAATTCCTACATCCACCACCTGTTTAAGCCTACTTCACGTAGTGGGATGGATGATGCGTGTTTCAGTCTATTAGATTACCAAATTCAGCTAGACTTTAGGGCTGCTCATTTGGGTTTTTTTGTGTGGTTTATGGGTAGCTGGTTTTATTTTGCACTGTAACTGCTGTTAGTTTTTTGGCATAATTAAATTTTAAAAAGTTAAAAATGAAAAAATATGTTAGCTCATAACGGACAATGCAAACGAATATAAAAAAAAGGCAAAAAACTAAAAATCAAAGCGAGCGGGACTGCTTTTGTTGCCTCGTGGGCCACCCAATGTCATCCTCCTTGTAAACTGACGTTTCTTTTGGAATGCCAGTCTGATTATTAGTGCCTTAATTTGCAACACTGTCTAGATGCTCCCTAGCGGCTATTATATAGCCCCGCTCGTTTGGGTTTGGGTTTCTGGCTTACGGTTTATTTTTTACTATTCATAAATTTTGTCTTTTTCTGACTTTTCATATTTTTTGAGCTTTTTTCCGGTTCTTTTTTTCCATATTCGTTTGCATTACATATGCTGGGCTAACCAGTTTTTTCTATTTTAAAAATAGAAAAAACATATTAGACAATGCAAATGAATACGGGAAAAAGAACCAGCAAAAAAGATTAAAAAAGCCAAAAATCAGAAAAAGATGAAATTTATGAATAGAAAAAAGTTAAAAGCTAGAAGCTCAAACTAAAATAAATAGGGCAATAAAAAACAGTTTTTAAAAATCAACATCGGAGCCATAAAAGGAGAAACATTGAAAAAGAGTCAAACGTACTAGATAATTATTGCATCACTTGTAGTTTTACTGTTGGAGTACGGAATACCAGTGGTCGTCATGGGAAAATTCTATTGTATCACCGTTGCACAGCCTAGGATATGTAACAAGCCAACCAGTGTCTGACATGTGGCACAATATGCACTGCAGCACACTGTAGCGCACTGTAGCAGATGTGTTTTTTTTGTTGTTCTCGCATGCTACAATGCGCGCTACAGTACTGATGCAGTGCTACGTGCCACGTGTCAGACGTTGGTTGGCTTGTTACATATCCTGGGCTGTGCAACGGTGATACAATAGAATTTTTCGTCGTCATGCGAGGGAATCTACGAATGATGCATGTACGTACGGTGGGTCAATATGATGAACAATATTAATCCATCTCAACAATAAAGGGCTGCTCCCACTTAGCTTCTGAGTTCAACTGTTGGCTGAAATTACATTGTAGTGGTTGTCAGATTTTTCTGAATCAATCAATTAAAAAATAAAAGAAAAATAAAAACACTATTATATCTTCACGTATAATGTAAAGTAAAATAATAAAAAAATTAAAATTAGAAGTAGACATAAAAAAATGACAAAAAACTAAAATTAGAAGTAGACACATACTAAGTAACTTATAATTTAAAAATCAGAAAATTAGAAAAAATGGGAAACCAAAGTCACTTGGATCGAGACCTAAATTCACAACAGGACTTATGTACCACCATCCATAGAAAGCTTCCTTTCGGCCGCTGCGTATCTAGCTCAGCTACAGTTAGGGGTGAAAACGGGTTGATAGTTTCTGACCGATCCGGATGAAAACGAATACGGATTGTGTCGGATCGGATTTTCTTTGGATAATTCTCTGATCGGAAACAAATACGGATTTTTTTGTCAAAAATAAATACGAATACAGTAGGCCTGATATCCGGCGAATACGAATACGAATACAGATTATCTGGATAATACGGATCCGGATATCCGAGATTTAAGCCCAACATTGCTCAGCCCAAGCTAGCCTCTCTCATCTCCCCTGCCACCAGTCCACTAGCAAATATTTATGTTTATTAAAAATAAATTTATTATTGTCGATAGATTAAAATTTGTACCGATTAAATTGATGTACTACCGTTTAAATCATTCTGATGCAAATTTAAATTCTTAATTAATTTATTAGTCACATGTAAATGGTAGAAATCCATTAAGAATTATTTAGGACTTTAGAAAAAATTATCTGCCATTTGTAGATTTAAAATTTGTACAATGGTATGACTATTGTGGATAAAAATACTTATACTTATTTAGATTTCATTAATGTTTTAACAAGATAAACTATTTATGTGTTTTCATTGATTTTGGATTTATAGTTTAAGGGGTTTTCATATTCCAATAAATATTCGTAACCGTATTCGTTTCGATTCATATTCGCTACGTACTATATTCGATATTATTCATATTTGTATTCGTATCCGAGATATTCGTATTTGCATCCAAAAAAATGAAAACAAATATAATAGAGACATTATTCGTCCGTATTCGATCCGTTTGCATCCTTAGCTACAGTACTGTCAGACACGTCCTAAACTGATGTCTGAATCAGCTGAGCGTTAGGACAACATGTAATGTACTAATGTGTACCCTCGTATTACTCGGGTACTGCCCGTTTCGCTATATTTTTCTACTATTTACTATACACATATATTTAAGAACACCAAATTTAGAAAATAGTTAATGATAAATAATTATATATATATCTATTAAATAATATAACATAACTATCTAACGGTTTACAAAGTATTTAAGTAATGGTAATGAGTGAAAAAAAATTATAATAATTATACTCTATATTTTTTCAATAGATAAATATATTAAAACAGATACTCTTGAGATGATAGATAAATATAGCAAAACAGAGGTTTAGAGCCTTCTTGAAGCGTAGGAATTCTACATAAAACACCTCGATTCTTGCAGCCATTATAAAAACTCCGCGTTCGAAACAGGGTCTTAGCTACACACTCTAAATACATTCCCACGTTGCGCTTGATCTGGACCGTAGATCCGACTACCGCTGTAGTACCCAGCATCTCCTCGATCGCAGCCGATCCGTGTCCCTAAAGCCTATGATTTGAAACATACGAAAAACCATTGATGTTGCTTCCAGTTGCAATTAGGTTTTTGATGCATCCATTTTCTGTGGTCCAGCACTACCGGGGAGGGACAAGGCGTTAGCTGACGGCTGACCGTTAGGTAGCAAGGGCCAAAATGCAGAGCCGTCGATGGATGATGTAGCCATGCAACGACGCCAACGAACTCGTTTAATTGTCCTTATGATTGCTTTGGCACAAATGCACTGGTCAGACAGTTACGTACAACGCCGTCTTTTTCCCCATCTCGGTGCAGTCATTCTTGCAAAAACACCCTCCGGTCGGTGGAGAGACGGGCGTCGCGTCGCCTCGCGAGACGACGGCGTTGTCCCGTGCTCCGAGGCGGAAGCGACGGCGCAGCAGCGGTGTACGGCCTCGTCTCCAAGGAGTCGTCCCCGCGCTCGGATCCCGCGCGGACCCTTGCGTCACCGATGGCGCGCGGGAGATTTCGCGCCCTCCGACTCCGTACCAAATCGCCTCCGCGCCAAATCGTCCTCCTACTCCAAATCTCCCCGCGTCCTCGCTCGCTCGTCATCTCGCTCGGTCCCCATCGAAGGTACCCATCATGTCCCCGCCGGCCGGACTGAGGAAGAGGAAGGGTTCGACGCCGTCCGCGTCCGCCGCCATGGCTGCTGCGGCCCCATCCCCTACCCTCGGCCGTGGCAGCGGATCGGCGACTACGGCCTTCTCCATCGGTGGCAGCGGCTCGGCGAATACGGCGGCCTATTCCCTCGGTCGGGGCAGCATGATTATTTCATCCTCCATGGCTACACTGGAGAACCCCAGTTGGGTCCGAACATGTTATTAGTTGTTCCATCTGATTTTAAGCAGGAATTTTAACGCCCTAGCATCTGATTTTATGACAACCTTCAAAGAATCTTGTTTGCCATACACCTGTTGAATTAATTTCCTTCTATTTCTCTTCAGAGATCTAATTGAGCATTCTTTGTTATATGCAGTTCATCTGGAACTGGATGCTGAAACGAAGATCCGCTGGCAAAAGGTTGGGTTCTAGGATAGCTGTTCTTGGAAATATATTGCCTGTAGCAGGCTTCTTTCGTTGTCTGTGGTGTTCAAAGATTTTAGATGTGCGTCTATCGTGCTTAAAGATGTAGAGCCTCGTGCTTTGCTTTTCTAGATGTTATGTTTTGGAAAATCCTAGTACAACCTTCTTTTGGATTCAATTATTCACTGCACTTTACTGCGCTAGATTTCTACATTCAGACTTTAGCAGGGACATATGATATTTGCTCAAATGATTCACATAACTGTTTAAGGTCCATTCAGATCAGTGAGTTTTATCCATAACTTATATATCCATTCAGATCTTACTTCTGTCTGTTGTCTGCAAACTTGAACAGCAAACTGAAGTTTATATGTCAGGATTAGGGAAAAATGATATAGCCTACAATGATATAGCACAGTAGTATTCTATTTTTCCTAATTCCGTTGGGAAACTATAAAGATCTGCGAACAAAAGGACTTCAAAGTAAGCCTGTAACAATAAGTGTGACCACCCTTGGCTGTGTACAACCTCACCTGCAGATATTTTTTGCAGTAAAAATACTGTGATCACCCTTCAGTTAAAATGTTAGCCACAGCCGTAGAACTTACAGGTGGATCTGAAAATGCTCCAGTGGAAAGAGCAAAGTGAGCAAGTGGCTCTGGATGACGAAGAGCATATGGATGTGTGGAGCTCCCTTCTGAAATTTGATTGTGTTTGTGTGCTTGATGGATATTACTATTTAGGTGTAACCGTGTAAGCCATACCAGTGAAGGACGATGTTGTCTGTCAAGTGTCAACTGCATACAACTTTACTTTTGCTCTGGAGTCTCAGAATTTCTTAATTTAGTTCCATTAGTTTGATCATTGTCTGTCTAGCATAAAGCATATCTCTAAATATGTATTGGATTGCTAATGACAACATATGTATTTTCACAATGTTATTCATCTACTTTTGCAGGGACAACAACCCACATCCCCCTGGTGGATTTTTGAACTCCATCTAAAGGAGTATATACTTTTGCTGTTTGAACTCCATCGATTTCTAAAGGAGTATATACTTTTGCTGTTTGAACTCCATCTATTTCTAAAGGAGTATATACTTTTGCTGTTTGAACTCCATATATGTATATACTTTGCTTGAAAGAACTTTCTTTGTGAATCTGTATGCAGTTGTCCTGTGTGAAAATGGTGTAATCATATTATGTTATATTTGATTTATGAAAAATCCGTTATATTACATTATATATAAATATATAAATATACTATTTATATTGATGGTTCCAAAAAATATTGTAACCATGATCATCTTATTTTTTGTTTGATCTGTTTTGTATCAATAAGCATCACAATGGTTTACATGAATAATATTTACACTTGATCGTAACTACATGCAAGCATTAAACAATCAATAGACAGCCAAACAGACAGCCCACTGTACACGCCGTCTGTTTAGTCGTCTGTTTATCATGTGACATCACTATACAGACAACCCTCTGTCTGTGGGTTGTACATGCCCTAACTCTTAGAGCAAATCCAATAATAGAGTCAAGTGTTTGGCTATAAGTCAAGTTATAAAAGCCAAGTTATACAATAATCTGTCTTCTATTTGTCTACAAAAGATTTTTTATTATTATGTGGTACCATGTCTCACATTCTCTTTCCTACTCCTCCTCACATACATTTATTATCTGGACCCACCACTGCATAGGCTCCCGTGTGCAGCTTGTTGCTTGCATGAGAGCCAAGCTCTCCTCTCTCTCCTCTCTTCTCTCCTCCACATCAGCAAAAATGCTGACTAGTTTGGCTATAAAACCATTGTTGTACTTGCTCTTATCGGAGTGACTGTTCAGCATTCAGCAATGACGGCCATTAGCCGCCAATTGCATTGTTTGCATCTCCCGGCGGAAGGAGCGAAGCCCACATTGAAGAGACGAATCAATTGCGTGGATTAGGGGCCCTGCAGGCCTTTTTCAAGACTGACCGGCATGCAGCTGCTCGCTGACAGATCTGCCTCTGCAGACATGAGAGCTAGCAGCAAGGCAAGTTCAGGATTCGGTGGTGATCGGTTCGGCTGAAAAATTCATGGCTTATGGCTGAAAACACTGTAGCTAGCTGAAAAAAGCACTGTAACTAACAGAGACTTATTTAGCATAATTAAATTAAAATTTTAAAATATAAAAATATGTTAGCCTATTACGTATAATACAAACAAATACGGGAAAAAAGAACCGGCAAAAAAACTCAACAAAAAGCCAAAAGTTCAGAAAAAGACGAAACTTATGAATAGTGAAAATAAGCTAGAAGCCGAAGCCGAGTTGATCGGGGCCCAGACGAAGAAGAATCTAGCACATGCAATGCAATGCAAATGCTGCACGATCGAGTTAATTCAAGGCCCAAAGGAACAGTCAGGGACAAGTTACCGGTTTGCATGCGAAGAAGGTAGGGCCTGTTCGGCACATGAGAAGCCGGGTGATTTTTGACTTTTGCTACAGTACCCAACTTTCAAATGGAGTATTTTCTCAAGACGGGATCTACAAGTTAAACTGATGTGACCACGCCACAAACACATACGACAATAGCGCCCAATATCAAGATTGAACTAAAGGTGAATTCGTTTCTTCAGCCTTCATATGTTACTAAGAATAGACCGCTACCTAATGCAAGTGATTTAATTGTGCTTAGAAACTTGGGAAAGGATAAAGGAAAGGGACATGGAGTCCTGGACATGCATGGAAGGAATAATGGAGGTCACCACGTCACTTTGGGACCAAGTCAAGCACGAATTCGAGTTGGACACGTTTTGGAATCAGACTCGGACTGCTGTGATGGTACCAAGTTCAAATGGGCATAACTTCCTCATACGGACTCCGTTTGGGACGTTCTTGTACTTCATGGAAAGCTTATGAAGTCTACTTTCCAACGGATCCAACCTCATCTTCAAATTCTATCCGAGCCGGTCGCAATCGTCAAAAGAGTCCACGTTGGTCACGTACTGGAATCGGATTTGGACTGCTGCAATGGTGCAAGTTTAAACGGACATAACTTCCTCATACGGACTCCGTTTGGGACGTTCTTGTACTTCATGGAAAGCTTATCAAGTATACTTTCCAATAGATCCAACCTCATCTTCAAATTCCATCCGAGCCGGCCGGAATCATCAAAACAATTCACGTAGATTTGTGAGTTCGAGTCAAAAGGGTGCTGCGCCACCTCCACTTGGGCCCATGGGCCTTGTAACCCTAGGGTGTACCCTTTGGGACGCCTCCCCTGGTTGTTTTCACTATATAGGCGCCGCCGCCTCCGTTTCTAAGACTTAGGTTTTGTTTAGATCAGTTTAGCCCCTTGTGCAAACTCCACGTTCTCTCGTGTCGGCTAGACCAACAGATTCGTGTTACAGAACCTCAACTATCCTTGTGCGACTTTTATATCTAGCAAGTTTCAGGTTGTTCACTATCCTTGTTCTTGCGTGTTCTTGATTGCATGCGAGAATAGACCTTCGTGGTCGGTCAACCGCGTTCTTGCACGGTTGATAACATCTTGGGGTTGGTTCGCGATTGCTAAGGCGCAAGTGGCGTCTCGTCACGGTTGTAGTCGGATCGCAAGAGTCATCTCCACCGAAATCGATAGTTATCATCCTATCGGAAGATCGGGACCCTATCGCCTCATCATAAACGTAGTACACGCTACAAGTTAAACGTAGTACACGTTAAAAGCCCAATATCTGTACGAGCTAAAATCACAAGTGAGTATCGGTCTCTCCGTAATCTGTACCGTAAACAGCCAAAATTCAAAAATTTCAGCCAAAAGCTATAAGCCGCAGCTAAAAAGAACAGGCCTGTAGTATCGATCAGGAAATGTGTGCGTTGATCGTAGTTGAGAAACTGTGGATTCAACGCCGCTGTCGATCCATTGGATTTGGGTTTGTATTCGTTGGACCACATAGCTCTCCTGGAGGTACGTGAGCTGTGTCCTCCGCGTTGATATTTGATGCATTACGAGCTATGGATTGTAGCATGCATCCATGGAGATGACGGCTGAGAGGATGAAATTGATGTGTTATGAAAGGTGGAATGGCACAATTAGAAGGGGTAAATGATTATCTCCGCTTTTCATCACTTAAAACCAAAACACAATGCAGAGAAACAAAAACAAAGCAATCTGAATTACCAGATGACAATAACGACCACAGCTGCCAATTTGTACATGGTTGTAAGCTTCTGTCGCCCGACTGCTTTTACGACTACTCGATAGCCTCGGTCGCCCGGCTGCTCGTTATGACCACTCGTTACGACCGCTCGTCCCGAACGCTTGCTTCGACTGCTCGCTTACGATCGCTTCCTTACGACCGCTAAATTACGTGTGCTCGGATCGATATCGTGTCCGTTCCGATCACTCGGCACGACAACATATTGACAGCCTGCTCGGTACAACAACAGATCGACAGCCTTCTCGTTCTGATCGCTTAGTACGACAACAAATCTACAGTCTGATTGTTTCGATAACTCGACACAACCACGATGCACGTAGTCGTGACCTCCTTCCGCCTGATGTCCTCAGTCGTTCGATCACCGTCTGATCGAGATGCGCTGTAGACAAAAACAGAGCATGGAAAACAGAGGAACGGAGCGATGAATTGGAAGTGGTCGGAGATGAAGGAAACTAATCTATTGTTTCATCATCAAGATCTTGGCTACAAAGCGCAGCATCCCTAAAAATCTTCTCCATGAAAGCCTTAAAACCCCTTGTCATGCTAGCCTACAGCCTCCCCTACTTTTATAGCCAGCGTACAATACATGTTCAACTTGAACACCTCAAAACTGTGTCCTTAACCACCTGGACACGAGATCTTATCTCTCCCTCAAATCAAGGGACCCGAAACCCTTCCTAACACGGGTTTTAAACAACTTGTACAGATCATGGACTCTATCCACAACTCCATACGACACACACGACAAAGCCTCCAGGATATCCCCTCCTGTATCTCCATCGTGCACCATCGCTGCGTGCTCTCGCGTGAGCCCGATCACCTCGTGTGACCACTTGACCGCCTAGACCTTATATTACCCCCTCCTAGTCCCGGTCTTCCTCGTCACCGACCGTAATCGTCTCTACGCCTCCACGCAGCATCCACCTTTGACCTATATGTGCTCCAGCATAAGCTCGACCACCTCGCGTGACATCCCAATCACCTGGATCTCATATTACCCTCTCCTAGTCTCGGTCCTCCTCATCACCGACCATAGCTGCCTCCATGCCACCTGCACATGCAAAGACCAAAGAAACCATCTCCCGGTACAAGTTTCTTCCCAACTTGACCGTAATCATCACACATTAGCAAAATCCACCCTTGTCTATCCCCAGACAAGAAGCAACTCACCTACGACTATCCCCAGATCGTTTACAACCATGTGTCAGAACACTTACAACCATCGCTAACTGAACCAGACCCTACGATCACTCAATACGACTGCTATCACAGAGTACTCATAACCCCCAAGTAATCGGAATCCACTCGCACTGCTACTGATGACTATCGAGTACCGACTATCGAGTATCGCCAACCACAACACGTATTTGAAGCCTACGAGTACAGACAAACCTCCGACACCCGACCACTTACCGTGGTCGTGAAACCACTTCTACCGAGTACCGAGTCCTCTGACTACAAGTACCTCAAACAACGACCATCCATCATCGACCACCACTCACCGACCAGTCACTCACTGGCCCACACACGAGTACTCCACGTACTCGAAGATCTCAAGAGTGAAGTACTCGTATCGACCATGAAAGTCTACGAATATCGACCATAAAGCCTACGACAACTGATTGCTAAGCCTCCGACTACCGGAGACAAAACAGCAGACTGTAAAGTCTACGAGTATCAACAAGACTGCCAAAGCTACGACCATCAAGTACTGTAGCTATGACCATGAAAGTAGTTTACAAATACTACGACCATGATAACAGTCTGCAAAATCTATGACCATGGAGGCAGTCTGCAAAACCTACGACCATGGAGGCAGTTTGCAAAACCTATGACCATGGAGGCAGTCTGCAAAACCTACAACCATTGACTGCAAAGCCCTCAACTAACGACTAGTGAAACCTACGACTATAGAGTACAACCAGTAAAGTCTACGACTATCGAGTACTGTAGCTACGACCATGAAAGAGTATTGTAGCTACAATTGTCTGCAGTGGTCGTAAAACCGAAGTCGTATTGCTGTGGTCGAAAGGTCGAAGTCGCACTACCGTGGTCGAAGCCAGACATGGTCGAAGACTGCCGTGGTCATAAGGTAGACATGGTCGAAAGCTAGATGTGGTCAAAGACTGTTGTGGTCGAAGCCAGCCATAATCATAGTCATATTCGAAATGCTGTGGTCGAAACCATCCAAAGTCGTAGTCGTATTCATGCCGTGGTCGTAAGAATGTCTGAAGTGCTATAGTCTGCCGTGGTCGTAAGAATGTTTGAAGTGTTGTGGTCGTAAGAGTGTCTGAATATTGTAATCACTCGTAACTGAATAAAACCACTCAAAAGCAACGTCTTCCACTGCATATGATCAAGTCTTTCACAAACGCAAAATTCAAAGCAAACCGAATATCAATTATTCATCATACCTTTATTTACGATCATCCACATGATCTAACATGTTACCATGTCCCAATGATATGCATGTCCTGGTTGCGTCCTTTTCTTTTCCTCTGTCGTTTATAGTGTATTTGTGCTGCAAGGCCTAATGTTTTCCCTTGTATTATCAGCACATGCATGGACAATATATTTTGGTAGAACTGTAGAAGATACCATGCATCCTCCTTTCATGAGAGGCATCGATCAAGGATCTGCTAATTTATTTGCTCAATGGCTTTGGAGGAGGATTTCAACCCAAAAACATCCAATATGTATAGAGTAGGGCTGGGTCTATGTGTGTAGATAACTCTGCATTTTTCTTGGAGGGTTTGGCCTGAACTCGTCTCAATCTTGAAGGTGGACAAGCCTACAGATAAGCCCAAGTTAGCGAAGAAGTCGGAAACTAGTTTCTTGAAGAAGGTCTGAAGGTGGTGAGGGGCTTCGCATTCTATTTGTGCAAAGTGGGCTTCTGCTTCTTGAGAAGCTAAAGAAACCACACTCATTTAGCGGAGCTTAGTGGTGATCGGTTCGGCTGAAAAGCTCATGGCTTATAGCTGAAAACACTTTGTAGTTGGTGAAAAAAACATCAGAATCGACAGAGGCTTATTTAGCATAATTAAATTTAAAAAAAATTAAAAATATAAAAAATATGTTAGCCCATTACGTATAATACAAACAAATACGGAAAAAAAAAGAACCGGCAAAAAAGCTCAACAAAAAGTCAAAAGTTCAGAAAAAGATGAAACTTATGAATAGTGAAAAATAAACCAGAAGCCAGAAGCCGAAGCCGAGTTGATCAGGGCCTTATTAATCTCTTGGTGACTTTTAAATGAGGGTTCCTCAAATAGAGCATAGCATCACCATCACATCTGAACTCTCTCTCTCTCCCCCCCTTTTGGAAAACATATATATATGTATGTCTCCGCATTTTCCTTTTTGCTACCTCGAGTTGGTTTACTTTGATCGATCCTAAAAATCATTGTAATTCAACAGGAGATAGCATGGGCCTGCTTGTACTTCCATAATTTAGCACATGACTGCTGTGCTTTGATTTTTGGCATACAGTTTCTAAGTTGATGCTCTGACAGCCAGCCAGCTAAAGCCTGTTCCAAAGTATTACAACTTTTGACCTTCGGATGAAATGTCACTATAGCGGTTATTAAATTTTTTAGATATTTTAATTAAAGAAAAAGTAGAAAAAAATAAAAACACCGTTATATCTCAACGGATGATGCACTAGAAAAAGAAGAAAAAAAGACAGCGTTAAAAAGCTAACACATTCTAAATAATTTTTAACTTTTGAAAGTGAAAGTTTGGAATAAACCTAGAGCAAACTGCCTGTCTTGGGCCATTTGGAATGAGTGGTCTTAAGTACCTCCTTAAGTACCTTGCACAGGTAACACAAATGAGCAGATTTCGCCTCTTCCATTTCTCAAATCAGCTGACACAGAAATGAATAATTCTAGTCTCCATTGATTCTCTCTCTGTTTTGTGCTTTTTCCCTGAAATGTCGTGTAAGTGCTTCCTCTTAGTACAATTTACAATGAAGCAACAAACAGTTGTATTTGAGTCATTCTATTCTTTTATGTACAAAGTTGGATCAAATCTGTTTCTGTTGCAGTTTTAGCGGATATAAGCTTGAGATGTGCGATTTGTCTTCAGAAATAGTTTGGCGGTGTGGCATACAAATCTGTTCAGCTTTACTTCCCTGAAATGTGGTTCCTGCTCGGAAGAAGAGAGTACGATTCCGTTGCGTTGGCTGTGCAACATAACATGGCGCTAAAGTAGTCTTCGCGGGACACGTCTCCAAAGGTCATTTTGGTTCTTTTTGACATTAGTCTTCTGCTTTTTGGCTTTTGACTATATCAAAAATTAAAAAGTCAATCATAGATATAGGATGATCTTTTAAAGCAAATTCTCTAAATAGCTTTTCGAATTTAAAATTATGTATGCTATCTACATCAGTATTTCTGTAGTCCGTTGTCACGCCAAAAACACAACGAAAAATCATAAGCTATAGGGGAAAACACCCACATTAATCGGCTTTTGGCTGCAGCTTTTGGCTCTTGGGCTGTTTGTATGAGAGATTACAGAGTAACGAAACTCACATGCGGTTTTTACCGATATAAATGAAGTCAGTAAAGTATGTAGTACAATTAACTAGTAGATTTTATCTTAAAAAATACTTTATTTAAAAATTAGTTACTATAGAAAAGCTAAATAATAGCTTTTAAAGCCATATCAAGCTTTTGAACAACCGAGCATCCGCCAATTCAGTGCGCGTAATTCTGATTTCCTTAGCATACAGGACCAAAGGCCCATGAAGACAGATCTATGGGGAAATTGTAGGAAGATCTTAATGTACAAGACGCCCAGCCCAGGAAGAGTTGGTCAGCCCATGAAGATCTATGGGGAAACTGTGGAAGCGACTCACATTTTTAACGTACAAGAAAGGAAATATTACTCGATCTTTTCTTGCAAAAAAAAAGGAATGGAAAAAGATATATTACCATATTACCCTTCCGTGCAGCTTTGCCTACCCCTCCGCATTTGACTCCCTGGCTTCGTTTACCGTGGTGGTAGACTGGTAGTCAGGTAGTGGGACTGTGGGAGCAGCGGAGGCGACGAACCGCTTCCGCTTCAAGAATCGGAGGCCGGAGCCGAGGGATGAAGCGGCGGACAACCATGGACTCCCACCAGGAGCAGCCGCCGCAGAGCTACAAGGTTTGCGCTCCTCCGCATACGCCACCTCTTGGGGCTTACATGCCTAAGGTCGTCTGCTTGTTTGTGCGTGTGGCTCTTGGTGGAACGCGAATCGCTTAACGCCGATCCCTTGTGGGATCGCTGATCGCACGCTGGGGGGTGGAGATTCTATGATCCGATCGGCCGCGAGACGGCGAGAGGATGGGGGTTTGCGCTTGTAGCCCTGGCTCGGCGCTTCTTGATCGCCTCGATAAGAACATCTTACAGGAGGAAGAGACTGGTATTTACGGCGATTTGATTATTGCGGGTCTGTGGTATGATTCAAGTGTTCTGTGAGGATTTGGCACGCCCTTGTTGGCAAAGTTGGGGAGAACCCCCCCAACCACCACCACCAAGAACTAAAATCCACTAGGATATGGAGTAGAAGGGTCGGAAAAAAAAAGGTCTGTGTGTAGTCTGCTACAGATATGAAGGACCGATAAGCTGTATGCGTATTATGAAGTTTCCAACCCTTTGGGCTCCATTTCCATCGCGATCAGGGCAAAAATGCTTCGTCTGAACCTGGTCTTAAGATGCCACAAGTGGCACTGTGTCAGATTTTTTTGCTTTGTAGGAGTGAGTAGTGATAAATAACTTGTAAGAATCTTTTATCAATAACTAATGCTGGTGGTCTGCTTCCTGGAACTCTAGTTAAATACTCTAGAATGTGCTCCTTAGCTCCATGCGCACATATCTACTTTGATCGGTTTATGGAACTACTCAGGTTTCATCACTCATCAGCATGAGTAGAAATACTTGCCTTAGGCATCTCGGATCATGAGGTTTTCAAATAATAAATGAATGTTGTTATGATGAGAAGGAAAACAGCGAAACAAAGTTTAAATGTTCACTGCTTGAAAAAGAAACAAATCAAGTGTTGATTGAGGTTTGCATGTGATGCTTGCTGAATCCCGCTTCTCCATATACTAGTTTGATTGTTGTTGTGATGTTTCCTTTTGTTGCAAACTGCGATGCATGTCAAACAAGTACTTAGTATTTCCACTTTCTTATGTCCAGATCCATGTGAAGATGCTGAAAACAGTCGCCCTCGATGTGAACTGCACTGATACAGTCGATCAGATCAAATCTAAATTTAGTGCCATTGAGGGGATTGACAAAAGCGAGCAAGAGCTATTCTTTGCTGGGATTCACTTGAAGAATGAGAATAGCCTCGCTGATTACAACATCATGACTAACTCTTCTGTTGACCTCTACATAACTGATGGGATGCAAATATCTGTCAAGATTCCCTCGGTTGGAAAGACCATCAAGCTCAATGTGAAGAAATCCAATAGTGTTGCTGATGTCAAGGCGGAGATCGAACGGAGGGAGGGAATTCTTATGAACGAACAAATCCTGATGTACACAGGTCGACAGCTTGAGGACAACCAGATGTTAAGTCAGTGCGATTTGAGGAATGGCCAGACACCGCATGTGTTGGTTTGCCTGACCGACAAGCTGCGAGTCTTTGTCAATGTTAGAGGTGAAAGAATTATAAGTCTGGATGTCAAATGCTGGTATACTGTTGCTGATGTCAAGTTGATGATTGAAACCTTGGAGGGTTTACCTGTGTGCACACAGATACTCGCTGGGCCTCCATTTGGTGATAATATGATACTTGCTGACAGTCAAACGCTGCAGGATCAGCGTATCAAAAACAATGATACTCTCATGCTGGAGCAGAGTGTCCAGATCTTCATCAAGACATGGGAAGGGAAGACCATAACAATGGTTTTCAATATGTTCGACACGACAGAGAAAGTCCTGAAGAAGATTGAAGAGAAATTGCGGCTTAAAGAAGGCGTGTACTATCTCTGTTACAGGGGGCATGTTCTGTGTTCTGAGGATACTCTTCGGAAGCACAAGGTCGAGAGTAACTCCACAATCCACGTCCGCCTTCGGAATATTTCAATCATGGAACCGAAGCAAAAAAAGCGCTAGGGAGCTACTCGTAACTTCCTTTAGACCAAGGGACATCAATTATGGTGCTGGTCCTCTAGCAGTGAACCGGAAGGGTGACTTGTGCTACTGCTGCCTATCTGCTAGTACTTTTGTAGCCCAAGCGGCGGATTTACAGCGTTGTAGAACTATGCTGCTTGGTTTCCTATAGAACCACAGCCTCATGCTGCTATCTCTCTCCACAACTATTTGCCTTCTTTAGTACTGATAAGTGAAATGGAATGTTCCAAACTATCGTCTGGAGAATGACAAGTATGCCATATTCCTAGTGATGTGGTGTAACGTACTATGTTGCTGCTTGGGTGGTGGTAGTTAATCGAAGATCTGGAACTTCTGCTTGGATCATGAGTCATGGCATGGGCTGCATGTATCATTACATTCATTGGTTTTCTTAATTTTCTAGTGCTTACTAGAAGCTTAGGGCCTATTCGGCAAAACGGCTTCCGTGGCTTACGGCTTCGCTATAATAACTAGCTTATAAATGGAATGTCTTTTTGATACAAGATCTAATAGTTTATTATAGTACATATTGTACTAACTTCAATTATATCGGTCAAAACCGCACGTGATTGTCTTTTTCTCTGTATTTTCTTACGTGAATAGACAAAATTAAAAAATTTCAACCATAAGACAGGTTTGTTTGATATGGCTATGGCTTATGTGTTTTTGCTGAAATTTTTGAATTCTAGCTATTTACAACAGATATTACGGAGAGAGATATTCGCTTGCGATTTTGGTTGATATAGATGTTGGACTTTTAACGTGTACTATAATTAATTTGTAGACCCCGTCTTAAGAAAATATTCTATTTAAAAGTTAGGTATTATAGCAAAAATCAAAAGTTAGTTTTAAAAACCGTTAAAGAATAGGTTGTAAGCCTCATTCATAAGCCATAAGCCTCAAACACGTCAAACAGATAGTTATCCTGTCACTGTGTTAATCTGCTGCAAACAGGGTGGTACTTTTTTCTTTGATATTAGACTAGGGTGAAATTTAAGTTGCTGCATTAGAGATGGCCTGGGCCACAAGCCTAGCTGCCGAATCGTGATCCTTAACAAGTGGTAACAGTCAGGAGCTGAGTCTAGCTCAGTTGGTGAGAGTTGTGACTTGTGAATGTACATTTTCACCGCCTAAATTTAAACCCACTTTGACGCGAAGCTAGTGCATGTTTTCTTCTTACTAGCTAAATATCCATATGTTACTACGGATTTTTAAACTTTATCGTATTACATATTTTAAAACTCATGTGTGGTAAAAAAATTTTAGAATATGCATACAAATATATTATAAAAGCTTTTAAATCCGTCAAATAAGTCGGAAGTCATCGATCACACCTCGTGGTCATAAGTCGGAAGATATCAACCATACCTCGTGGTCGTAGGTCGGGAGCCCTCAAGCATAGCTCATCGTCGTAAGTCGGAAGCCGTCGACCATCGCGCGTGATCGTAGGTCGAGAGCGGTCAACCATTGCTGGTGATCATAAGTTGGCATTAGCCCATGTGTCGACCCGACCTTTTATACGAGGAGCGGAAGAACTACCTACATACGGGTTTAAACAGCTGATCTTTAATTGGACGGCTGAGAAGAGAGGAGGGAGAACAGACCGACGACCACCAACCCATAATTTTAAGGAGTAGAGATTTAGAAAAAAAAATATACCTAATACCTCTTTGTTATCCCCTTAGATCTTGTTTTCTTCTTATTTACAACCACCCTCCCTCTCCCCCACACCCCGCCAACCAGCAGTAACAACCAGTGGGCTAGTCCAGTTCAGTGTGGCACGCAAAGTCAGAGTTCGATTCCCACCATGGCTTCTCTTTGGATCCATCGCCCAGGTTCACCATTGATTTTCTAAGATTTGATCCGATAGATCTTCATATAGTCGCGATTATTAGTTATTCCCTCCGTCTGAAAAAAAAACAAATGACTTGGACTGCTTCACATGATTTGGCACAAATCTTGATGATCACTAGCGAACACAAAAAGGCCATCATAATTTAGGTACTCCAAGTGCCAACACGTGGTCACCAACACGTAGTAGTATCCTTATGGAGTATTTCTTAGGAATAAGTATCTTTTACAATTTTGAATTTCGTAGATTGTCTAGATTTTAACTCTTAAATATAAAATCGAATATTTTACCACCCTAAATTGTCAAAACCATCTAATTTTCACCATTAAAGCAATTTTTAGTAGTGGTTTTGCTAAGTAGACACAACACCACTTTGCTTACCAAGAAGTCGCTTCCATTGTCGCACATGCCTCATGTTCAAAATACTACCAACGTCATTGACCCGCTGCATCCACACGCTGTCGTGCCAACAAGCTTGGCACCGTGCGCCTAACCCATGCCGCACCCTGCCAGTGCCACCTAGCCATCGCTCGCCCTCGCCAAAGCATGTCAAGGGTGACGCCACACAATTGCTTACTCTACCACCTCGTTGCATGCGCACTACCTCCAATAGGTTCCCCATACTCCACTAGTACTTTTGTTCCCGCTGATTCAGCCGAAAACCCTCCGAACCACCGCAAGCAAGTTCCTCTCTGCCCCGCCATGGACAACTCACACTGTCAGGCCACATCACCCCATCTTCACCTAAACTAGGGTGAGCGTCGTAGTCTCCTAAACCTACTAGTACTTGCTCACCTCCCAATCAAGCCACGAAGCTGCCTGAAGATCACCATCGGTGACGTCCTCTTCCCCAAATCTAGCCCACTGTCGCTGGACTACCACCAGCCACCTCGATCCAATTAACCGCTTCCAATAGCTTTAGAATGTCTAGGAACATATCATGCTCATGCTAACCATGCCAGACCATCACTGTAGCATCGTCAACCATTAGAGCTGCTGCCCCCCGACGCCGTGCACTATCGCACGCTATCATCTCTGGTGTTCATTGCTACCAAATTTTGTCTCTAGTGTGTTCCAGAGTCCCAAGACTATGTCTGTACTAACCCTTTTCCAAGAACCAGCTGCAGTAGATGATAACGTCGTCACCAAGCCACTGCTCTGTTCCTAAATGTTTTTATTTTTTATTTTGTTGCTCTTAGTGATTAAGCTGTTATGTGGGTAGAAAACCAATGACGTGTCCGTCTTCGTGGCAAAACCACCACTACAACTAACCTCAAGGGTAAAAAGTAGACTGTTTTGATATTTGAGGGGTGTTGGATACCTGGTTTCATAGTTAGAGGTTGAAAATTAGACAAACATAAGAGTTCAGGGGGTAAAGTGGATGTATTCCTATTTCTTATCCCACTTGGGAGAAGTGCACTGCGTCACGAATTCTTGATCAAAAGTTGCAAGCTATTGGGCCTATTCTTTTTAGGCTATGACTGATAGTTTATAGTTACGGGTTTAGCCCTAGCACAAGTGATTGTGTGAACAAATCGAATACCGATAAGCCACTTTGAAAAAGCTGTCCCGATAAATTGCTTCAAAAAGACAACAGAAAAATTATCCTGTTTATTTATTCGAGAGAAATCATAAATCATAAGCTAAAAAAAGGTACCAACCCTGTGTGCGGTGAGCTTATCAATAAGCTCAAACAAGGAAAGCCAAGTATACTCAGAGGTAGGACTTGTCAAGGGAACGAAAATGGGATTTGGCATTGTGCTTGTTTGGAGCTCGCTGTTATATTTATGCATGCACACCCTCTGCGTTTTAGGTTTTCCTTGTCTAGTCTAGAATGGAATATGTGCTCTTTGGCGTGCCATCAAGCACACATATCCGCAAGACAAAAAAAAATCTTTGCTTGGACGAAAATCTAGGTTGAGTCTGAAAAAATTGGGCCAGACTGCCTATGAACAGATCTAGGCCTATGCATACATTTTATTTTGTGATACAAATTTACTTTTAAATAAATAATGTGATAGTTTGATTGGTAGTTTGTTGGCAACTTAAAGATACATCTCTTGTATAGAAACTTTTGGAGGCAAGAACCGAAAAATGTTTTTCCTCAAAAAAAAATGCAAAAGTGATAAAAGGTTGCTATAACACCAAAAGAAGGTAGGTATACCCCTTTTATGTGAAGTACATATTTTAAATTTGACTTAGGCCCCGTTTGGCACAGCTTCACGAGCAGCTTCACCGATGAAGCTAAATCTGTTTTGGAAAACTGTTTGGCAAAACAGCTTCATGCATGGTGAGAGAGGACAATTGTCCAAGATGCCCTGTCTACGACTTGTTGTAACATTTGGAGTTGTATGTTTGTATATGGTCATATGAATTAAAAATAATATATTTGAATGAGTATGAATTAAAATATTAAAATAAAAATAATAAAAATAAAAATTATTAGGAAGCAATATGCCTTGTTTATGTTTCGTGAGCAGGAGAGGTGAGCAGGATGGACTAGTGGCAAATGCGTGTAATTTTGGTGAACCGGAGGCGGTGGATTCCTAGGATTGCGGGCTGAGGAGAGAGCGTGAAAAGCTACTTTTTTAGCTTCACCTCTCCCCATTCCTTTGTGAGAGCGAGAAAAAGGAGCTTTACCCATGAAGTTTGTTTGCAAAAGGGTGTTTGGCAAAAAAAACGACTACAATGACTCATGAAGTCATTGATGAAGCTGTGCCAAATAGGACCTTACTACCAAAAATTAAAAAAAATCATGGACAAATTGCCAGCGAAATTCATCTGTGTACCGTGCCATTAATTTCTTCTCTACTTTTTCTAAAAAAAACGACCATGGAACAGAAGAGTTAAGATGCCAAGCAGAGGGGCAAAATCGTAAATATGTCATTCTGATTTACCCTTCGATCCCACCGAGCGGGATTCTCTCTGTAAAGTCACGGCGTGACTTTACTCCGTGGAGGAGTCCATCCGATCGGTGATCAACGGCTCAGATTAATTTAGCGTTTTTTGATTTGTTTTACTTCTAGTTTTTATTTTTATTTTTTTCTAGCTTTTTTCTTATATATTTTTATTTTTTTCTAGCTTTTTTTTTTTATATTTCTTTATATTATCTGTGTTAAAATAACCTATTTTTTAACACAGATAATATAAAGAAATATAAGAAAAAAGAAAAAAGCTAGAAAAATAAAAATAAAAACTAGAAGTAAAACAAACCAAAAAACGTTAAATTAATCTGGGCCGTTGATCACCGATCGGATGGACTGACTTTACAGAGTAAAGTCAGAGAAGTTGCGCCGCGATCCCACGTCTTCTCCTTCTTTCTTCCCTTCAAGAACCCCAATCCAAACCCCAAACTCGAAATAATCCCGAGAAATCGCAGAAAAATATCATCTTGGGTCGGATCAAGCCAAGAATCTGCCACTGTACGCCGAGGTGAGGTGACCCGGATCTTTGGTGGTTTGTTTATACCCTGTTACAATCTGATCCCGTGGCCATTGTCTGGTGAATCGTAGCAGTGAACCTGCAGTGAGGGGGCAAGGAGTGGCAGGAAAGATCATGGCGTCATTAGGCGAGGAGGAAGAGGAGGCCTTCGAGCACACGCTGCTGGTGGTGCGGGAGGTGTCGGTGTACAAGATCCCGCCGCGCACTACCAGCGGCGGCTACAAGTGCGGCGAGTGGCTGCAGTCGGACAAGATCTGGTCGGGCCGCCTCCGCGTGGTGTCGTGCGGCGACCGCTGCGAGATCCGGCTGGAGGACCCGGGCTCCGGGGATCTCTTCGCCGCGTGCTTCGTTCTCCCCGGGCAGAGGGAGAGCTCCGTCGAGACCGTGCTCGACTCGTCGCGCTACTTCGTGCTGCGCATAGAGGACGGCAGGGGGAAGCACGCCTTCGTGGGTCTCGGGTTCAACGAGCGCAATGAGGCGTTCGACTTCAACGTCGCGCTGTCGGACCACGAGAAGTATGTCAAGAGGGAGCATGAGAAGGAGACCGGCGGCGAGGAGAGCGACGACAGCCGGATTGATGTCCACCCGGCTGTCAATCGCCGGCTCAAGGTAACAGAAAGGCCTAGTTTTTCTTTTTCTATCGCTCTGATGTAGCATAATTTGATTGATGCTAACTTGTTTGGACTGGTTAACCGTGCATTTAGAGTGTGCTAATGTGTATTTAGTCGCATTCTGCCACAAAATGCTGGTCTCTTCTTTAAAAAGATGGAAAGTATTAAGACAACTAAAAGAAATGTTGCTGGATAGTGTATGGAGTGTTTAGCATTCCATTTGGCAAAAAGATCTTATGAATTATGAATATCTTAGCAAGTAAAAGACTCTAGGCAATTTTTTGTAAAAATGGATATGAACTTGGTCTTGTAAAGTTACATATTAAGGATTCAAAAAAGTGAAGGCATGGGTGTATTTACAAATGGATATGAACTTAGGTCTTGTAAAGTTACATATTAAGAATTCAAAAAAGACGGTTGGTGTATTTAAAAATGGATATGAACTTAGGTCTTGTAAATTTACATATTAATAATTCAAAAAAACGAAGATGGTGGGTGTATTTTTTATAGCAGACCAGACACTAATATGAGGAAAAACATCCAAGTAAATCACAAAAATATTTGGAAACTTTGTTTTAGGTTAGGCATATAGGTACCTTTATTATGTTATGGATCACATGATCACACTAAGGAAATAAGCTAACAATCATCCAGTGGTGATTAATTTGTAGTTTTGGGATGCCTGTGTAAGCAAAGGATAAAAACATGTGATTTCACTGAACCATTAACTAGCCAATGTTGTTGCATAGGTGGTAGTGGGAGAAGAGAATATTTGTTTTTTTAGTTTGTGCTATGTGATGACTCGTGAAGCAATTCTTGTTGAGGAGACTGACAGAAGGTGCCATATCATGATATTTAGGTTTGTTACTGGTTAAGAGTTTACAAAGGAATATGTCATGCCCATATCTTGTTTCTTTTGAAGAGTTTGGGTGCTTTTTTTTTTGCTGCGGCTTATGATTTTTAGTCCTAGTGCAAGTGCTTGTGCAAATAAACCGAAAGCCGATGAGCCGCTTCTGAAAGGCTATCTCGATAAGCCGCTTCGAAACGGTGGCGAAGAAACCATCCCGTTTGTTTGTTCGAGGAAAGCCATAAGTCATAGGCTAAAAAGAACGGTACCTTTATGTACATTATGCTCCTCTAGAATGCCTACAAGTCATGACTTATGCGATTTTGCAGGATCTTCCTTTTTTCCCTTGTCATGACCGGATCATTGTGATATGATTAAGAGCCAATGATGACACATTGTTTAGAATGAAGCTGAGCTTCCCCCCTTTTTTAATGTTCTGTTAAAATGCATGGATACTTTCTCATGGCTTGTCTCTTCAAGAGGCTAAAGTTCAGAACATGTCTCATCGTCACGGTCAAACGCCGATAGATTCAATGACTACAATACAACTCTGTTCGAAATAGTTACTTTAATCTTTTGGGCCATCTTTTAGTCCAGAATCATAGGCTTTCCTTAAACCCATGCCAGGCTACATGTTCTCTCGAACACGTTGGGTGGTAAGCCTTTTGTAAGCGGATCCGCTAACATCTTTTCGGTACTTATATGCTCTAGACTTATAATTTGATCCGAACTTTATCTTTCACAACATAGTACTTTATGTCAATGTGTTTGGCAGCACCACTTGACTTATTGTTGTGGGCATACGTTACTGCGGGTTCATTATCGCATACAACTTAAGTGGTCTATTGATGTCGTCAACCACTTTTAAATCGGTATGAACTTCTTTAGCCAGTTCACACCGCCCCGTAGCCTCATAACATGCTACAAACTCGGCATACATTGTGGACGATGTAGTGACGGTTTGCTTTGAGCTTTTCCACGATATAGCTCCTCCTGCGAGAGTGAATACATATCCGGATGTAGACTTTCTATCATCTCCGCAAAATCGAATCAGTATACCCACTATATGGAGTAAATCGATCTTACGTATGTCATCATGAGGCCTTTTGTTCCTTGCAAATAACGCAAGACTTTCTTTATCAATTTCAATGTTCTATTCCGTGATTGCTCGAATCGCAAGTAACCCTGGTAACAAATGCTAAGTCGGGCGTGTGCACACTTGAGCATCTTGTAAGCTTCCGACAATTTGAAGCATATGGAACCGATTTCATTTGATCGATCTCATCTGGTTCTGGGACATTGAAAATCCCCATATCTGCGCCCTTGACTATAGGTGCGGTGAAGGACTACATTTATGCATACCAAATTTCTTTAAGACTTTCTCTATGTATGCCTTTTGTGACAGTCCCAATATCCCTTGTTTCTATCCCAGTAAATTTCGATCCCTAGAACGAACGAAGCTTCACCAAGGTCTTTCATATCAAAGTTTGAGGATAAAAACTTCTTTGTCTCCAGTAGCAGACTGACATCACTACTAGCTAGTAGGATATCATCCACATACAGGATTAGGAAGATAAACTTCCTATCTTTAAACTTTGCATAAACACAGTTGTCCTCTACATTCTCTTTAAACCCAAATTTTCTTATTGTACTGTCAAACTTCAAGTACCATTGTCTTGAAGCTTGCTTTAACCCATATATTGATTTCTTTAGACGGCATCCCATTCTTTCATTTCCTTCCACGACAAAACATTTCGGTTGTGCCATGTAAACATTTTCCTCCAAATCCCCATTAAGAAATGTCGTCTTTACATCCATCTGATGTAACTCTAAATCATAATGTGCTACTAATGCCATTATGATTACGAAGGAATCTTTACATGAGACCGGAGAAAAGGTTTCATTGTAATCAATCCCTTCTCTTTGCGTAAAGCCTTTTGCCACAAGTCGCGCTTTGTATCTTTCTATATTCCTTGGGAGTCAAGCTTTGTCTTGTAGACCCATTTCTGACCTCACTGTTTTGGCTCCTTTAGGAATAATTTTCAAGTCCCGGACTTTATTAGCCTTCATGGACCTCATTTCCTCTTCCATGGCCTCAAGCCATTTTGAGGAATTTTTCGCTTCTCATGGCTTCTTCAAATGAGGTGGGATCATCCTCCATTTGAAATTCCCTCGTATGATAAATCTGATAATCATCGAAATAGCCGATCTTCTTACTCTTTGAGACCTCCTGGGCCTCCTCATTTGGTACATCTTCTGTTTGAGGTCTTGTTGCTCCCTCATCCGTGGCAATAGGTTATATAGGATCTGAAAAACAGGTTCCTCATTATCATTCATTGTTGCCATAGGAGGAACAATAACAGTCTTGGCACCACGATGTCTTGCACCGGTCTGCAACAATGAGTAGTGTGAAGAATGGCTCTTGAATCATCTGAGTGGGCACATACACCCGCTTCTCTTCAAGATCAATCTCACGAGTGCCATACTTCCTCTCATCATTTCATCCTCTAAGAAGACAACGTGTCTCGTTTCTACAAACTTTGTATATCTATCCGGACGGTGAGAAACGAAACCCTTTTGACTTTTCGGGTAGCCAATAAAATGACAACTCACTGCTTTTGGATCAAGCTTCCCAAGATTTGGGTTAAATACTTTAGCCTCAGCAGGCTCCCACACACGCAAGTGGTTTAGTGAGGAACTCTTCCCATCCACAACTCGCGGTGTTTTAGGCACGACTTATTAGGCACTCTGTTGAGAATATGAATGGCGGTTTTCAACGCCTCCATCCATAAACTCAATGGCGGTGTGGAATAGCTCATCATGCTTCGCACCATATCCATCGAGTGCGGTTGCGTCTTTCACTACTCCATTTTCTTTGAGGTTCGCCGACATCGAATCGCCCACTATTCCATTTTCCTGTAGAAACCTTGCAAAAGGTCCAGAACTTGTCCATATGGGGTATGTCGATAGTAGTACTCCGCATCGGATCGGACTATCTTAATCTTTAAATCGTGTTGGTTTTCAATTCGACCTTAAATATCTTGAATTTATCCAAGGCTTCATTTCTTTCTTTGATTGGATAAATATATCCATAACGGAGTAATCATCAGTGAATGTTATGAACGAGTCATGTCCATCCACACTTTTACAGAAAAGGACCACAAATATCGTGTGAATAATTTGTAGAACTCTGTGCTTCTTTTAGCGTCTTTTTTATTTTTCTTTACATATTTTCCTTTGATGCATTCTGCATTGTTCTAAGTCCGAGAACTCTAATGGAGAAAGAATATCATTCTTTACTAATCTTTCTATTCTCCCTCAAATATGGCCTAAACGACGATTGCCATAATTTCGACGACTCATCTAGAGTTCTCTTTCGTTTCTGTTTACATTTGTAGACGAGGATTCAATCACTTTCTCGCGCATAGCGTTCTCATTATCGCATCGACATTCACATCATCACATAATGATAACAAATAAAGCTCATTCGTAATATGGCAAGACCAACATATTCTTTATTAAACATTATTTCGCACTTGCCATTTCCAAAATTGCAATCATAACTATCTTTGTCCAAATTTGACACACTAATCAAATTCCTCTGTAAAGAGGGTACAAATAGGACATCTCTAAGTAAAAGAGTGGAGCCATTAGCTAATTCTAATGAAAGATCGCCAACGGCTTCAACTTCAGCTTCGACTCCATTTGCAACTTTAATGCATCTTTCTTTTCTTTGCGTAGTCCTTGTCGAACGGAATCCCTGTAATGAATTAGCAACATGAACAGTTGCTCCTGAGTCAATCCACCAAGTGGATTTGAATATTTCACATACTGAGCATTCATTAATAAAGGTAATAATGTTCTCACCTTTCTTTGCCATTATCATCTTTAAATAATCGTGACAGTTCTTCTTGTAGTGTCCTGTCTTCTTCATGATGAAGACACCGGTCTTTGTCTCTGACAAATTTATTCTGTTGAGGTGATGTCTGAGGCTTTGGCCTTGTTCTTTAAGAAGGGTTCTTGTTGTAATTCTTTTTCTTGTTATCCTTCACATAGTTGATAGAACCACCATGTGAGGATTTGATTCTTTCCTCCTCTTGCACGCACATAGCTATGCACTTTTCCATGTCCCATTTCTGCCGCATATTATAGTTGACAACAAAAGTGTCAAACTCTTTTGGCAAAGAAGCAAAACCAAATGAATAAGGAACTCATCCTTGAGAGCCAAATCCATCGGTTTAAGTTTAGATGTCAAGTTGCTCATTCTAAGAATGTGCTCTCTTATGCCATTGCTAACGCTGCGCGAATACCTTTCATTACTAGTGCTTAATCAGTGTGTAGCATAAGTCTTTGAAGAGCAGTGAACCGACTCTTTATTTTATCAAGGTATTCATGACAAGTGTCACACTCTGCAATTGAGCCTGTAATCGCGAGCTCAATTGTGTTCTTTATCATGACCATACATTTCTTGTTGGTCGTGGTCCATTCTTATTATTAAGGTCATAAGACATCCGTAGGGAGCATGATCCTCTGTCTTTTTCGCCATGCGATGTCATCCTCATTCTGTTCCCTCCTTTGGCGCCAAAGGCTCGGTGGGACGTCTTGTAGTGAGGACCAGTCAACCTCACCAAGATAAACGCTAAGTCTATCTTTTTCTTCCACTCTCCATAATTATCATCTTTGAGAGTGAGGATCTCTCGATACAACTCATCAAGTTGTATCCTCCGAAAAATATTTCAAATAAAGTGAGAACATAACAGAAAATTATATGCCTTATTTCCAACGTTGGTCAAAATACGACATACAATTTAAAAACAATTCTATCATACATTAAATCTACATCACCGTTAGGTAAATAGAAATAATGCATAAAATCATCATTAAAAATTTATAATATCATTATTAACAACGTTGGTCGAAAATAACAATATCATAAATCTCTGGAAATTTTATCTATTTTTCCAAAATTAAATTCTCCGTTGGTTCAATTTAATAATGAAAATCATTCAATCTTAACTTTTGCAATGAAGCGTAATTATTCTAAAATAATTCATATTTGAAGCATTATTCGCATACACTTTTAATCTCTGAAAAAATTAACACGTTGGTGCAAAAATTACGAGATTTTAAATCAAATTTCATTCAAATTCATCAACAAATACTTGAAAATCAATAAATCCAAAAATCGGATTTATCTTGTTCAAACCGCGATTGGCTCGCTCCCGCGTGCGCCCACGGCGCCCACTCGACAACGCTGCGCGCGGCGCTACGCGGCCCGCGGCCGGCTCCTGCATGCCTGACCTCGCGCGCGACACGCCGCCACGCCTCGCGCGCGCGCTCGCCTCGGCGGCTGCTCGGCGCGGCCTCTGCGCGCCACGCGCTTAGCGCATGCGCGACGCCGCGTCGCCCGCGCCGGCCACAACACTGGCTGGCCGGAATTTCCTCGCCGCGTGCGCTCGGCGCAATCTCGGCCGTCGGATGCGATCCGACGGCTGCGCGACGATCTCGCCGATCAAAACGCGCGCGGATGCCCGCGAAAACCCTAACCATTCTCTCTCTCTCTCTCTCTCGCGCCCGAGCGAACTTCGGCGGCGGCGGCGGCGCGTTCACCTCA
This sequence comes from Dendrocalamus sinicus, assembly GCA_036346575.1. Lineage (NCBI taxonomy): Eukaryota > Viridiplantae > Streptophyta > Magnoliopsida > Poales > Poaceae > Dendrocalamus > Dendrocalamus sinicus. The sequence goes on from CM070669.1 coordinate 21,706,940, forward strand.
CGGAGAAGGAGAAGACGGCGCCGCGCGAGCCTCTCGCCGGCGCGCGCGCTCCCTGAGAGGAAGCGCGCCGCCGTCAGCGGCGCCGTGTCGGCGCCGTTCTGCGCGCGTGGCGCGGTGGCCCGCGACGTGGAGCGCCGGCGAGCCCGAGGCTCGGCCGATCTCCCGCACGCCCGACGACGGCGGCGGCGACGGCGACCACGGCGAGTGAGTTTCTTTTCGGATCTAGGGTTAGGGTTTGACCGATCCCCTCTCTGTTCTTTTGCCTTTTCTAGGGTTAGGGGTTCCTCTTTTCTTTCTTTCCCGTCTAGATCTACACCTAAGTAGGCTCGATACCATTGATAGGTTAGGTCTTTAGGGATCTCTAGGGTAGATCTAGCGGTAACACAAAAGGATACCAAGCAATTTCTTTTTTGCTTAATTGTTAATACATGCATCCAGTGGTTCTATCTTTGTATTGTGCATGACCTTTTGATGGAGTTCCTGCTGTTTATAGGAAGGCGAAACCATCAGAATAAATGTGAAAAACAAGCCATCAACTGGAAGTGGCATGCTTTCGTCTGCTGGTTTATCTGGAGGGGCCACTGCAAAACCAAATGCAAACATGCTCCTTGCGCCACCACCAGGTGCAGCTGGGAAGCTTCGGTCTCCTCTTCCTCCTCCACCTAATGACCCTGCAGCTGCAAGGATGAATTCTGGACATAATGCTGGAATCAGGGTCCCGAAAGAGCCTGCCAAGAGAAACAACGACCCTTTTTCAGATCTTTCTGCTATGCAGGTGATAATTCTATTTTGTGCCTTACACTTCAAGAGTTTTCTCGTTTTTGCATGAAGATGGGATTAGACGTAATACCTTTCCAGATTTGCTAATTGTTTCTGTTATCCAGAATGAAGCACTACTAAGAACACATGCAGCTGCCCTGCTCAGTGTTCACATACATGCCAGCTTTGGAAACTGATAAAAAGATAAAAATAATATTAGAGAAGACCAGATTTTATCCATTTCATGGTTCATGGTATAGAAACCATCTTTGCAGAGCCAGGTTTAAATAGTTACATTTTTTTTGTTGTTTAGCTTGGTTTTATCCCCTGTGAGATCTGGTTGGTCTTGTCACCTTGCTATTCTAAATGTCCTTTTTCTGTCACTTGTCAATAGCAGTTAAAAGAAATCTGGTGATTTGACGTTTTCTTATTTTAGTAGATTAGCGTACATGGAATATTCAAATGTTGTATAGGTTTTCTTGGGGCCTTTGGTTTTATGGTTGTCGTACAAATCCCTTTCTTGTTCTTATACTTCAGTCATCTGTGGTACGCAGCAAAGCCTACCGTCGTCGACTCAGTCGGGACAAACAAAAAGCACAGGTGCTGGATGGGCAGCATTTTGACAACGGATGAGCCACCCACTGTTGATAATCTTTGCTTTGAAACATGAAGATGGAAATTGTGTAGTGAACAAGACATGCCTTAGACTTCTTGGAAGCCTCTCCTTTGAAATCACATGGTGAAAATGAAATAAACATTTACCGAAGTGCTGTTATCCATCAAACCGCATGGATTCAGGGAGCTCTGAAAGACTGAATATAACTATATAAGTATGGCTTTCCTTTTGTTTGTCATATCTGTGTAGTCAGATTTGACATACTAAAACCAGAATCATACTGACCTCAATGTGTATTGGTGAGCTGAAATATTTGAGAATACTGTTTCAAATGCGGCAAGCTTGTGTTATTCAATTATTTGGCAAGGTTCAATTGAGAACTTGAGCACTCTGTGTTTGTTTTGTGCATTGATCAAATCTCTGTGTTTGTTTTGTGCATTGATCAAGATTTGTGTATCTACTTCATACAAACATTCGAAATCTTCAGGCAAATCTACATTATTTGCATTTTCTACAAGCATTTACCCATACATGGATTCCATTTGCAATTTTCGATGCTTGGTATGTTCTATCAAACACAGAAAAGCGAGCGGAAGCTTAGGAGATTTCCATCCTCCATGGGAAAGACTGCATCATAGTGGTAAAGCACTCAGTATGGTGGTTGAGGCTATGAGTTCGAGCTCCATCTTCTGCCTTAATTGAAAAGATGTAGGGGTGTAAATGGAACAGATATTTTTTGACCGTCCGTTCGTCTATTTTAATTCGGATATAATTCGGAGCAAATTTTTGGATATCTGAAGGTTTTGTCGGATATAGAAACGGATTCAGATATTTTTTGTCGGATACGGAAACGGATTCGGATATTTTTTTTGTCAGATACGGAAACGGATTCGAAAAAAGTACTATCCAATGGATACGGAACTATCCGGGTATTTTTTGGATAGTTATTGGATACGGAAACGGAGTTGGATACCTTATCCCTGTCGCCATATGAAATTTGCTTTTGCGCATTATCCGATTAAATATTTGTGACCGAAACTAACCGTATTCGGAGCGGCATGTATTCGCTCCGTATTCATGACTGAGAATATCCGCATTCGTATCCGACACTATCCGTGTCTGACTCCGACAAAAAATACGAAAATGGATACAAAATGAGCAATATCCATCTGTATCCGCTTTGTTTGCATCCCTAAAAAGATGTGCCTAGGGCGTTCTACTTTACCACATACTCTATAGATTACAAACTATGCAACTACTTCGTTGCAAGCAACATCTCAAATGAGACATCTTCGACAAATTTAGCTTGTTAGTTTCTAAAGATTATTTTAGCTTTTTAGACCATGTAGATTATTTTGCTTGTTAGCTCTGCAAATACGTAATAAATCCTTTCAGCTTGCAGATACGCCCATTTACGACCAACTAAAAAAATATGATTTTTTTGGAAAGTTCTCTATTTTTATAGAAATCGGATTCGGTTTCTAAAAAACCAGAGGGCTTCCTGCTCGCTCGATCCAATCTTAGAGTCGGCGGGTGGCGGCGGTGATGGCGGCTAGTGGCGATGGCTAGCAACAACGACTGCAGCGGCGGCAGTTCAATCTAAGTGTCACTCGGTGACGGCACTAGCATCGGGTGGAGCTGGGCGACTCTCGGCAATGCTTGGCGTCGACATTGATGTGGTGGCCCATGACTTTGGCGACGAAGGCAATGGGCAACGACATCGTTAGGAAACCTGGGCCTGAGCAAGAAGTCTTAGCCCATAGTGAGCACCTCACTAATAGATTATAAATAGGTAGCACTATTGGCAATTTTGTACATGCAATCAGAAAAAAAGCAATAAAGAAAGACAAGAAGTTCTCTCTACCTCTCTGTTTTAATCTACTATTTCCTGTCTTTTTGTGATTGATCTTGTTTTGCATAATGCAGAGGAATCGATCGGACTGGTCGCTAGCGATGGTTCCTCAACACGTTATCAGCACGAATCGCTCCGGTGAATAGAAGGTAATCATCGAAGCACTAGTAGATTGAATTGTCTAGATCGATCTAAATTTGCAGTTTTCATTTTCTAGATTATTTTTCTACGGTGCAAATCCGCTCTAATCTACTGCGAGCAGACTTGAAGTCGCTGGCACAATATTGATCGGAAAATTACATCACAGAGCAGATGTTGATTGCACTGGAGATTGAGAAAAAAGAGAAAAAAAAACTCTGCACAGTCAGCCCCGTATGGCCACTGTACATGCATCCGCCCGCCGGCCGCCCCGCACGCGTCGACCACCGGCCTCCCCTTGCGCATCACCCGAAGCACCGCCGGCCTCTCTCTCACGCGTCGGCCCTGTAGCGCTGCCTGGGCCGCTGGAGAACCGCCACACCGGTCCCGAAGCCGAAGTCGCTCGCTGCTTGGCTCCGCAAGTCGGTGCTTGTGGCCGACAACCCGAAGTTGCTGCTAGGGCCACCGCTCGGCTCGAAGCCGAGGCCGGCTTGCCGCTCCGCCGGCGCATAGCCTCCTCCCGCTTCGACAGCTCGAAGTCGCCTCGGCTCCCGCCGGCCGCCGCCCGAGGAGGAGGCCGCCCGCAGCCAAAGCCGCCGGCATCGCACCCGAGGAGGACACCGTCGAGGCGCCACCCAACCAACCGCATGGGTCATTGTGAAAATAGAATTTGAAATGCAAACCAGGAGATCCAGGGGCTTACATGCAATTTCGGCGCTATTGTTTCCATTCAATCTTGTCAATTCCGTTCCAGGAACGGTTGGTAGTGGGCAAAATGTTCGATCTCGGCATGCGAATGGCACGTAAGAAGCTAAGTACCGCGTTGGTCACAATTTTGGGCAATTCTGGCTAACCCGATCGATTCATGGCATTCTGAGCGGAATTAGTGTTTTCCATTCATTCCGATGCCGAGAATTGGGAAGAAGATAAGATGAGGCGGTGGTGGAGTTTTCTAGGCTAAGAAGGAAGAATATGGGCGGTGGCGTACCTTTGACCACAGATGGTGTTGCACGACTGACGGTTCGCGTGGAGACGGTGAAGAAGATGACAAGCTCGTTGGATCTTAATAGAGGGGCATAGTCAAAGGAGATCATAGGAGGTGGTAGTGTGACAGTCATCGGATTTGAGTGGAGATGAAGGTTGTCGGCCCGTTGCCGAGGTAGTCGGGCGCTCATTTTTGCTGCAGGTGTCGAGCTCAACAAGAAACAACAATGGTGTCGCTATGGTCGAACAAGGTTCTCCTTGGCTTGTTTCGCAATTCTTCATTTGAGCCATCTGATTTATTAGTGTTAACTCATACAACCTTCCACCTGAGGAATATTTCCATTTGGACCATGGGTTTTCCTGTTTTAGTTCAATTGACTCATGTCTATAGGTTGGGCTCTTTCAATTTTGCTGCTTATGTCTTTTGTGTTATACTATAGCAATTAGCTTTTAAACGATGTGTCTTTTCAAAGCGGGGTCTATAAGTCGATTATAGTAGACATTGTACGGAATTAATCTGTATCAGCCAAAATCACACACGAATGTCTCTTTGTCCGTACTCTCTCTTGCGCATAGCCAAAATTTAAAAATTTAAAGAAAAAAATTATAAATCACAGTTCAAAAACTCCCTCTAATCTTGAAAAATAGGAAAAGATCAAACGCTACATCGGAATGGCTACTGGAATGGAATTAACAAGGATGTATGGTTCCGTTAGCTAAGCCCAAACAGAAACTGCCACCCGAAATACGATTGTAGTTTGCCGACGTCCACCATTACCACCACCATCTTCCGCTCTGCCCCCTCCTCTCGTTAGCTTGTCCCGACCTAGGGTTTCGTCTCCATCCGCACCGGCCCCAGCCGTCGTCTCAGATCCCGCCGCCGGCGATTCCCGATTATCCTCCGTCGCCCGCCGCTGATCCCGCCGAGCTCCGATTCGCCCCCTCTCCGGCCGCACCGCCTTGTGCTCCAGCGTCTGGGCGCGGGGGCAGATCTAGGGTTTGGGGGCCCGCTTGGTGCATGAGAAGGGCACTTTGGTCTGGACGGCATGGAGGTGGAGGCGGCGAGGAGGGACGCGGCGGCGCTGGACCCGGAGCTGCTGCAGCTGCCGGAGCTCGCGCCGGGCGCTCTCCGGGAGAACTCAAGCATAGCGGAAGCGCTCTACTCGCAGTGGCTTGCGCTACCCGAGACGTCCAAGCTGGTAGTTTCTCACGCGCCCTCTCGCCCTCGTGTGCTCCTTTTGATTTGTTCCTAGATTGGTCCCGTTCGTGCGTGGATTCTGCGTGGTTTGTGTGATCTCGTGCTGGAACTCGTGAGAAATGTCGTATGGAATGCTTGGCTTGGTAGCGTTTTGTGCTGCGGTGCGTCTGTAGTGGCTTAGATTGATGTGTTCGTATTACACTTGCGAGCTTGTGCTGGGGATGCAGTACGTTGGTGGAGTTTGGTAGATCATAGGGTAAGGTCCCGTGGGACGGTGGGAGTTTGTGAATGTAACGAATTTTTCAGAAATATGTACTTTGCTTGTTTCATGTGGGTTGCTTAGTTTCTGCTCTTCTGTTGCCCGTTTAATGGTTTGGATTATCTTTGTTCATACGTAATTTTGCATATATCTGTGAATTGTGATCTTGTGTGTGGAACTCACCAAGGTGTAACTGGGTAGGGTAGCATTAATACTACATTTGTCTGTAGTGGCTCGATTGTTGTAATTAGTCTTGATGAGCACGGGCTCTGTAGTTTAGTTACTTTGAAAGGTTGGAGTGCTCCTTGCAAGCTGATTATTTGGTCTAGTTTAGTTATTTTTATTTAAGAAAAAATCTGACATGAATCAAGACGTGGTGTGTGTCCAGGAGTCGTACTATCTGAAATATGTTTGGTTTGTTTAAACTGTTGTGCTTACTGCTAGTGTTTGGGTAGAGATTTGGCCTTATGAGTTAGCTTCATTGTTTGTTCATAAATACAGAGAATGGAATGTTGATATGATAACTAAGTGTTGTGTGGGTTTAGCAGAATATAGGATCTTAGGAGATTTATTGCATTTATGCTGCGCAGAGATCTCAGTAGTGCTGCCAATGCTTTGGTTTGTGCTACAATGATACCGTGCATTTTATGAGCCAAATATGCGTGCTGAAAATGAGAACATTTACATTTTTGTTGAGGTTATTTATTAGAAACTAAGTACAAAGGAGGGAGAGAAACATGTCTACAAGATGGCTAAAATTCGAGAAAGGAAGACGAGAGATTTCAACCAAGTTAAATACATCAAAGACGACACTAATAGACTTTTGGTGAAAGACGAGGAGATCAAGGATAGGTGGAGATTATTTCGACAAGTTGTTCAATCACGATAGTGATGATAGTATGATTGAACTGGATAATATTTTTTACTACACCGATAAGTGGTTTGTTCGAATAATCCAGGAGTCGGAAGTAAGAGAAACCTTAAAAAGGATGAAAGTGGGTAAGGCGTTGGGGCCTGATAACATCCCTATTGAGGTGTGGAAATGCCTAGGAGAAGTAGCGATTGTTTGGCTAACTAAGTTTAATAGCATTTTTAGGTTGAACAAAATGCCAAACGAGTGGCGGAGGGGCACATTACTACCAATTTTCAAAATAAAGGAGACATTCAAAGTTATATTAATTATAGAGGAATTAAGCTCATGAGCCACACAATGAAGCCCTGAGAACGAGTGATTGAGCGTCGTTTAAGAAAAGTGACTAGCGTGGCGATAAACCAGTTTGGTTTTATGCCTGGGTGGTCGATCGCGGAGGTGATTTTCTTGCTATGATAGTTGATGGAGAGGTATAGGGATCAAAAGAAGGACCTTCACATGATATTTATTGACTTGGAGAAAGCCTATGATAAAGTGCCAAGAAAGGTTATGTGGTGGGCGCTTCAAAAGAAAAGAGTCCCAACAAATATATTACCCTAATTAAGGACATGTACGAAAATGTTGTGACTAATGTCAGAACGTGTGGTAATTACTGATGACTTTCCTATTAAGATAGGACTACATCCGTACATTTTTGCTCTAGTGATGGACGAGGTCGCTCGGGACATACAAGTAGATATCCATTGGTGTATGCTTTTCGCTGATGATGTGGTGCTGGTTGATGAGAGTAGGATAAGTGTTGATAGGAAGTTCGAGTTGTGGAGGAAGACCTTAGAATTAAAGGACTTTAGACTTAGTAGGACTAAAACTAAGTATATGAGGTGTGATTTTAATGGTGCTAGGGTAGATGATGGAGATATTAGAATGGATGGACAAGTAGTGCCTAAGAAGGACATGTTTCGTTATTTGGGATCGATGCTACAGTGGGACGGTGGGATTGATGAAGACGTGAACCACAGGATAAGAGCGGGGTGAGTGAAATGGCACCAAGCATCCAGTGTCCTATATGACAAAAATGTTCCTCAAAAGTTAAAGGGTAAGTTCTATAGGATGGCGATCAGACCCGCGATGCTATATGGATTAGAATGTTGGGCAACTAAAAGACAACATATACAGAAAATGAATGTAGCGGAGATGAGGATGCTGCGGTGAATCTGTGGTCATTCAAGGCAGGATCGCATCCGCAATGATGATATACGTGATAGGGTGGGGGTAGCACCAATTGAAGAGAAGTTTGCCCAACATCGCTTGAGATGGTTTGGACATCTCTAACGACGGCCTCCTGAGACACCGGTACGTAGTGGAATTTTAAGACATACTGGGAATGTAAGAAGAGGCAGAGGTCAACCAAAATTAACGTAGGGGGAAGCAATTAAAATAGACTTCAGGGATTGTAATGTATCTAAAGAATTAGCTTTGAATAGGAGCGCATAGAAGTTAGCGATCCACGTACAGGAGCCATAAGAAAGTTAGGGACAATGTTTTAGGCTCTTGGCTCAGATAGCGGATTGTACGGCTTAGGGTTTTAGCATTGTAGGTTTTATTTCAAGGCTCTCATCTCTTTGATTTTGAGAAGGCTTCATTCCTAGCCTACCCTAACTTGTTTGGAACAAAAGGTTTTGTTGTTGTTGTTGTATTTTTGCAGTGGTATACTGTTCTAGAAAACTAGCTTGAACTAGCAGCTTTCCTGTCTTTGGGATACTTTAGGCTGTGGTGTTCATAAGTTAGTATTTGTTTTTGCCAAGCACTATAAGTACTTGAATAGAGTGGCATTCTGTATGCAAATGATACAGGCATGCGGCGAGGTTTAGTAAAGAGTGCTAATTAATCATTATCCTTAGTGTATTTGTGTAACTTGAAGCTGGTACGTTTTGGTGTTGCAATATATGTGATGTTGAATGGCTTTTGAAGTGATGCGCATATCTTTCGAGTGCCTTTTGGTTTCTAAATTTATGCACATGTGTGCAGATATAATGCCTTATTGATTTTTCAAAGGGGACATCTGCAGCAATGCAACAATAGACTATATTACCTCAAGTAGTGCTATCACAACACTAGTTTGTTTATCTAATAACATTTCCAGGAGCGGAAGTATATTGAATATCAAACCTTTGCCTGCAGGTTGCTATGTTTTGGTTTCTTTTGTCGATCCGTTTGCCCATCAATTGTGTTCATGCTAGGAAATAAGGATGTCCAGTTGCAGATAGAACAGTGGCTTTAAGGTTGTTGAGAAGACATGTACTTTGCTGTCTAAAGTTGTGTATGAATATTATTGACAGTATCATGCATGATGTTACTTGGAGTAGTGTTATCAAGGGCTCAAGGCTTTATCACTTCATTCAGTGTTACCTGTTTTCCTTAAGGACAAATTGGTTCTATGATGCTAGCAGTAGTACTTCTTGTTTTGATTCGCTTTGTTATTTTTGCGTGTTCTCTTTGTTGAGTACTAATAACGGTAATGTTATACATGTACTGGGTGACGATTTCATGTGTGATTATTATTCTGGAGGTAGAACAAGCTTGGTTTCAAAAAGGGATATGGATATATATGGGCTGGCTTGTTGCGTGTTGTATTTCAGGCATTGCACGGCATGGTTGTCACGGCGACCTTGGCGACCTTGCGTAATCATTGTTAGTAAAATTGTGTAATGCATCGGAATTTGGTGAAGTATACATGAAAAACGGAAATGCAGTATTTATCTCTGCTTAGTCTATCAAAAAATTTTAACCCTTTTTCGATGCTGCTTTCATGGATAATCTTAGATATCTGTTCAAGTGACAACATGATCTCTTGTAAATATTATTTCCCTTATTGTCAATGGTTGGAGTTCTCTTTCTTTCTGCATATGTGATTCTATGGAGAGAGATGGTATTCTTTTATTTTCACATCGTTTTAAAAAACTCGACCTGCAGGGGGTAAGACAGCCCCCAGGCATTGCTTTAAGAAGATCTTCTCACGCAGATCGAGAAAATCCTCGAACCCTTGCCCCACCCTGACACAGCGGCATCAGCCCATGTGAGAACAACCAGGGTGATCCCTAGACCAGCGACCTGGCGACGACCAGCGACCTGGGCGAGCCTTAGACCTGTGCTTTGGCTTATGGGGCAAGCGAGGGGATTTTTTTCCCTCAGCCTGAAATTCGCTCCCACTGGGAGTCGAACCCAGGACCTGAGGGGTGCTACTAGAGCGCTCTAACCGCTAGGCTAGAGGCCCATTCGCACATCGTTTTATGTATTGGTCATACACATTTTTAAGCAGCGATCATTCATTTTGAAGTACAATGTTTTGATTTCTCTACATTTTTTTTATTATTAGCAGCGCATGTTTTGATTTCTCTACATTTTTTATTATTAGCAGCTCATGTAAAATATATAGGTTCCATATGGATGAAAGTATGAAACCATGCAAGAGGATGCCAGAGGGGCATGTTATTTAAAATTTGTGCTGGGGATCCACGGTAGGAATTCAGATTATTCATCACATAGTTGTATGCCTTCGTGTTAAAGTTTAGCATTTTGCCAAGTTTTGGAAAATCAACTGCCTAGAAAATTGTTGTGTGAAGAATAGCAATGAGTTTTCTTCTATAGTGTGTTTCTGTGGGATGCATCATTTCTTACAAAATTTAGTTTTCTTGGCTGCTAGGTGAAGTCTTTGATTGAAGATGCAAAAGCCGGTGCTACACTGAATGTTGCTGGGTGCTCTGCCAGCACAAATGCTGCTTCAAGTAGTTCTTTGCCGTCGATGTTTCCTGCTGGTAGTGCTCCTCCACTTTCTCCTAGGAGCACTTCTGGCTCTCCCCGTGTAATGAGGCGAGGATCAGGAGCTGGACCATCATCATTGGGATCTCCACTAAAATTAGTTAGTGAACCAGTGAGAGAGTTTATACCTCAGGTAATTCTCATCTGTGCTTGCAATTATTATCGCACTTTATTTCTACGATAATTGTCTAAACGTCTTTTCTTTTGTTAGACTTAGTTCTTGACTTCTTGTATTCATTGTGTTCGCAGTTTTACTTCAAAAATGGGCACCCGCCTCCAAAAGATTTGCGGGAGCAATGCTTGTCTAGAATAGATCACCTCTTTTTTGCTGGGGAGGGACTCCAGATTCAAGGTGAATGTTTTGAGTATTTCATTTCTTGATTTTTCGCATTAAAACGAATCTTAAGTTTGAATATTTTATTTGTCTACATCAGAATTCAGATCAGTCACAAAAGATATATGCAAGCTACCATCATTCTTCTCCAGTGTTCTCTTCAGGAAGATTGACGCCGCATGCTCTGGAACTGTAACAAGGTATGGTGTTCATTTCAATATCTGAATCAAGATGTGTTTAGATTTTCATGGTTAGATGCTTCATTGCACAACTAGTTTGGAACATGTTGGTGCCTGCTTGTTTCTGCTTTACCTGGCTGGTGGTGGGAGGTACATCCCTCCAGAATAGGGATATATTTCTGCTGTTTTAAACAGATTATACAGACCAATACCATTGAGTGTACAAGGTGCAGTAAATGCAATACCTTTAGAAATAGTACCATCAAGCAGGCCAGAAGCAAGCAGAAATGGATCCATTTTTTGTAACCCTGCTTATGCAGTGATCCACCGATGCGAGCTATGTTGAACACTTCATTTGTGACTGTTAATCTTATGCTAGAGCGTGCTTAGGCACCGTTTTCTTCTTAAGTACCCAGGATGCATGCTTTTTGATTATTTTATTGCTGGGTTTGTTTGTTTGTAATATTAACTGATGAAGCTTATCTTTCCTGGACTAAGATGTCAGGTCTCATTGATGATATCCCCTAGCTTTTGTAATAAAATTTAATTTAACGCAACATATGCAGTGTTTCATGGGTATTTAACAAGTGTTGAAGAATGTCATGTATTATTTGGTTCTAGCCTCTTTTCATGGTTAGATCATTTGATGTAAATCTGTAAGTTCACAAATTTGTTTCTGCGTCAAGTTGTCAATGTCCTTTTCTTCTTTTCGAAGTCATGCAAAAGGAATTTCAGTCCTTTCCCCTTGTATCTTGATTGTTCCTCTAATCCCCCACAACATTAATATCTGTATCTCAGATTTGACATGGGTAAACTTTGACACACCGTCTTTAAACTTAGGGATGCATTTGTTGATTATTGGATCAATTACAATAAGATTACAATGGATACAGCTAGCCAGATATTTGAGATTTTAAGAAAGCCGGGTTACAACTATCTTACTCAGGTCAGCATTTCTTTCCTCTGGCTGTTTTCTGTACTCAACACAAGTATATATGGCTACAGCTGGAACAGATGTTGGTTTTCTATCTATTGTTCATTTTCTTTGATGGGAGCACTAATTCTCCATAATGTATGCAGGAGGACTTTAAGCCTATCCTAAAAGAACTCTTGGCAACTCACCCTGGCTTAGAGTTCTTACAAGGCACTCCTGAGTTTCAGGACAGATATGGTAATTTCTGTTTTTTTTTCTCGAACACGCAGGAGAGCTGCGCATCATTATATTAAGAAGAAAAACAAGAAGTGGGTTTAGAAACCCCGTACAACCACACACATAAACACACCCTTTTACATCAATGATGTATCTCTCTCACAGTTTACAAACTTGACCCAAGACCTACTAGAGAGAGGACTCATGCATTGACTGGCTCTAGAGCGAGGAGATTAGATATTCCCCGAGCTCCGGCCAAACTCCACAGGAGGAGCTCATCTTTTACTGAAACCATAACACTATTAAGGTTCGGTTGAATCCCATCGAACACACAGCGATTACGGTGATTCCAAATAGACCAAGCTCCTAGAATAATGATGGAGTTGAGACCTTTTTTAATCTGAACATCAATATCAGAATTTGTGCTTGCCCACCATGCATCAAAGGAATTGTTGTCAGGCTGGGGGAAGAGATGCTGCAGGCCGACCTTGTGCAGAATGTTATACCATACTTGCCTAGAGAAGACACATGAGACCAGTAGGTGATCAATCGTTTCCTCAGCTTGATCACAGAGTGGGCAGCGTTCAGGATGGGGCAGACCTCTTTTAGCAAGCCGGTCTGCAGTCCAACACCTATTGTGTGCCACTAACCACATGAAGAACTTGCATTTTCCTGGTGCCCAGCTCTTCCAAATTCTCTCCCAAGGCCCAAACTGTACAGCCCCAATAAAAAATCCATCATATGCAGATTTAGCAGAGTACATTCCTGAACTAAAGAATTGCCATATATGAGTATCATCAACTTCAGGTTGCAAAGTAAAATCCGAGATAAGATCCCACAATTTTAAAAAATCTGTCAACACGGGTACTGTAATGGCACCCCGTATGTCCTGCACCCATTTCAACTCGGAAAGGGCTTCATATACATTTCTTTTCCTTGCTTTGTTGTTGACTGAACCAAAAAGATTAGGCACTAATTGATCCAGGCTCTGGCCATTCAACCACCTGTCAGTCCAAAAAATTGTGTTTTTGCCATTGCCGACCTCCGAGACATATGGTAATTTCTGTTATCAAAGTGACTAGTAGCTAGCACTATTCTTCATATCAATGTGTACCTCAGATGTACCTTTCGAATCTTCTGTTTTTTTGAAAACCAATATTACTTGTAGTTTGATAATATAATGAAAAGAAATAATCCCTCCAGCCCAAAATAGAAGTTATTTTTAGCAATGTGGTTTTAGTTTGCAAATACCTGTCATTTGTTTTTTCTACTCAACCTTTTCCTCCAAATATTCGTTCTCGTTGCTTATTGATAGTACTGTAAGAGGGATGCATAATTTATTAAGATGGGAAGCATATGTCAAAGAAATTAAGCATCTAATCCATCATTGTTCTGTTTGCGTAGAGCTAAAATGAGGATTAAAGTGGACCGGAGGGAGTATTAGGGAAGTCCTGTACCTGATGGGCATAGTGGCACTGGCATCCTTGCACTTGCTTATTAGAATTTAGAAATTTAGAGCTGAATGGCATTTTTTCTATATCAAGATACGTTGCACTTGGTTACATGAATTCTAATATGTTCCACTGTTTTGCAATAAACTTGTATGTATCATGAACACTTTGTATAAACAATCTTGCTGACAAATGTTTTGTTTTTTAAGATCTTGTAATGTGGCTCATCATCCTCTGCTATAGATGTTGATATCGTAAGGGCAGATTGGCTCTCGCATCGTGATTCCTGTGTTAAACATTTATAAACAATGATGGCATATCTACTTAAGATTCCCTTGTTTGTTTGTTTCCCTTAAGGATCATTGTACTGACTTTCTTCTCGTCTCATTCATATGCTAATCATGTCTTAATGTATTTTTCAGCGGAGACTGTAATATACAGAATCTTTTACTCCATAAATAGATCTGGAAATGGTCGTCTTACCCTCAGAGAGCTAAAACGTGGAAACTTAATTGGTGAGATGCAGCAGCTGGATGAGGAAGAGGATATCAACAAAGTGTTGAGGTAATTAATATATGGAATTGTTAGCATATTTCCTTAATGTTCACTCTTCCCTATGTTGCCCAAGATTTCTCGGCAGAATGGTGGTTCCATTATAATATTATTATTTATTAAGCTTTAATTCCTTACATGCGTTTTTGGTCTTGCATGTTCTCAATTATTACGAGGGTTATGATGACCTCCAGTAATTTCTTAGGTTCAAACTATGTTTTCTTTATGCGGAAACAGAAGATTTTGACATGATTTTTTGGGAAGTTATTAATTTTGTCATGTCTGATGCAGATATTTCTCATATGAGCACTTTTATGTGATCTACTGCAAATTTTGGGAGCTGGACACTGATCATGATTTTTTGATTGATAAAGAGAACCTTATCAGATATGGAAATCATTCTTTGACCTACAGAATAGTTGATAGAATCTTTTCACAGGTTAGTCTGTTCCTATTTTGTATTGAGAATTGTGATCCTAGTTTACCTAAATGTTGTTTTGTGTTATATTGGTTGTTCTACTATTACCTAGGTCCCAAGGAAATTCACAAGCATGACGGAAGGAAAGATGGGTTATGAAGATTTTGTTTACTTTATTTTGTCAGAGGAAGACAAATCATCTGAGCCTAGCCTTGAATACTGGTAATTGTGTTCTCCCCGTCCAAATAATTGTCTTCTATATGCATTTGTACCTTTGGTCTTCAGGTGGCTTTAATAAGAAAACAATTCCATTCTTAATTTATGATATACATGTGTGGTGGTCTCTGCTCTTGTCCTCTTTGATCTCTACGCATTGATGACAAACTGGTGATTTGGTGAACTCCCAACAAATCTTTTTAAAGGGATTTGTTCTTCCGAGTAGCATGTGATTATATTTCATAATTTTAACAAATCATAGTGCAATTTTGCTCAAAATTTCCAAACATGGTGGCATTAAAAAAAAAATTCCTGTAGCTACTTTTAACTGGTCCAGGAAGGCAGGGTGGGTTCATGTTTATAATAGAGTTGCAGCCTGCATTAGCTTATTATATATATGTTATAGAATAGTCTGTTAACTCATTTTGTGATGGAATGTGTTGTTCTATTTATTGAAACACGTGAAACGTTTTTTACAGGTTTAAGTGCATTGATCTTGATGGTAATGGTATTTTAACTACCAATGAGATGCAATTTTTCTACGAGGAGCAGTTGCATCGAATGGAGTGCATGGCACAGGAACCTGTGCTTTTTGAGGACATATTATGCCAGATGATTGATATGATTGGACCAGAGGTAGAATCTTGGGTTGTTATAATTCTGATGAATTTTTGGCCCTGTTTGGAACAATGGAATCCCGAAGAAAATGTGGAGGAATTGCACTGTCTCCTGCAAAATTCCTGCTCCAAACAGGCCCTTAAACTGAATTTGACAAAGCTTTTCCTTTCCGCAGAATGAGTGCTATTTTACACTGCGGGACTTAAAACGGTGTAAACTCTCAGGCAATATATTCAATATCCTATTCAATCTCAACAAATTTATGGCTTTTGAAACTCGCGATCCATTCCTCATTCGCCAGGTGATTGTAACTTGTCATAAAGTTCTGAATCCACTGCCACTTATCTGGCTAACAAGTCAGGTAATTTTTAATTGCAGGAACGTGAAAATCCAACTCTAACTGAGTGGGACCGGTTCGCACATAGGGAATATATTAGGTTGTCCATGGAAGAAGATGGTGAAGATGCTTCAAATGGAAGTGGTGATGTGTGGGATGAATCACTTGAAGCTCCATTTTGAATCATGTGAGTGTTGCACTGTTGCTATCTGCTGTTGTCGGATAAACTTACAGAACTTGAGACAATAGCTAACTATACCATGAGCAATGACCAAAATTGATCAGAATTTATAATTTTGATTCTATTGGTTAAGCAAATTTGAATCTAACAAATATATGCACTTCATTATGTTATTTTACCAGACTACTTTCCAGAATGAAATAACTGCATGGTGACCTCTTATGCTTCCCCAAAATTGCAACATATGTATAATTTTACTTTTCAATTTTCATAGTCACCCACATCTTTCTAGGTTCCAGTTCTGTAAACTGTAAAGTTGACCCATCTACATAAAAAAACATGATTTTTATAATTATGAATGAAACTAAAAAAACAGCTGTTTACCTTGTTCAGAACAGTCGGTCTTCTCCATTTCTATTACTCAAGAATTGCAGTTTCTTAAGTTTAATGTCTCAAAACAAATACCACTAACATGGGTTGGTCAGTGGTTGCCATACCTCCCCGCTATCTCTCATGTAAGGTTGCCCACGATGCACATGGGACAGGGTTCGGTTTACCGGCGGTTACCGGCCGGTAACCGCCGGTAACCGGAATTACCGCCGGGGACCGGGAATAAAAATACCGCCCGAAATTTGAAATGCGGAAATTTGAATGTTTTCTGCATGTAGGGAGACAAAAGTGAGGCTGCAGGAGATATAAAAGCATGCATGAATGCCTCTCCATCTTCCCACGCATGCATGAATGCATGCCTCTCCATCTTTCCATGCATGCATTAATAGCAAATGCTGACTGCCTCTCCATCTTCCCATGCATGCATTAATAGCCGGAGTTACAACCGAAATAGAATCAAAGCAGGAGATATGCCGTGATCTGATGCCCAACTGGCAACATGCATGCTGCATGCATGCGTGAGGTCCATGCAGACGTGCGGACCTGGGATTCCTAATGGCTGGATACAACATGATATGGCTAACACACATGCATGCCTCTCCATCTTCCCACGCATGCATTAATAGCCGGAGTTACAACCGAAATAGAATCAAAGCAGGAGATATGCCGTGATCTGTTGCCCAACTGGCAACATGCATGCTGCATGCATGCGTGAGGTCCATGCAGACGTGCGGACCTGGGATTCCTAACGGCTGGATACAACATGATATGGCTAACACACATGCATGCCTCTCCATCTTCCCACGCAATGCATGCACAGCATGCCTCCTTGGTTCAGCTTCTAGTCTCTTCATTTCTCTCTTTGTATTCACTCTAGGGATTGGTCTTCTGTGGATTGAGAAATTGGATCCAAATATCTAGCCAAACCCCTCTTCATTCCACCGGTTTTTCCGGTTTTCTGACCGGTTTTTCCGGTAACCGGCCGGTTACCGGTCCGGTTACCGGTCTCCTCCCGCCCCGCATTCAAATTTCATTTGCTAAATTTCATCCGGTTTGAATCCGGGAATTCCGGTAACCGGGCGGTAACCGGCCGGTTACCGGTACCGCCCGGCGGCCGGGATTTGCCCCGGTTCCGGTTTTTCAATCCTTGACATGGGATGGTTTCTGAAAAACATTTCAACTTTTCTGCATCTCTGCCACCGTGAACCTTTAGTTTATTGGAGCCTCCTGGACTGGTTTACAAAAAGTGAAATCCAAGAGAGTGATTCTATGGGCCTGTCAAAATGTTTCAACAATTGTATAACTACGTAAAAAAATCATCACTTCTGCTCTTACTACAAGTTTATTATGATTTTAAATTTTAAATTTCTCTTTCTGTAAAATGTACTTGGCTTGGTGATGTTGTCTCAGAGCTGACATAGTCCTTGCCTCCTTGTTCATCACGAAATTGGCGGTTAATACAACCCAAGTCCGAGATATTTTCTGCCACTGCCTTGCTGAGCTGTTTTGTTATTTTCATTTTTGCCATTAACAGCTCTTTCTGCCTGAATCTGGTTGGACATGGATGAAATTTGTTGGGAAGTCGAAGAAATGTAAAGTTGTTGGCTAGCCTGCGGAGGTCATTGCAGGCTCACAGCAGTTTCAGTAACACCAAAGGCTACTTGCGAGTTTTGTGCAGGTCTGATTCGATATTATCAGTTGTCCAGTTGTGCAAACATTTTTGCTTGGCAGGAAAATTGGGGAAGTTGATGTGAGCGTCCTGCATTGTCGACGCAACAACTGCAACAGTCTCAAGTGATGCTAAAGTGAGGGACCTTTCCTGGTCTACCTGTTTCTTTGTGTTCTGATTGGTGCTTTAGGGGGGATGTCAGTCTATTCAATTGCTGTGCCCAAATTTAGAGCTGAACTGTTAATGTTTGGTTGCCATTTTCTTTGTTAATTTGTGGAAGTGCGAGCAAGCAATTCCATCATTAACTTCAATCGTGGTATATAGCTTTCTGGTTCCGCTTTCTGTTCAGTATGGTGTTTTGTAGTTGTTGCTGTTATCGGTACATTTTGGGAGGAAAGATAATTAGACCTCAAGACATGGATATCTGTTGTCATTTGTAACATTAGCCAAAAGACTCTGCATGGGGTTCATAAAATTTAAACAAAAATAGGTATATTTCATTGTCAATCCAAAATTTTGCTGCGGCATATATTTAGATGATGTTTTTTAGTTTGCAGTACTGGCGTCTGGTTTGGGCATTTTCTTAGCAATGCTTTGCTGGTTGAATTGGTTTGATTTCATTTATGTGAAAGCCTCCAAATCAGTCGGAGCTGATCTCTGGGTTCATTCCTACTAGCGTGCTGAAATGTATAATTGATGTCTTTGTTCTAAGTGTCTGGTAGCTATCCCAATTTGCGGTATTCTGTTAACCATTTTTATCTTCAAGGGCCATTACCTTGGTTAGTTTCGGTAAATCGTTTTGGTCGATTCCGGAGTACATTGTTTTGGGGGCCGGCTGACTAGGGGATGACTTCGGTGGTCTCATGGTATGTGTCCGCTGCCATCCCAAATGCTTGTTTGGACAGAAGTGCTTCTCGCAGGCAGCTGAGTACGAATGGAAAGGCCCGCTCGTGTCAAGGGGCGGACGAATGAGGCTTCTCAAAGCAGTGCCCACTGCCATGCCAAGAAAGAAAGTTGACAAGAGGAGAGCTTGGCTATGGAAAGGCTAATGGTGCGCAACAGCACAACGCAAAGGCTGTGCTGGCCAACAAGCCTGGGAGTTGTAGGAATTCTTCACCTTGAGCGTTCTGGCCGAGCAGCTGCGACTTAAAACGCTATGGTTCACATGGAATTTGGAAAGCGCTGGACAGCTGACCTTGGGTAGGGACCCCAATACCAAGAGGTGATGTAAGACCGAATAGCAGCAGAGGAGGTAAATGGTGTTATTCAAAAATTTTCGCTAAGTATTCTGAATCCTCTTATTAAACAACTACAAAGTTACTTAGAATTGAATCCACAGCTAACATCCCAAATCAAATTGACCAAAAAAAATCAAACTCAGAAAATCTAAACCCTATGGGATTGACCTTCACACGGGGTCTGACATCTCTAATGGTCTTGACATCTGTTCTAGCGGGCTGATCGATATGAACAGTGATATTAGGTGAAGCTACAGTAAAATCAGCGTTGTTGCGAATCCAAAAAATCTATTTTTTATTCGATGATCCAAAAGCTATAAAATTTTGCACAAACCTTACTTATGATCTCAGAAATGTATTCCACCCATGGATCGCAAAATTCCATATCAAAGTTTAGACCTTTTTGAGATCGGAACAAGATTGCACCAAAAACGGATAAAATACGAAAACGGTAAATACAACTTGCTGGTGGGTATGAGATGGCCAAAATAGCTCTAGATCCATTTTCACATGTTACAGCACGTAAGAACATCGAAAAAATCAAGCCAAAAACTCTTAGATCATGAAATCACTTGGTGAGGTCAAAATTATGCAATCTGGTTTCTTCGTGAACTTGTTACCAAAGTCTCTAAATGGGTGAAGGTTGATTTTCAGAGGTTATCTCTATCTGTTATACGTTCTTGGCACAACAAAATTAAATACAAGGAAGAAAAGAGAAAAACTAACCAAGATAAGTGTAAATGAATCAATATAAGAGTCATGGAGATGAAAAAATGATGCATTGCTACTTGAGGAGGAAAATTTTTACAGCCACTTCACCTTGAAAGACAGAGAGCACACCAAGCACTATTCTCTCAAATCCTAACACTAACACATGAATACTTGGTCTTAAGAGAGTAAGGTTAGATAGTTAACAACAAATCTCCATCCCAATCTCTTGATGTTAGACCATGTGGATAGGTCAGAAATATAGTGATGATAAATAATTGACATTTAGATTGCATTAAAATGTGCGCTTGTGAATGCTTCGGTCGATGCACTATTGTAAGACCGGATTTGCTGGAATATTAAGTTAAGCGGTCTGACTGCCTTGTATTGGGTGGTCTGACCAGCAGACTTCAACTGCTCAGCAGTCGTAGGCTTTGACCTCGATCGGTGGTTGTAGGCCTCAATTGAGATGGTCAGAGCTATAGTGCTTGATCGATGGTCGGTAGCTATAGTGCTTGATCGATGGTTGCAGCTACAATGACTGGTTGATGGTCGGTAACTACAGTGTGATTGGTCGATGGTCGGTAACTACAGTGTGATTGGTCGATGGTCGATAACTACAGTGCTTGGTCGATGGTGATAGCTACAGTGATTGATCGATGGTCATAGCTACAGTGACTGATAGATGGTTGGTAGTCGTAGGCTTCGAGTGATACAATTCTTGTGACTTTCGAGTAACTCAAGTATTCGTAATCTTCGAGTTCTCGTGTTGAGCCAACGGTCTAACTGAGTTGTGTATGGCTGTCAGACTGGTCTTTCTGAGTAGTTTGAAGTTGATTTTTGTAAAGTATGGAAATTGAGTTCGTAGTCGATTTGGTTCGTGTTTATTTTTGATTTCGGGTGTGATATGCATATGTGGACTGATGTTGGTCAAGTTAGAGAGTATTTGTGCCGAGAAAACGTTCTTTGGTCTTTACATGTGTAGGTTGGGCGTAGAGGCAGTCATCGAAACATCCTTTGGTCTTTACATGTGTAGGTTGGGCGTAGGGGCAGTCATGGTCGATGACAAGCAGGACCGAGACTAGGATAGAGAAATACGAGGTTCAGGTGGTCGAAGATGTCATGAGGTGGTCGGGCTCATGCTGGAGCATGTAGAGATCAAAAGTGGATGATGCATGGAGAATCTACGGGAGGTGTTGTCCTAGATGCTTCGACACGTGATGAGTTGGAAGGTGTCCAAAACTGGAAGATTTAGAGATTTTGCAAAACTCGTATTTGAAAAGGTTTTGGGTCCTTTGATTTTCAGAATCGGATAGGATTTCGTGTCCGTGTTGATGGGATGGAGTTTGGAGCTTTAGCATATAAAAAGAGGGAGATGTTAAGAGTTAATTGAGGACTTTAGAGTGCTTTTGGTGGAAAAAGTTTTTAGAGTTTTTGTGCTAGGGTTTGAGTGGTGCCATGAAAGCACTTTGTAATCACAGAACATGATTCAGAAATAAAAGATCAGATCTGTTCTGGAAAAGTTAGTCGGCGCTGACGGCGTGTCTTTCTGGGTTTTGTCTTTAACTCATTCTTGTTCCGAGTAGTGCGTGGCAAGATAACGTTCCTCCGTCGACTTCACTTTCCTCGATCATGCGCCGAGTCGTCCACTCGATTATTGACAACAGCATCGGCAAGCAGAGCAGATCACGAGTACAACAAGTTTATTCATCGTCTTTCTGTGACCTCAGCGGTGTGCTAATACATCATGATCGTGTGTACTACAGGGGTGTCTTTCGGTCATCGGTTCAGTCCAACGTAGGCCATCCTCAGTAAATCGAACAGTACAATCATTCACCCTCCTCTGATTGTGCTATTCGATCCTACGCTTAAATAGATGAGCTAGCTAACCACATCTAACTTTTAGTAGATACTATCCACATAGCATAATGAGAGAACCTGATAACGCCCCACACACGAGTTTTACTCACACATGTTCACTTATGCACCTTTTCAAAGCGTATAAACTCGAGTCCGCTGACTCCTTAGCTTTGATCCAATATGATCATACCAGTTTTCTATGACCTAAACCGTCTTCCTAAGCATCGTTTAAGCGTCGTGGTTTCTTCCAAAGTAGTTTCCGGTATTTTGGTCAAACTACTAAAATACCATTTTTTGACCCCGGTCATCTCTTTCTATTGCAGGCAATCGCTATACTTTCCACGTGTAGATATACCACTGGCTTGCATCCCATTTTGATTCTACCAGACTACATCTCATTTGGACCGACAAAGCCACATGGTGCAATTCCGCCATTCGAACTTCCCATCAACATTTTTCACTTTTCTCGTGCTATGCTTGAGCTCACTATCTCACTGGTATCCTCGGTCGTTCTAGGTCTCAGCTCCTCCATGAGTATAACCCTGATCCTCGTTGTTCATCATTGTTGACTCCAAACGACTCTACATATCTAAAGATAAAGAAATCATTTTTGTACACAAATTCTTCACAACTTGACCAATGTTAGATATAGCATATCTTATGCAATCTATATCCACTAAGCTAGGTCATTCAAACTCTTCCCATGACTCAAAATCTCAAGAAACAAATTCTGGCGGAAGCCTCACAGGCCAACCAGTCTGACCAGACCAAAATCCCAATTAGTACGCTGCCATCCCCCGATTTGAACTGGAAAACACAACCGGTTCAACCCGAAATCCCATGCATGCATGCAATCTCTCTGTTGAAAAGCGAATGCTGGACAACGAACAGAGAACATGCATGGCACAACAGAAGCAGATCAATTAATTTTACTCAAGACCAGCCATCACATCACGTGCATGCACACGAGGCACTCCAACGGGATGAAAGCTTCGGTTTATAGCTGTACCTTTTGCCTTAAAATTAAAATTGCATTGCAATGAATATTAGCTTTTTCTGAGTCATTTAATTAAATAAAAATAAACAAACAAGTGAAAAAACTGAAAAAACAAAAGGCCTAAATTAGAAACCGACACATTTCTAGTAGCTTCTGGTTTAAATAAATTGAAAGCTAAAAAAAATAAAAGCTGAAGATGTTTAGAGCGACACTAGTAACAAAATATTCTTCGCAAGGTACATAAAGTGTTCCCGCCAGTAGACAGTAGACGATGTGTTGCTATTTGCCTTCACTCAAGTGCATGTCGGCAATGGTTCCCACAACCTCCCCCTCTCGGATAAAGGGCCTCTCCGCCCACCGTCCTTTCCTTGACGAGAAGACGCCCAGGACGAATGGTGATGGTGGCCACTCTATTTCCTCTGGTAATTCGGTCTTATCACGCTCATAAGGAACTCTTGGGATCAAGAACACCTCATAGCGCGACGACATGGCGAGATTAAATGTGAGGTATTCGTGGTCGTAGGACTCCATCCCTGCTTGGCGAGGTGGGTGCAACAGCAGACGAGCCCACTGCCACATGGCGGGGTTAACCACGAGATCGTGGAGCAGGAGGAGGCCGTTGTAGTGATCCCGGATACCGCTACTGAAGTCGAGTGCAGGCAAGTAATTGAGGTTGTCGTAGATCACAGGGCCAGTCGAGGGGCGGGCGAAGAACTTCGAGAACATGGTGGTGGTGATGCAGATGAAGATGCCAACACTACTACAAAAAAATATATATTAAATGTCTTATCATAGACGGTTCATCAAAAATGTCAGTGCTAAATGCAATCATAGTCAGTTTAGTTTTAGAGACCGTCTGTGTTGCTGCTAGCACTAAAAACCGTTTGTGAAGAAATAATATCACGGAAGATTCATAGTGAGCACCGTATGTGAAATATCACAAACGGTTAATACCGAGAACCGTCTATGGTATTGCCAAATATCATAGACAAATTTTTATTTAAACTGTCTGTGATATATTTCCCGCCTCGTAATTCTCTAAAATTTTATAATCTCTCGTCTGAGTCTTAGTAGAATTCCGTTCCGAGGCACCTTTAGTAAAATGAGCATAACTTTTACATATGGTGTCCGTTTTTGATGTTTTTGTACTTGTTGAAAAGCTAACGACGAGCTCGATAAACAAATGACCCGCTTGCATCAGCCACCCTCTAAGACCCTCCAAAATTGGCCATCTTTAACCTTAAATTTGTCGCAAGTTTTCGGTTTCTGTTTTTATCAAAAAAAATTGATCTTCCCTTTGGAATTTGGGGTTCGCCTCAACTGTAAAGTTGTAGATCTCATCAAAACCTTTTAAATGAGCACATATAAGCTATATAGAACTTTGCTATTTCATTTTTTGAGACTAACTGTTATATATATTGTCTTTGATAATTATGTATCACAGATGGTTTGTGGTTCAAACGTCTATGATAATTATGTCCTTGACCATTGACCCCGTCGATCCTCTCAAACTCAATCCAAGCCAATAGAAATCCATCAACCCCTACCTCACGGATCGTAGCTCCACCTCTCCGTCCCCGCGCTAAAAATTTTTCAACTCTCGCCTCTCCCTCCCCTATAAATACTCACTCGAACCCATCCCCTACCTACGGTATGCGCTTAAAATCTCTCCAGCCTCCTTATTGTCTCCCTCCTCGACTGCGAACCTGATGGCCCTTACAAATTAGACGGCACGCAAGTCTTCTGGCGACAAGGCACTGCGGAAGCAGCTGGCTACTAAGACGGTGTTCAAGTCAGCGCTTATGACAGTAGACATCAAGAACATCCAGCTCACGTGCTGCTAGGATCTCTGTTTCTTCTATATTCTTGTTATATTTAAGAGTTGGGTTCGTAGGATTAGTAAATGTGTTCTTGCTATGTTTAATAGTTGAGTTCGTATGATTAGAAGATATGTTATTGCCATGTTTTTGTTATGTTACATAGCTAATCTACTCGTTATCTTGTGGTGACATAATGATGGATTCTAATTTTAATAGAAATAGAATGTGTTGTTGTATTTGCTTATTTTCAAAGGGCATAATTAACATTTCCTAAGGTTAGCTGAGAAACAGAAAAAAAAATCTTAAGTATAGAATGAACTATCGCAGTTGGCTTTGTGATATAAACCGTATGTGAAGAACCATCACAGACAACCATCTGTGATACCAGGGGCGGAGCCAGGAATTGGATATAGGGGGGCAATATGGACAACAAGTAGAGTAGAACCAATGAACCATGCCGGATTTATCGATCCAATAGTCACATATCAGAGTAATATGTTTCGTAAATTACAATGCAAAGAAAATTACATCTCTATTAACTTAAACTTAGCTCTACGACTAAAACATGTCTAAGCCGATTAAAATAGGGTCTCTAGATGTGATGTGAGAGCAACTACTGAAGTGTGTACTTATGATTTTTGTTTACATTTTTCGATACCACAGTGAACGGTAGATATATTGACGTGGACGGCTCATATATTTTTAGACTCGAGAAGTCATTTAAAAAAACTGCTTTAAAAAACACTCTATTTATTTTGATTTTCGAAGAAATCAAAAAACAAATCCACGAGAACATGTCCATTGTATTGCCGTACAAATTTGACCAAAACATTTTCTTGCCTTTTAATTAAAGGTTCCTAGCGTTATGTACTCCACCAGTGTAACATCCCAAAATTTTGAATTTGAAAATGTGAAGCTTTGAATTATTTTTGCAAAATATTTTTAATTGAATTTGGAGTTTGTGGTATTTTTCTGGAATTTGGTTGGGGTTTCCAAAAATTGAAGAAAGATCGAAAAACAAAAATTAGAGAATATACAAATAATGGAAACTCGAAATTTTTAAATACAAATCTGAGAAGATGATCCAGTATGAGGAGAGAGAAACCTGAGTTAAATTAAAATATAAAATTTCATCTTGGAAATAGTAGTATGAATGGCAACAAAAATAAATAAATAAAACACAAACATATACATATGCATATAGGTGCACAAAGAGCTTAGAGCAAAACATAAAAATGTACATGTATATACAAGAATAGACATGAAGGAAATATAAATATAAATATATATATATATATATATATGTATGTAAAATGAATAAGTAATTAAATAGAATAATATACATATATAAAGAGAAAGAAAAAGAAAGCCTTTTATGCACCAACCGCCCCGGCCCGCCCCTGCTCCCTTTCTTCACCCCGTTCTCCCCACCTCGCTCGCTCGCTCCACTCGGGGCGGAGCCGCCGCCCGCCTCGCCTTCTCGCTGCAGCCCGCCGCCTCCACGCATGCTCTGCGGTGGCGGTGCGCTCGAGCCCGTGCCCACTCGCCTCTGCGCTGCGCCCTCGCCGCGTCGAGCCCCGCGCCCTCTCCTCCCGAGCCGCGCGCCCGGTCTTTGCCCGGCGGCCCCTCCTTCCGTCGCCCGGTCCGCCGCTCTCGCCCGGTCCTCAGCGCCTCCCCCGCCCATCTGCAGCTACAACAAGCCGCTGGTTCTCCCTAATAGCCCCGCGCCTTCTCCCTTTTCTCTCCGCCCCCTTTTCTTTCTCCAACCGAGCGCAATGACGGCGCCGCCTCATGCCGTCCCGGCCACCTCCGGCGAACACCCCACGAATCGCCCACGTCATGGCATGCGCCCGAGTGTCCACTGCCACCCTTCGCCGTTAATCGGAGCGCCTTCGCCCGAGCACGCCGCGCGCGCTTCTTCTCCGCCTCCTGCCGGCCATCGCCGTTTCCGCCGCCGCCTCCGCGTCGATTGACTCCCGGCCAATTCGACACGGTGGGAGCTGCACCTCCGCCGCCTGAAGCCTCCCCAACCGTCGGTTTGCGCCCTCCGCCACCCAAGCCTCCCCGCCACGGCGACACGGCCGCACCGCCGACTCACCTCCGTCCCCCTCCGTTCACTTCGACCACTCCGGTGAGTTTCTTGCGCCCTAACCATGCTCACGCTTGCCTTAATCCGCTCCTCTCTCCCTCCGGCCACCAGCGTCCCGATCGGCTTCCCATGCCCGACCGCTCTCCATCGCCGCCGGCCCGCCACCATGCCGTTCGACCAGGAGCTGCTACCCCAAGGGCCCTCTCCTCCTTCACGGGGTTCCATTTCGCCAATCGCAGCCTCCTCCCCGACCTCTCCCCGCCGGCGACGCCGCCACCCATTCCCAGCGTCTTCCTCCCCTGTTCGGTCTGTTCGGTCTCTGCTGTGTTTGTGTTTTGGTTTCCAGCCGATGGCAGCCCCCCAGCTGATCTTCTCTCTATGTAGGTGGGACCCTCCCTGTTAGATGACTAATGTAAGTTTAAAAGCATAACTATTATTGTTAGGCATTAGAACTTAAGTAAAAGAAGCGTGACAAATTAGTTTATTCCCTAAATTAAAATATGCCTTATGTATACATTGTATGAACTTAGGTAATTGAAAGTTATGAAAGTCCTTTCAAAATAGCAACTAATACAAATAATTGGCATAAACTCAAATAAAATGTAATGGCATATAATCTAGTTATGAGTATATCTATGTGTGATAAGTAATAGGAATTACTTTGGGAAAATCAAATAAGGTTTTAATAAAATAAGAATATTGGAAAAACCAATTTTGAATAAGTTGTATGACCATAAGGTTTTCTAAACGACTCAGGATACTAAAATGTATTATCAATATTTATTTTGAAATATTTTTAACGGTTAAATCGTACGCGGTTAGTGCAACAATAAGAGTGTGTATTGAAAAAGGACCCATGGGTCGCTAATTGTTAAAAATAATCTCGCTAACCTACACCTTAATAAACAAGTTAATATTAGGGCCACATAAAATAATACGTCTCTAATTGTAGAAGTTTAGACTATAAGACCAATTTGATAAATCAACAATCATATGCATGGTGCATATAACACATGCCTTAATTTATAAATAATAGCGCTCAACAAATAATACTTAGTACCCCGGATGATCTCGTTCATCTACCTATAAGTTTAACCCGACTCGTGGAACTTTCTTAATAAATAAATATACCAGGAGCTATTAAATAAAAGGGTCGATATATGGTATTCTAAAATCGGCTATGCCTAGCCATCCTCGAGTCCTCAATAGAATATTCCCGTGAATATTCCATCATTATAAGTCTTCCTTGGATCTTCCCTAGCCATTTATCACTTCACTCCCACCCCGTTGACTCTATCAAACACTCTGTGCCCAAACCAACATAAATCACTCATCAACTCATAATAAAGCTAAATTGAGCTATTCGGATTTATTTGAATCTTTTGAGTTATTTGCATTTATTTGGATTCAGTTGCCTATCACGTAATTAGAGATTGGAGTCCGAAAGAATCAAGGATCAAGCGGGGCTGAGATCGAGGTGAAGATAAAGACCCGAGCCTCAAGATCGACAAATGAGAAAGCCTTGAGTGAGCTCAAGACCGCGGTAAACCGCGCAAGGCGAGTCAATACTTTGATCATGTTGAACCTACATTTTCTACAAATTATTTTGTTTTAAATTATCAAATTGCATGCTGTTATTTCATATGCAAATACATGTTTAATTGGAGATTCTAGTTATATGCCCATTGTTACCTTTGCTAATATTACACCTCCTTTGAAATATTTGATTACGTGAACCTTGTCACCCTAGTAAAATTATAGTAGTAACTTTTGGAAATAAGTCCGTAATTATACGCCATGCTTAGTACTGCATAGATACTTGGGGGCGATGAAATGTCCCCAAACATTATTGTCATTTTAAATCATGAGAAACCGGTTTGGGCAGTCATGGATGGAATGACTGTAGTAAGTGGACACAATATTTTTACCTCTGGAAAATCCTAAAATTGCTTAAACACCTGGATGGATGGTTTGGGGGCTGGTATGTAGTACGGTGGGAGCACAAATCATGAAATGTGGTAGAACCATCCGGGTAACTTTAAGGACCGAATCTTGTCATGTCAACCCGTGTAAAACAATACAACCACAAGTCTATAATGGGTACGACCTAGCTGAATAACTTGCAAGGGTTTAGTTCAGACATCACCGAGGGAAGTGGGTGCCAGGGTGTCTTGGGTGAGGCACGGGGTGTCTGTATTTCGCACGGCGCAAGAGGGGCTTCGATCGTGGTGGTGTAACCCTTCGCGGTGAAACCTCGGCGTGGGTGGTGTCTAGCTAGATCGGAGTAAGGTAAAGGCTTTGTGATAAATTATCCGGGTCTCATGCCTAAGGAAGCATGTTGGCAAAAAGGATAGTTAATCTCTTGTGGTGAAAGTGTACAAACTCGCAGAGTTAAAACTATTCGAATAGCCGTGCTTACGGTCAAGGGCGGACATGGGAACTTACTTGAGTTAGTTCTATTTAAAAATGTTTGGAAAATGGGAATGGAAAAGTGAAGGCGAAGGACCGCCTGGTTTGGAATTGTCCCGGCGTCGTCCCAGTGGTAAGTTAAGCGGCTATAATTTCAAGAAATTGCTATATGGTGCGATGCCATGTAACGGTGGATGGAATCTGAATCGATATTAATAATGCATTTCCTTGTACATTATGATTTATTCCAAAATTGCTAAGTCATAGGGCTTTTAATTAATTGTATTCAAAGCACTCACGCAAAATAAAATAGCCCGAGCCTCTCCTTTGTTAAGCCATGCATACTATTTATTTGCATTCGTGTATTGGCTCGCGAGCACGGGTCGAGTGCTCATGCTCGCTTTGCGACAAAATTCAGAATCAGAAATCAAATCACCTCGCCAAAGAACAAGATTGGACAAGCTGGCCGAGAAGATGAAGATGTCAAAGGCTAGGTCGCGAACCTCCAGTTGGCTGCCTGTGGGCATGTCCTGAAGGTCCCACTTGCGTGCTTCGTTCTTCCACTACTGCAATTTCATGATTTCGGCCTAATCGGCCCATGAGTAAGTTTACTATTATATTTACGCTTCCGCATGATATGTATTTTGATATTCATTTCTGTAACTGTGAGCACTATCTACTGATCCAGGGAATAGTGCAATAAAATCACAGAGGAATCCAGATGTTAATATCTGGGGTCTTACAACCAGCTAATAGTGCTTGAGTGATCTTCAATCACACCTATGACTAGCTACAACAGTTTCTAGTCAACTCACCAGCCTGCATTAATCATCCTAAGATTAAGAACACAAATATGCATATCCTACATATCACGGTACGCACCACCTTGTAACCCGCATTTACAAAGATCAGTAGATACAAAGCTAAAACAAGAAACAAAACAAAGAGGATTTGGGTTGCACATGATTGGGCTTTAAACATACTTTACATTTGGGCTAAATTGGGAGGGACCAAACCACTAATTAAACGCATATAATTAACTACATAATAGAGGATTAGTAAAAGGTTGGGGGGTGCCGGGCCCCCTCCAGCCCCCCCTTGTCTCCGCCACTGTGTGATACTTGTCCATCACAGACGGTTGGTAGTCAGAACCGTCTATAATATGCGAGTAGCACAGATGATTTTTTGTTAGAGCTGTCTGTGATAGCATCCTTCGCACACGGTTCTTAATACGAACCGTCTGTATTATAGCTATCACAGACGGTTCGAAAACCGTCTGTGATGACCTGATATTATTACTGACTCATAAACTCAGACGGCTCATAAAAACCGTTTTTAAATCGTCTGTGATGATCTATTCTATAGTAGTGAGACCACCTTGAGCGGAAGGACGTCCGCGCACAGCATGCAGCCGAAGTCGTCGATGGTGCGCCACATCTTGCAGATGCACCGGCACGCGAGCACGTCCATGAGCACGTCGTCGGGTAGCAGCTGCGCCGGATCCATCCCCTCCACTACTGCTCAGCTTGAGCTTCTTGGCGAACGGAAAGGCGCAGGTGCAATGCTCTGTTGTGCTCTTCTTCAGAGGCTTGCATTCAAGAATACTATATATATTACGTATGGGGGACTCCCCGGAATGGGAGGCTATCCACGTGTCTCCCCCCACGAAACAGCCCGCAAAGATTTGGTAATTATGTTTAGGTCCCCGGTTTTCACAAAAAAAAGTCCCTAGATTCTTGCGAAAAAGCCCCTACACACTTTTTTTTGCTGGGTAGTGACCCGCGGTTTCCGTAATTACGAACAGGCCCTTATTTCTTCCGAAAAGACCATCTTTTTTGCGAAAAAGCCCCTCCACTCTCCTTTTATTGCGAAAAGGCCCTCATTTTTTGTAAAAAAACCTCTACGCTTTTTCTGTGAATTTTCGTCTCTTTTACTTCGGTCCACACGGTGGCTGGCGTGGCGTGGTGCCACGCCTACGTGGCTAGTTTACCAACGATGGGACGGAATCCGTTTCCGAGTCTACGCGGATCTCTTATACCCAGTCTGTCGCGTCCAAATTGTTATATCGCATCGGAGGCTGTGAAGTGTTGGGACAAGGAGTCGGATTGGATTTGGATACAGTCTTAAGGTCCCGTCCATTTCAATTTGAGTTTTTGATTTCTGGCTTATTTTTTTACTATTTATAAATTTCGTCTTTTTCTAAACTTTTAGCTTTTTTGAGTTTTTTTGCCTGTTCTTTTTTCTTGTATTCATTCGCGTTGTCCGTGATGAGCTAACATATTTTTCTATTTTTAAATTTTTTAAATTTAATTACGCCAAATAAGTCACCTTCAGCTACAGTGTAATTCCAGTCAGCTATAGTGCAATTTTAGTCACAATTCACAAACCATAGCTTTTCAGCCTAACCGAATTGGGCCTAAATCAGTCAGCCAGTGCGCTTGGATGTGATGAAGAGATAGGTTGGAGGCCGGTAAAGCAGATTTTTAGGCGGGCATTTAGCTAGGCGAGTATTGGAGGGGCATAGATATTAACGGAACTGCAACTAGGATGAAACTTGAAAGCCCGTATAACCTGAATGAAATGCATTTGGGCCATGGGCCACATGGACCGTGGCCCCAGGGGCTCGGGCTCTCGGGACTATATTACACCATCTATTATCATTCAATCCCCTAAAGAAAATCTATTATCATTCAAATTTTTTCTCATTCGGTTTCTTAAATTTTTTTGGTCATATGATTTTTTGGTTTTGTTCAACTGATTTTTAACCAAAAAATCTCAAAATGAAAAATGATTTTTTTTCCAAAAAAAATTGGAAACATATTTTCCATGTGCTCAGTAAATACAATTCAGAAATAAATTAAGAGTATTGAACTAAATCTATTTTTTTATTCCAGAAGAGTACACTAGAATGATCCTGCCTGAAATGTTCCATCCCAATAGTCAAACCGGAATGGCTCTGGAATGGTATCGATAACTTTGGGAGAGGGACGAGGCGGCGTGTGGTGGAAGAGAAGAAATATTGGGGCTTATTTTTTTTTATTCACCTAGGGGCAGCCACATGTAATCAGCAAATCAGTTGACCAAAAAATATGCGATGAAGTGGCCACCCCAGTCTCCCTGTCCGGCTCCTTTTATTAGGGAGAGTGACTTAGGCGAAATACAACGAATGTGGGAGAAGAGATCGGGATGATTGGTACCTTGGTGACGGCAAGGTGTTGCCAATCCTTACCGCCGCGACGCCGGCACCTGCTTGCTCAAAGATGAATGCTGGTGGACTAAGATCTCGTTTATTTCGGCTGTAATCAGCTACAGTATAATTTTAACTAGCTACAATACAATTTCAGTTATAAGCCTAGTTATTTCAGCTTAACCGAATAGCATCTAACGGGCTGCGGCGGCATTGAGTCGAGATTCGCGCAAGAGAAAAAGGAAGCGATGCATTCGATTTTTTTGTCTATCTCATTGCTCTGATATAATGTGGAAAACAAAAAGGAGATCATTTTCCCTTGCCAGCACGGACGGCCATGCCATTGCTCATGTGGCGCTTGTAGATGGGCTCGGGCTGTCATGTTGGCTGGTTGATTCCGATTAGAGACAATGTTTGGTGCTAAACGCAACAGAATGTAAGTTTAGGCAATGTTATGTGCAACTCAAGATAATATCCGGTGTTTTGCGTAATAGAGGTGTATAATTAGGTGGTGCAAAGTGCAAATTACTCAAAAACTTTTTTACCATGTACTACGTAACTTTAAAAATTGAGAAAAAAACTTTTAAATTACAGTATTTTTCATTGTATTTGACAATTCCGTCCATAAAGCGTTGCTGTTTTGTAACGAAACATTTTTTTTCATCATCCTAACTCAAAAATTTAAAAGAAACCTAGATTTATATATTCCCTTCGGTCACAAATATATGTCATTTTGAAATGTATGCAGTTAAACTTTCAAAATTTTGACTATCGATATCTTTTAAATATTTGGATTGGATATATGAAATCATATGTATAGATTGGATATATGAAATCATATGTATAGATTTGTCGAAAAATACTTTTATGATATTATAATTTTATTAGGTTTTATAAATATATTACAACATAAACTAGCGGTCAAAGTTGCGTTTTGAAGACCGTATTGATATCTAAAATGATATATATTTATGACCAGAGAGAGCACGTTGATGCAAAATTTACATTCATTTTACTAAAAAAAAAAGGTGCAAAACAAAACCCGAGAGCCAGCAAGGCATGCGGACTACGGGGGTGTTTGGTTGCCAGCCACAGTTTACCACGCCTAAGGTTAGGCAAGTTTGACCAACTTTGGAAGCTGTTTGGTTGCAGCCACAGTTGTGGCAAGATTCCCTTCCAGCAAACTAGGTCCCACGCGTCAATGACTCAAAAAAATGTAGCAAGATTCCCTTAGGCTTGCTAAGGTGTGGCAAAGAATTTGAGCACCTTAACTTAAGCAAGTGTGGCAAATTTTATTGGTAAAATGTGGCTAGCAACCAAACAGCCCCTACATGTCGCTTCGCTTCACTTCGTTCTGCTCCCCCAAAACAAAAGCCATCCAATCCCCATGCTCTCTCCATGTCTTAAGGAATCCGAGCCTCTTTCTAATAAAAGAAACCCGAGTCCGTATTTTCTAAAGCCAACTTCACATCGATTGCATCTGTTTTCTGTTTTCAATCTTGATTACGTCCCATACCAGCATTAGCAGCAAGAGCCAAAGCTTGAGACATGCCTCAGCTTCCGAATGAATGCCAAAGCTTGGAGCCATTGGCTTTTAATTGATCAATCAGTCACCTGTTTCGCAATCTAGTAAGAGTGCTCCCTACTACCTGAACTGTCGGTTCAGCATATGCTGAACTATAGAAGGGTCTGCACTTGGGCTGCAATGGGGTTTTACCATGGGGTTAATCAATCAGGCCGGCGTCACCTCGTGTGAGCGGCGGTTTCGGGCCTGCTTCGTGTGGCTGGGGGGGGGGGGGGGAGGAGGTATGGGTCCCATGGGCCGACAGATTGCCACTTCGCGCTTGGTCTTTCCCGGCTTTTGAGCCGCACCTGCAGCTCCAGCTTTTTCCCCCCCTCGCTTTTCTCCTTGTAACATGGAAAGCTCGGCCTCGTCGCTTTTCTCCCTTTTGGACCCTCTTTTTTTCTAGTCTATGCAATCTAGATGCACACGTCGTGGTATTCGAGGCCAGTATCAAGCTCTGTGAAGAAAAAATCGAAGCATGGACTCGCATCTTACCCTAACAAGCTGCTTGTGTTCCGTTCCGTCTTTATTTGGTTTGATGTTCTAACACATGTTTGTCGAATTTTTGGTACAAATAATCCATTTTTTATTCGAAATTACAGAAATATACCCGCGGAAAATTTTTACAAAAATAGGCTCCAGTCGCCCAATAGTTAAGCGACTGGAGCCTTTCGCCCAACCAGCGGACGACACAATATCTGTCGCTCAACCATTGGGCGACTGCATCTAGTCGCCCTCCCATTGGGCGACTTTCATGCAGTCGCCCAATGGTTGAGCGACTACACTCAGGGGCCGACAAAACCGTACGTACGAATCGTTTTATATACCGATGCAATATAAATAACAAGTTTGAAAAGATAAAATGGCAAAGTTCTATATGTCTTATATATACTCATTTGAAAGGTTTCAACGAGATCTACAACTTTTCAGTTGAAGAAAAATCCAAATTCCAAAGGGAAGAACAAGAAAAAGGGCAAAAACAAAAGAAAAAACTTGCGACGCAGGTTTAAGTCCAAAGATAGCCGATTTTCGGAGTCTTGGAGGGCGACGGGCGCAAGCCGGTCGTTATTTTTGGATCGGGCTCGTCGTTAACTTTCCAACGAGTACAAGAACGTCGAAAACGGACACCGTATGCAAAAGTTATGCCCGTTTTACTGAAAGTGTGTCGGAAACGGACTCGAATTCGTTTTGACCTCAATTGAAACTGCTATAACTTTTGATCCCATGGCCGAAATTGCTCAAATTTTTTTCTGGAGGCTTTTGGATGTATGAAGAATAGCTCCACCAATTTTCACTATTTTTGGCGAAGGTTTGATGCACTTTCCAAATTTCGGCAAAATGGACTCTTTCCTCTCTCTTTTTCTCTCGGGGATTGAGTGCGATCGCCCAACCATTGGCGACTTTTATGCGTCGCCCAATGGGAGGGCGATCGATGAAAGTCGCCAACGGTGGACGATCGCAATTAATCGCCCAACGGTTGGGAGATTTTCCATTGTCGCCTTGAGTTGGCGAAGGATCCATCGCCAATGGTTGAGCGATCGAGCCTATTTTGTAAAAAAATTTCCCGCAGGTATATTTCTGTAATTTTGAATAAAAAATGGATTATCCGTACAAAAAATTCCATGTTTGTCCTGAGGCTATGATTGGCTTGGCTACAGGTATGTGTTTTTTTACTGCGGCTTATGGTTTTTACCTGTGGTTTGTGACTTTTGAGCTACTATAAAAAAAGCCGAAAAGCAACTTTTAAATGTTGAAAAGAATAAGGCCACAAATAGATCGAGCTAGTCGTGCCGGTCCGATCCAATATGATGTGTGTGGTAGGATAAAATCTAACGGCTAGCGCCCCTGCCGCCGGCCGCCCCACCCCACCCCCTACCGCCGGCCCAGACGAATCAGAAAAGAAATGTGCTGAGAAGCACAGTGAGAAGACGAGAACATAAGCTAAGGAATTGGGGTTTGATAGGACCACGCGTAATGTCCTTGCTTTCTGTTTCTAATCGAAATCAAAATGTGTATGTCAGGGTCGTATCTATCTAATCTCTTGCCCATCTCTCTCTATCTTCATCCATGCCCGTTTCCGTTTCTTGGATTGGTAATAGTAGTACTTACTGTCGTGAGATGCTAGTTCGCTGCAAGAAAACATGGCAATGGAACAGGAAACAGTAACAAGATTAATTGCGATCAGGAGTTGCTCTGTTTGGCACGGTTCTGATGAAGATTTTACGGAGCATCTTGATTTGTACGTCTAAAGATAAGTGCGCTACAGAATTGGTATTTGACTGGATTCGTTATTTTTCTCAGGAGCGACAGTGAGAGTGGTTATCAACGTATAACATAGGAATTATTTTGAGTTCTATCATAGTGTAATATTTTATTAAATTTCTTTTCAGGCAATTTCTCATTTTGTAAGCAATATTTGTCTAGATGCAATGCGGTAGTCTACCGTAGGCCGGCAACTCGGCATTTGACAAACTGGTGAGCAAGTCCCATTAGCCCCCTAAATTTTGATCCCGGATCCGCCACTGGTGTATCGTGCTTGAGTCGTGACCTTGGTTCTGTGGGACCACCTAGCACGACATGCACAGTACCGTGCCAAATGTGGCACAACTCAGGCATGTCTAAGCCTAGCATGGGCCATGAGGGATTGAGGGAGGAAGGGGGCAGAACAAGCATGGGCGCACAGCGGCGGCGAAGGAGGTGGCACGGCGAAGAGAGAGGCTTGCCGGAGGGAGAAAAGGGTGTGACCGAGTGGGACGAGTGGTAGAGTGCGAGCAGGAGGAAACAGTGAGGAGGGAGGAGGTGCCACCGTGCTAGGGAGGGAGGAGGCGAGGCCAGAGCACGATAGGGAGGAGCTGAGATGGCATCGGGAGGGAGGAGTCGAGGAGGGGAGGCGGCGATGGCCGAGTGGGTTGAGCGGCAGAGCGTGAGAGGAAGAGGTTGCAGGGGCTGGGGAGGGAGGAGCCGAGAAAGGGAGGCGGCGATGGCCGAGTGGGTCGAGCGGCAAAGCGTGAGAGGAAGAGGTTCCGGGGGCTAGGGAGAGAGGAGCTGAGGAGGAGAAGAGGCGATGCCCAAGAAAGATTGCATGTGTTAAATAGGGTATCTTTGGACTGTCGTGCTACACGTGCTGGGCCGGTACAACACGACTCGTGATCTTTGGATCATGCATAGGTCTGAGGTTGAACTTGGGGCCGGCACGATATAGCCTGTTTAGTTAACTGGGGCGTGCCTTTATGGGCCCATGTCGAGCAACCTATTTGACTAGGTCTGGTGGGCATTTCCATAGGAGCCATTCCCACACTGCGAGTGGATTCTTTTCGGATACGGCTTATCGTTTTGATCTAGTGTAAGCGTTTGTACAAACAAATTAATTGCTGATAAGCCACTTTAAAAACACTGTTTCAATAAATTATTTCGAAACAACGACGAAAAAACTGTTCCGTTTGTTTGTTTAAGAGAAATCATAAGCCCAAAAGAAGGGTCCAAAACTATTCATTTTTCTCATCCTAGCTAAAAAAACTAAATTTGTATATGCGTGGGCGTGAGGTGGCGTTTTCGTAGGAGCCAATTTCCAGCCTGAAGCTGTTCATTTTGCTCTACCTAGCTCGAAAAATTTAAAAGAAACTAAATTTATATATACTTTGTAGCGAAATTTACATTCACTTTACCAGGGGGGAAGTGCAAAACGAAACCGGAGAGCCAACGAGGGGCGGCGGCTCCGTCGCTTCGCCTCCCTTCCTTCGCCGCCCACAAAACAAAACCATCCAGTCCAGGTGCTCTCTCCGCCTCCGCCTCCGCCTCGCTCCCATCGCAAACTGCTCCACGCCCGGCGGCCTCTCGCCGGCGGCGAAGCCCTAGGCGATCGCCGAGACCCAAGCACACGCATTCAGCCAGCGCTATCGGAAGCCGCCGCCGCCATGCAGGGCTTCCCCGGCAGCACCCCCGATCCGCAGCAACTCCAGGCCACCATGCTCGCCATCGAGCAGGCCTGCTCCCTCATCCAGGTCGGGCCCCCCAACATGCTCTCGGCGTTGCCCTGCTCAATTACGCTGTGTTCCTTCGCGCGGCTGGCGCTGTGCGTCTCGGCGTGTCAGCGTGGATTTGGTGCGCGTGTGGGCTTCTGCTTGGCTTGGTTATGCTCTTACGGCATTTTATGGAGGAATTGCCTGGTGTGCAGATTCCGTGGCACCTTGTTTCTCCCACCTAAATCATCTCGCGTTGTTCTGATTTGCTGTTGTTGATCGGTGCTTCCGTTTGGATTCGGTGACGGGATCCCGTTTGCTGGGGGCTGCAATGAGGTTTTAGCATGCGGTTAGCTGTTTTTTGGGCATCTAAAACCTTTTGAGTTGGTTGCTTAATTTAGGTGGTTTTGGGTCTCTGAATTGGCCTCTCAGGAGTGAGATTTTGACGCCTCACTGAATTCTGCAAAGGCACATTTGAATTGGTTCCCAAGATTAAGCTGGTAATTAGCGAGATTTTTCTGAAGTATCCGATCTATGTGCCAGGGAATACTGTTTCTATCGGGTATGAGGAGGTTTTACTGTGATAATTTTGATCCACTTGTTCACTGGATGGCCAGAAGTTCCTTTAGGTCAAACGTTTTAGTTTTTGCATGTACTAATTGAGCTAGTTGCAAGGAGCTGTTGGCTTCTATTTGGTCAGTGAGCTATCTGCTTTGCAATATAGTAGAACTGTAGAAGTGTGCTCTCTAGTCTCTACTACCTGAACTGTCGGTTTAGCATTTGCTGAACTATATTTAGAAGAGTCTGCACTTGGGCCATGGCATTTATTTGCTGCTTCTCTCCGCATCATCTTATTTTCTTTTGACTTTTGGATGCATTGTTGGTTCTATGCCACTGAGCAGGTTATCTCAATTATATGAAATTGGTGACAAGGAGGCATCCTTGGTCCAGTCCGTATTTAGCCTAATGTGGCATTGGGACACAGAGCTATCTTTCTAGTTATTGACGTTCCATCCATTGGTTATGAAGTTTACTTAGCAGCTAACCTTTTGATATTGGGATGATTTTGCAGGTGCACCTGAATCCGTCTGAAGCGGAAAAAGTTATAAGTTCACTGCATTCATCTCTGATGCCTTACCAAGCATGCAGATTCATTCTTGGTATGCTGTTATATAGTTGTGCCTCTACGAAGAACTGGAATTGATTCTCATTAGGGCTTAATATATCCTCAATGTTGATGCGGAATGCTGAGTAGGATTTAAGGTTTCTCCTACTAGCAGAAATGGCTTACTATGTAACATTTGTACTATACAGCTATTCTTTCTGATGGGACGCTGATTTCCTTTTTATCTGAAATTGTATGTATGTTGTTTTGCAGACTGCAAATAATAATAACTAATTCTTCTAGTTTTCATGGGCGCTTTTATGCTATTCCAATCAAAATTATTATACTTTTATAGCACTTATGGTCTTATACTTGATCAAAACAAGAATCAATTGAAACCAATGTGGCAATTGCCCTACATCTATGTGCTCCAAAATCCAGCTTGGAAATGAGTTTAGAAATTCATCAGTTAGTTTTTTCTTCTGTGATTACCTTTTTTTTATCAGAGCTGTACTTGTACTTTTACTTCTGTTTACATAAATTTAGTGATTAGTAAAGTTAATTTATCAAGTGGGAACAGATATTGTTTTGCCCACTTATATATTCACCACCCAAACCTGGGCAGATATATATTATGAGCTGGTTCTCCAATATTTGGTTGTTTTGCTTGACTGCAGTCCGCAAATGGGAATATATTTTTATTGCAAGTGTCTTGCTTGATTTTAGTTTCGTCATTATTGTTTTCTGTTGAATGACAGTAATCAACTAATCATGTTGAAAAAGTTTAACTGGATCAAGGCTGTCATCTTCTGCATGTTTTTCTCCTTATTCCAAGTGTGAACCTCTACATGTCCCTTTGTTTCTGAAGTTGCCAAGGGCCATTTTGAGAAAATGCCTACCACCTTTTTTGATAAATTAATATAGTTCAGCGGCAGCCTTATGTATATTTGTGCTGAATTTTTTACCCTGTAAATCAGTGCCATAGGAATGTCTATTTGACGCCACAAGCATAAGCCCAAATAAGGCCACCAACCATCTACCTGGCGTGTAGTTTCTGAAAGATATTTGGTCTAAGAAACCTAGTTAGTGACTGCTAAACTTATTATTTGATATACTGATTGCTGAAAAAGGCTCTCAAGCCAAGTTGCTGCTAGTTGGCTCCAAGTGTCTTATCAACTCAACACTAACGCAGAACTAAAATAAACTAGCTGGAGTATCACTATTTGCTTTACATCCTTTAATGAAGGTGGTCAATATGCTATTTGTTGTCCAATGTTTGAGCTAACTAAGCGGTACACACATTCTGTTCTGTTCTGTTAAGTTAAAGTTAAGAAGAGGTGAAATTAATATTTCTTTTTCTCCCAGAGACATCCCTAATGCCAAATGCAAGATTCCAAGCTGCCGGAGCAATTGGTGATGCAGCAATAAGGGAGTGGGGAATCCTTACAGATGACAACAAAAGAAGCCTAATACTGTGGGTTTTTTTGGAGGGAGTTTTAAGCTTGTATTTAATGTGAAAACGTTGCATTCCAACATTTAATATAATTCTCCTAACATTGTAGATATTGCTTGAACTACGTTATGGAGCATGCAAGTTCCCCTGATGGTTATGTGCAATCAAAAGTTTCTGCCGTGGCAGCTAGATTACTGAAAAGAGGCTGGTTAGTTTATACTTTTTTGCTTACTTTGCCAGTATAATTGCGAACATATCTTTTGCTTATGTCACTATCTCTTCATATCATGTTCTTAGCTTCTATTTACATAAAGAGCATTTTTTATTTGCTGTTTGAGTGTGTGTCGCCCAATAATTTCTGTCAGGTGTGTTGCATGAATATTCATCTGTGCATACTTTTTCATTCTTAGTTTGCCAGGTTTGGGTGGGATTTTGTGCAGGGTGTGATTTGTAGACTGATGCACACAAGCCTTTCTGAAGACGACCTCATGCAATAAGGGGCTGATTTGTTATCTACTTAGCTTATCCCTGCACTACCTCGTGTAGGACAAAGATTGGTTATGGTATTTGGGTGGATGGTTGCATGAGATCATCCAGGGTGATTAGATGCAAAAGGGTGTTGATGCAGGAGGAGGAGTCTTTTTTCCAATCTCACATCCCCTAATCATATTGTTATGGTGTATATAGATAACTATTTCTTAGCAATATGGCACTTTGCTTGTAAATGAATTATCTGCTTTTTAGTGTGCTTCAAGCCTTCAAGGCTATTGGTTGGTCCAGTATTTTGGCTTTTCAAAGATTTGGTATTCAAACATAAATGTTTTGATATGAAACACATTTTGGCAGGGTTGAGTTTCTGGACCAAGAAAAAGCTGCTATCTTTTTTGAGGTACAAACTGCTCTAAAAGTTAAAATGCTACAGCCTGATCAATGATTCTTGGCCTAAGCTTTTTGTTGTCATGGATCTTTATTATCTGAATTTTAATCACCTAAATGTCCCACTCAATTTGGGTACCTTTCTTCTTCTTAATGAAAAAAACCTAGTTCCTCCATAGTATTCTCATTTTTTTAAAATTTCCCACTTTTTTTTTGTGAACACCTTGGCAAGTGTACTGTTTGATATCCTTTTCAGGTTGAGCAATCCATCCGGGGCATCCATGGGCCTAATCGGCAGTTTGCTGGGATCAATTTCTTAGAAACCTTGGTATGCCAATGTTCATCCAGGCTGATATAAATGCTTCTCCAAATTTCCTGTCATTTTCCAACTAATCCAGAATTATATTTCTTGTCTGAACTAGGTTTCAGAATTTTCTCCTTTAACTGCTTCTGCTATGGGCCTGCCTAAGGAGTTCCATGAACAATGCCAATGGTCACTTGAAGTGAAGTTTCTGAAGGTGTTAACTTCCTTCCCCGATAATTAAAAGTATCTGGAAGCACACTTATTGCACATGAAAATATTGTAGCTATGCCATGCCATTTGGAACTTTTATTTTATTGTTGTCCTGACATGCCATTTCCTGTTGCAAGGACTTCTATTGCTGGGCACAAGCTGCTGTATTCAATACCGCAGACCAAATCTTTAATTCAAATGTAACTATACCTGAGGAGAAAGCATGTTCAGCAGCAT
The DNA here is from genome assembly GCA_036346575.1 of Dendrocalamus sinicus. Taxonomy (NCBI): domain Eukaryota; kingdom Viridiplantae; phylum Streptophyta; class Magnoliopsida; order Poales; family Poaceae; genus Dendrocalamus; species Dendrocalamus sinicus. The sequence goes on from CM070669.1 coordinate 21,748,947, forward strand.
TGCGTCTGATGCTTCAGATATTAAGCTGGAGTTTCAAGCATACTGTGGAGCATGAGAATTCGGATGCTAAGACAAATTCTGGCTTAAGGAGTGATGCCATAAATCTGAAGAAATTTGAACGTTCATTTGTGAAGGTACAGTCTTTGAGTTTTTACAACTTTGCTCTATTCACCTGACAAATGGTTACATTTTCTATTGTAGCCAGGGTCTATGTGGAGTGATATTCTAATAGCAAGTGGGCATACTACCTGGGTTTTGAACTTCTATACTACCCTGCGCCAGAAGTATTCATATGATACACTATGGAGTGATTCACCTATTGCTGTCTCTTGCAGACAGCTTATAGTGCAATTATGCTCCTTGGCAGGCGCTGTGTTTCCTAATGGTACATGCTCATTTCAAACAGTCATTGTTTGTTTACACTCCTAGAATTTACAAATTTGATCGTCATGAAAAGCTGCTTGATACTATATCAACCAGCAAAATATGTTAACAATTGTTTATATGATCTCTTTAAGCTGATCTTAGCACATGCGCTCTATTTGTCAGATAACGGAGATGCACAGATTAAACACCTTATAAACATATTATCTGCTGTTATTCTGTGGATCGAACCTCCTGATGTCATTGCAATGTCAATTCGAAGTGGAGGAAGTGAAAGGTACTTAAGGAACCATGATTGCAACCTTCTGGAATCTAAGCAAAAGTTGAGAGATACTGATGGAAATTATGATTTACTCTCTTTTCAGTGAGTTTATAGATGGTTGCCATGCCCTGCTTACAATGGCATCTTTGACTACTATCTCACTTTTTGACAACCTCCTGAAGTCGATAAGGTCAGTTGATGCACCTCATTTTATCCTTATTGTATTTTGTGTACTAGTTTTTTTAATAAGGTAAGGTACATCATAAGTTCAATGGTTGTCTTTTATGTTAATATATGCATAACAACAAATGAAAAGTCACTACTGTGAGTACCTTCAGAATTCTGTTCACACCATTTATTCTTGCAATAACAACTTAGATTTGACTTGCTATTTTCTTTTTGTTAACATGGACATGCTTGAAGGCACTATGGCACAATTAACCTGCTTTCTGCTTTGACATCGGAAGCTGTCAAGTCTGTTCTGGATAACCAGAATGAAGAGGAAACCTGGGGCTCAGATGCTCTTGATATATTGTTAGAAACGTGGAATGTTATTCTGGGGGTATTGTCATTGATCTGTGCTTCAAATTCAATATACACATGTGTTTGCCTTTTAATAGTACTTTTCAATCCAGTGCTCATTATATTCCAGTGCAAGATTTCTGTGTGATATAGTTGTTGGCTAATGTTTTTCTTTTCTTTCTTACACCTAGTCACTTAGATAGTATTGTTAGATGTAAATAGTCTAGGGTACAGGGGGTTATTTGCATATTTAACTGTACATTTTGTATTGGCCTTTTGGGCCTCTTTGGAATATACGGTTTCATTTCAACATGGTAACAGAGCTGGGCCAGCCAGGGCAGCATTTTTGTCTCCACTCCTTTTAGTTGTGAATATTATTCTAATGAAGTACCAGTGCTCATTATGCTCTCTTTTTGTCGGATTACACCAGAATTTTTACTGTGTACTGAACATCATTTAGCTCTAAGTCTCCTTTCTTGAAGAAATGTTATCTATGTCAAATTATAATGTAAATCCTTTAAGTTCAACTAGCACTTTAGACCAGAGGATTTGACCTCCGTGACTAGTTATCATGCATTCATGACTTGGCAATGTTGAGGTTAGTGCACTAACTGTACTCTTCTTAACCGTACCTATTCCTTTGGTATATGCATGTTAACATGCTGATTACATATGTATGCTTTATCGCAACTGTAGCATTTCTTGTCTTTTAAAAAAAATTTAGTAACTCTATTTACTTTACAATTTACTTCCCTTTGTAGAGCATGTACTTGATTACATATAAGATAAAACAAATCATCATCTCATCATCATCGACAGCATGGAAAACATATTTGCTTCCAAAAGGGAAATAGAAGTTGTCTGGTTAATGATTGGCAATTTCCTGAGCAGCATGAGTACGGAAGTGATTTGGTCCAATTTTGCTTGTTGATAAAAAGACATCTTATTTGGTTACATAAAAACTCAATTAACTATCAAATGATTTGGATTGCATTGTCCATTAGGTGTAACAAGCTTAGGCTGCTTAGGTTGGTTAATAAAGCTCATTCTGCCATTTTATTTATTATATAACCATTGATTACTGCATATTATTCATTTAAATTCCTGTTTATACACAGGACGTTGATGCTGATAAAAGTCCTATGTCAATTGATGGAGCACATGCAGCTTCAAGTTTGTTTAAGATCATTGTGGAGTCACATTTGAAGGGTACATTTTTTTTTGTTATTTCAACTTACACTTGAAGTTATTTGCACTTAATGGCATCTGCATATAAAGTACTCTGGCTGCTGCATACTGATTAGTGGTTACCCTTCTTTTCTTCCACACAGCTGCTGCTGATTCTGCATTCGAGGATACTGATGGCGATGAATACTTTCATGTTTCTGTTTCAAGTATGTTTAGATTCCTTTGAAATATTTACTATACCCCCCCCCCCCCTGGGATTCCTTATACTAACGAAGTACTGCTTGTTCCAGAGCGCGATGAGCAGTTGGCCTTGTATGCTCTGATTGCACGTGCAGCTGCTGACACAACTATACCCTTTCTTGAACAATTATTTTCAGAGCGATTTGCATGGCTAAGTCAGGTCTTCTCGTTAGCTTCATCTTATGATTTACTACAGTTGAAATTTAAAAATTATGTACACTTCTCTGCTGCAATAGCCTTCCTCCCATGATATGCGTTACAGTGTTACACTATTAGGATTTTGGTACGTTTGTATCTAACAGTTTATTAGGTTTTCTTAGCAGAGAAATGGTGAAAATGATCCTACTCAAACATTGGAAGAGCTGTATTGGCTGTTGTTGATTACCAGTCATGTCCTAACTGATTCGGGCGAAGGAGAAACACTGCTTGTAAATATTCCAAATCTTCTCTCTTTTCACTAGCATTTCTAAAGTCTTGTCACAAATATTGTCATTGCACTTCCCCTCATATTTTCTGCAATATTCAATTCCAACTTGTGATAGAGGCTCAAATTCTATAACATATTATGATGCACTACTTATCATCATACGTTGTATAAACATAAAATGCTGCACTGAAAGCACTGTATTCTTGCGATGTGTTTATAACCTTAATTCTAAGTTTTCACTTTTAAATAATTTTGAACAGATTCCTGAAGCATTACAGGCTGGTTTCCCCAATGTGGTTGAAGCAGCAGAGCATCCTGTAGTTACACTCTCGTGGTAAAAAAATCTTGCCTAGTGGTCAAATCACTTGACAGAGCTGACTATTCTGTAGAATACACTCTACCGCTGATCTTTTATCTTCCTGTTACTGTGTGATTGCATTGACATAAGAATTTCAGAACCCAGTTTTGATTTCTGAAAAATGCTTTTCCTGTCATAGTAATAGTATAGAATATTTGACACTTCTAGGGCCTCACTCATTTCAACTTGAATTTCTAGCTTCTGACTTATTTTTCACTATTTCTAAATTTCGTCTTTTTCTGATTTTTTAGCTTTTTTGAGCTTTTTTTGCCAGCTCTTTTTTTGTATTCGTTTGCGTTGCCCGTGATGGGCTAACATGTTTTTTTATTTTTAATTTTTTTAAATTTAGTTACGTCAAATAAGCCACTATCAGTTACAGTGTAATTTTAACCAGCTACAGTGCAATTTCAGCCATAAGTCAGCTTATTTCAGCCCAACCGAGCAGCACCTTGGTTGTTCCAAAATTTTCTTTCCTATTTTCAGAAGTTATCATTAGCTAAATGCTTTTCTCTGTCACGGAATGATGTACATCATTAAGTTAAATTCAATATCTGGGAATAAGTTAAAACATCAACATGGCCCAAGTTGATCCAAGTCTTCTTTGGTATCCCAGAGACATTTACCAAGATTTCTGTGGTAAATATTTGGTGTAACACAACTTCATATCATAGCCAAAATTTTCAGTTACTTTGCTGATCATGTAAATTTAGGTCTGTCTGTTCAAGGTTAACCTACTGGTATGGCAATACAACGTGATCAGTTGACTCTCTTTGTTATGCAGGTCTATAATAAATTTTTCGAGACAGTGTCTAGATCCAGGAATTAGGGCAAGCTACTTCAGTCCCCGACTCATGGAGGTACATTTTTTCTACTATTAACTGTCATCTTCATCTTCTTTACTTTGAAAATTACCTTTTCTTTTGTTCTGGACCAGAGTTCCACCAATATTTTGCTATGCACAGTTCTTTGAATTTGTTATTTGATTTCCATCCCCAAATGTCTTAAGGGCTTTTTTTTCTTGATGACTTTTATTATCTCTTTTAGGGATATCTTTTTTGTTTAATTTATATGTATTCCTTTTCCCCCCTTCAGCATTGTACTCTTCGAGGTCTGTTTTGTAATTTTCTGGACTTGCCACATAACTTCTATTTTTTAAACCGATGGACTTGCCGTCTTGCCCTGATTTTTTATTTGTGGCTGTTGGCAGGCGGTGATTTGGTTCTTGGCCAGATGGGTTGCGACCTATTTAGTACCACTTGATGTGGGTACAGGACAAGTAAGCAGAGAAGAAATTGACGATGTGGGTAAACATGGATCCCAACATTCTAGAAAACTACTAAACAGTTTTGCTTGGGAGAATAACCAAGGAGAGCTTGTTCTTGATTTTGTTGTTCTCATTTCAATGGTAGCACTTACTACTTATCAGGGCGAAAATGAGCTGCAGGTAACCTTTGCCTTTACTGATCAATCTGCAATTCTGCATAAATTTGTGCGTCCATGAGTGTGTGCACTCTTGCTGCCTGTGTTTTGCAGTGCTACTTGTTACTAATGGCTAGTCTGCAAAAACCGCTACTCCCTCTAGGAAAAGTTCTTGATGTTTTTGACTTTTTACGGTCTCTAAGATGCAACTTTGGCCTTTAGTTTCTCACTTTATAAAAAATACAAAAAAATTAATATTAAGTAAGTATTTTGTGTGAAAAATTCTTTTCATATATTTTTTACCATGAGATCAATCCAAAATACCAAATATTTAGAAATGTATGAGGGATAAAATATCAAAAGGTTTAACCACACACTTCCACAGTGAGAAGAATTTGTGCGTAGATGGATTATTTTTTATTGATGGTGCACATGCCAAAAGCTTCTTTCTGGTTGTCCAATCTGAAGGTTATCCCTAATCATTTGCTTGGATTCCTGCTGTCAGACACTCACATGCCAGAAGCTACTTGCTACAGTTGTTCAGCGGAAGCACACATGCACTCATGTTGTTCAGTTGGTAAGCCCAAATCAGCAGCTACAACCAATGCTATACTAATTTTTGTATGTTATATGGTATTAAGCTATGCATTTTACTTTGCACATGCTAAAAATATTAGTAGCATTTCTATTATCTGAGGTATATTAATTGCTTGTTTCAGTCAGCACACACTGGTTCATATTATAGATTCTTACCCTGGTTCTCAGCGTAGCATATTCATATTCCTAATTGTTTGAAGTTGAAACATTGAATTATTAATGACTAAGAAGATACTAATGGTACAAATTTATGCTGTTAATGATTCGGTATGCCGCAAATTTCTCATTCATCGCATTAGAAGTGCCATTTAGAGTAACTTTGTGCCTGTTTGTTCCTTATCCACTTGGTCATATGTGTACTTTCCTGGCCATGTTAGGTGTCTTTTGAATGCATAAAAACTAACAGAACTGCTTACCACACTAAGCCAAATTGGTTCTATTGTGCTGAGCTTGAAAAAAAATCAGAAAGGTGACTTAAGCTACCTGTGATCTCGTGGGTTTTGCTTGAACCATCGCGCAACCCATCATAGCTCTAGGAGAAACAGGCAAAAATTACCAAGAAGAAATTCTGTAATGAACTCTGCCACTCTGGGGCATCATTGATAATTTATCTGGGGCATCATTGACGATTTAACAAGTGCTAGAAAATAATTATGCAATAAAACATAATGTAATTATCCTGTCATCATCATTGACTCATTGTTAATTTTTCCCTTTTTTCTTTGTGTTTCATAATCTTTGTGGTACTCTATGTACCTTTTTAGGAATCATGGCGTGATCTTACAAGAGCTTTTGCAAGTGGACGTTCGTTATTTTCATTAAGTGGACGTTTGCAAGTAAGGCCCTGTTCTTTATGGTTTCTAAAAGTTGCTTTTGGTTTTTGCTACAGTACCTAACTTTCAAACGGAGTATTTTCTCAGGACGGGTTCTATAAGTTAATTGTAGTAAATGTTAAAAGCCCAACATCTGTATCAACCAAAATCGCAAGCGAGTATCTCTCTCTCCGTAATCTCTGTCGCAAACAGCTAAAATTCAAAAATTTCAGCCAAAATCCATAAGCCACAGCCATATCAAACAGGCCAGTGTTGTAGCATGTACGCAACATGCTGTTTTACCCTATGCTTTCATATTGTAAGGACCTTATGGTTTCGTTGGCACTTCATTCACAGAGATCTCTAGCAGAAACACTTGCATGTGCAGCTTCCTGCATCAAAGATCCTGAAGCATCTGGGCAGTAAGCATATTATCAACTGCTGGCTGTTATTCTAAGAAATAAATACGAGGTATTTAACAGTCATGTATTGGTTTCAACATAGGTATTTGAAGGATCTCATGGGACCAGTTGCAGGATGTCTAGTAGAAAATGCTAGTAGGAGTGATCTCAGATCTGTGGCGCAGCAAGCAGATGTTGTCTACATGGTAGGTTCACATGTTCTTTTCTTTGTGCTCTTTGAGGGAAGTATAATAGGAATTAACTGCAGGTTTGTTGCCTATTGGAACGACTAAGAGGAGCTGCTAGAGCTACTCAGCCTCGCACTCAAAAGGTTCTATTTGAGATGGGTCATACTGTGATGAACTCACTCTTGATTCTTCTGGAGGTGTACAAAAATCAGGTAATGTAACTCATCAGTTTTGTCATTTGTGAAGCATTCGATCACACTTATACAAGTGAACCTTGAAGATCATACAATAATGTTTGTTGTTCTTTAGTCTGCAGTCATATACATGATACTCAAGTTCGTGGTTGACTTTGTTGATGGTCAAGCTGTATTCCTGGATGCTAAGGAAACATCAGTTTTGGTGACCTTTTGCCTGCGACTGCTCCAGATATACTCCTCTCACAATATTGGAAAGGTAAGAAGAAGAATCCTTATTATTGTGTTATTCTGTGTCGGAAAATTTTTCTCCACGGTCATGATGCTAATGATTCTCTCTCAGACACAAATGAGTGCATGCAGGGTTCAAAAACCCGGGGATTACCGGCTGGTAACCGCCGGTTACCGGTTCTACCGGTGGGATCGGTAACCAAAAAAAACCGACCGAATTCTGATTTTGATTTTCTAATTTTGGCCGGTCTTTCCAGTTACTGGTTTCAAAACAGCCCAAAATTCAAATTTTAATTTCCAAAGTTTGGCCAATTTTCCCGTTAGTGTTACCGGCCGCCGGTCGGGTTTTCTCCCGGTTCCGAGATTTGTATCCTTGGGTGCATGTTTAACAGGTGATTTTTGTTCATGCGCATGTGTGCATACATGTTTGCCATGTGTGCATGGTGTGTGAGCACATTAATGTGTTGGGCTTATGTGCTGAGGGTCTTTTGCTTGTGAAAAGCAGTAGCTAGAGCTCAATTAGAGGGGGTGTTTGGGAGAGAGGAGATTACTGTGAGAATTTTCGGTAAATCCCAAGGATTTGGATCCAAATCCCAGGCCCTAAAGGCAATCATCTTATGTTGCAAGATCAAAGCTCTAATATGATCGCAAAGGAATTGTATTGATGATTATGATCACCATTCACCAGTAGGATCTTGTGATTTCAGATGAACTGGGAATTAAACAGATTTTTACAGAAAAATGGCAACCATGCTACTAAAACCGATAATAATGATCTCATTAGATACTAATTATATTTTCCTTCTTTTTGCTGGCATACCCCTACCTCATTTACAACATCTTTCCTATGCCGAAGCACTTCACTTCTATACTAATTTTCTTTTGTCCTGGTGCTTCTCTGTTAATTTATGCAGAAATGCTAGGCTAATTAGGATCCCCTGTTCATAGAAAGATCTAATTGGATATATCCAGTTAAAGGGAACAAAGTGTCTGATAATTGGGCTATGAGGAGATAATAAGTGACCGTAGTGAAGGTTTAGATACTCTCATCAAATGTGGATTACTTAACATAAAATCAGTTAAAAACTTAACATGGCTGATGTAATATGGATAAAAGTAAATTTTGCTTCTGTTTTTCACTTTTACAGTTTGTGTTGCAAATGTTGGGGAGTAATTTCCCAACAGTACAGTTTCCATCTTTCATGAAGTTTGTAGAGAATGTTCTATGAGACCTGACCCTTTAGTGTGTATTGTGTATCTATTTCGCCTAGGTAATGCTCTCGCTTTCTTCAAGTCTGCGCAGTGAGTCACAAGCTGAAAAATACAAGGATCTGCGCGCTTTGCTTCGGCTTCTAACAAATATATGCTCAAAGGATTTGGTAACCTTCACGCTCTTACACCCTGTTGTGTGTTGTCTGTCCAAAGGTGGTTCCCACATTACTAAGAGACACTGTTGACAAATGCAGGTTGGCTTCCTATCTGATAGCAGCATTGAAGGCTCCCCAGATATCGCAGAGGTATGCGGCTGATGTTTTTGCAATATTGTATTTTTCAGTGTTTCTTATAAAAATTGAAGTTTAGTACCTTATCTGTCATGTTGAGTGTAGATTGTTAGCACTTGGGATCACCAACAGCAAACTCCAGAAACTTAAATCTTCTACCATTAGTAGCCAACTGTTCTGTGCTGGTCTTTCGTAACTCGTAACCACAAAACCACAAGGATACAGATAATCAACCAATTAAGGCCTTGAGTTCTTACATTACCACATACAGTTACATCAACATGCAGAAAGTTTGTTCAGATATTTAACCATATGCGAATTAACCTAGGTTTTGGAGTTATGCAATTAAAGCTTTTCTCATTTTTGAATATCATAAAATCTTGCATAATCTGACCTTCTGCCAGCCTGCGTATTGACCTGCAAGGAAAAAACACACACTAGAAGAGCTTTCTGGCTAAAGGACATTTATAATCTATTTCTTTAACCTTGTGCACATCAAGAACTAACTATAGTTACTAGTTAGTTTGAAACTCGATAACTGAAATGTTACTTTCACAGGTCATCTATGTTGGTCTTGATATTGTGACCCCCTTGATATCTGTGGACCTTCTGAAGTACCCTAAACTCAGTCGCGACGTAAGTTCTTTTCTTTTCTTTTTGGTAATAGAATAGAATGGCAATCAAATGCTAATAAGCAGTCTGGTTTCTTTGCAGTATTTTGTACTTGTGTCGCACTTGTTGGAAGTGTACCCAGAGAAGGTTGCTCACTTAAATAGGGATGCTTTTGCAAGGATTATTGGAAGTCTTGAGTTTGGTTTGCGCAATCAGGCAGGAGCATTTTTCTCTAGCTGCATTTACTACTCTGTCGTACTGTCAGTTGATTGCTATATATGAGTTTTGTGCTAGTCAAGTCTACCAAACTTGATCCTACTTTTGCTTAAAGTTTCAAGTAGCAGCAGCATGGATTGCAGTGATTATTGCATAGTTTCTGTAAATTGAATTGGTGCTACTGAAGCATCTGATCTGAACCTTGCCTGGTTATGTCATAGTTTCTATGTTTTGCTATATGTGACCACCTCAATATGCAATCAAACTTGGACTGATATAAGGTGATCAGAGCAAGACTTCAGTGTATAAGGATCCATGACAGATATGATTCCAAATACAAAATTAACCATGAATAATCAAATGCAACTTGCCCCTTTTGTGATGTCTTTTACAAATCTTGTCTGATCTATAATATGTGTAACAATTGCAATTGTTGTATATTCTTTACGTTGAAGTACAATATATATTCTTTCAGCAGATATAGCTAAGTTTGTTTTGTCCATGTTGCAGGATAGCGATGTTGTTGAGAGGTGCCTGACAGCAGTAAATGCTCTTGCTTCATACCATTTCAAAGAAAGACTCGGAGGCAGAGGAGGACTTAGCTCACAGCTTATGGAATCTGAAGGATCAAATGGCAAGCTGCAGGAGAGCATATCAAGTCACTTCTTGAGGCTTCTCCTGCAATTACTTATGCTTGAAGAATTCAGGTGAGCTTTAGTAGAATTAGAATCTTAAATGTAGTAAACTTTATTTGTCATACTGTGTCAAACTGTCAATCATTTCATTAGTTGCTCCAGTTCCATGTAAAGTGTACTTTTAAGACCTTTTGGTACAGTTGCAGAATGGAACTAGCAGGTTCTGCTGCAGATGCTTTGCTTCCCTTACTTTTCTGTGAACAGGAGTTATATCAGGTTCTCTCTCCTTCCTTTGAGCTCAAAATAAATACTACATGATGCAGTGCATTTTTAATCTCAGGAACATATACATCAGGTTTTATGCAAGATGCAGTGCATTTTTAGTCTTACAGTAATAGAAAGCCCTCAAGAAAAGGATAATAAATGAGTAATAGAAAAACCAAATGCTGAATGCATAACTATCACATCCTTTTCATTTTGCAATAGACTAGTAATTATCAGATCAAGTACAAAACTGAGGTGTAACTATGTTATTTTGGTATGTGTTATCATCCTGTGTCTCTGCAGAGACTGGTCCAGGAGTTGCTTGATAAACAGCAGAACCCGACAGTGAAATCAAGGCTGGCAGTTGCGTTCCATAATCTCACAAGTTCTAACAATCTCTCAAGTTCTCTTGACCGGCCAAACAGGCAGAAATTCAGGAAAAATCTCCATGCTTTCTTGGGCGAGGTCTCGGGCTTCATGCAGATAAAGTAGATGGGATGGGGTGGAAGCAGTGATGGCTGATCAGTCAATCAAACCCCGGACGATTTTTTGACCGTTGTGGCAGCAGTGCATAATGCGGTGGTGTCATGAGCAAGAATGCTGGCTTGAGAACGTCTTTCTCCAATATATTTTGAAGGGAGTTTCACCAGAAAGGATAGGAAGATGCGAATTGTTCCAGACTTTCAGGATCGACCTTTGGTGCTGAAGAACGGTACACCCACACATGAGATCGTCGTGTAAATGGTTTTATTAAACATGCCCTACAGAAAAAGTTGGGAATTTTGTTGCAAGATATACATTTCTCAGTTTAGCAGCTCCCCACAAGTAGGAAGGATAGCAGCAGTATTTTAGCATCAACTGGTGTAAATTGTGCCCGTCATATCGTACTTAACCGATGAGTTTCCTCCATTGCCAAAAGAACGCGCCTTCATGTCTTGCTGTAAGCCTGTAACCAGCTGGGATTCACCTCACCCGAGCCCTAGGATTCCTGAAGTAGCCTTGCTCCCTGAGCACGCTGGTGAGTGGTGAAACGATGAGCATTCTCATGGCTTTTCCGAAAGATCTGTAACCTTTCGCACCAAATTCGGCTTGTCTTTATGAATGCGCCATAACTCCTTGGATCTAATCATGCCAAAACTGGTTGGCCCATGTGTCTCGTCTCAGTAGGTGTCCTTGGCATTTGTGGATTTTGAGGCCCTTGTGACGTGAGAATCCCTAGACTTTGGCATCGCGCGCACTGTTGCGTGTCGGTGACTGCATGCCCAAATCAGGCCATGGCCCATGATTTCCCCCCTCCATGTCATGCCGTGATTTAAAATTCGACTATTATCCAATCCCTAGACTTCCCTGCCAGTCCATATGCCTATAGACCTGTTTTTTAGTTTTTAAAAGCTATTTTTTAACTTTTCTACAGTAATTAATTTTTAAATAAAGTATTTTTTGATAGGGTCTACTAGTTAATTGTAGTTTATACTATACCAACTTCATTTATATCGGTAAAACCCGCATGTGGGTTTCTGTTACTCTATAATATCTTGCACGAACAGTCTAAAAACCATAAGGGCATCTGTAATGTATGAAAAGAGGAGGTCTTAAGCCACCTTAAGATCAACCTTATACATTACAGGGGTGACCTTAAGCAGACCCTAAGCAAAAAAAACTTAAGGCTGGTCCTCAAGCTAAAGACCTGACCACAAGCATTAAAATACAATTTTTCTTTATCTGCCAAGTGGGACCATCTTAAGGCCCCTTGGGTTATATACACTATGGAGTTGGTCTTAAGGTTTAGATGGGACCCACCTTAAGACCTTTTGGGTTATATACACTACAGATGCCTTAAGTCACAGCTAAAACTCATAAGCTTCAGCGAAAGAAACAGACCCTATGATTGCCCGGGCGTCATCTCATTGGTCAGGAGCGGTTTGAAAACGCGAGAATTCCATGCGACTTGCGCGCATGCTACACTGCCTTTTTCAGAATTTCTTCGGTATAGACTATAGACTCTTGGGATCCTTTCTACTAAGTTTCTATAATTGCAAACTAAATCGAGGAAACGAATTTAGAAGAACGGTGAGCTCTAGAGGGGAAAAAAAGAACAAAAAAGAAAGAAAGAAAAAAGAAGACTCACGTGACAAAGCAGATTGGCTATGCTGTATCACCAGTGGTGGCGTCAGTGTTATTTTAAGTCGCCCTAATGCACGACCAGTAGTGTGATAATGTGCTAGTACTATAATGATTAGCTTTTAATTAAAATATTTAATCAAAAGAAAAAAAAATAAAAATAAAAAATATTATATCTCTACAAATAATATAAAAATTATATAAAAAAATCAATACATTTAAAATAGCTTCTCACTGTTAATAAGCTAGAAGCCATACGGCAAAAGCCGTAACGGGCCTAACGCACGCGAACTGTCCATCCCGCGCGTGGTAGCGCGAGATTGAGTAATGGAGCAATTATGGTTATTTTAATCCCCTCCCATTGGACCGACGCCGACAGAGATCTCCGCAGCGCTAATCTCACGGCCACAGCCACATTCCTTCCTCCCTTCCCACCTAACAGCGGCATCATCCCGCCTCGTCGCACCGCCTTAGTTTTGTTAGAAAACCTAAACCTGATTTATTATAGATTTTTTCACTTAATCTATAAATAAGAGATCCCAACCATTGTAAAGTGTATATGTAGAAGGGAAAATAATAAATGAGTTTCTCTATCTCTTTATATTTAATCTTGTATTTTTTTATTTTATAATTAATCTATCTCTTTTTATTCAGAGGAAATGTTTTGATTGGACTCGCCGCCGTTCCTCAACAAGTTTAATTGTGATCTAATCTGTTACGCTTAATTAATCTGCTTGCTAATTACCCCCGGTTCCTATTAACTCACGAGAGTCCCAGGGCTCCGGGCTAGTTGCCCCCTTCTCTCTCCCTCTCCGCGTAACTCCGCAAATCGAGGCCTTCCGCTCGCTCGCTCGCTCGCCTCCCCGCCCCGCTCAAGCTGGCCACCGGAGACGAGCGCGCCCCGCGGCGGCTCTGGAACCCGCTCCCGGATCTGCGACGGTGCGTTGCTCCCTTCCTCTCTCTCTCTCTCCCCCCGCTCACCTGGCCCTCGCATTCTGCGGCCCCTTCTCGGGGTCTCGACGTGCCGGGGTGGGGTGTTGCGGCGCACTGGCTCGATCTGGTGCCGCCGGTTGGTTGAGCCCGCGTCTCCTCGGCGCTGTCTGGATTTGCCGGCGTTGGGGGGTGCGCGCGCACGCGCGCCTACGCTTGCGCGATTTTAGTTCGGTCTGTGGGGCGGCGGCGGCGGCGGCGGCGGGCTCTTCCACCTGGCGTTTGGTGGTTGGGTTCACGTTCGACTTGGCGTTGGGAATTCTCGGGATTATTATTTTTTGTTTAATCTGCTTCTGCCCTCGCGCCGGACGCACTCTGCTCGTCCCCATCACTCGCAGTTGCCGCCTCGGCGCGGTGGTGCCCGTCGCTGTCCCGCGGTTTGAATTGCGTCAAATTGAAGCTTTTCTGCGCGTATGTTTGGCCGCCTAATCCAATTCCATGAGGCTGTGTGCTAATAAGCCGAATTCAAAACCCACTCCGTAGAATGGGAAAATCGGGAGACCAGCACAGATCGGAATCCGCAAGGAAAATTGCCCGGAAAAGGGAGCTTTATTTAAAGTGGTTTTGCTCTTTCCTCTTTGTGATCTGTCCCCCACTTCACTCTTACCACTGCTGTTCCGTTCTTTCTTTCTTTCTTTCTTTTGCCTCTGGGCACAGAAAGTTTACATACTTCACAAGACGGGAAATTTTGATCCAGTATCGTCGTTTAATTCCGTCTTGCGCTAGTCTGGGAGTTCGGTGGGAGCATTTAATTCCTCCCAACTTCCATCGTGGTTCCCCTTTCACTGCCCATCTCAGTTTGGTTGGGTTTCTTCAATTGGCTAAGCTTTCTGCTATACTTTGTTATAGCATCAGATTGGGCTGTATCTAATGACTTAGTGTTTGTTTCTGCAGATCCGTTCATCCAAGGAAGCGAGAATTTCCGCGGTCCTTTATGAATCTTGAGGGCTGTGTATACTAGAGGGCAGTGGGATTTGGCATCCGAGATGAGAGGGAGAAATGACGGGGGCCAGAACAAGAGGCCCATCGTGCTGCTCTGCGTGATGGTCGTGTGTGTCTGCCTCCTCTTCCTGTATTTCTCGGGCTCCAATGGGCAGGCCGGCAGTGCCGCGTTTGAGTACGGGACCAGGTTCTCGCGGTCTCTCGGGTGGGGCAGTGATGGGGATGGCGACGATGGCTCGGAGGAGTCCATTTTTGGGACCAGCGATGCGGATGATGTTAAGCTCAAGAGATTCCCTGTGAGTTCCCAATGAGTGATCAGTCTTTATTCCTTGGCTGTATATATGTGTGGTGTTAATTGTGAACGTCTTTTTTTTTCTTGGTTGTGAAGGTGTGTGATGACCGGCATTCTGAGTTGATCCCCTGCTTGGATAGGAACTTGATATATCAGATGAGGATGAAGCTAGATTTAAACCTGATGGAGCACTATGAGAGGCATTGCCCACCTCCTGAAAGGCGTTTTAATTGCCTGATTCCCCCGCCACATGGCTATAAGGTCATAAGATGATCCTTTCTCTTTTCTCAAAATTCTTTTATCTTATTTAGATCCTGTCTCTGAGACATATTTGTTTGACTTGGGTTCATACACTGATCGTTTCAATCAATACTTTAAGATGAACCTCTTATTCATGTATATAAAATGATATGTACATCATGGGTCAAGAAGTTGGTTTCCTGTGCATGTAGACTAGTTGCAGGAAACACTTAGGATTTTGTTTTCACCTCTCGTGGAGTTGGCTTATTCATGTTACCTGTGCCCTGACTTATCCAATCTGTACTTCTCTAAAAATGATTGGATCCATACTAAGTTGTATCAGACTCAAGACTCACAAATCTTTGTTTTGCAGGTTCCCATAAAATGGCCAAAAAGTCGTGATATAATGTGGAAAGCAAATATTCCTCACACTCACCTTGCACATGAGAAGTCAGACCAGAACTGGATGATTGATGCAGGTGAAAAAATTAAGTTTCCTGGTGGTGGAACTCATTTTCATCATGGAGCTGACAAATATATAGCGAACATTGCGAATGTAAGTTTGTTGTTCTAACCCCTTTGCAATAATGTCCTACTGAAAATACATGACACATATTTGAGCATTATACATTGTCAAACTTCATTATTGTGATTCATCTCTTCTAATATCTGACAGATGCTAAACTTCAAAGATAACAATATAAACAACGAGGGAATGCTTCGTACAGTTCTTGATGTTGGTTGTGGAGTTGCAAGTTTTGGAGGATATCTTCTTTCATCCAATGTCATAGCGATGTCTTTGGCACCGAACGATGTACATCAGAACCAGATTCAGTTTGCTCTTGAAAGAGGGATACCTGCATATCTTGGTGTTTTGGGAACAAAAAGGCTTCCATACCCAAGTAGGTCATTTGAATTAGCCCATTGTTCTCGTTGTAGAATCGACTGGCTTCAAAGAGATGGGATTCTTCTGCTTGAACTAGATAGATTACTCAGGCCTGGAGGTTATTTTGCTTATTCATCTCCTGAAGCATATGCACAGGATGAGGAGGATCGTAGAATCTGGAAAGAAATGAGTGCCCTTGTAGAAAGGATGTGCTGGAAAATCGCAGAGAAAAGAAACCAGACAGTTATTTGGGTCAAGCCTCTGAACAATGATTGCTATAGGAGCCGAGCACCTGGTACAAATCCACCTCTATGCAAAAGCGGCGATGATCCAGATTTGGTATGGGGAGTGCCAATGGAAGCTTGCATTACGTTGTATCCAGAACGTGAGTGCCTATCATATTCCAACCATAGTTTTGACTGTTTGTTGCTTACTTGCTGGATGCTCGATATAGTCAGCTTGCTTTTCTAGTTCCCCCTCAAACTTGGGCACCAGGGCTTGTGAATTGTTCTGTGGTTTGTTGCTTGCTGAACATTTGATGAATGTTGAGCTCTTACTAAATATCGAAGTGGCAGGGACATCAGCTATCATATAGAACCAATCAGGACTGAGCTATGGTTTGTTGTGAGGCGGATGGTATTTCCGGTAGTGAATATTGTCCACCTGCTCACTGCCCACTTTGATAGGAATGAATATAATGTGGTGCTCACTGCTCCTATGCAATACGTATTCAGCTGTACCCTGATGATTTTTTGTTACATCAGGGGAGTAAGTTGATGGTTTATAGTCATTTAATGCTAAAAGGATGCATCCTTCTGTTTTTTTTATATAAATCACATTTGTCAGTATAGGTAAGCAAAGGATCTATAATTTTGCTTCTTTCCCCCTTTTTCTCTGACCATGCTTTCCAGAAAATTTTGGAATATAAGCGTAATAAGTGATTTTTGTGTCAATTCATGGTTTCTTGCTGACATTAAGGGAGTAACATGGTGGTTTATGGTCATTTAATGCTGAAATGATTGTATCCTTCTGATTTTTTCCCCTTCATAATTGATATGCTTGTTAGTAATAATATGACACAGAACTTTTATTTTCTTTCTTCCTTTTCCTCCCTTAATTTTCCAGATAATTAGGGATCTAAGCAAAATAACCAAGTGATTTTATGTTCTCAGAAATGCACAGAGATGGGGGAAGTGGACTGGCTCCTTGGCCTGCTCGATTAACAACTCCACCTCCCCGTCTTGCGGATTTGTATGTTACCGCTGACACATTTGAAAAGGATACGGTAAGTTGATCTTGCTATGTCTTTATGCATATGTTATATTGTTATCATGGACATACCTTCAGAATTATCATGCTTGAATAATGTCCTAAGAACTGGGTAGGGATCTCTGATAAAATCTTTCTATGCAGGAAATGTGGCAGCAAAGAGTAGATAACTACTGGAATTTGTTGAGCCCTAACATAAAACCAGACACTATTAGAAACATCATGGACATGAAAGCAAACTTTGGGTCATTCGCTGCTGCTCTCAAGGAAAAGGACGTGTGGGTGATGAATGTTGTGCCCCATGATGGACCAAGCACTCTCAAGATAATCTATGACAGAGGGCTCATAGGCTCCACTCACGACTGGTATGTGTCAATTCACAAAAGAGATTTGCGAAGAATTGCTGCTCGAGTCCTAGCCACGCCGCCCGAGCAGTGATGCCGTCGCGCTCGTGGATGACGTCGAGGAGGTCGGGGGCGATGGTGTTGAAGATCCATGAGATGACAACACAGTCCATGCGTGACCATGCCGCATCGTGGGGGTGGATGGCGTCGTTGAGGACGTGGTCCTTCAGGGCAAAACGGCCGAGAATGAGCAGGATGTAACCACGCCATTTGGAGTAGTTTGAGGCTTGCAGATCAAGAACAATCGGGATGAGGTTCTTGATGTTCTGCACAGCGGCCGCCTGGCTATGAAGATGGGCGACAGCCGCAGTCTCCGTGGAGAAGGAGGTGGCGTCGCCCTCCGAGTTGTCGTCGCGGTGATGCTCGGGGTGGAGCCGTGCGCGGAGGGCCGCGGCCTGCTGCTCCAGCAGGTCGGCCTGCTCGCGTTCCAAGTCGAGAGCGGCGGCAGCAGCGCGGACCCGCTCCTGGGCGGCGGCGGTGGAATTGAGGAGGGCCGCCTCCTCCTTGAGTTGGGCGCTGCGCGCCTGGTTGGAGTCGCGCAGGGAGGCGGCCTCAACTTCCAGAGCCTTGGCGGCGGCGAGCGCCTCGTCGCGGAGCTTGGTTGCGGCGGCGGCGGCCGAGGCGCCGGAGCTGGAATCGCCGCCGGAGGAAGGAGCAGCCATGGGTATGGGAACCGGCGGGCACGCGCGCGGCGGAGGAGGAGCGCGCGCGGCGTCGCGGCGCGCGCGCAGAGACTGCGCGGCGGCCGGAGAGGCGCGCGCGGGTCGGGCTGGGCGGCGGCAGAAAGTAGCGGAAGCAGGAGATACGATTAGGCTGATACCATATTAGACAAAGGCCATCAGACTTTGTATATTCCTTATGTAGGATTACAGAAGGGATTACACTTATATAGCAGTGTGAACGGGCGCAGTGTGAACTGGCGCCTGCACAGTTAACTAGGGGACAATAATTAACCTGCACAGTTAACTAGGGGATTATAGTAAAGAGCAAGTAATTCTAATAGTTAGGTTCAGACTGTTCAGTAGTTCGAGTTCCCTGCCACTTTGTCATGCGTTGTGTGCCTGCTTGTTAGGTTCAGACTGTTCAGTAGTTGAGTTCCCTGCCACTTTGTCATGCGTTATGTTTTCATAATGATTAAACAGGGATTACAACCTTTAGAAAGGCTACTGAAGCAGTATGCTATATCTTAGGGCTATGGTCTTGTCAGAGTTTGCAAGCAGCTTCTGATCCTTCTATCTGCAAGGCACTAATAAGATTTTATGATGGAAACACTACTGGACGTCCTAAACCTATTTCTTCTTGACTGGCTGGGCTGCACATGCGCCACTAGAACATTAAGGATAAAACCAAAAACCTTCATTGCTTTGTCAGGAACTATTCCTCAAGGGAATTTACTCCTGGTATTATGACACCTTAGTAAGTTCCAGGAAACTGAACCTCGCTAGATCAGTGTACCTGTTCTGCCATCTGCCCAGTCTTAATCCATCTCAGAACTAAATGCTGTTGGCTTGTTGCTATTAAAGTAAAATGGTTTGGGTTGCTGCGATGGTATTTTGGCCAATACAGCTAATATTCTGGGTCTACTGTTATGCCCATTTATAATGGTGGTTGGTGTGTCTTTTTTCTTTAGCATCTAAAAAATGTTAGATTACACCTGGTATGTTACAGTTGCACACTTTTACTCCTCGTTGTGTTCTTGTGCTTTTAGTAAGTGCAGTCATGTGAGCCTATTACCCTAAACCTCAAGCCAGCCCTTCTCTAGGTTTTCAAGAAATACAGTCAGTTCTGAAGTAATGTAGTATTGGAGAATATATTCCAACTTTCTGGATTGAATGAAGGGTCCTGGCGTTGTCTTTGCAAATGTTACTGTCAATCATTTGCAGTTTGGCTTGTTTCTGGCAAATTTGCTAGATAATTTTACTCAAATCCAATAATGTGTTCGCAGGTGTGAGGCCTTCTCGACCTATCCTCGAACATATGATCTTCTCCATGCGTGGACAGTCTTCTCTGACCTTGACAAAAGAGGTTGTGGTGCTGAAGATCTGCTCCTTGAAATGGACCGCATCCTTCGACCGACTGGATTTATCATCGTGAGAGACAAGGGCCCTGTCATTGAATTCATCAAGAAGTACCTCAATGCACTTCGCTGGGAAGCAGTAACTGTTGTAGATGCTGAGTCCAGTCCGGAATCAGAGGAGAACGAAATGATCTTCATAATCCGGAAGAAATTGTGGCTACCAGGAGGCTCACAGGATTCCGTGTAATCTTTTCATTTGAGTTTCTTTTGCGCCGTCAGCATCTTCAGCTCAGAAGCGAGGCACGGCTGCTCCCTCCAGATACGATTCAACATCGCCGCTCCAGAAATAGATTTTGGTTCTTGATTTCTAGTCCTACTATCCACGTGAAGATAGGTTATTTATCAGCATATGGCAAATATCTAGCAGGTTAAGCTAAAGCATTTTTTTTGGTCTCTACAGATACTGCAATTGTCAATTGCTGTTTGTTCTCTAGTCTGGTTAGGAAATAAAGTTTTTTTTTCTTCTTGAGCGTCGTTTAGGTGTTTCACGTACGTTTATTTAAGCCTGCGGTAGTAATTAAACAGATTTGTTGTTTATTGTAAGAAACTTAAATTGTAAACAGATTTTGGTTATGAGCTTTAGCCAGGGGCCTCAAGGCTGCCGGATGTCTTATATATATCCACTGTGCATACTGAATGTACTACTAGCACTGTGATATTGTGTCCACGTACAGGTTTGTACCGGAAGAAGAGTTAGCTTCAGCCTTGCCTGTTCTCTCTCGTTCTGTTTACGGATAGACAGCAAGCAGCAAGACTAACAACTACAAATGTTTAAGTACAACTGTATATTCAGAGACAAATTCTTACATGACAAACACGGGGCTACATGTTATGACACTCATCCCACGACGCATATTTGGCACTTACTTTTTTTCAAACTTGGTTCCTAAATATATGTTTTTGTAAATTTACCCCTCCCCCTCCCTTAAGCTTGGCACATTCAAACTTGGTTTCTAAATATCTGTTTTTATAAATTTAACCCTCCTTAAGCTTGGCAGGTCGGCGTGCTAAGCCGGCCGGTGCGCACAGTGATTAATTTATGTTAATCACATTTAATTAGTGCTAATCATATTTAAGTTAATCACTTAATTTCTTGCCGCTCAGTGGTTGCTTAGCGGCTCGCCTATCGAGCCGTACGATGGTGCTGCCAAGCTTTGATGGTTTGATAGGACCTGTCGAGCTGCTATAACATGGTAGATGACTGCTAATCTTAAGGAGGAGGCTAGATTTGTAAAAATAGATATCCAAAAATTAAATTTGAAAAGCCTTGAAGCACATCATATTTGCAGCTCACGGCTGGATATTTTATAAGAGAGCATGGATTGCTTCAGGATGGTGTCTTTTTTTTTTCTTTTGTGCCGGTCAAGATGGTGTCATTTGACTGTTGAGATAGGCACATATCTCACCGTCATTAGGTATACCGATGGTGTCATTTGACTGTTGAGATAGGCATATATCTCACCGTCATTAGGTATCGCTGTAGTTAAGTGCAATTTTCATGATATACAAGTGAGTGTGATTTTGTGTTAAACTGACTCTTCATTTACCACATATCTCCACAGCTGCATGAGTTGTGTTTCGACTACTCAGAAGTTGTTACAACCACGTAATATCGATTTACGACCACTTCAAAGGTGGCTACGACCACTTTAATGGATAAAGACCACGACCATCTAATAAGACTTCACGATAAAGAATACACAACGTAGTAGACTTGATCATAGTAGTTGTAAGTCGGTTACGACCACGTTGTGGTTTATGAACACATCTTTCAGCTCCACGAACACCTTCGCTCGTAAACTTCGAACGCTTTGCGAGTACTCGATACTTTTCGAGAACCAAAGCACTCCGCTTTTCTTTATTTCTCTCCCTCTCGTTACATCTGATCACAACTGACCAGCCTTGCGATCACAACTGATCGTCTTCAACTTCTTGCTCTTACACCTGAAGACTCCCTAGCCTTTGCTATCGATTACACCGATCGCTTCATACTCGTTCTCGTTACATTGCTCTGCCTTTTATACTCAACACGACGACTATGACACGAAGGCAACTAAGACTCCGAGACGGACTCGAAAAATTGACTCGTATACGGAAACAAACTCATACACGATTCATACACGTATTATACAGCAAAACCGACTCGAATACAACTAAACAAGATTACTAACATAACAGCATATGCCATCGCTAAAATGATGATAGGTGCAACCATCTGAAATAAATATTTCCCGGTTTTTGTCCCTTGAGATAAACTTGATCGATGAATGGCATTCTTTGCACATCCGAAAAATTCTTTGATATACGTATCGGTTCATGAGCACACATGGAAATAAGTCCATAACACACCTCAATCCTCTCAGTATAGTGGCATGGCAATGGATCAACTTCTACATTGAAATAGGGCTCAATATCTCGAGGAGAATACCCTGATTGTTCCATCCTACTAGTTAAGCCCTTCCATGTACTCAAAATCTTCTCGACTGCAAGATGCGAGAAATCTCCAGCCTCAAATGTATGCACAGTTGTACCAAGATACAACCAGCTGCATTGTCTCTCAACATTTAACCCTTTTTCTGTCATAACATCCCTCACAGCCTCAGTGGAATCCCACAAGCCGGTGTTGGCATAGATATTGGACAGCATCATGTAATTTGAAGTATTATTTGGCTCAAGCTCAAAAAGGGCTTTTGCAGCCTTCTCTCCGATCTCCAGATTTGAGTGTAGCTTACAAGCTTTGAGAACAGTAGACCATAGGCATGCATCCGGTTCAAGTGGCATCTTCTGGATAAGGTCTAGTGACTCCTCCAGTAAACCAGCTGTTCCTATGATATCAACCATGCAGGTACAGTGTTTTAGAGTTGGTTTTATGCCATATACATCTTCCATACAGTGGAAATAGCTCCGAGCTTCCTCTATGGAACCTTCTTGCCTACAAACTGAAAGAAGTATAATGAAAGTAACAGGATCTGGTTGAATTCCAGATTGTTCCATATACTTGAACAAATTTGTAACATCTTTAGGCATCCTATGAAGGGAGTAGCAACTCATCATTGCATTCCATATTGCTATATCCTTTTCGACAGTGCATGCAAATACCAATCTAGCATCCTTAATCTTACCTCATTTCCCATACATATCTATCAGTGCACTTGCAGGAGCAGCTGGATAACCATCAGGCCAGTTTTTCTTTATGTAACCATGCAATTCTCTCCCACACCCTAATGCCATTGTCATACCAGAAGACAAAAGAGCTATCTGTAGTGTAACCAAGTCAGGAAGTAAATCAGACTCAAGCATTTCATGGAAGAGTTTCAAAGCAACTTGTGGCTTCCTATTATGCTTGTAAGCTGCTAGTAGACTGTTCCATGTGACAACATTCTTGTTCCTGGTTCCCCCAAAGACATTAGCAGCAGACACTACATCACCAGTCTTTCCATAAAGGTCAACCAATTTGCTAGGCAAATATATTTGACGTCAAACCATTCCTTAAAGCATAGCAGTGTACTTCCTTCCCGAGACGATCTAACTTGAGGTCTGTCAACAGTGAGAGGACACTAGTAATTGTAGTACCGCTTGGTTGGATTGGATTGCTATCACCAAGAAAATTCCAGTTCTTTGTTCTTGGATTGCTCAAGAGCTGCGTATATCTGAAAGCTTCCAGAGCATCTGCACAAAGGCCATGGTGATGCAAACCGGATATTAACGCATTCATTGATACCACATTAGGCTTCAAGCCGGCATCGACCATGCCTGACAACAGCTCACACGCTTGTTCTTTCTGACCTGCTCTAGCATATGCAGCAATAAAGCAGTTATATGTGTCAATGTCAGGCTCCAATCCATCCTCCTTCATCAAGTTTAAAAGCCCCCCACGCCCTGTCCATCCTCCCATCATTTATATATGATTGAATCAACTCATTCCACACAGTGACATTCCTCTCCTCCTCAATGGCAGAAAACACGCTACTTGCATAACCAAACTCTACACACGGAGTACATGCCAATCAAAGAAGAACCAATGCAAACATTTAATTTGATTCCACACCGTACAACGTAAGAGCTGGAGCTGGAGCTGAGGCAGCATGTGGGCTTTGAGGAGCATCCGAGCATGGCATGGGGGAGATCATAGAGATGGAGATGGAGCCACAAGGCGGTGGCAGATGCTACAGGGATGGGCTATTCTTCAAGTACAAGTACAAATGTAAAATGCAGGAACGCATGCATGTTGCTTTCAATTTGTTGGGTATGTGTGTATTTGCAGCTAGGTACCTACCTAGCCATGCATATGGAATCTAAAAGGTTTTATAGTTTTTCGTTTAGTTAACAAAAAGAAGAAAAAAGAAGATTTGCTAGTTTGGGTTGGAGACTTGGAGTGAGAAGGGGGGATTATTTAAAGGAGAGTGATTTGAGTTATTGTGATTTGTGACTATGTTCGTGTTTGTTTAAAGGGATAGACTATTGCACAGATGACTGAAATTTTTTTATCTTTCAGTCACCTAAAGTTGCACTTTGAATCGCCTGAAATTACACATGTTTTTTTGGAGAGGGCTGCAATTTTAGTTAATTGAGAGTACAATTTCAGGTCACCTGAAGTTGCACCCTGAATCACCTAAAGTTGCAGCTGTTTTTTTAGGGGGCTGCAATTTTAGTTCATTGAGAGTGCAATTTCAGGTGACTAAAACATAAAAAAATTTAGTCGCTTGTGCAATAGCAAAACTGTTGTTTAAATAGTCTAATTTAGAAGTGAGCCACTACTATGTTTGTGTTTGTTTAAATAGTTTAATTTAGAAGTTAGCCATTGTAGGAAAAAGGCGACCGACGAGGTGAGGTCCATTGTAATGCTGTGCTTGGATCCAAATGTAACGTTCATTTGACTGGGCCATTGGGCTATGAAAGAAGGAACAAAAGGTTGGCGTGTATACACTGTGCCCGGCCAGGTGTTAGCTCGGAGTTGAACCAGCCCAGCCGAAGAAGCCGATCGATTGCACCTGCCAGCGGGGGAACAGATACCGGCCATGTTATTTTTCAGCTTTTGACTTTTAATTTTTGATTTTTCTAGGATAATTAGATTTTAAATAAATTATTTTTTAAAATTAGATCTACTAATTAATTATAGTACATACTATATTGATTTTATTTATATTAGTAAAAATTATACGTGTGTTTCAGTTACTCTATAATCTCCCGTATGAACTATCTAAAATCATAAGCCACAACCAAAAATTATAAGTCTCAACAAAAAAAAGAACAGGTCCATCTTTGCGCCAGCCACACGCTCTAACCAACTGAGCTATTCCAGCTTTGTGCCATACGTTTCTTTTAAATATAAAACTACAAAAACATTATTCGTTGAAGCGCAACAGTAAAACGGATCAGTACATGCACGCCAGTGCCACTGCACCTTCTGGAGTAGAGGTGGCAATGGGTACCCGAAATTCGAGTACCCGATGGGTTTTACCCGATAAGGAGGTGGGTATGGAAAGATATCTTCACCCGCGGGTATACTGATGGGCAAAAATTTCTACCCATCGGGTAGAGCGAAAGTGTACTACCAGATATTACCTGCACTCAGTATACTCGTGGGTAAAATATACCCGCATACCTTATGTGCTTCATGGAATCAGGGTGTCAAATTTACACATTACTAAGAGAATTTTGTACCATATTAATCATTTGGCATTAACATTAAGGAAAAGAACTCAACAAATAAGTAGCCGATACTCTAGAATAAGCTAAATAGAAAGAGGAAAATTTTAGTTCCAAATTGCACAAGATGATACTTCAACAAACTAATCGGGTATGGGATACCCGTTGGGTATAAATACCCGCGCGGGGTGCAGGTACGGGTAAGTTTCTATACCCGTGTGCGGGTACGGGTATCGTAGCGAGTAGAGTTATATATATGTACCCGTTGCCACCTCTATTTTGGAGCAAATCGAGAACTACTATACCGGATGGTCAGTTTAAGCGTCCGTTTGGAAGCGATTTTTTTGGCTTAGGTCCTGTTCGTTTCGGTTTCAGTTTTTAGTTTCTGGTTTATTTTATACTATTTATAAATTTAGTTTTTTTGAATTTTTGACTTTTTTTGAGCTTTTTTGCCGTTTTTTTCTCGTATTCGTTTGTATTGTCTGTGATGAGCTAACATATTTTTCTCTATTTTTAATTTTTTTAAAATTTAATTATGGCAAATAAGCCACCTTCAGTTACAGTGAATTTCAGCCGCTATAGTGTAATTTCAGCTATAAGCCACAACTTTTCAACCCAACCGAACGGGGTTGTAATTTTGTGTGTGTTTCAAACAGAGAATCATCTGCGTCTGCGTCGGATCTCTTAGCGTTTTATGATCCGTCTTGGAAGCACGAATACATGGTTCAAGCTGAGACCAATCATCAATTGTTGCTATATGTAAGAATACTGGAACTATAAATAGTGTAGCAAAATATAGCTAGTAATCAAACAACTCTTCACACCTTCCCACAGAAAGAAGAACTAATATTCTACCACTTGCTTTGGATATTGTTGCCTTGTTGTGTGCCACCAGAATAATCTCCATATTATAGCCGGGGGAATGCGCGCGCGGAGAGGCCATCCACGTCGGCGTTTTGCCTCCACGCGCTTGCTCCGTTCGCCGCGTGTCTGGCCGAATTTCAGTACGGTCGGGAGACCGTTTTTGCGAAAAAGTCCCTGCGTTTTCCCGAAATTACGTAAAAATTCTTGATCCTCGCGAAAAGGTCCCTGCCAGTTTTTTAAAACACTTTTTTTTTTGAAAACACCCCTTCACTTCACCGAAATTTTGTATACTTTGCAGGATAGCACCCTGCGATTTTCTAAATTACGTACGGGTCCTCGTTTAGTTACGTACAGGTCTTCAATTTTTTACGAAAAAGACCTTTGACTTTTTTGAAAATACACATGTGCCCTCGATTTTTTTTTTAAAAAAACTCCTCACGAATTATCGCCTGTTTTACTTCGGTACACATGGTGACTGCGCGTGACGTGGCGCCGCGCCTATGAGGCTAGTTGCTTAGATGGCAAAGCAATGGAAGGGCTAGACGATTAGTTGGCAGTGGCACACTGGCACCAAATCATCACTATGGGTACTCATGATTGTAAAAGCATCTTTTTTAATTCCTTTGGTCTCACATTAACTCAATTAACAATCTTGCTCTAGAAAGAAAACGCAATTAACAATCTCCAAAAACATTAGGAACGACCAGACTACCATTCACGTGATTATACCTATACAAACCCGGGGTTCTCGCCACGAGAGCCCCACGTCACCCCGCAAGGCGCTCCGGCAAGACGTATGGGATTCTCATTCTACGGATCGGGGCCCCGTTTTGCAAAAAAGTCCCTTATTTTCCCGAAATTACGTAAAGGTCCTCTGTTATCACAAAAAGGTCCCTGGATTTTTCAAAACCCGACCCGGGGTTCCTGGCCACGAGAGCCCCACGTCACCCCCGCGCCCACCGGGCGCGTGGCATGGGAATCTCGTGACGGCCGAGGCCCCGTTTTGCAAAAAAGTCCCTTGTTTTTCCCGAAATTACGTAAATGTCCTCTGTTATCGCAAAAAGGTCCCTGGATTTTTCAAAAAAACCCCTACGCATAATTATTTTTCGTTGATAACGATCCGCAGTTTCCGAAATTACGTACAGGCCCTCGGTTCTTTCAAAACAACCCCTGATTTTTACGAAAAAACCCCTCTGGTCTCCTTTTATTGCGAAAAGCCCCTCGTTTTTTTGAAAAAAAACTACGCTTTTTCCTTTAGCTACGAATTTTCGCCTCTTTTACTTCGGTACACACGGTGGCTGGCGCGGCGTGCCGCCGCGCCTATGAGGCTAGTAATTATTAATAGCTCATGCCATTAGATCAACCGGGCCCACGTGCATAGAGAGAGACAACTCACAACAGGTGTCATGCGCAATTTTTAATCTGCGCAAAAACAAAAAAGAAAAAAAATTAAACAACTCCATCTCCTTCTCGTCTCGCTGGCCCATCCATCCATCGATCCATCGAATCCCGCACACACAGAAGCCTCTCCGGCTCCCACTCCGTTTCAAATCTCTCCTTGCCTGCTCCCTAAAACCCTACCCACCCACCCGAATCGCCCAGGCTCCCGCAGATTCAGCGTGCCGCGAGAAATCCACCGGAGATCGCAGCGGCGGCGAGAGGAGGAGGAGGTTGGGGGGTAGGGTTCGGCGGGGGGTCCGCGGCATGGAGGCGCAGGCCACGGCGACGGTGAAGGAGGCGCTCGCGGCGCTGTACCACCACCCCGAAGACGTCATCCGCACCGCCGCCGACCGCTGGCTGCAGCAGTTCCAGCACACCCTCGACGCGTGGCAGGTGCGAGCGGGCCTTCCTCGGCTCGATTCAGCCCCTCGCTGTACCTTCGTGTAGAGTCACTGGATGGATGGTCTCTGCGTGGCGGCGGGGGGTGTGGTTCGGAGGCGCCGAATTTGGGGGTGGTGCGGGTGGGATTTGAGCGAGGTCGTGTTGATTTGGTCTGAACTGGCGCAAAATTTGTTGCCCTTCGGGAGTTGTTCCCTAGTATGGCTGGCGTGGAGGGGTGGTTGGGCGGCGACGAATTGCGGTTAGATTTGTTTGGAGTGGACTTTTGTTCTGCTGCTGTAGTGGCTGCGCGTTGTGTCTGGTTCCCACGCGGGACTGCGGGTGGAATGGGTAATGTAGGATCGGTCTGGTCTTTATTGGCGCGTTAGAGTTTGGAGAACTTAGGAGTAGATCTTACCAGCAGTGTTGATTTTTTTCGATGCCTGTCAGTGCCTTTCAGGTTAGGTTTGTTTTTGGCTAGCAGCCGTAGATTACGAGCTGCTTAGATGCTGCAGAATTGAATTCCAGTGTGGCATGGGACTTCTCTGCATGTTGGATAGCCTAATAGTTGAGGGGAATTTGCTGAAAGCTTGATGCTCTGTTTCAATTTTTTTTAAAAGTTCTATCTTGTTAGTATATTTATTTCTTGTTTTCATGTAGGTGCAGAGTGTATCCCTAGCAAATTTAGAGTTCCCTTTTAGATTTGGAGCTCATTATGGAATATGGTGTATAGTTTTTCCTTACTGTATCATCTTGTTGGCATTTTGTGAGTGGTAGTTAACTTGATGACATCTGATTATTTGCTGTTCTCGATATGCAGGTAGCTGACAGTTTACTTCATGATGAAAGCAGTAATTTGGAGACTCTCATGTTCTGTTCTCAGACCCTAAGAAGCAAGGTAAAAAAAAAAATGCATAACGGCTCTTTTCTTACAAACTGTTTATAAATTTAAATTAAATTTAATTCTTGCCGATGGTTTTTTAACATGCTTGCATTTTAGGTACAAAGGGACTTTGAGGAGTTACCCTCAGAAGCTTTCCGACCATTACAAGATTCTCTATATGTAAGCAGCAGCTTTGGAATTCTTTGTAAGAGTATAATTTATGTGACTCTGGGTTGCACTATCAATTGGAGTCAGTCTTAAAAAGTTCTTTTGCAATGTATACTGTGGTCTCCTATCATGATCTCTTTTATGATTGTTTCTCTTATGATAAACTCTGGTTAATCTTGCTAAGAGCCTAAGAGCATTGTTTCTTTCACACACACACACTCTCTCTCTCAAAAAGGAGTATTGCTTCTTTTTGTTTAACTGGTCTGCATCTGCAGGAATTGCTAAAAAAATTTAATAAAGGACCGCTGAAAGTTAGAACACAGGTAACTGACTGAATTAAGCAGGTATATTTTATACTTAGACAGTTAAAGTGATAACTGCTTGTTCTATCATATTCAGATTTGCATTGCAATTGCTGCTCTGGCTGTTCATGTACCTGTAGAGGACTGGGGAGGTGGTGGAATTGTGAATTGGCTAAGTTATGAAATGAAGTCTCAACCGGAATTCATCCCAAGCTTCCTTGAACTGCTTATTGTTTTGCCACAGGTACATAGCAATTTTTAGCTTGACATGGATGCCTATCATATTCTGAAAGAGTGTCCTGATATCTCCTAGTTCTTGATTGTCTGTTTCTACTAGATTAAATCTCTATAAGACTATTTAGGAGAGGAAAGGGTGACAAAGAAGCTAATTTGCAGCTAAAGTTTGATTAGGCCATTTGAAAGTACTGCGATCATTGATGAATCACATTCATGGATACATTACATGATCTTTCCTAGAGCTTACAAATCTTTAACCAGATATTTGTTTCAAATCACAAAGATATTATTATGATCGTATTTTTGCCATGTCCATGTTGTGATCATGCTCGAGTTTAGACGAGTGATGTACATCATCTGCTCAAATCTTATAGTTCATGGCTATTGCGTTACTGTAATTGGACTTACTGTAGTGCTGTCTTGGCAGGAAACTTCTAGTTATAAAATAGCTGCTCGTCGCGAAAGGCGCAAACAATTTGAGAATGACCTTTGTTCATCAGCTAATGTTGCTCTTAGTCTATTGACTGCTTGCTTGGGTATTGATCAGCTAAAAGAGCAGGTTAATTTCCTCTTCTTTAAAATTGTTTTTTTATGATATAAATTCCTTAGGTGCTAAGTGACGAAGAATATATGTTATCCCATAGTAAAATCCTGCTAGAGATAGGGTAGCTGTTTATTTACTGCTTTCTCTCACGTGCATTCGCAAGGTCCTTCAATAACCGATTCCTCTATGGGCTATTACCCTTTCCTTCAATAACTGATTCCTCTATGGGCTATTACCCTTTCCTTCAATAACTGATTCCTCTATGGGCTATTACCCTTTCTTATGGCCATGAGTACATGCATTTGAAAATACCATACTCGACTGCTGTGGGGAAGAAACCCCGGGCATTATGCTTAAGAAGAAGATCCTCTCATGCAGATCGAGAAAATCCCCGAACCCTTGCCCCACCTCGACACAATGGCATCACCTATGTGAGAGCGACCAATGGGAGCCCAACGCTCAACCCGCGACCAACGACCTAGGCCAGCCTTTAGACTGTGCTTTGGCTTATGGGGCAAGCGAGGATTTTTCCCCACCTGAAATTCGCTCCCACTGGGAGTCGAACCCAGGACCTGGGGGGTGCTACTAGAGCGCTCTACCGCTAGGCTAGAGGCCCGTTCGGGCATTTTCTCGATCTGCGTGAGAGGATCTTCTTCTTAAGAAAATACCATACTAAGAAGGCATCTTCTGTCATGGACCAAGATTAGCAGGTGTATAAACAGTAGCAATGTGTGAACAACATCCACGCTGGTACTGTGATGGTGTTATCTATTTAGGTAGTTTGATTGGTTTCCTAGTATAAAAGATTAGTTGGTTAGGTAGGTTTTGGGATTCCTTAACTGTCAAGTTATTGTTAGGGATAGAATTTTATTTATTAGAAATGCTATCTTTTATAACTGGAAAGATTAGATTGGATTGTTAGGAGGCCGGAACTATATAAGCACACTATTGTTATCTTTTCTAATCAAGCAATGAATAAACAAAGTTCCAAGTCTTTCCCTCCTCTTCAACTAAGCCTCAAAAGCCTTGGCGACGGCATGGCTGGCCATTCAAGAGCGTCTTATTCTCGGTCCTCGGACCTATACTGGTTATATTATTGTACTTTATACTTAAAGAAGTGGTGCAACTAACTAGAGGGCTGGTCTATAGTGTGCTCCACCTATCTTGGTATATGCAAATATTATGTCTTATGTTTCACATTATTATTTTTTACTTTAATATAAACCAACTTAGATGGTTACACTGCCTTTCCAGACAGCAACCCCTCACTTCTTCCTGTTAACTCTTTATCAGATACCACATTCAAATCAATGCTTCAATATACTTCTTTCGAACCCAGAAGTACATAAAATATGCAATCCTGGACACAATTACGTGATGAGATGGTTAGGTATATTTTGGTAGTTAATCTTGATTGTTCCTTTCACAGGTTTTGGAGGGTTTTGCTTCTTGGCTTCGTTTCTGTCATGGGTATGCAGCTTCTGGGATTTTGATATATTAATACTTTATTCCTTGGGAATGTAGTTGACATCTAACATTTTCTATTTTTACTATACTACTGCTACCTAACAGTATCTGCCTCAGTAATTTTTTAAGTGTTCTTTCTGCCAGAATCTCCGCATCTACTCTTGCTTCACATCCTTTGGTCCATACAGCACTCTCTTCGCTGAACTCTGATCAATTGTTGGAGGCAGCTGTAAATGGTATTGTTTGAATATGCTCATAATTTCTATTGTGTTTTAGCTATGCATCTTTTGTTAGTTTCTCAAGTTTTCTTGTTCCTTTTGCCTCAATCAATCATTTGCTAGTGTGCTCTTGGTATCATAGTTATGTTCATCTTATTCAGTTGCTATGAACAATTGAACACAAACTTGAGAGATGGCTTTATATTTTGTTTCTGCCCACTTACTGTACAGCGAGTTTCTACGCACAACAAACTACAATGATCTTGGGTAATCCTTGAGATTTGTGATGTTGAATTTGTGGATAATCAAGTTAAAAAGAAGAACATAATAAATCGTTTTTGGATTTTTACCAGCTTATAACTCAAGTATAGGTCATTAAAAATTTGGGAGCTTCTAGGGAACGGTATGAAAAGGGATATCAGGTTTCATGTTTCCACATGTTTTGGGCTTCATGTTTCAACAAATTTTAATCAAATCCAAGTGCAGGTTTCAGTAGGTCTTAACAAGTTTGAATGAAAAAACCAACTTCCGGTGCAGGTTTCTAGTGGGGGGATGAAACCCAGGCAGGTTTAGGTATTAGTGCAGGTTTCAGATAGGCGCTGTGGAGATGGGGCACAACAGTGGTGGCACAAGTGCAACCCTGATCCGGCTCCAGCCCATATGGGGGCTGCCTTGCCGGCCTGCATGCTCACATCCTCCTTGTCAGCCTTGCCGCGCTGTCACAAACCTGACCTTCTTGCGGGCTCCCCCTGCATCACCCTCCTCCGTTCCTTCGTGCTTTGCAACACAACCTCAGATGATGGATCTACCATGTCCTCATCCAACACAGCCTATCATGGGTCGCAGAACGCAGCCTAGTGCTGATTAGGCAAGCTTCAACTACAGCTTCTTCACAGTATGAAGCCTCAGCTTGGCCAAAAGGTGGATCTTTTTCGGCTTAGGTCAGATTCTGAAACCGCAACCATCTTCTTCGGAAATAGCTGCTGCCCGAATACCATGGCTTCTACAATTTCTCCATAAGGCCTCCCATGCCCTGTGACCTCTCTTTCCCCTCTCTTGGTTTGATCACCCTCGCCGGTGCAATCAAGATTGCAAGTGGCTAGTTGTTGTACTGCTGTGGCCCCCCGTCACTGAGTTTTGCAGCTTCCCCATGGTTGTGCAGCTTCTGCAGCCATCTGCCGTTGTCAAGATTGGAGCCTACATGCTGCTGCTACTGTTGTATGCCGTTCTCACCAAGATCTCGGTTCGCGTGCCGCTGTGCTGCTGCTTCACTGCATAAAGTATTCTATCGACAATGCTAGGCTTGACTAATGTGATGTTTAGGATGGATCCACTCAACTTTCAATTCGTGAGTTCCATTGGGAACACATCGAAGTTGATGATGTTTATGGAATGTAATTTTGTTTCTTGCTTTCTAAAGGTAGGAACATATTTCTTTGAACTGTTACCCTTATAAGCTCAATATTCTTCCAAATAGTTTCTCAAGCTTGTCACTATCTGGCTTTTTGGGCTTATAAGTTTTGGTAATGATAGGGATCATACGTCTGATCGCATCGATCTCATCGTACGCTCCCACTCCTACCACTTTAGTATTACAACCACTCAGTTCCTAATTGCAAAATTAACTAGCCACCACCTACCCTATCCATTTATTGCTACTGAAAGTCTCGCCCCAACCATCCATTCTTGTTTCCCTCTGACCCATTAGAACAGGTTTCGGCTAAGCCGTTTCGACCACAATGAGCTGCTCCACTCCTGCTTCTGCTCTGACGTCCCAAGCTCGGCTGCCGGCCGTCGATTAGAGCTCACCGCCACTTGTGCTCGATGAGGCCGTCCACCGCAACCGAAGCTTGTGTGGGAGACCTTCCTTTGCGAGGAGCGACTGGAGCTCGTCGGATTTGGCGAGACCGAGGCTAGAGGAGGTGGGGAGGCCGATGGTGAATGTACGGTCGGTGACGAGGCAACGTTGTGGGTAGAGACGAAGCACTAGGTTAGCCGCCGTTGCCACCACTTACATGCCCTCCTCTGGTAGACATTGTTGCATATGATCATGGTAGCAATAATTGTACGCCACTCACTGCTGAGGCCGAACTCAGCGATGGCACAGCCAAGGTCGGGGGCGACGAGGATGTGGTGTCGGGGCCGCTAGATCCAACCGACGACGTGGTGGCGTGTAGGTTATCCTCCTACTCCGAGGCCATCTGAAAAGTTGGCACTAGTAAGTCAAGTGTTGCAGTGGTCATTTTCGAATGTTGCAGTGGTCATTTTCGAATGTTGCAGCACTTTCTCTAAAATGTTGGGGTTGATTTAATGGTTTTTCATTTTTGTTGTAACAATGTTTCAATTTTGTTGCAACAAATTCTATTTGTTGCCACAGTAGTTCTTATTTGTTGTACAATTTCTAGTTTATGTTTGTTGCATTGAATGGGAATTTTGTTGCAACTATGGGAACTAATTGCTATGGTTCTAAAATTTTTGTTGCGCCAAATTGGGAATGCTACCATCCGGATTGCCCTTCTCCTCCCTCTCTACTCCTCCGCCAATTTAGAGCTTCGGCGAGTCAGTGGTGGCCGGAGATCGCCACCAGAGACGAGCTTCTCTCCCACCTTGCGCCTCCAAGGCCTTGGAAGCAATTTACAAAGTTTTCACGATGTTTTGTTTGTACCAAATCAGACAGCCGAAATCCATCTAAATGAGATCTGAAGGTTGGGGGAGCGTACAATGGGAATGCTCCTTATAAGTTAAGAAGCCCCAAAAGCTGGCTTATTGGATAAGCTAAGCTTTGGCCAATCAGGCCCGCTGATGTGCCGTAGTTGTTAATGGCTGCAGCTAGTTACACCTTAGATGACCTGTCTTTATATGCTTGGGATTTTGTTAGCAGCTCACTAATGCATTTATCTTTAAATTGCCAGTTACGTCAGAATTGATACATTTTACTGTATCTCGAGATTCTAGTAGCATCACTGAACAGTTTCCGCTGATTCAAATTCTCATCCCCCATGTTATGGGTCTCAAAGGGCAGCTCAAAGACTCATCTAAGGTATGAAATCTCTTGACCATATTCTGCATGAATGTTCTGTATCTCTATTTGCATTTTGCAAACTTCTCCTTGATTATTGTTTTGGTGTTTAATTATGCTTGTTCATACCTACACATACCACTTTGTTGGAGTGATATACTGCATTGATGAACCAGCAAAATTAGATTTGCCTAGTAAAATTGTGACTTTTATTTTTATAGGGTTCACTCTAGCTCTTTTTTTTGGTACCTTTAATTTGATATATGTTACCTCACATCAATTTTCTGTCTTAAATTGGGATGAATTATTTTACTAAAAATAATTCCCTACTCCTGAGTTCACCATTCTCCAGCTACAACAAACTGTTTTTTGATGGATATTTTAACATTTTTTAGTATCAATCAGCTGTATCCATTATCTTGTGGCCATGTAATTTGATTTAACTAAATGTACAGCCAACAAGGCAGGCAGCTGAGCTTTCAAATAACTCCAAGAATTACGGAAAATCCTAGAATAAAAAAAGCTAGTTGGATGTATCGCTAGTAGACACGAAAATATATTAAATTTCACTCATAACTGAATTTTATCTTGGTTTTTGCTCTCTGAAAGGGCACTTAGTATTATGCAACATACAATAAGTTTTCTGAAACACAGTGAGAAAGTTGTATTTGTTAGATGTGTATTTCATACCTGTATATTTACCCCATTGTATAAGGGGTTTTGTGCATATTTGCCACACCTGTACATGTATATATATTGGCCTATTGGCCTCATAATAGATTGATGCGCTATTCATAACATGGTATCAGAGCTAAGTTTAGGGTTAGGGTTTTTTTTGTCACCGTCGCTGCTTTTGGGCACGAGCATCTTCATCACAGTATTGATGCGCTATTCATAACAGTATTTACTTTATGTTTGACAATTTGTTATCGGGCTCTGTGTACTTCTATTGTTCTCTTTAAATTTTTGTACCATGAGTGCATGGTAATATGTGTATGTGCATGTGTTTTTATACTACTTTCTTTGATAACTCATTTGTGCATTATCAGGATGATGAAGATGTAAAAGCTATTGCTCGTTTATTTGCAGACATGGGTGATTCCTATGTCGACTTGATTGCAACAGGTAATTTATGGACGATGATGATCACCATTTGGATGTCTCATGAGGTTCATATATGAATAAAGTTTTTTTATGGGAATATATGAACAAAGATCATCCTGGCCATTAAAGCATTCCACTTGTATTTGATCTTTTACAGGTTCAGATGACGCCATGCAAATAGTGAATGCACTACTAGAAGTTACTTCTCATCCAGAATTTGACATTTGCTCCATGACGTTTAATTTCTGGCACCATCTTATGCGTAACCTGACTGAGAGGTAATATTACTAAAACATTGCTAGTTTTACTTGAGAAACAATCCATAAAGTGCTTACACATTGTAGGGACTCATATTCATCGTACGGATCTGAGGTGTCGATTGAAGCTGAGAGAAATAGAAGATCGCAAATATTTCGTCCTCCATTTGAGATTCTTGTGTCTCTGGTATGTATTCGAGGGGGTGAGGATTGTTCATATAATTGTCCTCTGCACCTCTGGTATGTATTTGAGGGGGCAAGGATTGTTCATATAATTGTCCTCTGTACTATGCACCATGTAGTAAAAACTGCAATGCCAACTGAATTATTCCTTTCCATATATAGTTTATTGGATCCCTTGTTGATTTCATGTTGTTTTGATCTCTGAATCAGGTCAGTTTCCGAGTTGAATATCCTGAGGGCTATCACACTTTTTCAGAGGAAGACCGCAGGGATTTCAGGCATGCTAGATACGGTACACTACCTGAATGCTTTTAACTGAGTTCCTCTTGCAGTTCATGTTGGCTATTTTGTACATTTGTCAAACAGTTACTGCTCCATTTGTTTTTCAGCGGTTAGTGACGTGTTACTTGATGCAACTGATGTTCTTGGAGGTGGCTTGACACTAAAAATACTTTTCATGAAGCTAATTCAGGTGAATTTAGCTATTTTCTCTTATCCATCTGTTGTTTAAGTTGCTACTATCTTGTGTTGAGTCTCTTTGTAGGTTTAATAGTTTCCTTCATCCGATAAATCTGGAATTTCTTTTTTGTTTCTTGGTTGTTTTGGCATATGCTGTCCGATTGTGGCATTGTGCTCAATACCGGGATCATGATGTCTTCTTGTGAAGGTTATTTTTTTTATTAACACCATAATTATGCTTATTAGTTTTTATCAGGGTTCCAAAAATCGGCCCCTAGAGCTGATTAATTGGCCTTTAGGTGGTAGTCGGCGACTCTCTGCTGCGATTTCCACCAAATCAACACGCTAGGCGTTGCTGCAGCCTAGCTAGTGCTAGGCGGAGGAAATCGCGGTGGCATTTGGCAGCGCAGAGGCAATTGGATGGGCTCTAGGCCGTCGACTTGGTGAACGGCCGCGGAAACTAGTATAAAAGCCTGGTGGTCGGTCGGATTAGGGCTTTTAGGATTCTGCTCCGTCGTTGAACCCACCCCCAACCCCCTAGCGCCAGATCTGCCATTCCCACCAACGAATCAACCTCGCTGTCGATTTTGCCTCCCTATTGCCACGAGGAAGGGAGAGGGGGGCGGGGGCGGGAAAGAGAGTAGTAGAGGGCTGGCGGCGGTGCAAGTTGTGCACGCTTCTTGTGGTGAGATTAAGGCTGCTTTGTTCGGCTGTGTTACTTGGGCTAGCCGATGTTCCTCTACTCATGCAGCAACCCTTTGCTTAGTGCTCACATAGCCGAAGCAAGGAGGGAGTAGAGATGGCGGTGGTGACGTTGTCGACGAATCTGCTGATGGCAACAAAGCTGCTTCACCTCTTGGTTAGACCCTCTCCCCTCTTCTCCATCCTCTACTCCCTATTCTCCATCCTCTATTTCATCTTCTTCCCCTTCCCCTTCCTCCCCTTTGGCCCCTCCCATGGCCCCAACTAGGGCTGGAAACAAGCCGAGCTGAGCCGGCTCGAGCCAGGCTCGGCCGAGCTCGCTCAAAGCTGCGGCTCAGCTCGGCTCGGCTCGTTTTGGAAACGAGCTACGCCAGAGGCTCGGCTCGGCTCATTGGCGGCTAGCCGAGCCGGCCGCGAGCCCGAACGAGCCAAAAGGCTCGTCATTGCCGACCGAGCCAAAAGGCTTGCATTGCCGAGCCGAGCCAAAATGGCTCGTAAATACCCAAACGAGCCAAAAAGCTCGCCGATGGCCGAACGAGCCAAAATGGCTCGCGTAGACTACACCCCTCCTATGGACTGCGTGATCACTTCTTGATCTTGATCTCGTAGTATAAGATGCGTGTGTGTACATCGTGAACAATCATGTAAGAAACATGTACTGGTGACAAAAACCAAATAACCAATCCATCTATCTCGGCATAATGTCAGGAGAAGGCAGAACAAAAAAAAAACAGTTTCAGAGATCGTGCAGCTTCCGACATGCTTCTCCAACGTATTTCTTGGGGGTATTTCTTTTTTTGGGAGAGCGGATTAGAAGGGGTATGGCTGGTGGCAGATTAGAAGGGGTTCGGGGATGGACGGCGGTCGCGCGCGTGGGGAACGAAGGGGATCGGGGAAGAACGGCGGGTGGTGGTTGAGCGCGTGGCGTGGGGAAGGACGGCGGGCGGCGGCCGAGCGAGTCGCGTGGCGGCGATCGCCGATCTGGGACGGGAAGGGCTAGCCGACTGCCGACTCGCATCGAATCGACCAGACGACCACATCGATCGGAGTTCAGACTGGGCTGGGCCGACTGCGCATCACTGATTCGCTAGGCCGTAAAGCGATCGAACGAGCTCGCACGAGCCAGCGAGCGGCTCGGGCTCGGCTCGTTATTCTCACGAGCTGGACGATGGGCTTGGCTTGGCTTGAACCAATTACGAGCCCGAGCCGAGCCGGCTCGAGCTCGTTACGAGCCGAGCCGGCTCGCAAGCCTCAAGCCAAATGTCCACCCCTAGCCCCAACTAAGCCCTAACACCCTGATACGGGGTCGTCCGATCTTCTCGACGTAGGATCAAGATACTCACGTGTCCTCTTGAATCATAGTGATTCTCCGTTGCCAATGCAAAAACGAACACTCTTTGATTCGTAAGAACACACGTGTTGGATTTCACGATCAGCAAGCGAAGCCTTATCGCGCTCCCAATTCTCAGCGGAAAGGTTGAACGATCTTGATTAGCAAAAACTCTCAAATTTCTCTATTGAGATTGATTGGCCAACAAAAGATCAAAAACAAGCAAAACTAGTCTCTTCCATTATCTAGTCGTGGTCTGCCGGTTGTGATGGATACAGCAAGTATATATGGCGTCCATGCATAGGCCTAAGGCCCAAATCCTTTTTCTATTCTGTTCAGGAAACCGACTTAAACCCTAATAACAGTTTAGAATTAAACACTAAACTTGTTACATGGCCGAATTAAGTAATCTCAGTCCATAATTGGCACGCAGGCCTATGAGAAAACTCCTCAAGTCATATGTTCAGTTTTTGTGGAAAATCCCTCATGGACTTGATCTCCTTGCGGTTTACTCAATGCATGCACATGCAACACAACCATGCATGCAGTAGCCTATTCACTCGACTGGGGCTAGCTCCCCATGCTCCATACACCTGCATGCGTTACTTGCAGCCCATGTGTTGATTCGGATTCCGTTTTTTGTAGCTCCGCAGGCAATTTTCATTTGGCGCCCTTCCTCTCACATCTCCCGTTGGACACCAACTTCACTTATCGGCCTAAACACAACTAAAGTACTAGTATTAAGTAGTAACGAATTCACATGTAAAGCAAAATTTATTTTATTTAAGAACGAGTTCACGTGAAAATATTTAATACGGCTAACAACTCTTTCTAGTTAAATAATATATTTAGCAGAAAAGCGAAAGACATAAGTATATCTGCAAAAAAGCCGTCCTACTCAAGATACTCCGGATTATCACAATTAAATAATATATCTCACAATTAAATATTTATAAAATCTAAACACTTTCTTCATTTGCCATTTCTACTCAAGATACTCCTCCGGATTATCACTTCCATAGAAAGGAAAATACAAGTTGTTGGGCTCGGAATCGCACCAAGAGGAACGAGATACTGAAAATCCATTCCCATTTGGCTTGTATCGAGAGAAACGAATTGTGGAATATTCTGTCATGGTTGTGCAACATATATATGTGGAAAAAACTTAAATCTCTCTCTCAAGTAAAGTTCTTACCTTTCCGGAGTGAATTAAGGCCAATAAAAACATATACTTGGTAGAAGTTGCAATAGCAAAGTGATGATAAAGTGTTCACAATTGCACAATAACGGTTATTTAGTGGAGTTTGGTATGAAGTGCATGTCCTATGCAATATGAAATTCTTGATGTTGTAAAGCTAAGTAATAATTCTAGCTACGATATTTTGCCTAAGTGCTGATTCAATATGTTTAAGTAAAGTGTATGAACGCACACACGAAGATCAATGTGACTCAATACAAACAAAGGAATAAGCTAAATAGAAGCAATCTGAAATTGAGGATTAAATAGCTCATTTTGTACCAAGTATTAGTAGAGACGTTAGCCAATTGTAATGATATGAATATAAGGGCACAAGATTGCTAAAAAAAATAATTCAAATTACACAATTTGAAAATATGGATTATGGATCTCACCAAGCTTGGCCTCAATCGCTTTTCTTATCTTCTTGTTTTTTTTTGTTTTAAATCTTGGCCGTGGCTTTTATTCGTCGGCAGCCTTTTTTTCTTTCTTTTTTTTGTTTGGCTGACTAGCTAGAGTTTTGCCCCCACAATCCAAATTCTCACAAGGTACAATGTAATGTACTGAATAGCCCTCAAGCAATTATCAAGACTAGTTTTCAAAGATGAAAAGAAAAATATCAGTGAAGCTCAATGGTTATTGCTTTCGGAGGACTTGGTTTTAATGCACGCAGGCCTATGAGAACTCCTCACATGTTCAGTTTTTGTGGAAAATCCCTCATGGACTTGATCTCCTTTTGGTTTACTCAATGCATGCACATGCAACACAGCCATGCTTGCAGCAGCCTATTCACTCGACTGTGGCTAGCTCCCCATGCTCCATACACCCGCATGCATTACATGCAGCCCATGTGTT
Organism: Dendrocalamus sinicus; assembly: GCA_036346575.1. Lineage (NCBI taxonomy): Eukaryota > Viridiplantae > Streptophyta > Magnoliopsida > Poales > Poaceae > Dendrocalamus > Dendrocalamus sinicus. The sequence goes on from CM070669.1 coordinate 21,789,916, forward strand.
GATTCGGAATTTGTTTTTGGTAGCTCCGTAGGCAATTTTCATTTGGCGCCCTTCCTCTCACATCTCCCGTTGGATACCAATTTCACTTATTGGCCTAAACACAACTAAAGTACTAGTATTAAGTAGTAACCAATTCACATGTAAATCAAAATTTTTTTTATTTAAGAACGAGTTCACCTGAAAATATTTAATACGGCTCAACAACTTTTTTTGGTTAAATAATATATTTAGCTGAAAAGTATAAGACATGAGTTTATCCGCATCACACCCCAAGTTCTATTGACTGGAAATTGGCCGCCAAGGCGGGCTAGGTGCTAGGCGCCGGTTTGCCGCCCGACTAGCGCCTTGGTGAACCTAGTGAGTTCCAGCATATCCATTTGTGGAATTTTTGTTGGAACTAAGTTAGTTTGTGGAATATATTAATGACAAGCAATAAGTTTTGGGCTCTATTCCCCACCCCTTGGCTTATTTTTTTTCTTCATAATTTTCTAGTTTTTATGACAAATACCCTTATGCATGAACTCATGCTAGTCGCAGAAAATCTTATTCCAGGCACCTGAATAATGCAAATAATGTGGCATTAGAGTTGCTTCATTCTGTTAATCTAGGCTGTCACTTGGATATAATGAATGTTATGGGGCTTTCAGTAACTTATGCAAACCGTATCGAATAAATTAGTTTGAATTGTTTATCCACCTCTTGCTTGCGTGGTTGATATGGTATATTCCACCGCACAAGTGCACAACTTACCATCACAAGTTTTTGTCCATTCATCTTGTACATTGAGTTTCTGTTCCTTGGTGTAACTATACGGCACATTTTCTGTTTTCTAGATAGTAGTGATATTAGGATGGCAGTTTTTAACCTCTGCTATCTCGATACTGACTATTACTTGTCCTGCTTCCTAATCCCACCAAAGATATTTCTGTAGCTTTCTATAATAAAAGTCGCACTTTTGGATGTTAGGCATGTGAAAGCTTTAACGAACAGAATCACAAATGGCAACCTGTAGAGGCTGCCCTGTTCTGTATACAAGCCATTGCTAAATCAGTCTCAATTGAAGAGAAGGAAATGTTACCACAGGTATGAATGACACCTAGAGTGTCGCCTAGTGTTTTAACTTGGTATTCTTATGCTATTGTCAACTGATGGTCAACAAGATCTTTCTCTGAAAGATTACTTTCCTCTCTGCTTTACTACATGAACTTACTCTAGTTGTGTATACTGGGTGCTGGTTTAGTAATGATAATGTGTTGATATTGTTCTCTGAAGGTTATGTCACTGCTTCCCAGCTTTCCTCATCAAGAACAGTTGCTGCAGACAGGTTTGTTTCAGTGTATAGTTCAGAAGTCCTTGATCTTAGCTCATTGTTTTAAATCTTGTTGTGACTAGGATTCAGGAAAAACACTGGTAGACAGTAGCTGGTTACTGCCAGTGATGGCTGGTTGAGATGTTAGGGTCTATGATAAGTTAGGGCTGTTTGTGCCTAGTTGTTGGGGAGAAACCTGCTGGCAACTGGTTTTCCTAGCCTGATTACGACAACGTTTTGAGTTCCAACATACTTGACACTTGCAGTTTGTTTGACCATTGGAGCATTTTCAAAATGGATTGATGCTGCCCCTGCTGAACTGTCCATCCTACCACCTTTGGTTGATATTCTCAACAAGGGAATGAGCACATCAGAGGATACAGCTGCAGCTGCTTCTATGGCATTTAAGTATATATGTGAAGGTATGACATCAGTATCCACATCTGCTTAACGGAATCTATCTTCTTTATGCTCGTATTTTTTTCCAGCTTTGAAATTGTTCAGCTATTGCTTTTAATCAAATTAATTATTGTGGATTTGCCATTCCTGATACTTGTGCTATTTAGTTAATATATGAGTTGTGATGTACTGCATTGTTGAATAGTTAATTTATCATAAACGTCTCTCTATATTTCATTGCCATAGATATGTGTTATGGAATTATGGTATATCATTGTTAGCCTTGACAGTGGAGACTTTTGTTTCTGTGAGGGTTTTTGCAGTGCTTAATTGCTGCTGCCCCTTGATTCATTATAAAGGCTTAAAGGCCGAGAGAATCATAACAACTAAAGTAAAAAGAAGAGATGATCTCAACAACTAAAGCAAAAGTAAACCAGCAACAAACTAAAGTAATGAAACTAACTAATCCTGATTCAGACCCAGATCACACAAACTTACTCTATTATTTCTCCCCCTAAGTCTTGTGTGCGGTCCCTGACCTGATGTGAACCAGTCCAACTCGATCGCGCAGTTCATGGAACTTCGTACGCCCAAGAGATTTGGTAAGGATGTCAGCGAGTTGGTCCTTGGTGTTGATGTAGCCGGCCTTCACACTTCCTCTTCCGCACGACCGATGAAGTGATACTTGGTCCGGATGTGCTTGCTTCTCTCGTGGAAGACGGGATTTTTGGCCAGTGCTAGCGCAGATTTGCTATCTACCTTAAGCTCGACTGCTTCTGTTTTCTTGCCGAGGAGTTCGCCCAGCAGTCGAGCCAACCAAAGTGCTTGTGTTGCGGCGGAGGTGGCGGTAATGTATTCAGCTTCGCAGCTTGACAATGCCACCACCCGTTGCTTGAGAGATTGCCAGCTCACGAGACTGTTGCCGAGGAAGAACAGCGTGCCGCTCGTGCTCTTGCTCGTGTCGATGTCGCCGGCGAGGTCGCTGTCGCAGTAGCCGACGAATTGTGTTGCACCGGGATTCCTCGCATAGTGCAGACCATAGTCGGTGGTGCCCGCCACATAGCGTAGGATTCGCTTGATGGCCTGCTGGTGCTCCATCGTCGGCCGCTCCATAAACCGGCTCACATACCCGACGGCGAACGCCAAGTCCGTGGGTGTGCACTGTAGCGCAAGCGCCGACAATGCGCGCCGATCTTGCGTCGCGTCAACCTCCTCCGCCTCACTGTAGCGGCTCAGCTTTAGCCGCTCCTCCATCGGAGTATGGGCGGGATTGCACCCGTCCAAGCCGCCCATCTTGACGTCGTGCTTGGCGTAGTGAGCTTGTCGAAGAGTAATGCCGGAGTTGTCCTGGCGCACCTCGATGCCGAGGTAGAAGCTGAGGAGGCCAAGGTCACTCATCTGGAAAGTGGCCTTCATTTGAGCCTTGAACGCCTCCACCTCTGCTTCTTCCGTGCGGTGATCACGAGGTCGTCGGCGTGAGACGCCACCGCCAGGATGGAACGACCGCCGCCTCGCCGATACATTGCCGCCTCGTGGCGCTTTCTTTGAAGCCCATCTTCTTGAGTGTCTTTGTCGGCTCGGCGTTCAAGCTCGGGTGCTTGTCGCAGTCGTAGAGTGCCTTCCGCGATCGCGATACCTTCCTCCTGCCGGCAATGGCGGCCGGGCCTGCCGGACATACACCTCCTTCAAATCGCCGTTCAGGAACGCCGACTTGACGTCCATATGATGGACACGCCACCCCTCCTGGGCAGCCAGAGCGAGGAGGGTGCGGATGGACTCAATACGAGCCACCGGCGTGAATGCATCGTCGTAGTCAATCCCTTCCTGCTGGATGAAGCCACGGGCGACAAGCCTTGCCTTGTGCTTGACCACTTCTCCCGCCTCATTCTTCTTAAGCTTGAACACCCACTTCAAGGTGATTGGGCGGTGGCCGGCCGGCAGGTCGACGAGCTCCCAAGTATGGTTGTGCTCGACGGAATCCAACTCCTGCTGCATTGCGGCACGCCAAGCCGCATCGCCTTCGGCCTCCACAAACGAGCAGGGCTCCCCGGTGTGGGTCAGGTGTAGCTTGGCGTCGATGTTGCGCTGTACATACCCAGGTACCGCTTGATCACCGAGTATGTCGTCGATGGTGCGGTAGCGCAGTGGGGTATCCTCATGTGCAGCGTCGATGCGATCCTCATCGTTCTCCAGAGGTGTGGCGAGAATGGGAGCTGGAGTGGTTGTCGGCGCAGTGGCCGGTGTAGTGATGGCCGACGGCGTGCCCAACGTGCTTCCCTGGCCCGGAGTTGGCGAGGTCGACGGAGTCGATGGCGTCCAAGGTGCGGTAGCAGGTGAGCCGGGTGTTGGCACAGTGCTACCGGGTGTTGGCACAGTGCCACCCGCTCCCCCGGCTCCTCCAAGATGCACATCTTCGATGACAAAGTCGTCCAGTGCCGTTGTTGCGTCGCCGCTGGTCTCCTTGGTCCAGTCCCAGCTACGTCCTTCATCGAAGACGACGTTGCGCGCCGTGCGCACACACCAGGTTGTTGGGTTGAGGATGCGATACCGCCGACACCTTCAAGATAGCCGATGAAGACTCGGGCGTGCTCGGTCATCCAACTTGCCGGCGTGGTTCGGCTCTGGCGTATGCCGGGCGGTGAACGTGCGGAAATGTCCGATCACGGTGTACGCCCATGCCGAGCCTCGACGAGTCTTCCTGCTAGACTCTTGGTCGGCGGCGGTTGAGTAGATGAACAACGATCATCACCGCCTCCACGAGCGTCGCGGCATACCTCTGTTTGGCGAGCTCGTGCGGTCGCCACCACGGTGCCGTTCCGACGCCGACCACTCCGTTCTCGCTGCGGCGTGTAGGGCGCGGAGTAGTGCCGCTGGATCCTTCATCGCCGATGGGTGGCAAACTCGGGTGCGGTGAACTCTTTTCCATTGTCGGTGCGTAGCACTCGGGCTTGTGGCGCGCTCCTTCTCTCGCGGCGGCCGGACTTGCTTGATGGCGTCGCGGCTCCGGGCCGTCGCCGCGAAGAACGGCCCACATGAACCGCGACGCGTCATCCACCGAAGCAAGTAGCGCGGCCTCCCGGTCGCCGGTGTGGCGGGCCACACAGTCGCCATGGGCGAGCTCGAGCCGCTTCGTGCGCGGTACATGGCCCGACGAGGGAGGGCGCCGCCGCTTGGTCACCACGCAGTGTCACATAAGCGCCGGCGTGGTCGATCCGGGCATCCGCGCACCATCTCTTCGCGCCCGGCCGTAGGGCCTCGAAGTGGAGGTGTCCGAACCGCTCGTGCGGCGCCAGTCTCATCGTCACGACGAGCGGCGAGGCAGAGGGTGGGCCACCTCCATGTGCAAAGACGTCTGACGAGCGCGCGCGGCCGACCTTGGCGAGAGATGTCGCGCCGATCCAGATCCGAGCACACCTCGGTCGATCCCCTCGCGCGCCACCCTCGTCGAGTGGCGAGGCGATGATGGAGTTGCGGGCGCCGAGATGTAGTAGACGCCACGGAGCGGCTTGTGCTCCCGGTCTTGGCCACGAAGACGACGGATCCAACACCGCGGATCTCTACCGCAGATGCATCGCCGAACTTGACGGTGCCCGGACGCTTCGATCCAAGTCGGCGAAGTGCTCCACACACCCGGTCATGTGGTGCGTGGCGCCGCTGTCGAGGTACCATCCTTTGAGCTTGTCGTCGCCGGAGCTGTCGCCGAGAGAGACGCGCGCCTGCGGCTGGTCGATGTGGAGGAAGGTGGACGCAATCTGAGGGGAAAAGTTGAGCGTCGGCGCTGAGTGTGGGCGAGGGGATATTAGGGTTATACCCTCCCCTCTGTCTCCGGTGGACCCCAGAGCTGGGCTCGCATGGGCCAGAAACAAAGCGGGCTTCTCATCCTCCTCAGCTTGGGCTATGTGGCCATTCCACCGTGCTTGGGCTGCCTGCACTCTCTGGCCCAATGACCACGGCGGCCGCAGTTCAGACAGGCGTCGTCGCGGGCCGCCTTGCGTTCTCCGCCGCCACCTTCTTTTCCACCGCAGCCGCCGCCAGTCTTTTCCTTCTTGCGCGGTCGTCGACGGCGATCCTTGGATGAGGTCGAGCCTTCTCCCTTCTTCCTCTCCTTCTGGCGGGAGAGCCATTGCTCCTCGGTGAAGAGCAGCTTTCCCCCCAAGACGACTGGCTCGGTCGAAAGCTCCTCCTTGCGGTCGTCGACGGCCTTGAGCCTGCCCGTCACTTCCTCGATGGATAGGGTGGAGAGATCCAGAAGGGTCTCAATCGAGAGGGCGATCTGGGTGTACTTCTTGGGAACGATGCGCAAGAACTTCTCCACCGCCTTCTGCTCGTCGATGTCGCCGTCGCCGTCGCCGTGCCGGACCAGCTGCACACCAGGCCGGCGAGACGGAGCGCAAAGTCGTCTACGTCCTCGCCAGGCCGGAAAGCAAGCCGGTCCCAGTCTTGCCGCAGCTTCTGCAGCGTGGACTTGCCGACACGGTCGGCTCCGATTCGTGCAGCCGCGATGGAGTCCCAAGCTTCCTTCACGGTCGGCTTGTCCGCGAGCGACGGCACCATCTCCGGCGGGACGGAGGCAAGAAGAGCGTCGAGCGCCAGCCGGTCATCATGGAATTCGGCATCGCCGTACTCAACGGCATCCCAGAGCCGCCGGGCCTGCAACTTCACTTTCATCAGCAGATTCCACTCGTTGTAGTTCGTCTTGGTGAGCATCGGCCATGGGGTGCCTCCGCCGGACTCCTTGATCACGCGCTGGACGATGGGCGAAACCGGTCTCCCGGAACGACCTCGACGACGGTGCGGAGATGGCGAGGCTCGACGGTCGTGGTCCCTGTGAGGGGTCCGCGACACAGGGCGACGCTCTCGGTCTTCCTCGTCGATACGGAGGGCGGCGGCGGCGATGCAGCGGCTCGCCGCCGCCATGGCAGCCCGCCGCCTCTGCCGCTGCGCGCTCTTGCCTCGGCGGCAGTGATGCGCGCCTCGCGCGCCTCCTCTTCGGCAGCCACCACCGCCTGAGCTGCAGCCGCAGTAGCAGCCCTCCGACCCGATGAGGAAGACATCTCCAAAGAAGGTAACAAGAGCTCTGATACCAACTGTTAGCCTTGACAGTGGAGACTTTTGTTTCTGTGAGGGTTTTTGCAGTGCTTAATTGCTGCTGCCCCTTGATTCATTATAAAGGCTTAAAGGCCGAGAGAATCATAACAACTAAAGTAAAAAGAAGAGATGATCTCAACAACTAAAGCAAAAGTAAACCAGCAACAAACTAAAGTAATGAAACTAACTAATCCTGATTCAGACCCAGATCACACAAACTTACTCTATTAATCATGAACAATTGACAATGTAGTTAATTTATCCTTTTTTTGTTATAAGACTGTAGGGGAAAGTTCTCAAGGTCATTGGATGGCCTTTTCCAGATCTATCATATTGCAATAAGTGGAGTTGGTGGTTATAAAGTTTCTTCAGAGGATTCATTGCATTTGGTTGAAGCCTTAAGGTTCCCTAATTCTCACCATTTCACTTAAGCAATTATGGCTACCTTTTTTGGTTGTATTAACATTTCACCTTACATGATCTTGCACATTGACATACTCAAATCAGTGTGGTTATTACGACGCTTCCACCAGACCATGCTAAAAGAGCCCTGGAGTTAATCTGTCTGCCAGTAATTAATCCTTTGCAGGTGAGTAGCAATCTTTGATAGTCATTTGGACATGTTGATGTATCCATGCTAATTTGTTTTATTTAAAAATAGGAAATAATCCAGCAAGGGGCTAACGTTCTTCAACAAGTTCCTGCTCGGCAATTAACCATGCATATAGATCGGTTATCGAGCATTTTTAGGTGGTGACCTCTCATTTGTACATTTGCCCATCTGTTTTTTGTTTTGTTTTGTATTAAATGTTCCAAATTTTTGCAGCAATGTGAAACTTCCAGAAGTAGCGGCTGAAGCTGTCAATAGATATTGGCCCACATTGAAAAGTATCTTTGATCAGTGAGTATTAGAACCAGACAGATATTGGGAGAATTTCCTAATTATATTATATACGTGAAAGGTCTCATACTCACATCATTCCTACTTTATTAATATGCTCTTTTGTGCAGACGGGCATGGGATACACGGACCATGGAGTCACTGTGCCGATCTTGCAAATTTGCTGTAAGTTAATCGATTTTTTTTATTGTGAATGATAATAGTTTTGAGTGTAATTTACACTCAGGCACAAGTCCCACCAGAAGGTCCAGAAGTGCATAATGGGAATTGGGAACAATTATCTTTAGTCAGATATACTTTTACATTACTCCATGTTCTGACTCTTCGTTGGCAGGATTAGTATGATGGTAGTGTTTCCACGATTTCTAAAATGGCAAATACTAAATTGCAAATCATGCCCTTATTTTGCTTTGGATTTGTGCTTTTCACTTCTATGGAGAGCATTGAAGTACTTTGCCTAGCTGCCTTGTAAATGTCTCCTGTGGTCAGTTTAACGCCGGGTGAATATGGATTTTTTTGCCAAACTTTCATGCTAACATGTTTTTTTTTTTTCTGTGGTGAAGGTTAGGACATGTGGGAGGTTCATGGGAATCACCATCGGTGCAATGCTTGAAGAAATTCAAACTCTATATCAGCAGCACAATCAGTCTTGCTTCCTTTACTTATCCAGTGAAGTTATCAAGGTTGTTTTATGTTTCAAAAGTCTAGTACTTTAGGTTGTTTTATGTTTCAAAAGTCTAGTACTTTATTTTTAACTGTATTTTTTATTTTTCTGATTTCATTTTTTGTGTAGATATTTGGGTCTGATCTGTCTTGCGCAAGCTATCTTACAAGTCTGATTCAGACACTTTTCAGCCATACGATACAGAATCTCAGAACTATTCAAGTAACTATTCCTGCTTTCATTCCTGTCTGCAGTTCAGACACTTGCAGTAACATATTAGCAAAGCGGTAACTAATTCACTAAATTGCATTCTCTACATTCGCAGGATTTTACAGCTAGACCGGACATAGCTGATGATTGCTTTCGGCTAGCATCAAGATGTATTCGCTACTGTCCCGATCTATTTGTACCTACAGAGATGTTTCCAAGATTGGTTGACTGTGCAATGGCTGGTATAACTATACAGCACAGGTAGTGTCTTGTGTTTCCAAGATAAAGTGCATTTGAACTATACTATCAGATGCTAAAATTATCTCAAGTCAGAAATGGATTATATATGAGCTTGATATTCTTGCTTATCCTTGTGTTCTTTGATTCTATCCTATAGTGTGATGGCTAATTTGTTACCTAAACTTTTGTGTAACAGGGAAGCCTGCAAATCCATGTTATGTTTTCTGTCTGATGCCTTTGATCTTGCGAAATCACCTGAGGGGGAAAAGTACCGAGAGCTAATAAACACAATTGTACTTCAGCGTGGTGCAACCCTTACTAGAATAATGATTGCTTCCTTAACTGGGGCACTACCATCTGGTCGCTTGGATGAGGTATGTAATATGATGTCTTCTACTGTGTTTTCTTTTGCTAACATGCTATGCTTCTGCTTGAGTGAATACACATGCTCCTTTGAAATATACGAACCAATAATCCACAAGGTTTGAATTCTTCTGTGTTATCAAAATAAAGATTGATACAGAGGGAAATATAGGTGTCACATTTGTGAAGCATGTGGAATTGTATAGATTGGTTGGGAAGCGTTGAACCTCTCTTGAGGCCGCACAGATATATTTATATATGGCTGAAGCGCCAGATTGTTACAGAGTTGTGAATCCTGCATATTGCGGTTACCATAACCTCTATATCTCTAATAGGAAACAATCTCTACTTTCTGTATTAACAGATTAATATGTTTCCATACATGGAAGACTAGATAAGGTAACCATGATGTGCAGGATTCAACAACCAGCCGAGATTGGGATTTACATATAGAGCTATCTATTCTAACAGCCTCCCTCAATCACAACTTTCTTAAGTTGAGATTGTGCTTTAATTCTTCAAGTCTTCGAGCTGACAATGGTTTAGTAAATCCATCTGCAACTTGATCTCCTGTAGGTATATATCTCACATCTAGTAATTTCTGATTCACTCTCTCTCTGACAAAATGATAATCTACCTCAATGTGTTTAGTTCTTGCATGAAACACTGGGTTTTCTGAGAGATATTTAGCCCCCATATTGTCACACCATAAAATAGCAGTAGAGGGAGAACTTATGCCCAGCTCACAAAGAAGAGATTGAACCCACATAATTTCAGCTGTAGCATTTGCCATTGACTTGTATTCTGCCTCTGTGCTAGATCTTGATACCGTTGCTTGTTTTCGTGCACTCTATGAGATAAGATTATTTCCTAGAAACACTGCAAATCCTCCAGTTGATTTTCTGTCATCAGGGCAGCCTGCCCAATCTGCATCAGAGAAGGCACTAACAAGCATACTTGTTGACTTGTTTATATGTAATCCAATACCCATGGTATGCTTTAGATATCTTAAGATCCTTTTAACAGCAGTCCAATGCAGTATAGTTGGTGAGTGTAGATATTGACAAACCTTATTAACAGGAAATGAAATATCTGGTCTAGTCAAAGTTAGATATTGTAATGCACCAACAATACTTCTATATCTTGTAGAATCCTCAGGGCTAAGAGAATCACCTTGTGCTGATATTTTTTCTGATGTAGACATAGGACTGTACTTACTGTCTTGCAATTCAACATGTTTGCTCTTTTGAGAAGATCAGTTGTATACTTTTCTTGTGCCAAGAGTATACCTTCTTTAGTCTTCTTGACTTCAATTCCAAGAAAGTAATGAAGGTCACCCAAATCTTTTAGTGCAAAGTCTTGCTTAAGATCCTGCAGTAGTGCTGTTGTTGCATCCATGGAAGAGCTTGCAACTATTATGTCATCAACATAGATAAGAATAAACATAATGACACTTCCTTTTTGATAATAGAACAGGGAGGTGTCAGCCTTGGAAGGATAAAAGTCAAGTTTTTGAAGCTTTTCACTAAGTTTTGAGTACCAAGCTCTAGGAGCTTGTTTGAGCCCATAAAGTGACTTGTCCAATTTGCATACATGATTGCTTAATTTCTTATCCTCATACCCAGGCGGTTGTTTCATAAAAACATCTTCTTCTAGGATGCCATGAAGAAAAGCATTTTGCACATCTAATTGGCGAAGACTCCAACCTCTAGATAATGCAATAGATAAAACAAGTCTAATAGTTGCAGCTTTAACCACAGGACTGAAAGTGTCTTCGTAATCAATGCCATACCTTTGTTTGAAGCCTTTTGCCACTAATCTTGCTTTGTATCTATCCACTGATCCATCTGATTTTCTCTTTATCCTATAGACCCACTTACAATCAATTATATTCATGTTTTTACTTGGAGGAACTAGATGCCATGTCTCATTTTTTATTAAAGCTGCATATTCAGCATCCATTGCTTCTTTCCAATCTTTGTTTTGTAAAGCTTCATATAAATTTTCAGGTTCACCAGTTGATGTAAGGAATCCATATTTAACTCTTCCATCTGTATATTTAATTCTCCCATCTGTAAATACCATAGGTTTAGTGATACCTCTTTGAAGCCTTGTCAGAGGTCGCTGCTTAGTAGAAATATCATAGCCATCTGCAGAAGTTTCTTCAGAGGAATCTCCAGAGGTTTGCTCTCTGGACAATGGAACCTCCAGAGGCTCCAGTTCATGTTCTTCATCAGCAGACTGAGCTACAGCATTTGAGTGCGACGATCTGAGTCGTCGGCTATACACTTGTGTGATGAGTGGTCTTGAAGGAACCCCTGGGACAGCGACTGCAGTCTCTACAGGAGTTTGAGGTGCAGCAGTTGTGGAGATTACTGGTGAAGCAGCCGCAGTCTCTGAAGGAGCCGAATCAGGGGATTGATCAGCATCTGTCCTGCTTTCTGCATTCCTGTTTTCTGCATAAACCTCATTAACAGAGTTAGGATCATTAGCACATTGATCAGCTGTTAATAACTGCTCCCCCTGGTGATCAATAGGATTCAACATGTTTGAAGGAAGAAAGAGGATTTCAGATCTGAGTCTAGCTCCTGCATTTGGGTGAAGTGTAGAGAAAGGAAAATTGTCTTCATCAAAGACAACATCACGGGATATATAGATTCTTCCTGAGGAGATATCTAAACATTTGAATCCTTTGTGCATGGTGCTATAGCCAAGAAACACGCATTGCTTAGAGCGAAACTGCAATTTTCGAGCATTGTAAGGGCGGAGATTAGGCCAACATGCACATCCAAAAATGCGAAGAGAAGAGTAATCTGGTTTGACTTGGAAAAGGCGTTCCAAAGGAGTTGTTTCAATGACTCTACTAGGAGTTCGATTGATTAAGTAGGTGGCAGCAATGAATGCCTCATCCCAAAATTTTAAGGGCATTGAGGCATGAGCAAGAAGAGCTAGCCCTACTTCAACAATATGCCGATGCTTTCTTTCTGCGGATCCATTTTGTTGGTGTGCATGAGGACAAGACACATGATGGGATATTCCTACTCTTTTAAAGAAGGAATTAAGTTTTTCATATTCACCACCCCAATCTGTTTGCATAGAGATGATTTTTCTACCAAATTGACGTTCAACAAGGTTCTGAAATTCTTGAAATTTATGGAAGACTTCAGATTTGTGTTTAAGGAGGTAGATCCAAACAGACTTGCTGAAATCATCAATAAAGCTTACATAATATCTATAGTTTCCAATGAGGTGGAGTGCAGTCCCCAAACATCAGAGAAGATTAATTCCAAAGGACAAAGAGATATTTTATTAGATCTTGAATAAGGAAGTTGATGGCTCTTGGCCTTTTGACAAGCATCGCAAACAGACTCTTTATTGAATTCTAGTGAACATGGAAGATTATTCTGGCTAATGACTTTTTTTGTGACTGAAGATGAAGGATGACCTAATCGATTGTGCCATCTTGACATGGATGGTTTTATGGCACTATAGACTTGCTTATTGTTCTCTCCTGGAGTAGAAGGCAATGGATAGAGACCTCCTTCACATCTTCCTTGAAGAAGCACCCTCTTCGTTGCCTGATCCTTGATCAAGAAGTTGGGATGAAATTCAAGAAATGCTTGATTATCAGTGGCTAAACGATGAACAGAAATGAGATTTTTCTTTGCTTTTGGAACATGCAAGATTTTGTTAAGATAAAGATTGCGATGGGGAGATTGAACAACAGCATGACCAATGTGTCTAATATCCATACTTGAGCCGCTTGCAGTATGAATTTGTTCATTCCCATTGTACCTCTCACGGGTTGAAAGCTTGTCCAATTCACTGGTTATATGGTCAGTGGCACCTGTGTCGGTGTACCAATTGGTGTCGACGCCGTAGGAGGTGGTTGCAGCAGCAGCTGTTCTTCTTTTTGGTGCATAGTCTTCGTCAAATCGATGCCAGCACTCAAGTGCAGTATGGTTTGGCTTGTCGCACACTTGACAGCGTGGACGATCATCAATATGGCTGTTTGATATGTTCTTGCCGCCACCGTCCATTGCTGCGGCCACTACGCGGTTGCCTCGCGCGATAGCGAGCCGTGGCTGAAGCCACCACGCCCACGCATAGCGGCATTGCGAGCTTTGCGGATGTGCGGATTGTGAGTTCTGCGAGTTTGTTCCTGCGGCGGATCTATGCGATTCTCAAAACCGATCGGTGAGTATACTTCACTCACCGTGATGGGATCGGATCGCCCGATATTGTCGTGACAATTGGATTGTAGTCCATATCTAGTCCATTGAGGATGTAGGCGACAAGCTCTTCATCATCAAGAGGCTTTCCGCTCTTTGTCATCTCATCGGCTAGCCCTTTCATCTTCCGAAATACTCGGGAATCGTCATGGTGCCTTTCGAGCTTTGGGCGAGCCATGTGGGTATTTACCACGCGAGCTCGGTTTGTGAGGCAAACATGTCCTCAATTGCCCTCCGGTGGCGCCGCTCGTCATGGAGACGACGTGAGTCAAGATTTCTCTTGACAATGTGGAGAGGAGATAGCCAAGAACTTGCTGGTCAAGCGCCAGCCATCTGGCATACTCCGGATTTTGTACTTCAGTGGCCTTGTCGTCGATCTTGGCGGTGATCTTCTCCTTGGGCGCCACCGCAGTTCCATCGAGGTACCCAGTAAGTTGGGCACCCCGAATTGCTGGGAGCACCTGCGCCTTCCAGAGCATATGGTTGCTCCGCGTCAACTTCTCTGACACCGGATGGCCAAGGGATTGACTCATGGTCGAGGAGGAGGAGACCCCATGCGCCATGGATGGCTCTGATACCATGTGGAATTGTATAGATTGGTTGGGAAGCGTTGAACCTCTCTTGAGGCCGCACAGATATATTTATATATGGCTGAAGCGCCAGATTGTTACAGAGTTGTGAATCCTGCATATTGCGGTTACCATAACCTCTATATCTCTAATAGGAAACAATCTCTACTTTCTGTATTAACAGATTAATATGTTTCCATACATGGAAGACTAGATAAGGTAACCATGATGTGCAGGATTCAACAACCAGCCGAGATTGGGATTTACATATAGAGCTATCTATTCTAACAAAGCAATCTTGTAAACCACATTCTTCTGTCCAGATAATATTTGGGGTAAGATTATCTAAACGTACGTTCTCAATTTGGTACCCAGAATCGTCAAGAATTCCTTTTTGAGCAACTCCTAGCAACATTTCGGGTTGGAATTCCAGCTGCCTCCTAAATAATCTCAGTAGAATTCCCATTAGCTACTATTTCCTTGTCATTTTTTTAAAAAAAATGATTGGTGCCCCTGAACTCCTTCCTGCTGGAGTGATTTATGTACAGTGTGTGTTTCTGTCTAGATTATTATGGACTTACGGTGGTGTTTTACATGTACAGATACTGAAAATATTCCTAGGGACTATCGAATTTAGGAATTTATCTCTATATGCAATTGTTGGGTCATATCTCAAATATGTTTGTGAACTAGAACGATACTGAGATTTGACTAATGTCTCATCCATAGCTCTGTCCATTCATCCCGGTCCGTTTTATGACTGAAGTGACTGGAAGCGAATTTTGTTGCATTGTTTGAAGCTGCATTTTCCAAAGCTGTTCTTAGTCTAGTTTCTTGAAGTTTTTCTGGGGAGCTTCTTTACCCTTGCACCAAAACTTGGCTCGCAGCTGTCAACATTTACTTGTTTAGATGGAATAGCAAGCTTTGCCCTTTTGATTTTTTAATGATATGATATGTTTTGTTAAAGAACAATTTGCTGGAATGCAAATCACCCATAATTCAGTATAATTTGCCACGATTTTTTCCCCAGTTTGCCTATCTGGGCCCTTGCTCGGAATGGCGTTAACTGGCAGTAGCCAGATTTTTGGGAGAAATTTCGATATTTGACACTGAATACGTGCGCCTCTCAACTTTTAACCCCCAATTTGCACACCTTTGAAAATTTAACCCTGTCACTGCGAATTCTTTTGATTCAAGGGATTCTCCCCATTTTCTCTCATTTTCTATTTTGACACTTGTCACTGCGAAAATGGGGAGAATCCCTTGAATCAAAAGAATTCGCAGTGACAGGGTTAAATTTCCAAAGGCATGCGAATTGGGGGTTAAAAGTTGAGAGACGCACGTATTCAGTGTCAAATATCGAAATTTCTCGATTTTTGGTGGTATGTTCGAATCCTGCTGGTAAGCTTTAAGAAAAGATTAGAAATCTAGGTCTTGACTCTTGACATAAGGATAGTAGAAGAATGAATTTATATCTTTTGCATGGAACTTTGCAGGTCTCTTATGTTCTGCTATCCCTTAGCAGAGCATTTGGTGGGAATATGTTGAATTGGGCAAGGGATTGCATTACCCTTATACCACCACAAGCCCTAACA
The DNA here is from genome assembly GCA_036346575.1 of Dendrocalamus sinicus. Taxonomy (NCBI): domain Eukaryota; kingdom Viridiplantae; phylum Streptophyta; class Magnoliopsida; order Poales; family Poaceae; genus Dendrocalamus; species Dendrocalamus sinicus. The sequence continues at coordinate 21,805,486 of CM070669.1, forward strand.
GATTCAGAGCGCTCGAGATTCTTGAAAGTTATATGTGATGCATCATCAGGATCTAGTCTTAATTCCATAACGGATCGATTTGCGGAAATCTCAGATGTTTGTAGACGGAACAAAACGGTGCAAGAACTAGTTCAAGGTGCTTTGCGGCCTCATGACTTAACCTTCACGGTTGTTCCCCAACCATTGTGATGACCTGGAGCCAGTTATGATTTTCCATGCTTGAGTCTGTTGATGCGTGTCTGCACAGCATCTTGGATTTTTGAGTTCATACAGGTTTTGAGTTGCGGCGTCATACTATTCAGATTTGTTCAGAGGATAGATAGGTCAGTCAGTAGGCATTGTAATTCTTTCTGTATTTCGTCATTGTACATGTGTCATGAATTGTGTATGTGGGAGGAAAGCTGTGTTGTATTATCTGAAAAACGGTGGTATACATACTCAACTGGGAGATCACACGGATGGTGATATGCCATTGGGCCTGATTTTACAATGGCCGGCCAGCTTATTTATAAATGAGATGGCCATTGATTACTTGCTACGAAATTCCTGCATTCCAAAGGACCCTCAAGTTGTGCGAAACGATGGTTGGCTAATGGCCAGCAGCAATAACGCAAGTGCTGTCATATACAAGCTTGTAGTGGTGCTAAGCTAAATTCTGAGTATGTGCTATATATAAGTTTTTTTGGCTATGCTAATACCCCAGGCAGGTCCTACACAAGGATTCCACATACATCTTGTGGGGGTGCCTGGTTCCTTGGGCTGTCTGGATTGCTTAGTGGACACTAGGGTAAGTCTTAAGAGTACAGTATTGTAGTATAAGGAAATTTACTTGTATATCTTTATCTTGTGTAATTGTTGAGGGGTAGGATAGGTATTTACTATCTTGCTTCCATTCATATGTAAAGAGCCCTAAGAGAGGAGAGGGGGTTCTCATTTTTTCCTCACCAGCTCTCTCACACAAGTAGTTGTCTCTAGCTCCTTCAATTCTACATCCCCAAAGGGGGTGGGTGCAAAGTGTGTGCCGAGGGCAGTGGTCCCCGCACGACTCAGCTTATTGCCTAGAGGCAGCGCTTTGGCATAGTGAGCTCATGGCACTTTGATGCGTGTCCCACCAGGGAGTATGTCGCTTCGGTAACATCTCCGATGAGGACATTGCCAGCTTCGATGCCTTTATCGCTTTAATGATGTCTCTGGTAAGGAGTCTACCTGCTTCACTGGCTTCGGTCTTGGTGGGCGCAAAGCGTGTGTCAAAGGCAGTGGTCCTCGCACAGCTCAGCTCGTTGCCTAGAGGCAGGCTTCGGCATGGTGAGCATATAGCGCTTCAATGTGTGTCCCACCATGGAGTAAGGTGCTTCAGCGACGAACCAACGAGGACTTTGCTTGCTTCATTCGCTCCGACCATGGCAGGTGCAGGCATGTGTCAAAGGCAAGGCCTCCGCATGACTTGCCTCCGCAGGGGGAACGTTGGTCCAGTTTCTCTCCCTCTGCATGTGTTAGCGCCCCCATCGGACCACGCCACTTGCCCTTCGCGAGTGCTGTTTTTAAAGGTAGAAGAACGACGGTCTAGCTTTCTGCCTTTGCGTGTGTTAGTGCCCCCCTTCGGCCATGCTGCTTGTCGTTCGTGGACACTGTTTTTGGAGGTAGAAGAATGGCGGCTAGCGTCTTGGCCTTCGTGTGCGTTAGCGCCCTCCTTAAGCTACATTGCTTGCCCTCTGTGGGTGCTATTTTTGAAGGTAGAAGAACGACCGCTCGGCATCTCGGCCTCCGCGTGTGTTAGTGCCCTCCTCAGGCCTCGCCACTTGCCCTTCGTGAGCGCTATTTTTGAAGGTAAAAGAACGGTGGATCGACGTTTGGGCCTTCGTGTGCGTTAGCGTCCTCTTTGGACCACGTCGTTTGCCCTCCACGAGCACTATTTTTGAAGGTAGAAGAACGATGATCTGGCATCTTGGCCTTCGTGTGCGTTAACGCCCTTCTTAGGCCACGCCACTTGTCTTCTGCAGGCGCTATTTTTGAAGGTCGAGGAACAATGGTCTAGCATCTCGGCTTTCACGTGTGTCAGCGCCCTCTTCGGGCCATGTCATTTTCCCTCCAAGGGAGTCATTTTTGAAGGTAGGGGCACAACGGATTGGCCTCCTTGCCTCTGCATGCCTTAACGTGCTTCTTGGGCCACGCCGTTTGCCCTCCGCGGGTGTTGTTTTTTGTGGTAGGGGAACGTCTGTCTGGCCTCCCTATCTTCGCATGTGTCAGTGCCCTCCTCAGGCCACGCTGCTTGCCCTTCGTTGGCGCTATTTTTGAAGGTAGGGGAATGGTGGTCGAACCTCCCTACCTCTACATGCGCAAGTGTCATCTTTGGGTTAGCATTGCTTTGACCCACCTTGTTTTGCGTATGGCGGTATACGTCCCATCGCATCACTATAGGATGTTTTTGGCCCTAGAAAGCACACCAACGTGGCTGAAGGGGGGAACAATACTATGCCATTTGAAAAGGCAGCAACAAGGTGAGTGTTGCATGGCGTTTGGTCGTTAGTAATGGCACAGAGACACGATCATCGCCTCGGCGGGGTAGCTCTACCTCGACGGCTTTGTCCCTACATGTCGCTTGCTTCAGAGGCAAGGCCTCGACAAGATGGCTACGGCTTCACCCCAGGACTTTGCCACCTACTCTACCTCGATGGCTCCGCATCTACGTGCCACCTGCGTCAGAGGCATGGTCTCGATGGGACGACTATAGCTTCGCCTTGGGACTTCGTTGCCTGCTTTGCATGCATTGCCTCGGCGTGATGGCTCTACCTCGACAACTCTACCTCTATGTGTCACCTGCCTCAGAAGCATGGTCTCTATAGGGCGGTTACATCTTTGTCCAGGGAAGCGAGGCCCATTTCGGACAGTTTTGGGCATCCAAACCCGCTGGGGCAATGGGTTACGCTAGCTCGCCCCTCGGGATCTCTGAGCTTGCTGTTGAGGAAGTACTATTGTGGGGGTGCTTAGCCTCTTGGCCCATTTGGATTGCTTAGTGGGCCCTAGGGTAATCCTAAGACCATAGTATTGTACGTATAGAAGAATTTACCTGTATACCCTCACATCGTATAATTGCTAAGGGGCATGATGGGTATTTGCCATCTTGCCACCACACATATTTAAAGGGCCCAGGGAAGGAGAGGGGGCTCTCATCTTTTCCTCACTAACTCCCTCTCACACAAGTGGTGATTTCTAACTCCCTCAATTTCATATCCCAAGGGAGAAAGCGTATGAATTACCCACTATTTGGTGTGTGCCACAACACTTTGTTATGGAAAAAATACCAAATTTTTGCCGATAGCAGTTGGTGGTATCCGGTTACCACCAGTAACCAGTTTTTTACCAGACAGTTTTAGTTATCAAATTTAAAATTAAAACTTGAAATTGGCCTATTACTATCCAGTGTGATCGATACTCAGCCGGTTGTTGTCTGAAATTACTCTTTATTGATTTAAATTCAAATTTTAGAACTTTTTGGATATGTATTTTTTACTAGCTCGAGCCGGTATAGGCTGTAACATCGGTTGTTTTTAGGAAGGAAATTCTATGGGACGGGGCCTCTGCTTCTAGCTTCAAGGGCCCTTCCTAAGATTCTACCACGTCACACCAAAGCACACGTCTTAAAGCAACACCTCCAACTTCAATCCCCTTTTTTCTTGTTCTTTGTTCTCTACTTGATCGACTGGTCGCCAACACACCAAGCATGGCAGCGATGGCTACCATGAGGAGCATGCCAATGAGGAGGGGCATGGAGGTCCTGGTGAAGCCTCGCCACCACCCTTCCCCCACCCGCCATGGGCATCGCCACCAACGGCTCCTCTGTAGAGCCCACACCAGCACTCAAGTTCCTCATCTATGCCACTCTGGCTGGATGGGGGGCTACTCGTTCAGCTCTGCACCGCACGAGGGATCTCCTTCGCCTACGGCGCCAATCACCTAGAGAACCATGCCCAGCTCGAGGCTGACATCGACGAGGTTGCCCCTACGACATGTTCAATGCTACGGGCGTCACTGGCTGCCCCAACATTGATTGGTGTGAGACCCACCCTGTCGAGACCATCTGAGACAACGTCTACAGCACACTCATGGTTACCGACGTCTGCCATAGTTGCGGGCTCATGCTCATCAACTACGCCACGGGCTACATCTTTGAGTATGATGCGGGGCACACGTTCGGCTCGAGGGTCGGGTTCAAGGAGGAGGACACCCCACAAGGATTGACAGAAACTAGTGGCATGACTTCATCGAGGATGATGGTGGCCAAGGAAGGCGGGGACGACCTGGTTGCCGCCGTCGCTGCCTTCCTCACCGCCAGCGTCGACACCTCCCATTTGAGATCCCCGACCCCTACGCTGTCCCTAGCTTCGACTTCATCGTCCCCATCTCCCGCGACCCCGACATTGTCCACTCCCACTACCGCCGCCTCTCCCTCCCCCTCAACCTCTCTCTCCACTTGACGCCACCTTAAGCTGTGCCGACAGTGACGGCGACGACGACATTGTGGTCCCAGCCGGTGGCGCCAAAGGCGGTGGTAGGCATGGGAGGGGTGGTGGATCCCGGCGCAGGAAGAGTAGTGGAAGGAGGTGGTGGGGTAGACTAGGGAAGGAGATAGCGAGAGAAGAACTGAGGAGGCGAGGGAAGAACGGGAAAAAGGAAGAGGAATAATTATGGTGCTTAAAGATTTGTGCTGGCACATGGCTGAATTGAGGGAGGGCCACAAGGGAAGGGGTCATGGAAAAGCCTTTGGGCCTGTTCGGTTGGCAAGAAGTCGGCCGGCTTTTCGCAGCCGCTACAGTACCTAACTTTTAAACAGAGTATTTTCTCAAGATGGGGTCTACAAGTTAAATGTAGTACATGTTAAAAGCTCAACATCTGTATCAGCCAAAATCGCAAGTGAGTATCGATCTCTCCGTAATCTGTACCGTAAACAGTCAAAATTCAAAAATTTCAGCCAAAAGTTATAAGCCGCAGCAAAAAAAAAAGGCCCTTTGACTGGTACGAGCCAGGAGCCTAGCAGGATTAAAGATTTATTATAAAGGAGCGCCAGGTGCGTGCTTATCATCCAGCACTGAAGAATCGAGGACTTTGGGCAATAGAATTATCGAAGATTTAGGGCAATAGAATTGTTACCCCGTGGCATTCATGATCAGTTGTGTCGTTGGAAGACTTTGGAATCGAAGCCAGAGGACCGAAGGAACTCGATCGAGAACGATATTCACAACATGAACATACCAGGCCGGCCGGAGTGGACATCACACGCGAAGGAACGGACAGACCGACCGATAAGCAGATACACGTGACCTAGAAGCGACGTACGACCCGAGCTCTACGTAAACCGACAGACATGACCCTGGAGAAGCAGGCCATGGCAATTGAACGAACAAGAGAGAGGAAGATCGTAAATTTTGACACTGTAGCGAGTATTTTCCTCAAGAAACTGGCCTTTAAACGCAGGTTTTTTAAAATTTAGTTTCCCCTGTGACCGTGGGAGTAATGACAGACAACATATATCACTTGCTGAGCTCCCCATCATGGCAGGTGGTAGCAATTGCGGCAGTGAGCTCAAACATGGCAGGCGTCAACGAACCGTGTAGGCTACAGGTGGGTGCCGCGGCCCCAGACTTGGCAGGAGGGTGCTGAGCACACCCAGCTCGGCAAGTGGGTGGGAGCCGATCCTATCGCGTGGGCTGCATGTGGGTGCCGCGGCCCCCAGACTTGGTAGGATGGTGCCGAGCACACCCAGCTCGGCAGGTGGATGGCAGGCTGATCCTACCGGGCTCACCTGACTTGTTGCGGGCACTACCACGTGCCGAGACAAGGGGCTCAGCAGATAACACATATCACTTGTTGTTGCTCCTACTCCTATTGTTAGGGCTGAGCATTCGGTTTGCTCAGGGAAATCGATTTGGTTTGTACGGGAGTTACGGTAGATACGGTATGATTACTTCGGTACAATACAATATCTTAGAGAATACGGTTCGGTATCGGTAGATCTTAATTTATTTCGGTGTGGTATTGATAAATACCATATTTACCAAAGTTGACGCGAATTATGAACGATATAGCGAGATGACAATATATATACAGAGTATGGAGATTTGACATTTCGACGGCATATCCGCGTATGCACTATGCAAGTATGCAATCAGGCATCAGCACTAACAACTAACAGGTAACTCGTAAATGAGGTAAGTGCCTGCAGCCTGCAGGAGTAATAGTAGTTAGTAGTGGTCCTAGTGGAGAGTGAGTCATTGTCTCATAGACTCACTCTCATTGACAGAATACATTGACTCGTTGAGTCTACTAGATATGGCTGCGCGCTACGCTGGGTCGTTGTGGCCAGTATCGGGTATAGCAAGAGTACGTATTGTTGGATATGTTTAGCGTATGTATACGTGCATGGCGGTGTCTATGTGAGGGGAATGGTTATCAATGTTTTGTGCAGCATGATTCAATTGTTTTCGGAGCGTGTGGGCCTTATTGTGTAGGCTGGGCCGTGCAGTCAGGGGCAGAAGTTGGTCCAGCGAGGCCTGTTCTTTTTGGCTGCGGCTTATGGCTTTTGGTTGAAAATATTGAATTTTGGTTGTTTACGGTACAGATTATAGAGAGACAAATGCTCACTTGCGATTTTGGTTGGTACAGATATTAGGCTTTTAACGTGTAGATCGCTTAACTTGTAGACCTTGTCTTAAGAAAATACTCCATTTAAAAGTTAAATACTATAGTAAAAACCAAAAGCCGGGCTTCTTTCCTGCCGAACAGCCCATATTGGTGAGCGAAATGAGGTTGGATAGGCTGGAGCAAGGACGTTAACACTTTGGCATCATACAAATATCTGTGTCGTTAGCTTGAGTAAGCAATTGGAAAATGAAGACATCTGTACAGGGAGGCCGTTCATATGTGATCCAGTAAGTTAAGATGAGCATGGAAGGGTCCAAGCTGTACACTGATAGCGAACAGTGTAGACTATGATATTATACTATGATAAGTCTGAACATAGTTTAAGGTAGGACCATGTTTTTTATTAGCTGAGCTGATAAGGGATGCAAGAACAAAAGGTTAGTATTACTAACTATGGAGTGCAATAGAACATGGTAGGGGCAGGTCGGCAGCTGATCAGTCCATTGTTCTCTATTCGATAGGAAGTGAGCAAAATACATCGGGCATATGCTGTCTAGATGAGTACAGCAAAATGTTGTGCCATTCCCAAGTGTCTTTCGCTGTAAGGAGAGACTGTGTCAATAAGCTAATCTAGGAAACGTTTATACAGGGCACAGTCGATCGGATGTAGTGGTGCATATTCTAGTACCTTTTTGAAGCCTAATCGCTTGAGCTATCCTGAAACAAGTGTCTTTTAACTTTAGGCTTTTGTTGTGAGGAGCTGCGATGATCTTGGCGTGTCTAAAGCAGAACTCAATCACATGTCCATCATTCTAACAGAAGGTACAATGACACTTCACCTTCTGAGAGGTCAAAGCAGCATGATGAGGCTTCGCCTTCCGAGAGGTCGAAGCAGCATGTGGCACAATCTTACTATTAGAAATCCCTTGGACAAAGCTCACAGACTTAAACTCAATTTTCTTATGCTCAAACAAATTTTTCAAGAGTGTTCATAAGGTACTCACTCTCGAAAAAGAGAGGCACATGAAGCATAAGGAGAAGGAGATGATGAGGAACCAGAAGGAGATGATGAAGAACCAGAAGATGAAGATTGAATAGCACGTGCATATCCCCCCTTATGCATGGCCGCCTCAACCTTGAGGGCTTCGTAAGATACGCAAGGGACAATTCTAATCCTAGACATCTAGTCCTCGTAACTCTTCCTAAAACTCTCTTGCATTTCCTTAGATTTCTCCCCTACTTCAGCACAGAAAGAGCAAGCAGATTGTGGCTTCTCTAGTAAATCATTAGTTAGCTTCACATATTTTTCATCCAATGCAATTAATTCAGATTTTAGTTTTTCACAAGTATTGCATGGTGAGGTAACATGTGCCTTAGAAGTATATTGAGTCATTTTCTTGTTGTGATCACACATGTCTTGAGATTGCTTAGAAATTAATTTAAGTTTAGTAGTTAATTTTGGGTAGTTGGCACAAGAAACAATAGGCTCAAAAAAGCAGCTTGCATTTCAGCAATTTTATGATCCACCTTCTATAAATTAATATTCAAGTTGGTACAACTATCACAAATTTCAGGCATATCAAGGAATATGGTATACAAACATTTAAAAGTATTGTCCTTTTCCTCACATGAGGTGCAGAATATAGTCTCAACAGAATCAAAATGTAAAGGAGCAACCCTAGACAACTCTAACTAAGCTAACAAACTAACATTCTTCACCTTAAGTAAATCCAGCTCAGAAATCACACTATCATACGAGATCCATAATTTCTCTATATCACCAAGGATGAAAACAAATACATTGCAATATCATGGGAGGAAGCAAATCTAAGTGAAGTAAGCTTCCGTGATAAGTTTTTTACCTCCTTCTCTAACTCACAACACCTAGTCCTAGACCTAGTATAAAACTTTCCTAACTTGAGAAAAGCATCATTGAGCTGGTCGTAGGAGGGACATACCTTATCAAAGTCACTGTAGAGATCGTCATCGCTGATGCCGTTCTGGTCAGCTATGAAGTACATGCCCATGAAGTCATCGCCGTCCTTGTGTCCTTCTGTGGATCATCCTCATTGTCGTCATCGCTCCAGCCCTCTATGTCGTTGAAGTCGAAGTTGTCAAAGGCAGTGAGGATGCGGTGGAAGAGCTTCTTGGCTTTGCTAAGGTTGCGATACTTTTCTCCTCACCATGATCACGAGCTGAGAACTTCTTATTGCGGTTCTTGCTAATGTAGTCATTCTTACCCTTCTCCAGCTTATGGCAGTTCGCTCGAATGTGGTTGAGCCATCACACTCGAAGCAGATCACTGGACCTCTCTTCTCTCTCTAACTCTTGTATGCATGTAAAAACTTTCTGGCCAAGAGGGCTAGGTCACTCTCTAGAAATTGCTCAAACTAGCCATCGCTCATCTCGCACAAAGCAGCCAAAGAGAAACCAGAAGCACCATCAGACGATGCTCCAGAGGCAAAAGTGAGATCGGTGACCAAAGCCATTGATTGCGACTTCATCTTGTGAGAGACGATGTCGATCTCATGAGTCTTGAGACGAGAGTACAACACATCAATAGTCAAGGTCGATAAATCAATCGTATCCTCAATGGTGGTCACTTTCATTTCTCAAACCCTGAGGTCCAAGGTAAAAAGCATCTGGCGAGCATTATCCAAGACTGAGTATGTAAGACCAATAGCTCGGAGGTTGCTCAGAATCTTGTGAAATCTGACAAAGCACTCATCCAAGGACTCACCAGCAAGTATCTCGAATTCGTTGTATTCTCGCTTGCACTGGTCCTGTCGGACAATCTTGATTTGGGCGGTGTCCTCACGGTATGCATTGAGGGTCACCCGTACGTCGTATGCCGACGTGAGATAAGAGATGCGATTAAACTCACTCTGGCTAAGACCTTGGATGATGATGTTTCTTGCCTTAGCATTTGCCTCCACACCTAGCGTATTTATCCCTGTGATGTGCTCATCGGTAGGAACAACGAAACGAGTCTTAACCTTTCTCCAGATCGCATAGCCTTGAGCCTGAATATAAGACTCTATATTGCTCTTCCAAAATGGATAGTAGACCCTATCGAAGAGAGGTGGCTTGGTGGAATCCTTGTCTGCTGCCATGGCTCTAAAGACCGATTAAGATTTATGAGAAGATCTAACCAGGTTCTGATACCAATTGAAAGACCGAAGATGGCAATAGAGAGAGTGAATGATGCCTTAAAATTTTCTCCCAAATATTCACAAATTATTCACTTCAATAGCTATAAAGCGATGAAGATTAGAATGGAAGACCATCACCAAAACCAGCGATTAAAAGCACTGAAAATCCAAGAAAAATCAGCAAAAATGAAACTACCATAGTTAAATTTGTGGTACTACCGCTTGCTACAGTAACTATGGTACTACCACTATAGTACCTATGGTACTTCCACTACTACAGTAAAATCAGGATGACCAGCGTTTTCAGCATGGTTTCAAAATTGAAAATTGAGAGAACTTTTGATCTGTAAATCCAAATGACATTGAAATTTGCTGGGATCTACTCTAGGATGTTAAGAACCTATTCCAACAAACGATTATGAAAATTATAGTCAAAGTTGAGACCTTTTTCAGTTTGTTGAAAGGTTGCACTAAAACCGAGCCAAACCCCAAACGTTGAATACAACTTGCTAATGGGTAGATGACGGCCAAGATGGCTCTAGATATATTTCCACATATCACAGCAAACTAGAATACCGAAAAATCCCAGCCAAAACCCATCGGATCAAGAGATGGACCAAAGAGGCCAAAACAAGCAAAACAAGGTTTTCTTGTGAATCTTACTATCAAAGTGTCTAGATGGGTGAAGATGTATCCCTAAGGATTATCTCTATCTCTTACATATTCTTGGCACAGTAAGATCACAAGAGAGAACGAAGAGAGATCAAAGCCAATCAAACGTCAAGCACATCAATCAAAAATAAGGGAGACACAAGAGGTGCAAAACGATTGATGTGTTGCTTACTAGAGAAGGTAAGTTTTACAGCCACTCCGCCTTGGAGGGCAACAGCACACAAGGCACTCACTCTCAAACCCTAACCCTAAAGATGAGAGCACAAGAGATGGGTTGGGTGATTAACTCTACATGTCTCCATCCCAACCTTTTTTATAAGTGGGCAACCAGTTACCTACACTTCGTAGTGGATCCTATCAACTATTACAATGGGGGAAACATGTTGTTTACTCTCACAAATTCACTTATGCATGCTTTTTAAAGCGCATAAGTGTGCATCCGCTAACCCCTTACTCTTGATCCAACCAGCTCTACCTTGACTTAAACTGCTCTCCAATGCATCACCCATACGCCGTGGTTTTGATCTAAGATAGTTTCCAGTATTTTGATCAAACTATGAAAATACCCTTTTTTGACCCTGGTCATCACCAACCAATGCAAGCAATCGCCATGCTTGCCACGCGTAGGTGCACCACTAGCCTGCCATGCGTCACGAAGTCTCTCCCATCTCGGTTCCACCAAATCATGGCTCACTGGCCTGTGCAAGCTACATGGCGCCATCCCACCATTCGAATTCGCCTTCAACATTCCTACCTTTCTCGTGCCATGCTTGAGCTCACCGTCTCACCCGGCATTCTCGATCGTTCTAGGCCTCAACTTGACCTACATTAGACAAGACATGCATCATGCACCCTTAATGCAAAGACTCAGGTCAAACCAACTTAATCCATGACTTAATTCTCCCAAATCCTATTTTTTTGGAAGATCGGAAGTACCACACTTACCATGCCGGTACTTCTGCTCTACGATACTACCGTTCCCAAAGCAGTGCTTTCGCACATTGAAAACCTCACCTAGACCTCTCTAAAAAAACGTACCACAACTCAATCCAGTACTTCTGCCGAGCGGTACTACCGCACTTATGCTTGCGGTACTTCCGCAAAGCGAAACTATCGCACTAATATCCGCGGTATTTCCGATTTTCTTGACACTTCTAGAAAACAGTCTAAATCAAATGCAATCTTTGCAAAACCAATTGACGAATCCATAAACATTGCAATGGTTCATTACAACAGTATTACGGACCTTCTCACATGGTCCTTCAGCATGCTTGTGTCATATAATGATTTTTTATTGGGTTATTTCCAGTCTAGCTAATTTGGTGCATGTGTGAAGCATTTGTTGAACATTTCCTATTTTGGATGGGTTTTGTATGTACAGACATGACCAACTGCAGTTTAGTTGGTAATGCTGTGCCCAATAAGCACTAGTATAAAAAGACTAACACTGAACGTCTCATTATAGATGGTTGACCAAAACCGTCAGTATTAAATATAATCACAGACTGTTGACCAAAATCATCTATATTAAATACAATCACAAACAATTTTGGTTTAATGACTGTCTATGTTATTAGCAGCGCTAAAAACCATATGTGAAGAGATAATATCATAGGCGGTTCATATTGAAAACCACATGTGAAGTATCACAGATGGTTATTTACAAGAACCGTCTGTGATATTAACCCCATCATAGATGATTTGTATTAAAAATCGTCTGTGATATTTCACCGCCTGATTTTGCCGCCCTGTTTATTCAAACTTTCGAATTGAAGCAGTGTCATGACCTCTCAACTATTGATTGGTTCCGCTACCCAAATGCCCTTATATATGCTGTCCACATGCCTTCACAAACACTCAAAACCGAAGCGCCGCTTAGCTAACTCCTCCAAACTGATCGAAGTGCCGCCTCCCCTAACGACGCTAACTACCTCTTCGAGCTCCTCTACCTCTAGTTATGATGCCACGGTTCACTACGTAAAGTACTCTTGTTGGGTATTTCACTATATATATAGAGGACGTTAAAATGGGGCACCATGGTGTCTGGGTACCAAACCTCTCTGTCTTTGGATTGCTTTTAAATGCGTGCAAGAGGCATTGATTTAGAAAGAAATGCATTGATTTAGGCACCGATCAACTCGGCTTCGGCTTCTGGCTTATTTTTCACTATTCATAAGTTTCGTCTTTTTCTGAACTTTTGGCTTTTTGTTGAGTTTTTTTTGCCGGTTCTTTTTTTCCCGTATTTGTTTGTATTCTACGTAATGGGCTAACATATTTTTTATATTTTTAAATTTTTTTAAATTTAATTATGCTAAATAAGTCTCACATCATTTATAGTGCTTTTTTCAGCCAGCTACAGTGCTTTCAGCCATAAGCCATGAGCTTTTCAGCCGAACCGATCACCACCTTAGTATGCTGAATCAATTATGGATAGAAAGTCTTAATAATGGATATATATATGACTTTTGTTTAGTCTTAGGTATATGTTTATTTACTCGGATAGCCAAGGCGTCATTTGGTCACAGGTTCATCCACCGCTAAGAGCAACTTCGCGTAAGGTGACCCGGCGCGGTGGGGTAGGGGCGCACCGCGCACGGGCCGGCTGCGCGCGCGGCTGGAATTTGAGTTGATTTGACGTGCACCGTCCATGGATGGATCGGCGCGCGCGCATGCATGTGCGGGGAAGCAGGCGGGGCCGGCCGGCACGGACCGTGCGGTGCGGTGCGGTGCCTCTTTTTTTTTTTTTCTCCCCTTTTCTTTTCTTTCTCGGTGACCTTTTGTTCTGTGCCTTCTTTGGGCATCTGCCGAGGGTGGCAAAACAGGCAGCGGTGCACCTTTTTTTTTTCTTTCTTCCTGGAGTCTGGAGGCGAGAAATAAGCATCGGAGGCACTGTGCATAGGCAATTATTGCCGGCAATGCATCTCAAAAATCCTCTGCGTTACTTGATAAGCATGCATCTTTTAACATCCTCCATCCTCGGAATGTAGGAAATGCTATTCGTGTCGGTGCCGGTGAATCCACAAAACTATGTCCCGGTAGAAATCCCGTGACCGAGTGATAATGGGCCTATTTGATATGCCTGCAGTTTATGGTTTTGCTGAGATTTTTAAATTTTGGCTGTTTGCGACAGAGATTACGGAGAGAGATACTCGTTTGCAATTTTAGTTGATACACACATTAGGCTTTTAACGTGCACTACAATTAACTTATAGATCCCGTTTTGAAGAAATACTTGTTTCAAAGTTAGGTACTGTAACAAAAGCCAAAAGCCGCTTTTATAAGCCATAAAAAACAGGCAACGTTTGACGCTACGTTATGCAAAGCATTTCCATTTGCTGAAGTACCAAATTATCATTGCCCGGAGACGCCCTTGATCTAAATTTATCCAACGCTTGTTATGTCCCGGAGCTGCACGGTACCTCCCGGAGAATGCGAGCTGCACGGTACTGAAGTACAGTGGATTTTGACTTTAATATAGAGAACCCTCCTCGCAATATATATAACCTGTCTCTTGTATGAATGTATCCTTTGTTTTGCATTGCTTTTGAGAAGAAAATGCATGAGCTTAGCTATATATATAATCATTTTTTATTTGACATTTTAATATATTTTTATCAATGATTTCTCACATTATTTATTTTCAAATATGACCGTTTCGGTCATGCTGTCTATCGTGGCATGGCAAAGCAACATGAGCTTCAACTTTCTGTTACCTGATATTTTTAGCTTCAGATCGATCAAATATATAAATATTGTCGGCGATTAAATCGTCGATCTTACAAATTGTGGGAAAAAAATCTAAGTCTTTCAGAAGAATTTAGAAGGAGAATGTGGACTATTTTTATTACTATAAACTCATTACATGATGCTCTCGATGAGAGATTACAAAGGGGATGCTACTAACCCTAGGATCGTTACTTCTTGCCTCTGTAATCTACTATCTAGTTGAGAGATCTCTAATTCTTCATAATCTATCTATGTCTGGGTGTATCGTCTGCCTTGTTCTTTGTCCCTTGTCTCGTCATACTTTAAATTACGCCGAAGAGGTGTTGATTGTCCGGGTAAGCAAGTGTCTTATCGATTCGTTTCGTTTAGTCAAGCGAACAGTTGCTGTCAGCGGGAGAACCTGACAATAGTTGCACTTCAATTATTATCAATGGGAGAGAATCATGAGGACAACTGTAAGGTGGTTGCCGTTAGAGATGTAAGGCCGAGTCATTGTGCGTTTAAAAGGAAGATAAAGCATGTGCTTTATTCTTCCGCACAGGAGATGTTGCTTGGAGGTGGGCATACGTATCAGTTCATAAGACCATCGAGTGGTGACTGATTGGGTGAATGAATAGTGGCCCTCCAACCAGGGGCATCAGCTAGTCCCTGAACTTTAAATGAATTTATAACTTGAATTTCTCTGACTAGAATACTGGTTGGGGAATACTCTATAGCAAGAGTAAAGAAGTAGTTTTTATTCACTTAATGTTAAAAAACTAACTGAAGGGTTTTCTGCCTGTTAGGCACAAATCCCGTAATTACTACCTTGGGTAGTGAGGAAAAAATTCTATAAAAATCGGCGTGGTACCTATTGGTTTCAAGCTTTCCAGAGAAATTTTTTTGTATTCTTCTCTGCCTCTTCACCCTATTGTTCTTCAACTTTGGCTCCGAATTTCTTCAAATTTCACTTAGATCTTAGCCATCCCGATCGAAAATGCCTAAATTGATCACCAAATGGCCGAAGTCTGAGTTGGGGTCAAAGAAGCTGAAGGCGTGGAAGATGCAGGATTAATCCCAATAAAGTTCTAGTACCCTGGAAGTCGATGATGGGGGAGAACTTTTTGAGCGGTGATTACGAAGAGATTCCCATCTTTTGGGCATATGCGGAATTCAGATTTCGACTGCCGGTGCACTCCTTCCTATCCGAGGTGCTCAAGTTTCATAGGATTGAGTTGGTGAACCTTGCTCCTAACTCAATCGCAATACTCAGTATCTTCGTCTACTTGTATGAGGCGTATCTGGGGATTCCGGCCAATCTAAAATTATTCAGATACTATCATAGGATGATCGAGAGAGCGGGAAAAGCAGCGGTGTCATCCAGAAGTTGCTCACTATGTCTTCATGACGTGAGCGCAAAGGAGTACATTACGATGTACCTTAAGTCTTCTTGGTCATCATGGAAGAAGATGTAGTTCTACATGACGGTCCGCAAACAAGAGAACATCTCTTTTGTGGGAAGGATAGCGGTGGAGAGCCTAGAGTGGAGGTCATCTCCCAAGAAGGAGGGAAAGATACAATGATGGTTTGAAGCCGTCGTGTATCTGAAGGACAAGGGGTTGACTTTGTGGCATGTGGTAAGGGGCATAACCATGCATTGAATTAGTCCCTTGAAGTCGCACAATCATATCATGCTATGGTATGAATGCACGAAAGATTCGACTAGGTATTCATCAGAAGGTAAGCATCAAGAATTCTGATTAGTTGAATCATTCTTCATTTGGTGCACTTCTTCTAATTCGAGGTTCTCTTTCTTTTTCGATTTGTAGCCTTGTCCCCTTCCGAGATAAGGGAAATGGTGAAGGCAATCTATGAAGGAGAATTCGAGTAGAAGGAGGGAGTCTATTTGATCCTAGCGGTTACCTCTTCGGAGGATAGGATCAAAAGGCTTAAGACAACTAAGGATACTCTTCACCTAAGTTTTCCTTTTCCGATCGGCATGTTATAATATTCTTGGTATATGCAGATGATCGGGATGAATGGCTCTGAGCCGAAGGAGAGCGTGGAGGAAGTCAGTTTGACCCCCAAAAAATGATGAATCATAAAGAAGTTGTACAGAGTGTTGGGATCGTCTCATGCTCCTTCGACCATCCAAGTGCCTTAGGAGGAAGTGAAAATCCCCTTGGGGATGGGTTTTTACTACAACTCCGAGAACTTTTCTTACAAAATTACTCCTACTCTTGTATAAAGAGTGAACAAATTACAGATTAGTGTCGTAGGGATGGCCCCCACCTAAATCCAGCAGGCCTGGTAGGAGGTTATAAGGCCCAGAATAGGCCATGTGTCTCGACATAATCGCCTGCAGGGGATAACCAGATGTAAGGGTATAATCAGAAAAGCACTTCTCATATGTATATATATATGAGTACAGCCATGGGGAGGGGGCAGACACAACGCTCATCTCCATCACTCTCCACTACCATCTCTCTCTGCTTGGCTCTGTAGCCACAACAGATTGGCGCCGTCCGTGGGAGGACAAGGACAAGCTCAAGACCAAAGAAGAAGGATGGCACCAAAAGAGCTTCGTCAGTGGGGGCGAAGGGAAAGAAGGCGGCCAGGCCGGAGCGTCGTATGGGTACCAGGGCTTTGGCATCGGCAGCGGCGAGCGCGGGTGGCGACGCAGGCGCGGCGGCCGAGGACGTCGATGTTCGCGCAGCGACGACCAACCTCGTCACCAGCACCGCGGCGACCAACCTCGTCACCGGCACCGCGGCGACCAACCTCGTCATCGGCACCGCGACGACCCACCCCGTCATCGGCACCACGACAACTCGCCCGACAACCCGCCCGCGCGTTGCGGTGCCGAACCCGCGGTCGAGGACGCCGACGCGCGGCGCGGCGACAACCGACCGCCGACGCAACGATACCGACCTCGCCGCCCGCCGCGACCCTCGCCGGCAGCTGCTGACCGGCGGTTCGAGGTAGCCGTGGACGGAGCGACCGGCGCAGCTCGGGAGCTCGCGACGCGGTCGTGCTCGCGCCGATCCGCCGTTGGGAGTACCGGCGACCCGCGTCAGGCCGGTGGAGCGCCTGGCGGCGGCCCTCAAGCGCGTTCGGCGGGAGTTGGGGACTTCGCGAGCTGTCCGAGATATGCAAGAGGCTCGAGCCAGCGAGCCACGCCACTAATCGCGCTCGAGCCCACGCCGAGAGGGCGGACGATCGCGGCCCCACGTCTAGCCGCGTGCGCTGCGGCGCGTAGATCCAAGTCCCCGCCTCGGCGGGCTGCAGCAGTGGCATGGCCCGAGGACTTCAAGTTTCCTAGCGCCATTGACCCATACAAGGCGACCACGGACCCGTGAGTTCGTGCGGCGTGTACGAAACCGCGATCGGCGCGGGCGGAGACGACACCACGGCGAAGGACTCCCCCTCGCGCTGCAAGGAGTGGCGCTCTCTTGGTTCTTTACCATAGAGCTGGGCTCCATCTACGCGTGGGAGCAGCTCCGCGATCGCCTTCACAACAACTTCCAAGGAAACTATGTGGAGCGCGTCGACGCGGACCAACTCTTCGTTGTGAAGCAAAAACCCTCGGAGAAGCTCCGGGAGTACTTCAAGCGCTTCGCCAAGATTCGATGCCAAGTGAAAGACGTTAATGAAACCACCATTGTTAATGCAGCCATACAGGGCCTTCGTCCGGGCCCGATGGCCGAGTACAACGCGCGAAAGCCAATTAAGACGGTGGCGAAGCTCTTCGACAAAATGGAGGAATACGCCAGGGCGGAAGAAGACGCGCGGCGAAGGCAAGGTGATGACTCTGACACCAACCAGGCCGGAGCCTCGGCAAAAGCCGAAGATCCGCCGAAGGACGGTTTGTAACATCCCAAAAATTGGGATTAGAAAATGAGGGGATTTTGAATTACTTTTGCACTGTATTCCATTTGGATTTGGATTTTTCGATGCTTTTCGAATTTGGTTAAGGTTCCGAAATTAAAGAATTTATAAAAGTGAAAGACAAACAATTGTAAACAAGAATCAAAAGATGATCCATAAAAGTAAATAAAGAAATTGGATTTAGGCATAAAATATTATTTTTGAAAACAATGGCATGAAAAACAACGGAGCAAGTAAAGTAAATACCAACATTAGTTGGAAATATTTTTATTAAGTCCGAATATTATCGGGGACCTCTCGAGAGTTTTTCCGAATTTTGGAAGTATTTTCATATTTTTCCGGCTTATTAGGATTTTCTCGTAATTTCTAAAGCAAAACTTAAAACCGAAAATCAGAAAATCAACCGCCTCCGCCGACACTGACGGGCGGATCGAACCACGCCGCTCGGGCGGATCCCGCCTTCCTTACCCTCGCCGCCACGTGGACGGCCGCGATTTCTCCTTTCCGCGCGCGGCCGATCTCCTCCGCCCTCACTTAACCGCGTTGGCCGCCCGATCAACCCTCCCGCCACGCTGCTTCATCCGCGCCATCGCGCTTTCTCTCCTCTCTCCCACGACCGATGGGCCCGCCCCGCCGCCTTCTGCTGCCGCGCCCTTTTCTCTCCCACGTGGGCGCGGCACCACGGCAGAGCTTTGCTCCTCGTGGCGCGCATGCACAGCCTCGCGCCGCGCCACCCGCTGCTCGTGGAAAGCTCGCGCCTCCCGCCGCCCTTGACTCGACGCCACCGCCTGCACTTTTTCTCGCCGCGTCGCCGCCGCCGATCCGCCGCCATTTCACGCGGGCAAAGGAGGAGGGAAGCAGCTGCAGAGGCAACCACCCGGGCGAGGCGTGCAGTGTCTTCACGGTCAAGACCTGCATTAACGCCGCCGCAGCCCTACCGCCCCGCCACCGCCTCCGACGCGACCGCACGGCGCGCCGCTGCGCTTCCTCCGCGTGTATAAAAGGCCGTGGACCCCGTTGAGTTCACACATCGCCATCTTCGTTCTGGCAGCAGTAATCGAGCCCACATCCACTCAAACGCCGCGAGCCCCATCGCCCCAATCACGCCGCGCGCAATCTCTCGATCCGAGCCATTAAAACCCGATTCTCACTCACACCACCTACGAGCACCGTGAAGTCGCCCCGCCCGCCCGAAGCTTCCCGACGCTCGTACATCGCCGCCACCGAGCCACTCGAAGTCGCCGCCGCCGCCGCCGACCTATCTCCGACCTCCTCGGCCGGCGATCGCACCATTGTCTTCACCGCAAAGACGAGGAACGATTTCACCTCTTCACCGACCTCCCGACAGCCCTCGTCGCGGCCACCGCCGCCCGACTCCTGCCACTTCTCGTCGGCATCCTTCAAAAGGATTCTCATCCTTATAAGGTAGGCAAAGCCTCCCGCTCACTTGGCTATCGCGCTCTCTTCCTCCCGGCTCCCGACGCGCTGCTCGAGCCTCGCTCGCAGTCACGGTTGAGTTTTCTCCGTTTTATCTCGGTCCCGACTGGGCCCCACCGCCGCCCATCGCATCCTCGAAGTCACACGACCGGGCCCCACCTGGCCGTTGATGCATCCAAGCACGGACTGCATCGACATGTGGACCCCATGAACAAGAACCTGACCTCACATGTCGAGAAACAAAGAATGAAAAAGAAAATAAATGGAAAATTAAAATGAATAGAGGTGACAATGGGCCCCACATGTCGAGTTGTAATATTTTTGGATTTGATCGAACCGAAAACTTTGACCGCTTATAACTTCTTCATTTTAGCTCGAATTGAATGAAACAAATTTCTAAATTCGTTTAAATTCAAGATCTATCTAATGGAACCAGAACCATATTTTTTTGAGTTCATTTGAATTTTTGGTGATATTTATTTGATTGGTTGTTTTTCTTTTAATGGGGTATTCCGTACGATTAAATAGCCTACGAGGCTCAAGAGGAAGATATCAAGGCAGCAGCACAAGAAGCACCAGATCACCAAGAAACCGACTCGTGACCAAGCGAGTTAACACCTTGATCATTTTGAACCTACGATTTTGCAAAGTAATTTCTTTTAAATATCAACATGCATCTGTTATTTCATGTGGTAAAATATGTTCATTTCAGAAATGATAGCTATACGCCTACTATAATGCTTGCTTATAATGATCCGTTGAAATATTTGGACATGTGAACCTTGTCGCCTAGCAAAACTTACACTATCATAGCTTTTATCAAGAAGTCCAATAAATATTATGATGCTTAGTATTGCTAGATGAAACGGGGGTACATAGTCGCCCCAAAAGAAACACTTGCAAAATGTGATATGATTTGGGGACAACATGGATGGAATGAGTAGTAAGTGGACACAATATTTTTACCCGAAAATCCTAAAATTGCTTAAACACCGGATGGATGGTTTGGTGGTCGGGTATGTGGTGCAGTGGATGCACAGAATGTGAAATGTGGTAGCACCATCCGTAACCTTAAGGACTGAATCTTGTCATGTCACCGTAAAATAAAGACAACCACAAGTCCAGAAATACAACTTGGCTAAGTAGACTTATCGAAATCCCGACTCATCTCACCGTAGTGGATTGATGGGGTTATGCTATGGCAAGGGGGCGAAGGACACCAGGGGGTGAAGTTTTCCGCTTTCCTAACGCTATGGGAAGTAGGAGCCCGAGCTGCGTTAGAGTCCGGGGAAAACATCCCGCGCATAGATGGGACCCATCGCAAATGGGCGGTCACCCATAATGTGAGATGAAAGAAAGGACTAGATATTTTGAAAAGTCACGTGATGATCTACTTAACCACACTTCTAAGGAATTGTGTGGGGCAACGAGTTGATTGTCTCTTGTGGTGAAAGTGTACAAACTCGCAGAGTCAAAACTATTCGAATAGCCGTGCTCACGGTCATGGGCGCATATGGGAACTTAATCGATATAGTTCTATTTAAAAATAATTGGAAATTGGAAATGGAAACTTGAAGGGCGAAGGACTCGCCTGGTTTGGAATTGTCCCGGTGTCGCCCCAGCAGTACGTTAAGCGGCTATAATATTTGAAAGATGCCATATGGCGCAGATGCCATGTAATGGTGGATGGAATCTGTGTCAACTATGAGATCAACTTACCTTATAAACAAAAGATTTGAGTTCAAAATCGCTAGGTCTCAGGAATTTTCCTATAATTGTATTCAAAAGCACTCTCCGCAAAATAAAATGAGCCCCACCATCCTTCGATAGCCATGCATGTAAAATTATTGCATTCGTGTGTTGGCTTGCCGAGCACGGGTCGGAGTGCTCATTCTCGCCTTGCGATACAATTCGTAAACAGAGTTCAAGAACACTACGCTATGAGGAGGCCCCGCCAACATCGACGGAAGCAAAGGCGATAATTAAGGCGTAGGCCTCGGTGGTTAGGCATAGACAAGTAGACCCTAGGCGTTGTGTACATTTATGTTACGGGACCCGTGGCATATATGGTACACATGACCCCACCGCCGCTTGCTCGTGGATTTGGGTCTGCTTTTGCTATAATTTCATTGCGTTGATGTAATGAAGACATTTGGCCTAGTCGGCCCCTTTTGTAAACTATCACCCGACGTGGTGTAATTCATTTATGTAATATAATGGTTGATTACGCGATGTATGAAATGATTCAGCAATGTACTGTGTGCACTAACCATCGATCCGTGGATTAGTGCGGTGAAACATGCGAAGATTCAGATTTAAAAATCCGGATCGACACGGTTCTTCAAGGGAAAGCGTAAGCGTGAGTCGCCCGTGGATGCGCCCACCGCAGGACACTCGCACAAGGAGTCGCCCGACCGCCCAAGCGCCGCCGGCCAGAGGTCGAGGCGAAACCGCACGCCCGACATTGAAGGCGGTTCCGACGAGGGCGCCTCGCGGGCCGAGGCGGTCGGGGCGCCGTGGCGGGCCGCGACGATAAAAGTCGTGGAGATTACGACGACCAGCACCAGGACTCGTGCGTAGTCCACGGCCGCAAAGAACCACGATATCCGCACCGCACCTCCATCGCGCGCCCGCGAGAAGCGCCGCCAGGATAGGAACCCGAGACACGTCCGCCGCGGTGGCCCACGCCCATTCCCGCACGAGGCCCCCATGCGGTGCAGCGCAGGGATGCAACCTCGTGAAGGCCCCTTACGGATCCAAGCTCACGACAGCAGCCTCGGAGGGCCTTCGCCGCCGCAGCCCCGAGGCAACCCACCACAGTGGTCATTAACGCCATATCCGAGGCTCTGCGCTGGAATTCGCCAAGACGGCAGCAGGAAGGCCTATGCGCCGAAGACTACATCACGTGGCGGCATACCCAGCGCAAGCACCGCCGATCGGGCACAAGACGAAGTCACATTCACACCCGACGACGCCCAAGGCGTGGACTTCCTCATCGTGACCCCTAGTCATCCGGTCACTATCGCGGGATGCGATGTGGGCGTGCCTTGGTGGACGGCGGTAGCTCCGCGAACATATTGTTTGCGCGCCTTCGACGGATGGGGATCCTCGGCCGCCTAGACCCTCCGAATCCCACCGCAGAGCCGGGGCAGCTGCGCGCGTTGGGCCAAATAGGTCTTCAAGTCTCTTCGCCAAGATAACAATGTGCGGACCGAAGATGCCACCTTCGACGTGGTCGACCTTCCGCACTTCTACAATGTCATATTAGGCGCCCAATCCTCAACTCCTTGGCGCGATACCACATCACGGCTATCTATGCATGAAGATCCCGGGTCCCCGGACCATCATCACCGTCCGAGGTGACCAGGATATGGCCCGCGCATCGAGCCGTGTACTGTGCACCCGCATCGCGAAGCCCAGCCGCACTCTTAGAGTGGCGCCACAACATGGGGTCTCGGGGCTATTCGAGGCGCTTGGCGGGCCCCGCAGATGTCCGGCCAGAGGCTTCGGCCGCACTAAGGACAAACGGTTAGTATATCCACCTCGTAATCGCTACCCACGCAAACGGGATGTAATGAAGATCGCCGCTTGCCAACAACCTTCGCATCACGCGCAAATACGCTGCGGAGGCGCCGCGCAGCCGGGCCGCCGCGTGTTCCCGCAGATAAATCAAGTCGACGCTCGCGTGTGCACTCGCCAGAGCCAAAGGTGACGGACTGAGTATAATTCAAGTCGCGCGTCACGTGTGCACTCGCCGCCGCCAAAGGTGACGGCCCGAGTATAAACAAAGACGACGCTCACGCAGTGCACTCGCCGAGCTGTGGGTACGGATCGAGTATAATCGGTCGCACGCTCGCGTGTGCACCGCCGTAGCCAAAGGTGAGGGCTGAGTATAAACAAAGACGCACGCTCGCTGCGTGTGCACCGCCAGAGCTGTGGGTATGGGACCGAGTATAAATCGAAGTCGACGCGTTCGCAGTGCACCGCCAGAGCAGTGGGTACGGGTGAGTATAAATCAAGTCGACGTCCGGCGGTGCACTCGCCGAGCCAAGGGTGACGGGCCGAGTATAAACAAAGACGCAACGGGGACGCCCGCGCACGCGGCCACGGACTTTAAATAAGACGAGCGCCGAGGTCGCGCCCGCACGCACTCGCCACGGACTTTAAATAAGACGTAGCGCCGAGGTCCACCTCCGCACGCACCGCCACGGACTTTAAATAAGACGAGCGCCGAGGTCCGCCCCGCACGCACCACCCACGGACTTTAAATAAGACGAAGCGCCGAGGTCCGCCCGCACGCACCACGCCACGGACTTTAAATAAGACGAAGCGCCGAGGTGCGCCTCGCACGCACCCGCCTACGGACTTTAAATAAGACGAGCGCCGAGGTCGGCCTCCGCACACACCCGCCACGGACTTTAAATAAGACATAGCGCCGAGGTCCGCCTCCGCACGCACCGGGCCACGGACTTTAAATAAGACGAGCGCCGAGGTCCGCCCGCACGCACGCGCCACGGATTTTAAATAAGACGAGCGCCGAGGTCCGCCTCCGCACGCACTAGTCTACGGACTTTAAATAAGACGTAGCGTAGAGGCCTGCCTCCGCACGCGCGAGTCTCCGGACTATAAAGGAGGTCGTAGCGTCGAGGTCCGCCTCTGCACGCACCAGTCCACGGACTCTAAATAAGACGTAGTGTAGAGGCCTGCCTCCGCACGCGCGAGTCTCCGAACTATAAAGGAAGTCCTAGCGTCGAGGTCCGCCTCCGCACGCCCCAGTCCACGGACTCTAAATACGACGCGGCTGTTCTCCCTGCGCACTCTACGGAGTCTAAACAAGACACGGATTCCGCGCATGCAGGGAACCTCGTCCCTGTGCATGCTCTGCAGAGCATAAAATAAGGCTACGGGGGCCTCCCACACGTTTCGCACCGCGTAGTGCGGGAGGTGAGCGCAGCGCGCGCTGACGAAGACACAGCGCGCCAGAGGCTACCCCCGCCAGGAGGAGCAAGAGGAACGGAACGTGCGCGCACTTCCACCCTCGCACACGCCAGTCTACGGGCTATAAAAAGGCGAAGCGTCGAGGTCCGCCTCCGCACACGCCAGTCTACGGACTATAAAATGGCGAATCGTCGAGTTCCGCCCCGCACCGCCCGCCTATGGATCAGAAAGGTAAGGCGCCAGGATCGCCCCGCAAGCGCCGTTCTAAGGAACCTTGCGCGACTATTTCGCCAACGACGCTGCCGAGCGTGGAGATCCCGCCTCGCGCAGCATGTGGCGATCGGTGAATCCGGCGCATCAACACACAGCAGATATCTTAAGATGGCGTAAGAATTTGCATATCGGAAAATCACACAAGTACAAAGGTCCAGCAGATCCTTGCCGTTCTAAGCCGCTACCCCGCTGGCTCGCTCCTAACACGCGCTAAAGCCGGGCCTCGCTGAAGAAGGCCGCTTGCCCAAAGTTCAACGACTCGCCCTTTGCCGCGCCGAAGGCGCCGCGGTCGCAAGGCCGACGCGAGCGCCGCCCGGCAAGGAAGCTGCCCGGGATGAAGGCAAGTCATCGATTCGTGAAGCAAACATGCACTTTATTCATTCAATTAAAGGCGACGCTACAACGCACGCCACACCTAGCCACGCTGGCGCCAGACTGTGAGCCTTCGGCATCTTCGAGGCCTCCATGACACCTCTCGCGCCACGAGACCTCGCGCCGCCTCGTCGCGCCGCGGACTTCGCCCGAAATCGCCGAGGTCCCCACCACGGCGGGACTTCGAAGCTCCATCTCCGGGCGGCTATCCCGGTGTAGTCCCGGATGCGCCGTAGAAGCATTTGACAGGCCGCGAACGGCATGGACTTCACCGACATCACTCCGCCCCACCGGCATCTCCACCGAGGGTTCTCCTCGGCGATGTGCGTGCAACCACGATGCCGAAGGAGGGCGCACACGTGCACGACGCCACATAGGCACGTGGTCGCCAAAGTTCGCCGCAGTCATCGCGCGCAACGCCGGCGTCATGGATCAGCGAAGGGCCCGCAGCAACTCCTCCGGCCGAAGGCGTGGTCCGCACTCCACCGCAAGCCTTTCGAGGTGGACTTCAGCATCTCGCAGGGCGCCCCACGCAACCACCGAGGCGCCGCTAAGCGCCCGTTACGCTCCGCTAGATTCAAGGCAAGCTCGCCTTTTTCCTTTTCTAGTGAGGCGACCTGTTTCAGGAGCCCGTCCCGCTCCGCCGCAAACTTCTGTAGCGTAGCCTCTACGGCCGACTGAAAGCATCTAGGCCCCTAAAAATGTTAGTTTTGGTAATTAATGAATTTATGTGAGTATGGGACTAATGTGTGTATTAAGTGTTTGAAAGGATATGTTCAAATAGCAAAGAAAGAGGCTCACAAAATATCCCATGAAGATTCAAGATCTCTAGGGCGACAAGGTAAATAGTTTAGGTATCTATTTTGTTTTACCGGTCTTGGAGTTAGCCGAAGACCGGATTATAGGATAGACGCTGCACTATTAAGAGGATCATGGTGATTGCTTGATCATATTCAAATGTGCCTTTTGGATCAATTTAGGATCATGCATGCACTTAGAAATTAAAATCAAATCAAATCGTGCATTGTCGAAAATCCGTAGTTCCGGCGTGTTTTGGCGGAACTACCGCAGTCCAGAGTACCGCGCCCGAGCGAACGCTTTTTCCGAGAGCGCCGGACTAAGACTTAGTCTCTGAAAACGGTAGTACCGCTGTTTGACTCGCGGAACTACCGATCGCCGGTAGTACCGCACTCGAGCGAACGCTTTTTCCGAGAGCGCCCGACTTTAACTTAGCTCTCTGAAACGGAAGTACGCGGTTTTACTGCGGAACTACCGCGCATGCGGAAGTTCCGACACCCGAGCGAACGCTTTTTCCAGAGAGCGCGAGTATAAGACTTAGTCTCGTTGAGATCGAAGTACGGGCTTGGGCGGAACTTCGGACGTCCGAAATACCGCGTTTTAACGGCGTAGTACCGCACTCATTGACCAACGGTTACTTCGACTCTCGACATAGCCGTTCGACCGGTCACTAGGGTCCGTAGTACCGCGGTTTTGCTGCGGAGTACCGATTTCGATTTCTTCAGATTGTTTATTGCAACGGCTATTTGAGGTGGGTGAGGGTATAAATACACCCCACCGTAACTAGGACGTAGTTGAACATCCATTGAATACATTTGAGCCTAGAGCAACCTCTCACACCTCATTCACTCCCTTGTGCATTCATTTGAGGTAGTTGACCCAAAATTCAAGTGCATTGCATTCTAGTTGATCCATTGAGCACTTGAGTGAGATCTGCCGCAGATGGTCTATTCTCTTGGTGCTTGCCGCACCTAGACGGCTTGGCGGAGTTTCGTGATCTTCTCAAGAAGATTGTGAGAAGGCCCTAAGATTGTGAAGGCTTGGAGCTCGCCACCCGGAGAGGAAAGGGCATCCAATAGTGATCGAGGTGCTTAGGCTCATTCGTGGAGCCGGTCCGATTCGCTCGGCTTACCTCAACGTGGACTAGGGAGACCGCAAGTCTCCGATCACCACGGTAAAAAGTAATCGTGTCAAAATTGTGGTTTGCTCTCTTGTGATCATATTCTTCCAAGCAACGCCTTTATTTATATCATTTGATTGCTTGCTTAGTTAGAGTAGCAATTGTTGTTCTCACCGCTCATTATTGCTCTTAGTCAATTACTTGTGCTAGTGTTAGTGTTATCTTGCTCTATTACTCCTTCAAGTTTAAAATTGCTAATT
Source organism: Dendrocalamus sinicus (assembly GCA_036346575.1). Taxonomy (NCBI): domain Eukaryota; kingdom Viridiplantae; phylum Streptophyta; class Magnoliopsida; order Poales; family Poaceae; genus Dendrocalamus; species Dendrocalamus sinicus. Next base: position 21,832,740 of record CM070669.1, read on the forward strand.
AGAATTAGACGAAAATTTTATAACCTCCTATTCCCCCTCTAGTCGGCTTCCTCGATCTTACAAGTGGTATCAGAGCTTGGTCTCTCAAATTTAGACTTAACCGTCTAGAGAGAAAAGGATGGCTAGTGAGGGTATAGCAATAGGAAAGGCACCTCTATTTGATGGCTCAAATTATGCTTATTGGAAGATTAGAATGTCTATTTATTTAAAGGCCATGAGTCCTCAAATTTGGAAAGTCGTAAATGAGGGTTACGTTATGGCTCTTGATCCGATCACCCAACGGATCAAGACGGGCGTAATGCTCATTTAGACGCCCAAGCTATGAATGCTCTATTTGGAGCCTTGAACGCGGATGAGTTCAATAGGGTGAGCAATCTTGAGACGGCTCATGCTATTTGGACTACCCTTCGGAAATACACGAAGGGACATCCACGGTCAAGGAGGCCAAATTGCATCGGCTTAGGATCAAATATGAGACATTCACAATGTTGCCCCATGAAGACATTAATGAGATGTACTCAAGGCTCAACAACATTGTGAATGAGCTTAAGGGCCTTGGAACTAATCTTTCCGATCTTGATATTGTTCGAAAGATGCTTAGGGCCTTGCCTGAGAAATATGAAGTGTTGGTGACTCTCTTCCTCAACTCACCGGAGTTGGCAAGAATGACACCAACGCAATTGTTGGGCAACCTCATCACCAACGAGCTATACAAGAAAGACAAGGAAGAGCTCTGGAGCAATCCTCTTCCAAGAATAAGAAGATCACCGCTTTCAAAGCTAAAGCGGTAATGAGTGAAGAATCCAAGAAGATGATGAGGAGGACTCAAGAAGAATTTGCGCTTCTAGTTAGAAGAATGAAGAAGTTCATGAGAAGACGCCCATTTCGGAGTACAAGCCATGAGAAGACCAAGAAATGGCACTCTTCCTCCAACAAGAAGTTTAGCAACATTCGTTGCTATGAATGTGATGAGAAGGGCACATTGCATCTCAATGTCCAACAAAGAAGGATGACAAGGAGAAGTCATCAAAGAAGAAGAACTACAACGGCAAGAAGAAGCTTTTCAAGAAACTTCACAAGGATGGCAAGAATGAAGCCCATATTGGTGAGTGGAACTCAAGAGGAGTATTCGGACCGACTCAAGCGAGGACGAATCTCCCAAGAAGAAAGGGCTTGTGGGCATTGCAATCAAGGAGGCTCCATCACTATTCTCCACTCCTACATGCCTTATGGCTAAAGGAGAAAAGGTAAACTTGCTTGATGATGATGAGCCTTCATATGATGACTTGATGAATATGCTAATTGAATTGAATGAATTTCTTGGAAAAGAAAAATCAAAGTTTAAGGTCTTAAAGAGAGAACACACCTCTCTCAAAGACTCTTATGAGGAGCTAAAGGAAGCTCATGATTTGCTTCTTCAAGAAAATCACAAATCTAGTACTAGCATTGGAGTTACTTGCAATATCTTGAATGAAATGTCTAGTATAGAAATTTCAAAGTCTAGTATATCTACTTGTTGTGATGATCTACTTGCCATACCTTGTTCATCAAGTGTAGATTCTAGAAATGTTTCAAATCTTGTTCATGATGATATCATTGCAAATGAGAACAAAAATTTAAAAGAACAAGTGCTAAAACTAAACAAAAGTTTAGAGAGGGCTTACAAGGGAAAGGAAACCCTTGATAAGTTACTAAGCGATCAAAGATGCTCTTTTAACAAAGAGGGACTTGGATATGTCCCCCAAAAGGGTAAAAAGCCGGTATACAAGCCTCCAAGGTTTGTAAAGGAAAATGGTAAGTATTGCACAAAATGCCGGTGTATTGGACATATGCCAAGTGATTGCTCTAAGAATAACATGCATTCCATTGGTTTATATGATTCATGTTATATGCTTAGAAAATCCAAAAATGGAAATGTTATTGCTCATTTCATTGGCACCTCAATTTTGGGTGCTAAAAAGAAATCCATTTGGGTACCCAAGACCTTGGTCACTAACCTCCAAGGACCCAAACAAATTTGGGTACCTAAAAGAACTTGATCTTCTTTTGTAGGTGAACTACAAAACCGGTGGAAGGCATTGGGTGTTGGATAGCGGTTGCACTCAACATATGACCGAGACGGAAGATGTTCACCACATTTGAGAATGGAAGCAATGACAAAATCACATTTGGAGACAATAGCAAAGGAAAGGTATTAGGATTGGGTAAAATCGCTATCTCAAACGACCTTTCAATTTCTAATGTATCTTTAGTTGAATCATTAAATTTCAACTTACTATCCGTTGCTCAAATATGTGATCTAGGCTTAACATGCACATTCTCAAAAGAAAATGTTGTAATCTCAAAAGATAATAATAATGAACTAGTATTCAAAGGCTTTAGATTTGGGAATCTCTATTTGGTAGATTTTTCCTCAAATGAGTCTTGTTTGAAAACTTGTTTAATTGCAAAAACTTCCTTAGGTTGGTTGTGGCATAGAAGGTTAGGTCATGTGGGAATGATTCAACTTAAAAGCTTTTAAGCATGACTTAGTGGTTGGCTTGAAGGATGTAAAGTTTGAGAAAAATCGACTTTGTAGTGCTTGTCAAGCCGGAAAACAAGTCGCTAATTCTCATCCTTCCAAAAGTATCATGTCAACCTCTAGGCCATTAGCGCTCTTACATATGGATTTGTTCGGGCCAACAACCTATAAGAGCATTGGAGGAAATAGCTATTGTTTAGTCATTGTGGATGATTACTCTAGATATACATGGGTTTTCTTCCTAAATGACAAAAGTGAAACCTCCGGGATTTTCAAAAGTTTTTCAAAAGGGCTCAAAATGAATTTGATTTTAAAATAAAGAAAATTAGGAGTGACAATGGTTCCGAAGTTCAAAAACACAAAAGTTGAAGACTTTTGTGATGAACTTGAATAAAGCACTAACTTTCCACAACCTACACTCGGAGCAAAATGGAGTTGTAGAAAGGAAAAATCGAACATTAATTGAAATGGCTAGGACAATGCTTGATGAATATGACACTTCCGACAAGTTTTGGGCGAAGCTATTAACACCGCATGTCATGCCATAAATCGCTCTACTTACATCGACTCTTGAAAAGACTTCCTATGAGCTTTTGTTGGAAGGAGACCGAACATCTCTTATTTTAGAGTATTTGGTTGCAAATGCTATATTCTAAGAAAAGGTGTTCGGCTCTCAAAATTTCAAAGTCGATGTGATGAAGGTTTCCTTTTAGGTATTCCTCAAATAGTAAAGCCTATAGGGTCTATAATAAAATTCGGATTAGTGGAAGAATCATGTGATGTTCAATTTGATGAAACTAACGGCTCTCAAGAAGAGCATGAGAACTTGGATGATGTAGGAGATGAAAGTCTTCGCAAGGCAATGGAGAACATGCAAATCGGAGACATCAAGCCAAAAGAGGATCCAACATCACCAAGCTCATCCGCACAAGTGGAACCACCCTCTTCTTCCACAATGAACGATGTTCAAGTTATTGAAGATGAAGAAAAGGATCAATCGCAAAATATGTTCAAGATTCACAATGCAATAGCCAAGGATCATCCAATTGACCAAATATTGGGCGACGTAAGTAAGGGTGTTCAAACTCGCTCTAGAGTAGCTTCATTTTGTGAACACTATTCTTTTGTATCTTCACTTGAACCTAAGCGTGTAGAAGAAGCATTAGATGACCCGGATTGGATAAATGCTATGCATGAAGAGATGAATAACTTTGCCCAAAACGATGTTTGACTTTGGTGGAGAGACCCAAGGAGCACAACGTCATTGTCACAAAATGGGTCTTCCGAACAAACAAGATGAGAACGGAATTGTGGTAAGAAATAAAGCAAGGTTAGTAGCTCAAGGTTATACTCAAGTCGAGGGCTTAGATTATGATGAGACTTTTGCGCTCGCTGCTAGACTTGAATCAATTAGAATCTTGCTTGCTTTTGCATCATGCTTTGACATTAAATTGTTTCAAATGGATGTCAAAAGTGCATTTCTTAATGGTACAATTTCGAATTAGTATATGTGGAACAACCCCGGATTTGAAGATGCTAAATACTCTAATCATGTGTATAGATTGTCAAAGGCACTATATGGTTAAAGCAAGCTCCTAGAGCTTGGTATGAGCGCTCACAGAACTTTCTAGTATCAAAAGGCTTTAAAATTGGTAAAGTAGATACAACTCTATTCACAAAAATTATTGGAGATGATTTCTTTGTATGTCAAATATATGTTGATGATATTATATTTGGTTCTACTAATCAAGACTTTTGCAAAGAATTTGGTGAGATGATGTCTAGGGAATTCGAGATGTCGATGATTGGTGAGCTAAGCTACTTCCTTGGACTTCAAATCAAACAACTTAAAGATGGGACGCTTATAAGCCAAACAAAGTATGTGAAGGATCTACTCAAAAGATTCGGAATGGAAGAAGCAAAACCCATCAAAACACCCATGGCAACAAACGGGCATCTAGACCTCAACGAAGAAGGTAAGTCGGTAGATTTAAAGCTTTATAGATCCATGATTGGTAGTTTGCTTTATCTTACCGCATCTAGGCCCGACATTATGTTTAGTGTATGCATGTGTGCACGTTTTCAAGCTTCTCCAAAAGAGTGCCATTTAGTGGCCGAAGAGGATTCTAAGATATTTAAAGCATTCCTCACATAGGGCTTTGTATCCCAAAGGTGCAAAATTTGAATTAATTGATATTCGGATTCGATTATGCGGGATGCAAAGTGGATAGAAAAGCACCTCGGTAGTTGCCAATTTCTAGGAAGATCACTAGTGTGTTGGTCATCCAAGAAACAAAATTCCGTAGCTCTTTCAACCCGGCCGAATATATTTCAGCAGGAAGTTGTTGTGCTCGATTACTTTGGATGAGGCAAACATTGTTGGATTATGGAATCAATTTTGATAAGATGCCTCTTTGTGTGATAATGATAGTGCTATCAAGATATCCAATAATCCCGCTCAACACTCAAGAACCAAGCATATAGATATACGCCACCATTTCTTGAGAGATCATGTGAGCAAGGGAGATATTGAGATTAGCCACATCCGAACTGAAAATCAACTAGCGGACATTTTCACCAAACCATTAGATGAAAGCCGCTTTTGCAAATTGAGGAATGAATTAAATGTCATAGACTACTCAAATGTAGCTTGAAATCTCATTTCATCCAATTTTGCTCAATTGTTGTGCTCATATGGATTTTTGTTGGTTTTTCCCTATTTTTGGTCAAAAATTTGTTTAAATTCATAAAAATTAGCTTCAAAATATAGCATTAGCTAAATTGATGCATAATGATCCTGAATAACTTTAGTTGGATGCAAAACTAGGATCATTTGCAAAATTTCAAGTTCTAAATCTAAAATTCTGAAAAGTTCCGAAAATCCGAACTATCATAGCTTCATTGTGCGGTACTTCGCACTGACAGAAAAACCGAACTACCGCAGTGTAATCCGCGAACTTCCGGAATTTCTGTGACCACGTACTACCGGCGTGTTACGCGCGGTACTACCGCATTCTCGCTGGATTCAGCAGGGTTTCCAAAATCGCAAACCCCTCCAACCGCTACTCCTTATCCTCGTAACCTCTCTCTCTCTCTCTCTCATCTTTACTCCTCCCAAACCGCAGCCTCCCTTCCTCTCCTTTCCTCTCCTCCAACCTCTCTCTCCCAAGAACCTTCCTCCTCTCCCGATCTTTGAATCCGAGGAGAGTTCTTCGCTTTTGGTGATTCCTTGACTCTGTGGTTCTCCTCCTTCGACTTCACAAGGTAAATCGGATCAAAATCCACTTTTTACCATGTTCTTAGAACCCTAGGTGGAGTTTAGATTAAAATTGAAATATGATGATTTTTTGCTGAAATTTTCTTGGGCAAAATAGTTATTTAGGGTATTGGAATGTTTTTACAAACATGCATTGGATTCAATCCAAGAAATAACCCAAAAGATTCAACTTTTGTCTTGCCCTAGAAATGTCCAGAAAAACCGGAACTACCGGTCGAATTGGCCGGAACTTCCGGGGTCCCGGTAGTACCGCATGTTTAATGCCGGAACTACCGATTTCCTAAGTACCGCACTTTGCCGCGGTACTTCGTGTTTCCGGAACAACAAGAATTCATTGCTTTCAATTTAAAACCTACTCTTGCTTATTCTACTTCATACCTTGATTATCCTTCTATGTCATTGAAGATGCCGAGGATGAAGAACGCTCCCACAAGACTTATGGGGCAATGTGGTCAATCCTCCTCGACTCCCGCATCTCGCCGGTGGCGCACAAGGGCAAAGGTCCCGCCTCCGACCCGAGTGACTCGGAGGACTCGCATGAGAGCGACCGAGGCCTCGCATGAGAGCGAGGAATATGCATCCTGCATGAAGAGATGCCCGAGGTAATCGCAGACCACGAAGTGGACCTCGACAAAATCACAAATGAAGATTATGCCATTCTTCGTCGCAGAAATCAAGATGTACGCCTCGAAACTCAATGAATCCCGAAGTTTCATTCCAAGTTTCAAGAGAAGGTGTACCGAGAGATGTATAGTCCTCGCTCGCAAATTTGTCGCCCATAAGTATGTGGATCTGGGATCACTTGTCGCAGATCGACAAGTTCAGTGGTGCTTATCGGCTCTTCCAATGAGCCGATATTCATCAACTCGTTGCATTCAAATGCAATTACATGGACAACATGATCAGCAAGTTCTATGCTACCCGCACATCTCTCCAAACTTTGAGACTCGAGTTGGATGACAGGACCCAGCTTTATTGAGTGCACCAGCACGAGTTTGAGCTAGCACTTGGGACAGAGACCAGTTCATATGAGAAGGTGTTCAGAAGCGAGCTCTTCCTATTGCTGCATATTCAGAGTATTATGACCATTCATGAACAATCTTTGGGGACGACAGTGGCTTACTCCCTATTCCCACCTTGTCATCAGGATCATCAACCACACCATTTTTCCCAAGAGTGGGAACTATGATGCTATTCGTGGCCATGCGTGGAATGTTATTGATTACATTATGCGCGCCAAAAGTTTGATGTGGTGGATCTTATCATCGTGGGGATTGACGCCAATAAGAATGACAAGCGAAAAGGATCAACTATGCACCATTCATTATGGCCTTAATCATTAGGAAGACTCGGGTACCGAGGAGCACTCGCACCCGCACAAGCCATACAAGCCTCGCGCAGAGGCCCTGCTCTCGCCTCCCGTGCTCGGCCTGCGGCCTCGGCCTCTCAGCAAGCAATGCTCCTCCCTGTGGCGAGGCGATGTGTCGCTCGGATCTACTCCGCCATTCTTCGCCTTGAGGAGCGCCGGGATGTCTTGATCACCACCGTGTCCTCCTTGGTGATCGTGTGTCCGCTTGGAGAGTGCAGTTCATCCGCCTTCTCCGATTCGTTATGGACGTCGACTCACGCCGTGGTCCTCCTTCTCCCAAAGGCAGCTCAGACTAGCTCCTTTTTTTGGTACTGATGCCAAAGGGGGAGAAAATGAAGCAAGGAGGAGAAGAAGTTTAAGTCTTTTAGCCTATCTATTAGCCTTGTAATAAACTATGGTGAAATGAACCATGTAATGCCTAATGTGTTGCTTAAACTCTGTGGTCATTTAGTATCTTAATTTCGATGCTTTGTAATGAACTATGTCTTGTCCTTAATGCAATGCCTATTTACTTGTCTATTATGTATCTTTGAATTTTGGTAAATGTGCTATGATGAAATCATGTCTAATAAATTCCTGCAAAATTTAATGCACATGTTTAGGGGGAGCTATTTCTTATTAGTTCCTAAAATGCAAAATTCCCATGTTCTAAAAATTGCTAAAATTTCAAAGTCCTTGTGATATACATCTTGCAAATTAGAAGTATATCCAAATCTTAAATTCTTCTCATAAATTGTTTCTTGTTGTCATCAATTACCAAAAAGGGGAGATTGAAAGCATCTAGGCCCCTAAAATGTTAGTTTTGGTAATTAATGAATTTATGTGAGTATGGGACTAATGTGTGTATTAAGTGTTTGAAAGGATATGTTCAAATAGCAAAGAAAGAGGCTCACAAAATATCCCATGAAGATTCAAGATCTCTAGGCGACAAGGTAAATAGTTTAGGTATCTATTTTGTTTTACCGGTCTTGAGTTAAATTTGGAAGACCGGATTATAGGATAGACGCCGTACTATTAAGAGGGATCATGGTGATTGCTTGATCATATTCAAATGTGCCTTTTGGATCAATTTAGGATCATGCATGCACTTAGAAATTAAAATCAAATCAAATCTGTGCATTGTCAGAAAATCCGGTAGTTCCGGCGTGTTTTGGGCGGAACTACCGCAGGTTCGGTAGTACCGGGCGCCCGAGCGGAACGTTTTCCGAGAGCGCCGGACTAAGACTTAGTCTCTGAAAACGGTAGTACCGCGGTTTGACTGCGGAACTACCGATCGCCGTAGTACCGCACTCGAGCGAACGCTTTTTTCCAGAGCGCCGACTTTAACTTAGCCTCTCGAAACGGAAGTACGCGGTTTTACTCGCGAACTACCGCATGCGGAAGTTCGGACACCCGAGCGAACGCTTTTTCCAGAGCGCCGAGTATAAGACTTAGTCTCGTTGAGATCGAAGTACGGGCTTGGGCGGAACTTCGGACGTCCGAAATACCGCGGTTTTAACGGCGGTAGTACCGCACTCATTGACCAACGGTTACCGACTCTCCGACATAGCCGCTCGACCGGTCACTAGGGTCCGGTAGTACCGCGGTTTTGCTGCGGTAGTACCGATTTCCGATTTCTTCAGATTGTTTATTGCAACGGCTATTTGAGGTGGGTGAGGTATAAATACACCCCACCGTAACTAGGACGTGTAGTTGAACATCCATTGAATACATTTGAGCCTAGAGCAACCTCTCACACCTCATTCACTCCCTTGTGCATTCATTTGAGGTAGTTGACCCAAAATTCAAGTGCATTGCATTCTAGTTGATCCATTGAGCACTTGAGTGAGACTGCCGCGATGGTCTATTCTCTTGGTGCTTGCCGCACCTAGACGGCTTAGCGGAGTTCGGTGATCTTCTCAAGAAGATTGTGAGAAGGCCCTAAGATTGTGAAGGCTTGGAGCTCGCCACCCGAGAGGAAAGGGCATCCAATAGTGATCGAGGTGCTTAGGCTCATTCGTGGAGCCGGTCCGATTCGCTCGGGCTTACCTCAACGTGGACTAGGAGACCGGCAAGTCTCCGATCACCACAGTAAAAAGTAATCGTGTCAAAATTGTGGTTTGCTCTCTTGTGATCATATTCTTCCAAGCAACGCTCTTTATTTATATCATTTGATTGCTTGCTTAGTTAGAGTAGCAATTGTTGTTCTCTACCGTTCATTATTGCTCTTAGTCAATTACTTGTGCTAGTGTTAGTGTTATCTTGCTCTATTACTCCTTCAAGTTTAAAATTGCTAATTAGAATTAGACGAAAATTTTATAACCTCCTATTCACCCCCCCTCTAGTCGGCTTCCTCGATCTTACACCGACTCCCGCGCCGACGCCACAAGTCCCTCGGCGCGTGCCCTCGCTTCGGTGCATTCCGCTTCCAGCTGGCGGATGCGGGCATCCTGGGCAGAGCGGGCTCCAGAGGCTTCGTGTAGCTCCTCCTCGGCGGCCCGCAGCCTATCCTCGAGCGCCTTTCGGCCACGGGTATAGGCCGTTTGCAAAGCCTGCCCAAAGACAAGTGTCTCTGAAGGAAAGACTTAGCAAGCTTAGCCAAAGACGGGAGTTGTCGCATGAGTACTTACCTCACCGGACACCTCGAAGGCGTCTTCGAGGCGCCCGCCCGTAGGCTCGCAAAGACGCGCGGTCGACGCTGGTGGCCGCGTCATTCACAATCCTGCGCCACGCCCTCAGCATCTCCGGGGGCGGCACGAGGTCCGCGGGGCTTACGCGCGTGGAGGTTTCGTGTTCCGCCGAGTGCTCCCCCTCCAGAATGAGCAACGCTGCAAACAAGGCTGTAGGTGAGCACCGCAGGGCATGAAAGAATACACCAGAATAAGCTAAGCCGCCCTACCTTCGGTAGCAGAAGGAGGGCCTCGGGGACTCGCCCCCTCATCCCCGGGCGGGGTGGCGGTGGCGTAAGCCCCCGTAGAAGCAATGGTCCCGCCGCGGCCAGGAGGGTGGAAGGCGCATATGTCGCAGGGTCTCCGGCACCTGCACTAGAGTCCCACAGGCTTCTGACGCCCGTGGCCACGACGAATCCCCGCGGCGTCCGGTGGAGCTCCGGCAGCACACACGGCCGTTTAGCCGGGGCAGCCGAGCGAATCGCCCGCAGCGATCGCGGGGAAGCCCTCAGCCGCACCGCCCGGGCGAAGGTTCCGCGGTGGCAACCGCCGCAGGGGGCACCTCGATTCTGGCAGCTGTTGTTAAAGGCGGCGATGGCTCCGTGCGCCTCGTGGGCGTCGCCGGCACCACAGCGGCCACGACCAAAGGATCCACCTCAGCACCGCTGTCCGCACGGTCCCGCCGACGACTTCGGGCGGCGAGACTTCCCTCGGCCGCTCGTGGCAAACCCACCGTCCGAGGCGCCGAAGATACCGCGCCGCCGTCTGCGCCACCCAAGCTCGAATCGGCATACCTCGCCGAAGTTCGACTCGCGCCCGCCGCGCTCGGAGCACTAGCAGCTAGCAGCATTGCGCGCGCTGCGTGGCGGCGCCCCGCCGCGCCCTCTTCCGAGCGGTGCCTTCTTCTTCTTCGCCGACCGCCGCCTCGAGCGACACGCCCGGCACGGCAAGGCCCAAGGCCTCGCGACACGCGGTTTATTCGCCCATACCGCTCGGCGATGGCGAGCGTGCGCTGCTCGTGCTCCCTCGCCGGCACGGCCCGGGGAATACGCGTGCGCGCTTGCTCCGCCTCCTCCAAGCAAATCCTCGATGCAAAGGAGAATAGCATCAGCATATAACGCATTTCGCGTGAACAAAGGAGAGACGCGATCGGGGCTCACGAAGATCAGAGGGCGCCGGCAGCGAGCAGATCGATGGTGAAACATTGTCGTCTCGATGCCTCTCGGTGGCAAGACGCCAGTCGCGGGCAAGCGGTGCCACGCCGTACATCACGTACTCTTCGGCGAGGTCGCGCATGTTGAAGCGGGCGGCATGCCTACGAGCCGCTGGGCCCTGCGCCTGTCCTCTTCATCGAGCATCCGGCCGGGCGAGGGCTTGAACGCGATCGGTCGGCCTGTGCACTCGAGGCCGCTCCCGCTCTCCACACGGTGGTAGAACCACCGCTTCATCCAGTAAGACTCCCACTTCCCGCGAGTTGAGTTCGCAGGGAAGAGCTTCTTGCACGACGGACGAAGAATAAAGGTGACGCTACCGAAGCTCGACAGCGTCCCATTCTTCCGGTCCTTGGGCTGGCATCGTGCCTCGTGAAGGTAGATGAACAACGAGGCGCTGGGCCAACACGCCCCCGAGCGTAAGGCCCAGCTGTACACCGCGAGCCGGGCCACGGCGTTCGGAGTCAGCTGCGCCAGTTCTAGCTCGAAGGTCCACAGCACGTCACCTACGATAGCCGCCGCTGGGATGCGGAGCCCGCGCCGAAAAGGCAACGAACACCACCGCCTCCGACCTCTCGGGATGCGGTTCGCTCTCGCGGCGGCGGGCAATCGTACCTCTGGCGCTCGGACAACTTCTCGCGCAGCCTTTGGATCGTCTTTCGGTCACGAGCGAGGGCCTAGCTCGCCGGAGGACGTGCCTTCCTCCTCCGCCACTAGCCCACTCCTTGTCGCGCCGCCGTCGTCGCTCTTGGAGCGCATATTTCACCTTCAACAGCGAGGACCGCCGCGAATGCCGAGCCACCAACCGCTCGCGCGCTACACGGAGTCCATCGCTTCCACGGTGAGATTGAAGCGGTGAAGATATCGCGAAAGTATGGAGGCCGGAGCGCATGTAAAAGAGGTGTAAAGGTGCGGGACGCTGTTATGGGGAGGCTATTTCAAGCCACCTTGCCCATACCGCCGCCTAAAGCGCCGCAACGATCCGCGTGCGGATGCGATGCGCCGAAGGTGTAAAGGTCCGCCCGCACGATTCCCGTGAGCTAAAAACGGTGTCGCGACGGTCCTCAGACGGGACGCGACGCGCATCGGATGAGCGCCCGTCGGTGGTAATGCCCCATACCCGGCGGAAGGCCACAACCACAAGCGCCAAGGGCCGTCACAAAGACGACGCTACCTAGCCGCTATTAAAGGCGCAACAATGGGCCGTGGATCACAGCGGCCGGCGCGCTGCGCCATTCATCGCCCGCCCGTGTCCCTTTGCCTAGGGAAAAGGCGAAGCGGCGCGAGCATGCAACCGTCCACATCCCGCCGCGCACCAAGCATAGGCCACCGCGTGCGTCTGCGGCGCGCCCGGCGGTCGACGCAGACAGAACCTAACCCCGCGCACCAGTGGACCGGCGTGATTCTAGGAACCTTTACAAAGACAAGACCGCATCACGAGGTCCCAAGTCGGCAGACGCGTGGCGTATTCGTGAGACGAGGAGCCAGCTCCGCCGCCACCCGCTCGAAGGGTAGGGGACGGCGCGCGCCTACTTCCGCCGGGCGCGCGTCTGGCGGTGGCGCGGCACCGCCGCCACCCGCTCAAGGGTAGGGACGGAGCGCGCTGCCTGCCGGCTAGGCGCGCGGCTCGCCGCCACCGCTCAAGGGCGGGGGACGAGCGCGCGCCTACTTCGGCCAGGCGCGTCTGCCGGCCGGGCGCCGCCCGCCGCCACCCGCTCAAGGGTAGGGGACGGCGCGCGTGACGGAGCGCGCTCATTTCGGCCGGCGCGCCAGCTCTGCGCTACCCGCTCAAGGGTAGGGACGGAGCGCGTGTGTCTACTTTCGGTTAGCGCGCCACCGCCGCCACTGCTCGAAGCGGGCGGGACGGAGCGCGCGTCTACTTCGGCCGGCGCGTCTACCGGCGGTGGCGCCACTCGCGCCACCCGCTCGAAGGTAGGGACGCGCGCGCGCATGACGGAGCGCGCGCTGCGTTTTGGCGGGCGCCCTCGCGCCACCCGCTCGAACGGTAGGGGCGCGCGCGCGCGTGGCGAGCGCGCGTTGCGTCTGCCGGTGGCGCCGGCTCTGCCGCCACCCGTTAGAAGGGCAGGGACGGGCGCGCGTCTACCGGGCCGGGCGTTTACTTGGCCGGGCGCGTTTACTTCAGCCGCGCGTCTACGCCGACTAGGCGCCACCTCGCGCCACCCGCTCAAGGGTAGGGGACGGAGCGCGGCGTCTACTTCGCCGGGCGCGTCTATTTAGGCGGGCGGCCCGCCGCCACCCGCTCAAGGGCAGGACGGACGCGACGGCTGCCGGTGGCGCGTTTGCCGGCCGGGCGCGGCTCGCGCCACCCGCTCGAAGGGTAGGGGACGGAGCGCGCACGCGTCTACCGGCCAGCGCGCGGCTCCGCCGCCACCGTTGGAAGGGTAGGGGACGGAGCGCGCGCCACCCGCTTCACGGAGCGCCGGCTAGGCGCCGGCCGCCGCCACCCGCTCAAGGGTAGGGGACGAGCGCGCGTCTACTTCGGCTAGGCGCCGCCCGCGCCACCCGTTAGAAGGGTAGGGACGGAGCGCGCGTGTCACCGGCAGGCGCCGGCCCGCCGCCACCCGCTCAAGGGTAGGGGACGGAGCGCGCGCATCTACATCGGCTGACGCCGGCTCCGCGCCACCGCTCAAGTGTAGGGGACGGAGCGCGCGCCTATTTCGGTGGCGCATCTACGGCCGGGCGCCGGCTCACGCCACCCGCTCAAGAGCAGGGACGAGCGCGCGTCTGCCGACCAGGCGCCGCCCGCCGCCATCCGCTCAAGGGTAGGGACGGAGCGCGCATCTATTCTCGGCTAGGCGCGGCCCGCCGCCACCCATTCGTAGTGTAGGGGACGGAGCGCGCGCGTCTACTTCGGCTGGGCGCCGCAACGGTGGGGGCCTTGTCCTGCAAAGTCTGCCTTGTTTTTCTTAACAGACCACCTACAGTGCATCAACATAAAAGGTGATGCCGGCGGGCTCCATCAGGAACGCCGACTGTGGGTAGGCATGTTAAGAAAAGCAGGCGACTCTTGCCGCCGCGCAAAGCGCGCGGCGGGCGTGAAGCGCGGTGTTGCCGATAATCGGCACGATCAAGCTCCCAAGAAAATGGACCTCCTTCGTGCATCAACATTCCTGCCGCTCGTTCGGCCACCCAGAATGTTGATGCACCGGCGGGCCCATTTTAGGGAGCAGCTTCTATCACAATATACGCAGGAGCAACGCCGCACCAGCGCCATATATATACTCCATCAGCAGGGGAGCCAACCGGCGGAAGGCCAATCGGCAGAAGTCCAACTGCCGGGAGTCCGCCGCCATATTAATGGTTACGACGCCAAATGCCCGCACCGCGCCAAGCACGCTTCACCACGTGGACGGCGCGCATCGAGGCCGCGCACGCCCCTTTCACCTAAGGCTCATGCGACAGATCGAGGCCCGCCACGCTGTCCTCGGCGGTGCAACGCCCCGCCGCGATCGCTCGCCAGCCAGCGCAGCCCGGGTCAAGTTTGGAAAAGTTCACAGGCCGCGGGGACGGAGGGGACCAAAGGACTCGGCAACATGGCTTCGGCCCTGTGAAGCCCTTGACCATGAGAGGCTCCTGTCGTAGGGATGGCCCCCACCTAAACCCAGCAGGCCTGGTAGGAGGTTATAAGGCCCAGAATAGGCCATGTGTATCGACATAACCGCTTCCTGCAGGGATAACCAGATGTAAGGGTATAACTGTAAAAGCACTCCTCATATGTATATATATATATGAGTACAGGCCATGGGGAGGGGGCAGGACACAACGCTCATCTCCATCACTCTCCACTACCATCTCTCTCTTTGTTTGGCCTGTAGCCACAACAATTAGGAATATATTTTTTTGGATGAAGGGATTTGCCATCGAGCTTAGCAGTGTTGATGAGACAACGAGAGTAGAGGTGGAGCAACTGATCAGTGGAGTCGTGATCATGGAGGCAGTGGTGGTAGCAGGTCCACTGGTTATGAGCACCGAGGTGCTCGGGACCGAAAAGGTCCACAACTTGGTGGTCACCCCTAAAACTTCCACAACATCAGCGGACATAAGCGCCCCAGTGGTCGACGAAGACAGACCCTCCGAGGGGATATAGTTGATCGGAGAGGTAATCTCCAACACCCTGAGAAGGAGCTAACCAAGGATGTTACTCCAGGTAAGAACATCCAGTTAGAAGGCACAAAGGGTCCGACCAGCCCTACCAATTTCAAACTGGTAAAGTCGGTCGAGAAGAAGAGGAAAGCCAGCACTTTGGACTAGAGTAACCATCAAAAGAATATAAATTTAAATTTAAGACAAAGAAAGCCAGGTATGTGATAGTCGTAGGAAATTAAAAAAATAATACCTTTTTTGTGTCCTGACTAGAGTAACCAACAAAAGAATATAATTAAGAAGTAAGAAATCAAGCCTTTGAGCCCTCGAGCTGTAAATGACCACATCACTTGTCTATGTTTTCTACTTGTTTCCTTCTGAGGGAAAATGCAGATTATCATGGGAACCTTCATTGTCAAGGTTAAGATAAGGATCCATGTGGCATTTAACAAGACTATCAAAGCCAATAAAAGTAAAAGCATCCCTAAGAAGGGATTTTGAGAGAAATATGGGTATTTCTCCGACAGCTTAGACAACAGTGACGGTTTATGACCAGAATTAGGATAAGAAAATAAAATTTAAAATATGCATTGAAAGAAATGATAGAATAAAAAAGAAGGTCAACATCATGCTAGGGTTGATGCCCTTATGCTGACATCATCCGGCACAAAGTGTGAAGCACCGTAGAGATCTAGCAGCTGCTAATGCTCACGTGGGTGAATCTCGGCCGTCGGATCAAAGTGTAGTGCGATCTGATCAGACTATCGCGATGGCGATAGGATGACACGTGTTGCTCGGTGATTGACTGGTGAAGGCGAAGCGTCGGTGGTCGCCAAACGGGCATGTGGCATGACAGGCTTAGTGGTCGTGCACACAATTGAGGCAACAGGTGATGAGGCTTCTACTCGGCGGCGTGTGTGGGACGACGGCCAGCTGGAAGTGGAATGACTGACCGATGGGGATAGGACGGCAGAGGCTCATCGGCAAGGATAGCCGAAGTGAAACCAGAATGACGACGCACGGTGAAAGGCGATAGAACATAGGCAACAGCGATGACTCGAACGATGACGATGACAACGCAAAATGAGGTGACGACGATGGCTTGACGAGGCTGAAGCGTCTGCGAGGTGCGGAAAACGAGCGGCAGCTTGCCTTTATATGGTGCGGACGCCGAGAGTCCACGGCGGGCGCGACCCGAACACCAAGTCCGTGGTGAAGACGACGAGCACGGACTCTGAGACAGTCACGACAGTGAAGTCCCAGTTAGAAATGATGAACAGTGCATGGTCAAGCCGATGCTCGACACGTGGCACAAGACGAGATCCAACGATCGGCGCGAGGCACAGTCAGATGGCCGACACTTGACACGAGTTAATCGGATGGCTGAGACAAGATGGTCCAGAAAGGACTAATGGGCCGAAACCTGTGCGGGCTAGATCGAAATTAAATATTTTGGCCCAAAGGCTTTTTAAGGAATTTCCTAATTTTGAAATTAAGAATTAATTCATTTGAACTCTAAAAAATAGCAAATAAATTCGAAAAAAATCACTGAAAATTCCTTGAAGCACAGGGAATCCAACTAAAATATTTTCAACAATAATTAAAATTTAAGTTTGTCACATTAAATCTTTTTAATTTGCAAAAATTTAATTTAAGCTTTAATTAATTTTAGAAAATCCAAATGATAAATTTTATTTTAAAAACTAAAAAAACTCTGAAAAACTGTATGTCACAGCCTCCCCTAAATTTCAATTAGTATTACTGCCACACTGGAGGTCATAATGTGAATTAAAATCCATGGGTATCATGTGATAGTACATATATTCATATCCTACTACATAGCTAGCAGGCACCTAGGCCTAACTAGCTGCTACTAAAGACGAACTGTTCATGCAAATGGTATTTTAGCAACATTCTTTAATTTAGCATCCGAACACTTGTTTTTACAAATCTAGCCTCTTTCACAGACTTACCGAGGTTGGCAAGGATCTATCGAGCTAGGAAAGCGGCAAGTGTCTACTGAGCTATAGTAGCTAGGCAAAGAGCCTCCTGTCCACGACATGTGCATTTCATTAATTAGCAATGCCATTAGCACTTAATTAGCAATTGCTGATTGCCCACACAACACGACGGACCTGCTGCACAAGGGTGGCTTGCAACAATCTGCTGAGTTAGGGGAACTCAGGAGGTACTATCAAGCTACTATAGCTAGACAAGTTGTCTACCTAGCTTTTCGGCTTGGTAGGTACCTGTTAAGTTCGGTAGATCTATAGAGAGTTAGATTTGTAAAAAAGAAAAACGAAAGCTAAATTTGAAAAAAAAAGTTATACCCATGCCGAACAGTTCAGTAAAAGGCCAAACGTCCTAATCTGTTTTTTGTTTGACAGTGCACACAGTCAATATGCTGTGGACAGAACAATCGGGCGAGCCCTATGATGGAGATCTGGGATGTGGATGGACGGGACGACCGGATGGGATTGAGCTGAGCAGAGGTGACGCGCGTGGTTGGGGAAGCGCGCGCGCATGACCGGGCGGGGTGTCGCGCGCGGCACGGCAACACCGGCACTGCACCGCGCGCGGGGGCGCACGGGCCTGCGCGGGCGGAAAAAAGGGGGAGGTGGTGGATTTGGCTGCCGCGCGCGGGATTAGCGTGCGTCATGGTCTACGCGCGGCCTGAGCCGAGTCCCCTCCCCCGCGCGTGCTCGGTACGGTGAGATGATCTTAGGCGCCGTTTGATTTGGTCGTTCCATCGGCGCGTACGTATGTATACGTGCGTGCTTCTCCCGCGCGCGCCCCGGGGCGTCCGCCGAGCCATGTAAACTATACGCGTGAATGGTGATCCCTACCGACCCTACGTGAATTGCCACGCATCCGTCAGTTAGCCACCTCGTTCGGCCATGTATCATGTAGGCATGCAGTACCGTAGTGTACTACTCGTAGGCTACTCTTACCGTAAATAGTCCTTCCTACTTGCAGATTTTCGTATACGAGACCGGGGTATATACGGCTCATAATTAAAGTTGTGCCTGATCGATGGATTACTCCAACTCCAATCATCCAACGGACTGGCCGATGTCGCATTTTCGGGCGGCAGACAGGATGAGGCAGAAGTTTTGGCAGTATATATAGATGTACTGTATATGTGATGATTCATGCTGGTCCAAAGATTTTTTGATTTTAATAAGGGAATTGATATGGCTCTTTCGTCCAATCAAATAAATCTATCGGATGCCTCACTCGATCACTCCACTCGAGCGTATCCCCTTCCCAAACCTCAGCCATCTCTCTCTCCATTTCTGCTCGCCTCCTCTCCCACCTCCTGCCTCCCACTTCAATCCCAAATCCCTCGGATCCATCCCCTCACGGTCGTACGCTGTCCAATCGCTCCGCGTATGCTGATCCGCAAGTACGCCTCCCGCTTCCTTGGCTCCGTTTACTCCCCCACAGCGCTGGGCCTCGATTCGAGCTCTCGCTCCCTCCCCCGCCGTCGGCAACAAATCCCGCGCGGCGAGCACCGGCTTCGTGGCCGCGACTGCCACCTGGGAGTCCGGCAAAGTCAGTTGCAGCCTCCGCGAGCTCCGTTGCATCCTGACCTTGACCACCGATAGCGGTATCGTGAACGCTGCACAAGCTCTGTCGCCTTCTCCTATTGGCACTGGATCCACGCCGCCAACCGCCGCTACACCCGAGGCCTCACCGCCGCCCGCCATGGGAGGTAGGCGTTGTTTTTTGTTGCAACATTTTTGATTTTATGTATGTAATATTTTGATTTCATGCGTACAACATTGTTATTCTTATCCATAAGAAATGTTGTATAGATGAATAAAAAATGTTGTGACTGACTGTACGACCGCGGCCGCTACGACCATGGCCGCTATGGCCACTGCTACTACGACCACGGCCATAGTCGAAGTAACTGTGGTCGTAGCGACCGTGGTTGTAACGGCTGTGGTCGAAGTCTTAGTGGTCGTAGTCGACGTTCCTAACACTTCCGTGGCCTCGTTGCCGACCTCATGCTTTGCATGCCTACCGTCGCCGGTGATGGCTGCGGCCTCGCGCACGACACTATCCTCATGTTGACCTCTCTGGTTACTTTTACATGAGCTGATGCCAATAAAAGATAGGGCAAATCATCAATTATCCCTTTCCGATTTCATGAATGCAATATTTTTGATTTCATGTGTGTAACATTTTGATTTCATGCATACAACATTGATATTCTTATTTTTTTATTGCGTACATGACCGAGAAATGTTGCATAGATGATAAAAAAATATTGTGACTGATCGTACGGAGCTAGTGCCTGGATCGGACGTTCAAACGCTAACAACTCCCTTTTAATAATGTTCCTGCCTGCCATACTCTCCTTGCTCGTCGCGAGTATGTACTTGCTTACATATATAAACATCCAGGCCAGCAGGTGTGGGGAGGGTCTTCAAGGTACGCCCTTAAGAAAAAATAATGAGCTCATTTATGGTACCTTAAAATGAATATGAGTCATTTAATCTTTGATCATCTTTGTGATCAAATGGTTCAGATTAGTTAAGTTTTAGTTATACTACTATCTACATTACTAGCAGCAGAATCACCAAAAAGGTAAAATTGTAAAAGAACGATGAGAGGGTTGAGAGCTCCTGCATCACGTTAGAAGATGAGGCATTGGCGTCAACGACCCACCAGACGTGCACCACGTGGTCCTCGCCGCCGCCGGCAAGGAACCGGGCAAAGAGGGAGCTCATCTCCACGCTAGAGGAGTCCGAGGCGAGGCAGCATGAGCAGGAGGCAGCCACGCGCTTGTGCAATGAGGAGGTTGTGCGTCTGAGGAGGCTCTTATCAGAGAAGGAGAAGAAGTGCTTGGAGTCATAGCAGAGGGCATTGGCGTAGAGGGAGGTGATGATGAGGGACGAGATGCTAGTGAAGCTAGAGGAGGAGAGGGCCGCTGTCAAGGGCAAGCTCAAGTGGAAGGCCGAGCAGTTTCAACACCTTAAGGAGGCGCTCGATAAGGCCCAGGATGAGTTCCCGATGGCCAAGAGGGAGTGGGGCTCTGATAGATCAACTTTGGTCGATCAGATTGGCACTCTTGAGACCAATTTGGATTTGAAGACCAGAATTGTCAAGGAGTTCCGATCGAGGCTCGAGATGTGCAGCCAGGTGTTAGCCCCTGAGAGGGCCGTAGGAAGCTGCTCGAAGCGGAGATGTCTGAATTGAGCCATATGTATGGCAATGTGGTCTCGGTGTATGAAGAGGCCAGGTCGACTATTGAGTCGCTGACGACGAAGAGGGATGGGGAGATTACAACATTGGGGGCTCACTAGCTGAGAAGGCCACATTGCTCAAGGAAATGGACTATGGTAAGGCATGGCTTGAGCAAGACAATGACGAATTGCTCCACTTGCCAAAGTAGCGCAGCTTCGCTCGAACGACGACGATGCCATGGCGGCATTGGCCAATGCTGACATGGACATGGTCACCGCAGACAGTAGCGTCGATGACTTGTTGCCCCCGTTGCCATCCCTACCTTTCTTGTGGATGAAGCCAATGGTCGAAGCGACGAGCTTGTCGAGGAACTCCTTGATTAAGATGCAATTATAGTTTACACACAAATGTTCGTATTAGATAGTCTAAAATACCCTCCCAAAAAAACCAGGTTGAAAATAAAAGTATATAATACTATCATAAATCAACGATCATATTTATATCTATTACTATATTTTTATAACCAGTATAATGTACCGTAAAAAATCCAAAATAAAAGGGGGTCTCAAAGTACTCCGAGCCCTCGAGTTAACGATGCTTAAAACCAGGTAGATGTCCAAATGACATAGTATGGGTCTATATTAACGCATACTTATCATGAAGAGCTAGCTGATTTTCCTGTAATACACCACGACTGCAGGTACGTACTGTGTCCGGCCGGCTCAACTACTAGCACACTGTGTAGTGAGAAATTGCACAGTGGAAATTTATTTGAGCGTAGTTTCTTTTTTTCTTGCTATTTTAGGAAGTTATACTACAGTCGTACTACTGTTCTTCTTGTAACTACAACTTCGCGATCGAGGAGTACTCCAGTGATTGACCATTCGCGATCGGTACCGAAGCATCTGGAATGGGAGAGCATGGTGTAGTGCAAGTTCCTGTTGCACACTTGATGGGTCATTTGGGCCGAGCTGCGTGCAAGGCGACCATTAAACATACCTACAGGCCGGTTGTTGAGGAGTCATCCCTCGGTAAACAGGGAATTTGATTCTTGTACGGTCTCCAAAATCACAGATGTCTATATGAATGATGCTTGTATGTACTATAATATAAAAAAATTTATTTACAAAGCTTCAATCAAATAAATCTGGCTCTGTGAATTTGCTGTCCCAAATTGATGCCAGCAAAATCCATTTGGTTGTATTGAAATGAGATAACAGTACAAATGTACGATTTATCTGCAATTTTTTCCTTCGTTTGATCTTTTCCATGTCTATGTCACGACAACAGGGTGCACGTTGTCGGTCTGTCCGACTTGCCGGGTACTGTAGAATTGCTGAATCACTACAGGTTTGCAACTAGCTGGATGAGCTGTTTTTTCCTTCTGAGATTTGATCTTGTAGAATTACTGAATTACTACATGTTTTCTTCCGGATATCCACGGTTACCAGTCAAACCACGCTTGATTGCATCTCAAAAACACACACACGTACGCTTGATTGATATGGTCACCGAAAGATTCCGCAGTGGATGGCCCATCCATCAACTCGATTCTCCCGGCGGATTTGAGAAATTTTGCGAGAGAGAGATGGATTACCACGACGGCAAGATTATTGGCCGTTGCACATTGGCACGCCGCACACGCAAGGCAAGAGCGCGCGTAGGCCTGTGTACTCTCGGGAACCAGAAACGTCAGGCTTAGGACCTGTTTTCTTGGTTAAAGTTTGACTTTTGGTTACGATTTATACCTTTTAGGTTATTTATGAGAGAAATTACAGAGTAACAGAAACCCACGTATGGTTTTACTAATATAAATGAAGTCGGTACATTATGTACTAACTAGTAGACCCTATTTTTAAAAGGATTTTGTTAAACATCATCTGGATGTTTTCTTTCTAGCTATTATCTAGATTTAGAACCATTGGATTAGAGATCCAATGGCCACGAATTCTCCCTCCTCTTGAATTCTACCCCCTCTCCCTTGAAAAAAATCTTCCCCTTTAAAAACAAGTGGCCTCTTGATTTTTAATCCAAAGGTCACAAATTTGGATGATAATTAGGAAGAAAACATCCGAGTGATGCCTAGACACTCTTATTTTGAAAAGTAGCCCCTTTAAAAACTAGTTACTGTAGAAAAATGAAAAGCAGCTTTTAAAAGTTAATAAGAACAGGCGTTATCCAGAAATTGTGCGCGCGCGCCGGCTGCCGCGCGCGTGCCACACCCGCGCCGTCGCCGTCGCCGTCGCCCTCCCCCTCGCTCGGCTTGCTTGCTTCTGCCGGCAACATGCGTGCTTTGCCGTGTTGGATCGGTGTAGCGCTTGCTTGCGTAGTTGGTGTTACATGTTGTGTTCCAAATGTAAAAAAACAAAAACGGTTGATATTTTGGTTACCTTCTTTAGAACAATATTTTGCTAACCCATAAACACCGTCGAGTTGTTCAATTTCCTATAAATCTTGCGCATTTTACAGCGTTAATTTGATGACTGCAGGAAGTGGAATGGCGATGGGAGCAAGGGTCGGGGGACGAGTGTGCTGTGCTGAATGGCGATGGGAGAAAGTTAATTTCTCGTTAATTAGATCATGGTTGCATTTGACACATATCACATATGCTTCGCGTGAGATATACGTACCCCAAATAATTGCTTGTTGACAAGTTGCCCGACAGGTCGTACCACTTATCGCCCGCGCGTGCTCCGAAAGGCTGACAGCCGGGGCTGTAGGCTTTTTTTTTTCAAGGCAATGTTAGCTTTTTTATGAGTAAAAAATAATAAAAATTTAAAAACATCGTTAAATCTTTTAAAACAATGTGAAGAAATAAAAAACTAAAAAAATAGCAAAAAAACAAATCTTAGAAGCTATAGAGTTGAAACTGTTTAAAGCAGGCTGTTTGACGCTTCAAGCTGGCTGTGCCTACTGAAAGACTTGTAACCAAACCCCATCAGATCATTCGTTCATCCATGGACCGAACCTAATGGTCTTTTCGAACCCCTTAAAAGCTACGTACGGAGGAACTAAATTGCAACTAGCAGAGCTATCTTATTTTTAGAGGAGTTGTTCCCATGAAATAACATTGCCGATCGTCTCTCTCTGAGTACTGTATGTTGTGCGAATTTGTACGTACCGACGGCGGGGTGGTGCGGTGGTGCCATCACGATATAGGATATTGCCGTGCGTCCATGTTGCAGTTTAGGGAATCAAACTTAACTTTTTGGCACTATTTTATATCGTACTTATAAAAATACCAGTATACTGATCCTATTGATAAAAATATCTTTTTGCCGTTGGGGGCCAGGCAGTAGCGCTCGTGAGGTGACGCGTAGTGCTGCCACCGGCGGCAGGTGCCTGCCGTCCCCTCACTAGATGGCAGGCAGCCTATCACCCAGGGAGCAGACGGCAGGTAATTAGGTCGGCTAATTAGCCGGCCTAATTACCTGCTAATTTTTTCTATTTAGTATTTGTTTGAATTTTTAAATATATCAAATGAATTAAAAAAATTATGAAAATTTATGTACAGTCTCCCGACACAACGTTCCTCGCAGTGTAATTTTTCGAGAATTTTATCTATGACAAATGGTGCTAAAAAAATTCATACAATTTTGATATTTTTACATATAACAAACAAGCTCTAAAAATTACGAAATTTTATGTGAAACCTCTCGATGCAGTAATAGTTATTATGTAATTTTTTTAGAAATTTTATGTGGTCTGAATTAGCCACGTTTGTTCGGATTAACTTAACCATGAATTTAACGAATATTTCACTTTTTTACAATTTGATACATTATGAATTTGTATAATTAAAAGTAATTACAGTACTACAAAAAATGCATCACAGGATGCAATATGGCTCACTCTTCTGAGCCACTGCTTATCTTCTCACCGCGCTTGCCTGCCCGTACATGGTCTTGTCTTTCATCGCGCACGAGCATATCCCGTTGAGTACGTTAGTCGGTCCAAAGGTTGCATATCAAGTCGGAGGAGGTATGGAGACCGTTCTTTCTTCTCAATGGCCGGCGGTGGTCCAGTAGGCTGAGGTACAGTACGCTGGGTCCCGTAAGGGTCGAAGTCGTCCAACTGAGACGTGCCAAACTGCGAACCACCCGCAATAATATCATGTACAAAGGACTCTAGAAATCCCCCTTGTGGTGCGAACGAGCTCGCCCGATCAGACGACGTGGCGTGGCCGAGGAGTTTCGCCACCGGAAGTGTCCAAACCCTGAGTATGCCGAGAACACTGAGCCTTGCCCTGCGTACGCTGCAAACCTTGGCGCTGTGTACTGCTCTCTAGAAGCATTTGGGAGGCCCATGTCGTCATCAGTGGACTCATCGTCACCCCCATGTTGAATTGGAGGCTGCAAGACGAAACGATATTATTCACAAATGCGAATCTCATACCTCTCGAATGTGCAGCGCAAATGAACGACAGGGAGCAGTAGTCTGTCCAGGTGGTGCGGATGGCAAAAGGGATGCATATCGACGACAGACCTGCGGCGGGAGAATACCATGATGTTAGTGGAATGTAAGGCGTAATAGAAAAAAATATGTATGTTCGTACGTAAGTTACCTCCTCGTCGGTACGGTGCATGGATGATCGGCGGCTAGTACTATGACGCCATGCAGATTCAGTACATTATGATGGCCAGCCGGACTTGCCGATAGGGAGGCCACCACATCAACTAGGGTTCAACCACACTTGCCGCAACCTATCGCGGCTTGTGCGATGCATGCATCAAGACCAAGGTGAACTCGGTCCTCGCGGGGTGTCCGCTGCTACTGTAGCTATGATCGTTCGAGCATTTCAGCCTCGGACGGTCTATATTTGAGGACATCATCCGTATCGAGCGGAGATGTACCTGGGGGTGACTTAGACCGGCCTATGATGGATTCTCTTTGATGTCGTAGACAGGTACGTAGTCTTGCTTGCAATTAATTCTTTCGTATTATAGATCATCCTATATAACAACTGGTGTTCCTTATAGGTACAGTTCATGCACGTACAGGTTACACGGGTGTATCTGCCCTTTGTGGAGCTCCGCCCTTTGTGGAGCAGTTCAACTAGCTCACAGCTAACGACGCGCGCTGGGAGCCCTACTCCCTTGAGGCGCAAACAGACACACTTCTGATGAGCTGCCCTCGTTGTATTGGCGTGACCGGGCTTTCTGGCTGACACGGAGGAAGCACGTGTTCGACATCTTCGTGTAGGACTACTGATATGGGTGATCGATCTTCACAATGTACGACTAAGGATAACTTTGGATCTATGCAGCCTGACAAACCGGTGGTGCCAACCACTGTTAGAACAACAACCTACGACAAAAGAATTTACCCAACCACACGCTCGTGATCCCGTCTACTCGACCACACAAGTAGACGTGTCGCCACTCCTGTGAATCATAAGGAAGCACAAGAACAACAGAGGTATTCTCAAGAAAATCGCCTAATTCACAAAGGCAGCGCGTAGCATCAACTCAATAATAAGCAATATTGGCTACCTTGAAAATAATTATGGTCTACCCAAAAAGGCTATGATTACAAGACTTATATAACCCTGAGAAGTCTGTAGACCCAAGACGTATTCAATTCAACCCTATTTGGTTTTAGACTCAAACTTACATAAAAGGAAACTAAAAGTAAAATAAAAATCCATGACATTTCTAAATATAAATACTCTCCCATTACGTAGTTCTTGAAATAAGCTTTCCAACGAGTCCAAAATGACCTCAATCAGACTCTGTATGTGAAAGTTATGTCCTTTATACACAAGGTATACCTTCGGAATACTTCAAACATAGTCAAAGGTCTGATCATCATCAAACCAATCGAATGATCCATGCCCATTCAAACGGTGTGAGCGTTCGGAGTGGTCCAAACATCACCGAGGTGATTTGGTGGTCCACGCCCAATCAGACAGTGCGAGTGTTTGGAATGGTCCGAATGTCACCGAGGAGATAGGTAGCTCACGGACGATTGGATGACCTAGAACACTGAAGCTATTTGGGCTGGTCTGAAGGTTTCAATGTGATCGAATGGTCCCAAATGAACCTGTAGTCATAGAAGTCATAGTCATAGCTGCGCAATAGTCGTAAGTCATATAAGTTGTAGTCGTAGCTTGCAGTGGTCGTAAGTCATAGACGGTGAAGCAGTCGATGAAGCCGTGATCGAAGATGTGGTTGACAAGCCATTGTCAGTGAAGCAGTCGAAGACACCGTAGTCGAAGGCATCGTAGTCATAGGCACCGTGGTCGAAAGTAGCAGTAGTCCGAATGCCACCAAAGCGATCTGACGGTCCAAGACAATCGAATGATGCCGACTGTATCTGAAGTCGTTTGGCCTGATACAGAAATTATTTTTATGCCGATTGGACTCGTTCGAATGTCCGGATTGAATTTGTGAGTTCAGTTGGACATGCAGATGATCCGAAGTGGCTATGAGTGCTTGGACGTGTCTTCCCTTGCTTGGTCCCCATGTGTTTCTCCTCCATTATTGCAACTTCAAAAGCTTCACATCGTTTAAACCTAAGAATGCACAAAACATTCGTATAAGGTTGTATCCAGTTCTCATGTAAACTAAAACCAAATTTAACTAGGAGTGACTTCACCTGTTGATTAATCTTTTTAGCTCGTGCTCGCGAAAATGGTCCAATTAGAATGTCTTCATCATCTGGTACACTTGAAGAGATGTACAATGCACTAGTATCGACGAGATCTTCTAAACACATATTTACTTTAGGCTTATACAGATCGAGTATGGGTCTGCATGTAATTGCATAACATAGTAGTAGCTCTGTATCTCTAAGTATAATAATTAAAGATCCAATTAAATTAGAGTTCACCTGATAGTATTTAATACAGCTCAATAACTCTTTCTAGTCAAATAATGTATTTAACTAAAAAGTACAAGACATAAGTGTATCCGTATCAATTACGCGACGCATTGTATCATGAGCCAGTTCGGCCTATGCCAGGTCGTTCTAGTACCAGTTGGCTACCTGTGCCCGACAACGTCCACACGTGAGTTACTGCCATAGATGTCTCTCCTCTTGTTGATAATTCATTCCACGACTGGGAGGGAGTAAAGCATGGCATAGATTGGATAGTGAAGATGCAAGCGTGAACAACCTAGTGGGAGGATGCGCTGCAAGACTGTGTGCAGGAGGCCATCCCGTACAACCGTAGCATGTACAGGACAACACTCTGCTCTCGCAAGCTACTCATATGAAAATAACCATACCACGCCAACCATTTACCTTATAAAAGGAGGTGAAAGAGATCTAGGATAGAACACTACACAACCAAATCCAACACTACACTAGAGCTTGCTTCACCACGTCGGGATGAACAAGAGGCAGATGAACCAACGTGACAAGATGATGAAGCAACGGGAGGAGACCCGCCAACTAGCAAAGTCTGTTGCGGCCCGCGACAAATACGTAAGGGCTGCGGTGGCCCAGGCCGAACAAGAGGAGCGGGCCAGGAGGTCAGCTCCCCACAATGATGCTCCCCACAGCAGCAACCCCATCACGAATGTTCCAACTGAGTGTTCGCCACAATACCCGCCCGTGGAAGAGACGTTGCCCCTCTATTAATGCAGAGACCCATGCAAGTTTTTCAAGTCTAAGCAGTAGCTCAGCCTGGGCATACATCATTAGGGTTGCCAAACTACTCCTCTAACTATCATGTCCGCTGTCGGAACATGGGCAGCTATCCACAGCTGGTAAGAACCAGTTACAGTGTGTTTCCTCTACTATTTATCTTTTAAAGTATGCACTAACAACCTCTCCCGTCTACCCGCAGTCCCCATAATCGCTATGTGGCTATTGCAAGTGGATTGACCAAGAGATACATCCACATGATCAGTGAGCTCTCGACTTCGAGGAGTGGGATGTCAAAAGGACCTACGAGATCTAAGAGGAGGAGCATTGCAATGATGAGCAAACTGAGCGTATATGTCGGGAGATGAAAGCTCATCTCGAGGCATGCATATGCAGAGAGAGCAAGAAAAAGAGGAAAATGGTGATCAAGGCTAAAGAGGCCGCCGAGGAGTTCAATGCCGAGCTCGCAAGGAAAGGAAAATGGCCTCGGTCCACGTAGTAGGTCGGTCCGTTCCGAAGATCAAATTTATTTCTTTTCCAAAAGGGTGCATATGTATCGTACGAATACTTCGGTTTGTTGCATCGTGCATGATGCTCTTTCTTATGCATGTAACCAAACCCTGTGTGTCGTGTTACATTCAGCTTTATTATAAAGTCTATTTTAATTCG
The DNA here is from genome assembly GCA_036346575.1 of Dendrocalamus sinicus. Classification (NCBI taxonomy): domain Eukaryota; kingdom Viridiplantae; phylum Streptophyta; class Magnoliopsida; order Poales; family Poaceae; genus Dendrocalamus; species Dendrocalamus sinicus. Next base: position 21,861,325 of record CM070669.1, read on the forward strand.
CAAAAGCACTTGTTCTTGTCTTTTCACATTCAATTCTTCCACGTAGTAAGGTATTTAACAACATGAAAAAATAAGTTCTCCTCCATGTATGAATTTTCGGATGCATAACAATATCACTTACCTTCGTACATACCAATCGTTGCTATCTCAACCATTTTCAAATAAAATTTCACAAAATTTCTTGTACTACAACAATATACGACGATCACAAACTGTTATTGCGAATCTAACATATTTTATACCTTTCATAATCTACGATAATCACAAATGGATCAACCTACAATGTCTCCCATTTTTTCAAAAAAAACACAACTCATAGACAAAATTTGATAAATATTACCTACCTACAACAATTGTCATTTACCCCCATGCATGGTCGGGGGCCCCCTTGTGCAAAAATAGGCAAGTTCTAGTCGCCTAACAATCGAGCGACTGGAACTGCAGCTGCCGATGGTTGGGCGACATGTCTAAGTCGCCTAACTGTTGAGCGACTACAAATATATCACCAAACGGCCCAGGGATAGCCTCCGTGTCGCGCGGCTGTTGAGCGATAGGTTCCAGTCGCCCAACGGTTCGGTGATTGTAGATCATTCCTGTAAAAATTTTTTGCGTGGGCATATTTTTGTAATTTTGATTAAAAATGGATTATTTACAAAAAAAATTCTAAGACCGTGTGTGGGCAACTCCACAAGAATGATGAGTATTTAACATTGCTTGTGTCTTGCTTTTGTTGTTTAAGTTTTATTACGAGAATTTTCATTTTAACTTGGTGCATTCTAGAGCTGGTGGTTCGACCGGCCCTGGTGTAGTGGTCTAACTAGCCTACGGTCTGACCAACCATTGCCTTGCTGTCTAACCAGTGAGTGGTAGTAGTGAGCCTTTGTTGATGATAGCTATTTTTCAGATAAGGTCTTTTTGGTGTTTTTGGTCTAAGACCTTGTGTGGTAGTTTTGCCTTTGGGAGTGCGGTATGACTGGGGTGTAGCGGTCTAATCGTCCATTACAAGGTGGTTTGACCGGTGTGGTTAGGGTGGTTTAACCGACTTGGTGGCCACGGTGCTGAGTTAGGTTGATTTGAGTTGAGTTGTTAGTCATGGCGGTGTACATATAGCATTAGTCATGAGGTTTACATACAAGTGTGAGTTATGGGTATGTTTATGCATATGTTTTGCTAATTGATGGTCAATTGCATGTCACTTGTACTTGGATTGATTGCTTGTTCTTTGGTGTGCAGGCGCTTGATGATTGATTGCAACCAGCGGCAAGATCTAGGCTTGGTGGCTGCGGTGTGTCGCGTAAGTACAGGTGGAGCATCATCTCAGCCGAGAAGCACAAAAGAAACACAAGAGTCGTGAAGAGGCAATGCATGTATGTGGTGTGCCAATTGGACTTATGCATTTCAAGTGCTGACATTTCTCGGTGCAAGCGCACGATTTTAGCGACAAGTCATTGGACATTATGGACTATGGTATAATGCAATGTGCTATAGGACTCGGGCGTTTCAAATGGTGATGGCATTAGTGCAGGCATACAATCTTGGTGACGAGGCATTGGGCATCGCATCTTTGTGAAGACTGATGGGTGGCAATTAAGAAAATTTTTCAATACGGGGTAAATTGGTGGTTTGCAAAACCACAATGTTGGCCTAAGTGGTTTTGATCACATCTTTATGGTTTAAGTGTGTTAACGAACTTGTGGAGCCTTATAAATCGCACTTTGAAAAGCATGAATGTATGTGTGAGAGTAAAACCTATTTGTGCATGGATTACTGGGTTTTCCTATATGTAGGTGGTGTGATCCACTAAGGAGTGGCTGATTTGGTGTGAGATGGAAGCCTCCACTATATAAGCCTTGTGTGTTGAGGAGAGATAACACTTAGAACTTGGGAGAGTGAGATTAGCCTTTTGTGTTGGAGCCTTTTGTTCATGCGCGCTTTAAGCTTATAGCTCTGCCATTCTAAGAGAGTGGCTGTGAAACATTCCCCTCTATGTGAAATAAATATTCAAAGTTTGCCTAAGTGAGTTGTGCCATTGATTTTTCCTTATGCTTTTGATTTACTTGGCTTTTTTGTTTGGATTTTTCTCTTCTTGATCTTTCCTGATGTCAAGGATGTGTAAGAGGTGGCTATGAATCTTGTAAATCAGATCTCATTCATTTAGATACCTTTTAGAGAAAGTTCTCAAGTTTGCCTGGTTTTCCTCAAGAGAGGTGATTTTGGGATTTTGCCCTTGTGAGTGTTTTCGTTTGAATTCATATTGTGATCTAACTTGCCATGACATATGAGAACCCGATCCAAACTCATCTATATCATATAAGACTCATGAGTAAAAGCCGATCAATGTTTCCCTCTTTTGTCTAGTTTTGGTGCAACTCTCCTTGTTTTGGGTAAAGGTCGAAGTATCGATCTTCATGATCCATGATTGGAATAAGTTTCTGACATCCTAGGAAGTGTTTGTGCCAAGTTTCACTGCATTAGATCAATGGTTTGAGAGTTGAATCTTTTCTTGGATTGAACTGTTCTATAGCAAGCGGTCAAACCACAAGGACCCGATCAGTCCAACCGGGGTGCAGTTAGACTAGTATTGTTAGACCAATGTGGTTATACTGACTAGCGGTCAGACCGCAAGTAAGTCGGCCGTCAGACCGGCTGGAGAATTTGGGTCTTGATTGGTTTTTGGAGTATTGGATTTGGTGAGTTTGAGTTTCCGCAGTGTAGGGTTGATACCTGAGGGAAGATTTTGAAAGAGTCATTCACCCCCTCTGATTCGTCATACCCGATCCTACATGTACTATTAGTGATATACGATAGAAGCAATTATGGAGACAATTGTATTCTATGTTTATGATCTTTTGAATGATATATTATTTCGTCTCTTAAATAAACATCTTTTGAATTGATCCACAAATATGTGACTTGTTCGTAGAACTCTTTATTCATATTTTTATTTTATTCTAAATTATCCCTGATGTTATATCATTCTGTGGGATAATTATGACTTATAGATTAGCATATGTATTAATTGATGATCATGTTTCGAAGTATCATAGATATGAGGATATCAAATCAATAATGTGGACACATGTTAGAGAATATGGTGTTAGATTGACCCACTATGAGACATTGCGGGAATTATTATATTTTTAAGTGTCATCAGTTAGTCTCATACATGGTGTATGTGAGATCCTTAGACCTGAGATCTTCATAGTTTTCTATATGTGTATTAGTTTACTTAGGAGTTGCTAAATACTACACCATAATTGAGTGGCTATAAAGGTAACTTTTAGATTTACTATGAAACATGCGAAGAAATATGATCAATCAAGATGTAATTTGTCCTTCCTATATAACATAAAAGATATCTCTAGGCCTATCAATGTAGTTGTATTAAAGAAGTGTATGCCCATGCCAAATATGGTTAAGGTGAATAATCCACTACAAGAACAAGTAGAGGATCGAGTTATCATAGAATGACACGCTTCTCACCTTCAGTTCGATCTGGTATCATGAGGCAAAAGGATCAATGCATGAACACTATATAGATTCATCCGATATGATCTTTATGCATATCTAAGAGTCACTATGTCCTGCTAGGGATCACTATCGACTTGTGGACCGGAGAGGAGTTTTCAGGCTAAGGCCGAATATACATGAACCTACAGAGTCACACACTTAACAAGATGGAACACATTAGTTCGAATTAAATCTATTATTGATGGGTCAAGTGGGCTTCGCACCTTGTTGGACTCCTAACGTAGGGTTCCACTGATGGGCTATATTAAGAGAGGCGTGGGGCTGAAAGAAGTATCCAAGCTTGCTCCCATCGATACCCTAGCCGTCACCCCACATAGGCCCTATTGTGCATGCTGGTGCAAGCACACCGGTGCACAGCGTTCCTTCATGAACGTGTGGACTTTGGTAGATGCGTTGTTACGACTGTTGCGCTAATTGAGACGATTGACTTCCGAGAATCGCCTTCCAAAGGTGTTGGACTATTGACCAATTCCACTACATCAGTGCATTATGTTGAATCGGACTGCTTTAACTCTTTTTTCACTGAACTACATATCTAGTGATAATGATCTACGATCTCTTACTCACATCACTTTTGATTTACGCGGTAAAATTTTTAATTTGTACTAATGGAGTCTGCCCGTATCCCTACACATACATAATTGTCTATCTCGTAGCATTGAGCCATTGACTGATTGACATGAGAAAGATATATTTCGTTATGTATTAGCTGGTGCGATCTCTCGTAATTAATTCATCAGCGCATCTGATCTCAAAACACTATGCAAATGACCAAGAAAAAACTAACATTAACGCGATAATATTGAAAAAAAATCAATCTACCAGCTCACAAGCATTTGACCCAAATTCGATCTATACACGAAGAATTAACAACTTCCGTTGAAAGCATGATAGAGAAATTTATCTCAAAATAAAAGGGGGAAAATGGCGAAGTAACCGTTACTGCTCATTGAAAGTTGCCATTGTTTCTTCTACTGTACATTGAGTTTTGAGCTGAAATTTAGCAGGAATACTTTTTTTAGATAAAGGATATTTAGCAGGAATACTTGACCATCGTATGACACGCATAATTAAATGTTTATGAGAATTTTCGTGGCCACCACTTGATTATACGATCGATGTTTTGAGATGAGATGTGCGGATACAATGAGAGGGTACGATCGATACTAACAGCTAGCATCAGTATTGGGCTAACAAAGGAAAATGACGGTGAGAAAAGAGACAAGTTTACAGTTTCCAAAGTTACCACTATTTTGGCGGGCTGGCAAGCGCGACTAGGCTGTTAACAGCCGAGTACGAGCGTTCTAAGCTCGAGCTTGGTAGCTTGGTAAAATCACGAGTTAAGCTTGCGCCAGTTTGAGTTAAAAATTCGAGTTTGGATCAAGGCTAAGTTTAACTCAGTCGAAACTCAAGTAAACTTGAATAAACTCGATAATAGTCAAAACAATTCAACATACATTAATTTTCTACAATAAGAAAAGCTCAATCTCGAGTTCAGTTCAAGTAAGCTCGATAAAAGTTAAAACAATTCAATATGCGCTAATTTTCAATAATGAAAAGCACAAGCTTGGCTCAAGTAAACTCGGTAACAGTTAACATGTATCAATATTCAAGTTCAAATCGAGATATAACAAGTTATTTGAGTTTGACTTGTTTAGAGTTGTAGCCAAGCTTGAATCGAATCTAGATTAAACTGAGCTCGAGCAGCTCAAAGTCCCGAGCTTTTTTATAGCCCTAAGCGTGCCATCTAACGCCAGGGGCCGTCTAATCCTATTCAAATTTGTGTCGACCTCGCTTCCAATTTACCTCTTAAGAAATTCATTAGAGATTTCGACAAAATTAGGAGGAAGTTCCTAAGGGCGGGTAAGACATAACTCTATGGTGGGAAATGTAAAGAGCGGTGGCCCACGGTTTGTCTTCCTGGTGTGTTGAGGAGAGAGATAACACTGGGACTGGACATGTTCGAGCGAGCACTCCGCCTCCGCTGGATATGGCTCGAGCGGACGGCTCCGGACAGGACATGGAATGGAACGCCGACGCCATGTGACCTCACCGACCAGCAGCTCTTTTCGGCGGCCACCAAAGGCACCACCAAAGGGAGCAGTCGGAAGGCAACTTTCTGGACTTCCAAATGGCTGGAGGGTACAGCATCCTGTGACATTGCGCCGCAGCTCTTAAAACACGCACAATCTGACCTTGGAGTTCCTCTGGGAATATGTAGAACTACGGAGGAAAATATAACCGGTAAGGGATTTCTCATCTTAAAGTTAGCTTATGAGGTAAAGAATTTTTCACTTTTAAATTAGATCTCTTATCCTTCCACAACTAATGTGACTATTTCAACAATCTCCTTCACACATGGGTATCCCTTAGCCGTTCATCATTCCCTCCACCGTACACCAACGATCCCTCAGGGTTACGGTCCATCAGGCTTTTACACATTAGTGTCCATTGAGCCAAAGATGTTAGAATCGGGTTCTAATACCAATTATTAGATCAGACCATAGCCGCATGCCTAGGTCCAATTGAGTTTACTCCCCGAGCCATAGGTTCAAATGGGCTGAACACAATTAAGCTCACGAAGCAACAAACTAGTTTAATGAGTGAGGCCTCCCACACACTTATAAGTTGTGCTTTTTTCTTCCCACAATCGATGTGAAAATATCCCCAACATTCTCCCCCTCACACATCGGGTATGCACTCTTGCCCCGACAACCGTGAGGCCCAATAAGATGTTAGATGCTTAGGTTATGATACTAATTGTTGGATTGGACCCTGGCCACATCCCTAGGTCCAACCGGATTTACTCCCTAAGCCACAGGTCCAAATGGGCTGAACACAACTAAGTTCACGAGCTGTCGTATGCAAGCCCTAAAGCAACAGACTTACAAATGCTATTAGGTCTTCCCCCAAAAGACTAGTTTAATGGGTAAGGTCACTCTCACGCTTATAAGTTATGTTTTTTCTTTTTCCATACCGATGTGGGCCTATTCCCAACATTCTCCCCTCAGCATCGGGTGTGCACTCCTTCCCCGACAACCATGAGGTCCAATGAGATGTTAGATGCTTGGACTCTGATACCAATTGTTGAAATAGTCCCACATTGATTGTGGAATGGCAAGAGATCTAACTTAAAAGTGAGGAAGTTTCTCACCTCATAAGCTAGCTTTTGGGGTTAAGAAGGCATTTACGATCCAACAAGTGGTATCAAAGTCCAAACCCCTAACATCTCCTTTAACCTCATGGTTGTCGGGGCAGGAGTGCACACTTGATGTGTGAGAGGGAGAATGTTGGGAATAGTCTTACATCAATTGTGGAAAAGGAAAAAAGCACAACATATAAGTGTGAGGGAGACCTTACCTATTAGATTAGTTTTTTAGGGGAAAAAACCCAATATCACTTATAAGTCTGTTGCTCCGTGGGTCTAGTTGTGTTCAGCCCATTTGGAACTGTGACCTGGGGAGTAAACCCAATTGGACCTAAGCATGTGGCCAGGGTCCGATCTAACAATTGGTATCAGAGTCTACGCACCTAACATCTCCTTAGTCCTCATGATTGTCGAGGCAGGACTGCACACATGATGTGTGAGGGGGTAATATTGGGAATAGTCTCACATTGGTTGTGAGAAAAGAAAAGGCACAACTTATAAGTGTGAGGGTGACCTCACCCATCAGACTAGTCTCTAGTCTTTTGGGGGAGAAGGCCCAATAGAATTTGTAAGTCTGTTGTTTTAGGGTTTGCATGCGGTAACCTATAGATTTAGTTGTATTCAGCCTATTTGGACCTTTGGTCCGAGGAGTAAATCTGGTTAAATCTAGTCATACGACTAGAGCCTGATCTACAATTATTCCTAATATTCTCCCTCTTACATAAATATGGGACTATCTCAACACTCTACATCCAAATACGGATGATGAGATTACCTGGACACTACCGGACCGCATACAATTCACAGGATGCATCTCCAAGTCCTTCCACATCACGACCTGGTCAGCATGGGCACTGTCATGATGCAAACTCTTCTTCTGGCTCGCCTTGCAGAATCGGCTTTGGACGATGCAACATACGAAACTTGGGAAGCGCTAAACAGCACTTGAATGTTTTTTTGAATTTGGAGCACTCATTTTTCTCTCATATATGCATCTCCTAAAAAAAATCCCCTTCTCCTATATATACACCTCTTCAAAAAAATTGGAGTACCATGAACGACAAAAAGCACTTAAATCCCTTTTCTCCTATATATGCACCCATTTCAAAGAATTTGAGTGCTCTAAATCACAAAAAAACACTCGAGTGTCTCCTAGACGCTACCGTGAAACTTTGAGGGTGGCCAAATCAATATTTCTGTCAGATGTGCTGTCGAAATCTTGAGACTGCACGTCACCTCTCTGTCGACTGCCCTCAAGTTCGACGATTGTGGTCGTCCATTGCCCGCTGGGTCCGCCTACCATCTGGAGTAGGGGTAAACTCCCTAACGGGATTTTGGAAGGTTCCAAAACCCTGGTCATCTTAGCATGTCGGCAATGGTGGAAACAGCGCAATAGCAGTCTTCCAGAACAGATGGTCGACCGATGGAGCAATCCTTGAATCAATCAAAGATGAGGCGACAAACTGGAGTTTCGCGGGAGCGATGGGACTACAGAAATTGCTACCACGACTAGACACTCCAACTTGAGATAACCCTGAGGCTTTTCTGCTTTGTTACCTAAATCTGGCGTAGCCTTGTAAATATTTTCTTGCTAATATAATCACAGCTTCTGCTGTCTTTTAAAAAAAGTTACAACTATTTTCCACGAAACTAGCATAAAGTCGTACCCATAAGAACATGAAACGGAAAAAAGGGAAAAGATGTAACTCAACAAAAACTACAGTGTGTTCGCTAATCTAAAAGCATCGGCCATGATATATAAGCATCGAAAGCTGGAAAAATATTATCACCTACGGCATCAAACAAAAATTTTAACCCTTTGTGTCTCTGTGTGTGTGTGTGAGAGAGAGGTGTTTCATTCTGAGAGAAGTCGAACTGTCTAGTGCAAATCATGCACCTCTCTGTGCACCGTGAGTGCAGTGCTCTTTGAGAATTTTCAACATACAAACATTCAACAATGCTAGGGTACATAAGACCACATGAAATCGAGGTAGCATATATGTACGCTGCAATCAAGTAAATAATAATTACATGATACCTCACTTCCAACACGTTATGATGTACTACACCACTAGTTAACCAGTAGCCGATACCACAATGCAGTTTGATCAGTTCTACATATACTCCATATTTTTCCAGATATGTCAACTTATGTGTATTTATTTGCGCTGACAGGTCACTAAGAATGTATGAATAGCTCAACAGTTACGTATTATCACCAATATTTGGTGCTTGATAAATTAATGTTAATAATTACTAGTATCACTATTTAGTACTATATGAATATTATTATCATTATTTGGTACTAGATGAAAAATACAATGGGTGTGATGTGCCTCCATGCAACAGCCAAGCAAAATAAAACATTTGAGAAGATCACTTCCGATTCTGTTATATAAGCAAAAGTAATTAAGTCATCCAAACTAATCCTCCAAATTACGAGGTTGTTTGCGATTCCGAATAAAATTAAGCGGCCTAAGCATTAACATATACTACAGTAAATTCCCCAGTTTGTTACTATCACTGTAGTACAGTATATACATCGATCAGGACAAGGCATGTTGGAACACAGAAATTTTGTAGGATTTTCGTGGAAACCCACGTTCAAAACAAAACTTGTATATTCTGAATGCGGACATTAATATATACTTTTAAAATAATTCCTTTTGGACATTTTTTCTAACCATTGGTAATTAACAATGACCGCATGTTTCATGCTTTTTTAACCTAGTTTTATTTAAGAAAAATATAAGCACTCCTCTGGAAGGAGAGTACATTCAGGACAATCATTATCATGCATCTTCCTAGACCTACAGAAAAAAATGAAACAATACTTAATCCAATTAGGTTGATGCAAGATCAAATAAGCTGATCAATGTCGAAGTACAAGTCAATTGGGATGGACAACTCAACCATAAACTTACTTCCTCGCCATAGAGCAATCAATAGCAAGTAAACCAACAAAATTGAAAATTTTCTGTGGATGCGTAATCATATATACTCGCAAACTTCCAAGTGAAACATGATTTAAGGCATCACAGACGTATAAACGCAATGGCAACTAATCAAATGATGTTCCTGTACAGCCATTGTTCAACGGTCAGAGGCACTCAGCATTTCTGCAGCTATCTGTATCCTAGCTAATGACAAACACTGTAGTAATGTACTACTTCTACATGAGAAGAAGTGTAGTGTAACAGTGCATATATACTCCAGTATCTAGTACAGCTTCTGTTGGCTGAGAGCGAGAGAGAGCAGCCTGTTACCCCATGGACAAATGGCCATTGCAAGAGAACATCCTAATGGCAGGGAGATCTTTGCAAAGCTTTACAGCCATGACTTGATTTGATGTGAGCGCAGGAGAGGGAGGGAAGCAAGGAAATGGACATGTACCGGTCAAACGCATGCCCTTTTCTTTTTGAGGTTGTTGTACTGATACTGAAGCACCAACAAAGAAAGCCAAAATATGAATCATATTTTGGGTGAACTAATATGTATATATAACTTAATATGGTTTTAGAGCAAAAAAAAATCTTAAATTCAACAGCTAGTGCAATTAAAAAATAATTGCACTCCGCTTCTTTTCACGTTTATAAGTAAATTATCTTTCTTTTCTCATCGCTTAAGCCTGGCTGATGTATTAACTCAATCCTGACGCTGTGAGAAAGCAAGTAGGCTGGCTCGTTAAATACAGTAGTAGTAGTTTGTAGGACTCCTACGGTCCTACCACACTGCTGCAGCACTGCACACCCCCACACTGCCACACTAGCTAGTGTTATTTCCCCAAATATAGGTTAAACCACAAAAGCTTACACATATTCCACTCTGCTGCTGCAAGCTAAGCTCAGCTCAGCTCAGCCTGCTAACAAGACTTCTACTTATAGTCTTCTACAAACTAGCTACCATAAAATGCTATATGAAGGAGGGGACATCCTAAGCATCATCCAGTAAAACAAGCTTTGTAGAGACTCAAACACAAAACTGCACTTACAGCTCAAAACAAGTAGATCAAACAAAGAAGCAGATCAAACAAAGGAGCAGCAGCAGTTGATGATCCATCCATTACCCTCAAATGGCCATTTGAACATTCAAGCATCTCTGAGTGCTAAGCTGCTGCGGGCGCAAGAAGCAGCTAGTAGCAATCTGTTGTTTGCTTCTACTTTATTTGTATAAATTCCATTCAGCTATCGTCTCCCTGATAGACGCAGGGGTGGCCAAGCTAGCCTAGCTACTTACAGTATTAGCAGAACTAGTCCCATAAAAAGCAATGCAAAAGCGTCCCTGAAAGGGCGGAGCAGGCAGCTAGCAGCAGCACACCACGCATCGCTGCACACTCTGCCCCCTCTTTGATCCATCGAGCCGTGACCCTCCCCAAGAAGAACAGTACGCAGATTCCCCAAGAGGACGGCACACTGACATGACTCACGACATCACATCACACTACCTAGCCAACAGCTTCTTGCAAGAACAAGGTGGCCAAGCTAACATCACACTCGCTATCTACTGTTGCTAGAACACGGCCAGGGAGATCAACTGCAAAAAGCAAGGAACTTGAGGACTGAGGCAACACTCTAAACGCCTTAGAAGTTATGGCTTTTAGCTTCTATCGTAGGCTTTTCACTGCAACTATACTATGACAGCTGTTAAGCGTTTTCTCAGTAAAAATGGAAAAAATAATAATAATTAAAAAATCACTATATTTTTAAGACAATGCAAAGAATTAAAAAGAAACAAAAACAAAAAAGAAACGAAATTAAGAAACCTACGCACTTCAATTGGAACCTGGCTTCTGAAAAACCGTTTGGAGCCAGACCTAATTGCACCAAATTAATTAGTCAAGTAGAAAGCCAGCTAGAACAAGTCCTAAAGCTAGCTATCATATCATCACAACAGGAGGGTGGCTTACACATGGAGATCATCATGAGGAAAATTACCAGCAAATAGCAGAGATCGATCGACCAAGTTGGGAAATGATCAGGAAATTAACCTAATTAGGAGGGAGTAGCGGTAGCAAGCATGAAAGAGGAATAGTTTGTAGCTGTACTAGTAGCAGCCTAGCTAAGGGACAGTAGCAAAAACTAGAGATAGTAGGAGGACGGAATCGAGTAGTGCATGCATAGCATACATAGGGCGCGCACGGGGGAGTGGGTGCAGCAGCAGGTTGCTTGCTCCGGCGTTCACGCCGCGGCGCCGGGCGGCGGCGGCGGCATCTGGTGGTGGTGGTGGCCGTTGCCGTCGTGGGAGGGGATGGCGGCGGCAGCGGCGGAGGTGGCGGCGGGGTGCGGCGGCTTCTTGCGCTTCTTCTTCTCGTAGCTGACGCCGCGCGCGCGGGCCTGGTGCTCGCGGACCTCGCGGAGGTAGAGGCGCACGGCGCGGGCGCCGAAGGGGTTGTTCTCGGGGCGGCCGCCGTTCTCCTCATAAGCGGCGCGGAGGCGGCCGACTAGCGCGTCGAGGCTGCCCCAGGCCTGGCGCAGCGGGCAGGGGCAGGGCGCGGGCGGCGCCGGGTGGCCGAAGAAGGGGCACGCCGGCGTGTGCACCTTGGTCTTGCCGAACTGGTCGAGGTAGCGCAGGAACTCGAGCACGTGCGCGCCGCTGCACCGCGCCAGCGACAGCGGCGGCCGGTGGTTCCGCAGGTACTGGCCGAACGTGTTCCAGTCCCGCCGCTTCTGCGACTCGTACCTGCTCGGCGACGCCACCACCCCCGGCGACGCCACCGCCCCCGCCCCGCCGCCCCCGCTGTTGTCCGAGTGCGGGCTGTCCGGGTGCGGCACCAAGTCCATCTGAACAAGCAACCAAGAAACCCAACTCAGTAACCTGCAAGCTCGCGCCAGAAGAAGCAGCACAAGAAGAAGAGATCTATTTGGGAGTTCGCGCCTCCGCGCGCGCGCGCATACGTGCGCTATGTTCTCGGGAAGCCGTGGCGCGGTGGTCCTGAGAGAGAGTGTGGCGTGGTGCTGGTGCAGGTGCAGGCATACTATAAATAGTGCTCTACTCCACCAGATGAGACCATGGAAAGGAATGGAGCAACTCACTTTCTTCTTCCCTACACTTCAGCTCAGTGTGCTCGGTTGCTAGCTCTCGCCTCTGCTGTGAAGAACAGGAGATAGCCAGATTGGAATCTCACCCCAAGATCACACCACTGCCACTCACTCAGGAACCAATAGCTGTATGCTGGGTTCTGTGACAAACGCAGCTAGAGGAGAACAGGAGACGGATGGGGGCAGGTCAGGGTCAGGCGAGGGGAGAGCTGGCCCTGGGCCAAAAGAGACTAATGGAGGGGGAGCAAACTGCAAAAGCAATGCTTGGGTTGGGTTGGGGTGAGCGTCGGTCCTGTTTTTATCTATATTTTTAAAATAATAATAGACGATAAAGACACCAACAGAAATAATGTATCGGTTTTCAGCTTGAAAAACTGTTAAGAGAAACAGTTTCGAGAGACTATTAAAAAACCATTTTATTTATTTTAATTTTTAAAAAACTAAAGTGAAAAGTTAAAAAGTACAGTGTCATTGATTAGGGCAAACCAGCTGCTGCTAGCATCAAGGGGAGGAGAGAGAGGGGTTGCACAACTAGTGAATGGGGAGAGGGAGGAGATAGTGGAAGATGAAATTAAGGTGATGTGATAGGATCGGTACCATGCGGGTTTAAAATTTACTCGCGAGCGCCAGATGAACCGAGAGTGGGAAGGGAATTGAAATGCATGTATGGAGAGCAGGAGCGCGAGGGAACCAATCAAGGAGGGGAGGAGCCCGGAGAAGGAGCAGGCCGCTAGTTTGTTGTGCTTTCTGTGCTATGATGAGGTTCTTGTGCCGGTTGATTGCAGGGTTTGGTGTGGTTTCACGATCGATTCACTTGATCAGGGGGGATCGATCGAGTCTGGGTTTCCTACATGAGATTTCATGATTTTGTGTTAGTCTGGTTGTAGTTAGTGCATTTTCTTGGCACTTAAACAAGTCGCCTGCTTGCACAAAACATTACTTCTTTTCCACCGCCTTATTGACTGCATGATCCACTGTTCCCTCCCTAGCTCATACTTGGTTGACTATTGGCTACTGGGTGTGTTCTTTCAGACTATGACTTATAATTTTTGTATTATGCTTGTTCGTGAGAGAGAGTATGAAGAGATAGACAATCACATGTGATTTTAATCAATATAGCTGAAGTTGGTACATTGTCTACTACGATCAACTTATAGACCCTGTCTTGAAAAACGTATCATTTGAAAGCTAGTTACTCTAGCAAAAGTCAAAAGACACAAGCAGTAAGTCCAAAAGAACCTAGCCATTGCCACATTAGCAAGCTAGCTATCTCCTCTAACTACCATTTCTACTACTAAAAGAATGCAACTACTAAGAGTCTGTTTAGAGTGTAGGAACGAAATTCAGAGGAATACGAAAAAATATAGAAAAGTTATAGGAATGAAATACTAAAATGGAAGATTTATACAGGTTCAGGCGCTAAAGTAAACACTCTACTTCTATTGGTGTACCTCTGGCCAGGAGTAGAGGGGGTACCTCATTGTACAAATTACCTAAGAGCACACCAGTTTGTATGTGACTTATATTCAATAAGAGTTCGAGTTACAAGTACGAGTTACAGCGAGCTTTATAGGCACTCATCCAGATACATATAGACTATCCTACCCATAACGGGGTGACTTGAGCGGGGGCATATCCGTCCTTCCTAGGACGTGGTAGTGCGTCCCACATCACCGCGTCCTAGAAGTAGGCTTTTGACTCCTGTGTTCCATTGGGGCCCGAGGGCCGACCTCGAGGGTGCCACGAGGACCTCTCGGTTCCACTTGCTAGTAGATTTCGAGTGGGTGATAGTGTCCCTCCATTTCCACAGGTGCTTTGAGAGGCGCCCTAGAGGATCCGGCACCGCGCTATGCACCCGATCAGACAGGGCACCCTGCCATGCGTCCTACCCATGGGTTTGAGGATGAAGTGTCTTGCTAGACAGGGCATCTGCCCATGTGCCCTACCCATTGGTCGAGGCAAAGTGCCCAAGGCAGGTACCCGTGTGCCCCCTTTTTATGCCCTTGGCAGGGTACAAGGCATCTAAGGCCTGTTTCAAACAACGATGGCTTCTAACAAAAATTGTTTGGAACGCGTTGGTTTCTTAACACGGCTTTTAAAATTCTTTTTCCTTTTTTTTCCTTTTTCTTTACATTATCCATGGAGGTATAATGGTGTTTTTCTTTTTTAATTAAATACATCAAAAAAGCTAACAGTCGATATAATATCATTTTAACTAAAAACCACAATACTTTGGAACAGAACCTAAAACGGAAAAGTAATAGGGTTCCTCTAACAACAGGAAAAATGTAGGAAGATACGTTTGGAACGGGGAAATTAAAAGTATAGGCAATATCTTAGGAAACTTTAAAAATCATTCATGTGAGAGAGAGAGGAAGAGGAAGATTGCATTGAAACTTTGAAAAAAAATTCCATGGGCTCTCACCTCTATTTTCTTTTCCCCCAAAACCTTAGTGAGATGTAACTTTCTTTGATTGAGACAAATCCTCCATTCCAAACACCCTTAAAAGGCGAACTTTCCTTTGAATTGCAATTCCTCCATTTTTTTTCTTCATTTTTTCCCTTTGACCCAGACAAGCCCTAAAGTCCTACTTAAAACACGGGAATTTCACTGAAGAATAGTTTAACTTTCACAAGAATCAAAAGAAAATCCAGCATTCTAAACAGGGCCTAAAAACACAATTCAAACCAGAAACTTCACTACGACCACGAACCAACCATACTGTCGATACTTGTTACCTACAGCTACCAGTAGTTCACATAAAAAGTTCAGAATGCACAAGAAGTATATCTCCTATGTATATTCAGCGCATCTCCTGTATACGGCAATCTAAAGTAGAGTACAGGTTTGATATGTATCATCTGAGGCCTAGAGTACACGTTTGATATGTATCAATTATCATCTGAGTCCTAGATTGGTCCTAACAGTGCAGGTTTCCTTTTCGACGAAAAGTTTCAAGACACAACTAGCCCCACAAGAGTACTGCTTGCTGCTCCTGGAAGTTATTTTTTGGGTTCAGTCTTCTTATTCTCGCTTTGACTGTAGGACTATGGCTACTGCTAGGTTTATGCTCATGCCTTGACCAATCATAAACAACTTGTACATAACACAGGAGAAGTGCTATGCTGCAACAGTAGAGTTCTGTGACGATTGTTCTCGATCGGGTGGGGTTTTATTGTTCTCGATCGGGTGGGGTTTTTTTTGTCTGTACCTTTGGCTTCTTTTGGTATATTTTTTTGAATTTTGATTGTTCATGAGAACAGTTTGTAGAGAGATGTAGTCATATGTAATTTTAATCAATATAGCTGAATTTGATATAATGTCAGGACCCCGCTCTAACCGGCTTATAACCCGTGCCTTCTGGCTTTTTATTCACTATAATAGCTAAAAATTTACTGTAGTGTCTGTTTTCTTTTTCTGAGTAATTAGATTTTAAAAATTAAAAAAATATATTATATCATCATAGACAATGCAAAAGGAAAAGGAAAAAAGCAAAAGCAAAAAAGCTAAAAAAACCAAAATGTAAAAAAAAAAGATGAAATTAAGAAGCCAAAAGTTAGAAACCAAAACAGTTTGGAGTAGACCTAATTACGATCTTGGCATCACTGTCCAGCTCTAAAAATCAAGTATCCGAGTCCAATTCTTGATTAGCTTAGAGAATCCGTTTGGAGTAGACCTAAGTACGATCTGTGCATCACTGTCGAGCTCTAAAAATCGAGTACTCGAGTCCAAGTCTTTGATTAGCTTAGAGAATGACTGTGATACAGTCAAGCCTTTTTTAGGCCGGTTACAAATATGCAACTTTCACTATTTGCAAATTGCCTCAAGATCCACATATATGCAACTTTCACTATCTTCATATTGCCTCAAGATTAACGTAAGTTAGGCTATAGGATTTACCTGGTTTACAACCATAGAACTCCATCAAAAAAACCCGCCACGAGGTGACAATGATGGCACGATTGGTGTTGTTGGTAGACCTAGAAGTTGGGTCAAGCTTTTCTAGGCCACCCAAACCTAAAGACAACATGACACGACAGTTTTTGGGCTAAGCTGACGAGGCACAAATGGCAAGCCATGCTAGGCCTAGAATATGGGATCGTCGGGAGGCACGGCACGGCCCAGCCAATTGGTCCATGCTCGGGTTGGCACGGCGGCTGGGCTGTGGACGCCGAGGAACGGTAGACCGTAGGAATAGCCAGAGAGGGGAGGGAGCGGGTACCGATACATTGTTGAAAGCCAGACGCTGCCGTCGTTGTCTCTATCACCATGTGGCCATGGGCTCGTGGCTATCGCTTATCGTCCTCCTCGCCTCCAGTCTCCCTACCATGCCCTACCATGCCGAGGCCATGGCACATCGCCATCCCCTATTGCGCCAAATCCCCATGCGAGTGATGCGAGGCTTCCCTCCACATCAAGTAGGCTCGGCCGTGAGTTGAAGCTGACGTCGCTCATTGTTGCGCCTGCAACGGCACTGGCACAAGCGTCGACGATGGAGGAGAGGACCCACCATGTTGTGCTGAAGGAGAGCAGGCGCCTTGCTGTGGTTGTTATCATCGTGTTGCCACCATCGACACCTTTGAGAGGGCAGGTGGACGGCGGCCATGGATGCTGTCACCGCACTGCCACTGTCATTGTCGTTGAGGAGAGAGGAGGGAGAGAGGCCACCACCATGCAATCATCCCTCCCCAAGTCCCACCTTACCCCCCCCACCCTGCCACTGACTTAATAGCCTCACCGTCCCCCTCACGCATGTGACCAGCTCAAATCTGGATCTAGACTGTCGCTGGCGAGAGAGGGAGGGAGGAAGAGTTGGCATTCAACCGCCTTGTAGTGAGGGAGAGGGAGAGATAGTCGGCTAACGACAGCCTTGCACAGAGGGAGAGGGAGAGAGGTGGCGGGGGAGGTGGGTGGGGTGGGGAAGAGGCAGCAGGGAAGCGAGTGGTCTAGGAGAGAGAGGTCACCAGAGAGGCAGGTGGGTAGGGGAGAGGTTGTTGGCGAGGCAGGTAGGGTGGGGGAGAGGCGGTGGGGAGGCAGGTATGGTGGGGGAGAGGTGGCCAAGGAGGCAGAGAGGAAGAGGGAGAGAGGCAGCGAGGGAGACTGAAGGGGATTAGGTAGGGGTGCCATAAGGGGTAGGCATTAGGCAACGGTTGCCTAGCAGCTACCATGCTGCTGTTTGCAACAACCCCCTACTATTTTTTGCAGTGACAGGCTAATAGGACCACAGAGAAGCAAGGGGTGGGGAGAGAGAGGCAATGGTCGAGAAGCAGCTTTGCAACAGTGCGCTACCCATTCCAGTGATAAGATGAAGCAGAGGAAGTAGGCAAAGGAGTGGTAGAGACTGAGAGACAACAGGCAAATGAAGGACTCCCATCCTCTCGTCCGCCCCTAGTCCTTTGGCTCTGACTCCCATCGATGCTCATCAGCTCTCCCCACGCATGGGAGACTACGGTATGGAGGGTTCCAAGGAGTACCAAGGCAGTCCAAAGTCGATGGGGATGTCAGACTTCTCTCCCCCATCCACAGATGGCAACATTGGTGGGTCTGGGCCCAGCACCAACAACGTTGGGCGAAAGGCACAGTGCAAGAAGCACATGACCTGGAGCTAAAAAATTCAAGATAGCTAAACAATAGAGATCATAACTTGTAATTATTGGAAAACTCAATTAATTGCTTGTATTGGTGGAGAGACAGAGCGCTTGAACGGGTACTACAAAGCATGCTTAAACAAGATAGAGCACACAGGCGAGGGGGAGGAGTCCAGACACAGCTGAACTTCGAGGGCAATAGCTCTATGAGTACTTAGGTATACAACCCTATTTCTTCCCATGAGAAAATTGCTAAATATATTGTTTTTGAATATCAACCGATTAGGATAGGTGAAAATCACACGTTCAAAAAAATGATATAATGTGGCTTTTGCCCATAGTACTAACATGTCAATATGAGAACAGAGAACTACCATATATGATATTATACAGATCTATCATAGGGAGCTAGCATCAGTAAAAGAAATATTTCTTCAAGTTCAGTTTCCTTTTTGTTTTAACTTCATACGTTTGATCATCATCGCACCAGAGAAGTGACTATATTAGTATTGTAGCATATTATTTAGATAATAATTATAAACTAAACAAGAGAGTCATTGGGTTTATGTTAATTGACAAATCACACACGGGAGAGGCCATTGCAGAGTACACACTAGACGTAGTTGATGATTTTAAGATAGATAATAAGATTGTTTCTATAACTCTTGAAAATGTATCGATGAATATGAAGACTATGGATATCCACACCCCAATGTTGCAGATATATATTGGTGGGCAGGTTCTCCACCACAGATATGTATGTCATATCTTGAACCTCGTTGTACAAGATGATATGCAAGTGATTGGCCGATATTTGAACAATATCTGTGATGCCCTTCATTATCTTATAAGTTCACCATAAGTGGTAGCCAGATTCGTAAAGTACTGCACAACCAATGGCAAGGACCCAAGAAAATTCGGTATTGATATGAAGGTGAGGTGGAACTCGATATATATCATATTAAGAAGGTACAAGGGTATAAATAAATTATATCTGTCTTTGTCAATGTTAACTCTTAGTATAATGAATTGGTAGTTACTAATTCATATTAGCAAATTGCTAATCATTTTTAGAGTTTTTAAGACCTTTTTATAAAGACGGTCATCTCTCATGCCCAAGATAGCGGAGGCAATCACCTGCATCAATGACTAGGAATTGGTAAAAAAAAGTGATAGCAATATCAACTGGAGGATCTCGAGATCGTACAGGCGTACACTGACCTAGAATGCACAAACAATCTCGACATTGGGGAGTAGTTAATATGTATGCATGTTGTTACTGTATTCATTTTCTTATCGGGGGAACTCCACTCTGGGACATAAGATTTTTAATGAGGCACTAATATTGTATCTATAAAATATCAAAAAAATTTCACCCCCCAAATTTACATGTCCGTTTTTTACGTAATTATTTAAATTTCAGCATTTTTTTCTTTTTTCCCTCCTTCTCCCCCCCTTTTTCCTTCCTTTTCCCCTTTCCATCATCCTCGACACCGCCTCCGCCTCCACGTTGCTGGCTACGGGTCCAAGGTGGGCAAGCGGCGATGGCTACTGAGGTGAGCGTAGGTGGCCAGAGCTGTGTGCTATGCCAGCATGGCCCAACTATGGCCCGGCATGCCCAACTCCCACCACTAGCTACCGGTGGTAGAACCGGCGTGGGAAGGAGTGGGTTGATGTCTTCGCTAGTGCCAGCGACAAGAAGGGGAAAGATGTCAGCTATAATTGAACAGGGTGTGCGGAGGAGGCTACCTCTAAGGGAGGAGGAGGGCAGCGGTTAGGGTTCACCACCAATAGCCTAGAGAGGCAACGTGTTGCGGCAAAGGAGATATGGCCAACAACTAGTTAGGAGGATGGAGGTGGGCAATAAGGAGGAAGGTGGTCGAGAGAGGGGAAGGGAAAAAATCTTGAGAACTTTTTTACTTTTAGATAGGCAACTGCATATACTTATTACCCAATTAGCTTACTAGTCCCTCTCAACAAGTTTTGGATCGATCAATTCTTTGAAAGCATATTCTTTACATGCAGTAGTTCCTCATTGTATGGAATATTCAACTCTAAATAAGTGTTGAGTGCACATGATGTCGATCCAAGAAATCCTTACAAATTGAAATGTTCATGTATTTGACACTGTAGCCATTTTTTTTCAATTTTAGCCCCTAAGCACTTGTTTTTGTAGAAGTAGCCCCGCCCCCACACTCGAAAGGCCCGACAGGCAACACATGTCCCTTGTTAATTACCACGCATTTATGCACAATCTTTGTGTAGAAATATATCCACGTGAGGATTCCGATGAGTCATTGTGCTGAATGGACCACTGTGCATGTTTGAAACTGAAGGCAGCCCAGCGCACTCATCCGCCCATTGCCCGGCCCGTGGTCGAGTTGTGGCTGCTCGACAGCAACCTACTGATCAGCGGCGGCTCGGCAGCACCATGGGCCCACCATGCTGCCGCGATGTGTGCTCAGCTACCGCGGCTGCCTAAGCCTGCCAATCTTCCTAGACACAGCAGGTGTCGCCTGCCACACCTGCCGAGCTTGAGGACGGAGCTACTCTTTCAAAAAAAAAAAGGTGTTCAAGGGTTAAAACTGAAAAAAAAAGTTGGCTACAGTGCCAAATATTTCAACCGTTCTTACAAATCGACCATTTCCTTGAAAAACTTTCGGGGTTTTGTCTGTTACCTTCACGTGTTTGTTTGGGATGACCGACTAGCTTGATTTGCAAACTGACCTGATACAACCCCAGCTCCAAAAACACGATACTAATCTACCCCCCCCCCCAAAATGGTAAATTTTGCTCCATTCACTGTCAATTGTCATATTTGTATTCTCCATTTGCTAGAATTAATTGATGGACAACTGAGTGTAGCATGGGTTAGATCCATTAATTCTACATATGCATTTGATGCAACATAATCGATTTTATCCTCACCGTCCCGAAACGATTCCCTGTATGACCTTGCAATATACACTCTCGTAAGGAGCCAGCCACCGTATGTATATGATGGTCAGATGCATGTGTGTGAAGTCTTATGTTTCTTTATATATAAAGCGCGCGCCTAGTCTGTTGAGAACACAGCAAGTTTGATTTCCCACAAAATTCTTAAGGGAATCTTGCATTCCAAACAGAACCAAAGTTCATCACTATTTCGCCCTAGAATATGGTACACGCCAGGAAAAGACGCATTTCGCCAAAATTTTCTGACGAATGATCTTGAGCAAAGCCGAGGGAATGTTTCTTACTCTCCAAATTGGCGCGTTCAATATGTTTAGGATAAGCAGTTGAACAGTTACTACTAATAGCAGCAGTACACTCCATAAAGACATGAAATTGTCCTCCTTAATTAAATTAATCTAGTATTAGCCATGTAAGTAGCACTTAAAATAGAGATGTCAGAGGCATAGCAATGTCCTTAAACAAGTACTTAACATTAAGTTAAGCAGTACGCTAGCAATTTTTTCCTCTTTTTTTTGTGAATTTCAAGTCCCGATGCTAGCTAGTAGCTCTAGCTAGCTCCCTGACTCTGAGATGTGTTGTTGAGTGTGTACGAATTATGCTATGGAAGCATATGAAGACAAGTCAAAGTCTGAGATATTTAGGTTTGACCTGAAATATTTAGGTTTGACGAGAATTAAATAATTCTTAATAAGTAGGCTTAATGTTCATAGTAATTGTTGGTACAAAATTGATCCGATATTTCAGTACGTCTAGTCGAAAAGAATATGATCGGATCAAGCCGAGAATCGACCACCCCTAGTCTGAAGTTTCTGTAATTAGACATATAGACCTTATCCTCCGACTGGATATTAAATCCACTCCAATTAACTATGTACGGTAGTCAAAAGGGAACGTGTGCCCTTATCTCTCTGACATAACTACATGTATACAACCTCCGTCTCTGGCAATAACAGCTCGACGATTGTGTAGGGGCAGAAGTCTCGCCGACAATAACCGACGACCACATATGAGATTCACGAACCGATGAGGCGCCTTCCTACGGGCTGCAACTACCACCCCTTCGACGCTTTATAAGGAGTAGTACCAGAAGATGGAGAACTAACGCATACGGAGCAAAAGACAGCCACATACTTTCTGTAGCCATAGTCTTGTGTACCCCATTGTAATCTCTAACAATACAAGAACATATGAAGTAAGGTTATTATTCTCTTCAGAGAAAGCCTAAACCTGTCTAAAATGCCCTGTCTCTTCCTGCATAATCTCGAGTGCTCTGTTCCTCATATTTACATAAGATCAGTGGTAATTCACCGATAGCTGATGCCATCCGTGAGGACACAACAGTGAAGTTTTAGTTCCCATCGGCCCTCATGTGCTCATGGCAAATGAGTGGAACGAGGATAACAGATTCGACCTCATGGAGTACGCAACAATCGACATGGATACCTGCTTCGACGAATTGGAGCAGAGCATCTTCTCATCTAAGGGGCATACGTATTCTTGAGATACATCGGCAGGCCCCGAAAATCATTTTTCTAGCCAGAAAGAGGCAGTTACGGTGCCACTAGGATCACTGCGTCCAAACAGGGAACTACAACCCCTAGAGGGCACAGGGCCAAGTGGCCAAAACCAACTTTCGCCTCCAAGGGCTCCATTTGCTCCATGGCCACTGTCTCTGAGCACTCAAACCCGTTATTTGACGACAACCAATATGTGCGAAGCCCTAGAACGCACTTCTCCGGGCCTTCACTGTCATGTAGTAACCGCAAGCTACGGTTATCAGCACCAACACTGTGCATGGGGTCAATATTGCTCCACATTCGACCCTACATGCAGAGGATTCACATCCACCTACTAATGGAGCGGCCAAAGACAGTTATAACCCAGAATTCCCCTTCCTGGCAGGAGTTGCTCTGAGTGGCAAGGCACTATCTTTCGACTACTCCTCGAGTTATGAGAACTCGACCACAAGGAGTACCTAGGATGTCTTTGTCATCCATGATGATCTCAATAACATTCCGTGCAGAGGATCTCAAGATGTTGTCCGTACTCTACCCTCTTTGAGGGTTGGTGAGAATGGCCAGGATAGCTCTAACCACAATGAAGATCTCAAGTTGATGAGCATCCCCAACATCCTAAAGTTGATCGTACTCCACCCAATGACATACCATCCGATACAGATGTAGATGATTTTGAAACTGCAGGAACAAAAAAGATCAAGGCACACGCCAGACTACCCAGTTAGGTACAACACTAGTCGGTAATCGCTCGAGACTTGTAACACATAAATGACATGCTTGATAAACCAAACCCAAAGCTTGAAAGGGCACTAGGATATGATGCTTTTGTGCAGGAAATTACTTAGCGTCTCTAGACCACTATGCAGTGTGTCGAGTGTTATCGGCACGAATGTTCTGGTAGCCTTACCAAAACTACCCCCTCTCAGTCTAGTCTATCTCACCCCTCTAGACACCACAGAAGGGATCAGGATCCTCCCCAACCATGTCCTCTACCTAACTTGAATGACATCCAGTTGGGGTGGCAAGAAAGGAAGCAACGTACACCTTCCCCAACTGATGATCCATGACCTCCTTGCAGGAGTGGAAGATCACATTTCCTAGGAAGAGATTTGCATCAATAGCTAGAGCATGAGGATGACTATGCCCATAGAACCAACGTCTAGGATTGACTTGGTCCTACAATGGTCGGTTATTATCAAAACTGATCACCCCAGGAACATGATCATACCTTCTCACAAAGAAGGCGTTATGAACTCATCATCAGTTGTCAGGCTTTCTCCTCTGACCTCCGAGTAGTTTGCTGACCAAATAAATTTTGACCAGCAAATATGGATAAGTTCGATGAGAGTCAAAATCCTCTTGAATTCCTCTAGTTCTACACCATGGCTATCTGAGTAGTAGGAGGAGGTGAGCATGTGATGGCCAACTACCTCCCAACTATGCTCGAAGGTTCTGCTTGGTCATGGTTATTAAACCAAGCACTCTGGTCAATCTATTCCTATCAATATCTTTGTAATTAGCTGCTAGCCAACTTCTAGGGCACCTATCACTGCCCTAGAAAAGAAGTCAACCTACCTCTCATGCAACAGGAGCTGCATGAAACACTATGTCAGTTCATCCAATGCTTCACTCTGGTTCAAAACATAATCCAAGGAGTTTCTAATTCATTTGTCATTCGAGCCTTTATGCAAGGAGTTAGGAATTAGAGGTTTACGCAAGATATTACCCTTAAGCCTTCAACCATTGTTGTTGAGCTCTTCAAGATAGCCAACTGATATGAAACTACAGCAAAAGCGGTTGAATGGAATCGAAAGGTCAATCATGATGATAAAACTCTTGAAGAATTACATGGCAAGGACAATAAAAAAGAGAAGTGGTCTAGCAAGTCCAAGAACAAGTCCAAGGGCAAGATGCCGATGACAAATAGCTCAAAGGAAGTGCTGGTCATCTCTAACAAGGGCTCTAAGTCATACTCCAATAGGGGCAAAGGTAAGTGCCCTGAACGAAAGTCAGACAAGCCAATATGGTGCCCTCTCCACAAGAAGGAAGTTCATGATGCAATTGTTGAGTTTTCCAAAAGAAACTCGAAGACTACTGCTCCGGCAAAGGGTCACTCCCAACCATTGTAGAGATGGGAAAAATGAGTAGCAAGTAGTAGTCAGAGGAAGATGAGGAGATGCCACACCAAGACCCAGAGAATATTATTGATTACATCTTCGAGGGCTCGTTGGCATACGAGTCTAAATGTTAACTTAAGGTTGTCAAGAATGAGGTAAACTCTATTGACCCTCCACTTGTCCATAAGTTACTGAAGTAGTCGAAAGTCTCAATTTCCCTTGTAAAGAAAGATAGTCCGATCCCTTCTACTCGACCAAGACGGTTTTCAATCATGGTCGGGCCCACCATCAAATTGGTTGTTTAACCACGTCTTAGCTAATATGGAAGTACACTAAACACCCTCTTTACTAGTGCCTAGATGAAATGCAAGTACCCAGGACTAAGATAAAGCTTGTATGATATTCATTCCATGGTATCGTACTAGGTTCTTCAGCTAAACCTATTGGCCAAGTTTCTCTTCCTGTAATGTTCGATACCCTGAGCAACTTTAGGATGGAGAAAATCTCCTTTGATGTAGTTGATTTTGATACCACATATAATGCGATTCTTGGTCGACCTACTCTGGCAAAATTCCTAATGGTTGCTCATTATGGTTACCAATGTTTAAAGATGCTAGGTCCCAAGAGAGTTATCACAATCCGTTGTGATAAGAAGATGGTGCTCACGTGCGACTGCAAGTCCCTCAAGTTAGTGGATCAACTCCCTGCTCGAGAAGGAAACAACGTGTAACACTCAGTTAAGCACTTGAAGCCGAAGGTTGCATCGAATCTGAACAACCAAGTCAAGGAGGTGCCACTTGATCCCACTGAGCCCTCCGAGACCGTTCGCATTGGGGTTGACCTCGACCCCACCTAAGAAGGTAAGCTCATTACCTTCCTCTAAGAAAACCAAATGTATTTGCATGGCTCGCATCTGACATGCCTGAAGTCCCAGGGAGGTAATCGAGCATAGGCTAGCACTTAGGTCTGAGAAGAAACCCATCAAGCAGAAACTATGATGCTTCGCCCCGACTGATGAGAAGCTATCAAGTCAGAACTCGACAAACTACTAAAAATAGGCTTTATAAGAGAAGTCAACCACCTGGAGTGGTTGGGAAATCCTGTAATGGTTCGGAAATCTAATGATAAATGGAGAATGTGAATAGATATCACTAATTTGAAAAAATCTTGTTCGAATGATGAGTTTCCCCTTCCACAAATTGATCGATTAGTAGATTCTAATGCTGGTTGTGAAATGATTAGTTTCCTATATGCATATTCTGGTTATCATCGTATTAGCATGTGTTTAGAAGATGAAGAGAAAACTGCCATCATTACTTTGTTTGAAATTTTTTGGTACGTTAAAATGCCATTTGGACTAAAAAAAATGATGGTGCATCTTTCTAGCATCTTATGCAAAAGATCTTCTATCTTCAACTTGGCAGAAATTTGGAAGCCTATGTTGATGATCTGATCGTAAAAAGCACAAGGCGTTGAGATCATATCTCAGACCTATGAGAAACTTTCAAGAATCTTAGAAAACACTGCTTGAAGCTCAATCCTAAATAACGTGTGTTTGGAGTATAATCGAGAAAGCTACTTAGGGTCCTTGTCTTTGCTTGAGGCATTGAAGACAGCCCTGAAAAGATAACGGCCATTGACCAAATATGTCCTCTGTCCAGAACTAAGGAAGTTCAAAAGATTACAGGGTGTACGGCAACTTTGAATCACTTCATAGCACGCTTGGGTGAAGAAGGGCTACCTTTTTAAAAACTTCTTAGGAAACATGAGGGCTTAGAGTGGATGGAAGAATCAAACAAAGTGTTCGAGGATGTCAAAAGGTATCGTGCAAGTGCACCAGTCTTGGTTTCACCACAACCAAATGAACCACTTCTTTTGTACTTAGATGCTATGCCAAAAGTGTTAAGTACAATACTGGTCACTAAATGCAAGATTACTCAATGACAAGTATACTATGTAAGTGAGGTTTTACATGGTCCAAAGGAGTGTTACCCTTAGGTTCAAAAACTTTTATATGCCCTCCTTATTTCTTCAAGGAAATTAAGGCATTATTTCTCGACGCACAAGATTATTATGCCATCTGTATTTCACCATCTGGATTTCTCTTAGGAGAGATTTTCTAGAATAGGAAATCAGTGGGATGCATTGCCAAATGGGCAGTTGAACTTAGGGAATTCGACCTCTATGTTATGTCTCCAATGACCATTAATCCTAGATCTTTGCAGGCTTTATCGCTGAATGGACAATTTCTGAGCCAATTCAAGATTTCGACAATAAGTCCCATGACTAGTGGACTATGTACTTTGATGGATCTTTAGCTTCAAGAAGCTAGGGGGCTGGTCTGGTCCTGGTTTCACCAACATGAGAAACTTTAAAATATGCTATCTAGTTAAATTTCTCTACCACAAATAACATGGTTGAGTACGAAGGTTTACTGGCTGGCCTCCAAGCGGCAAAGACGCTCGGGATTCACCGACCATGGCTCAATACTTATCGAAAGTCAGAAAGCTTGAAAAGCATTTCATCAGTCTTGAGGTATAGTATATTTCTAGAAAGGATAACTTCCTCACTGACCAGTTAGACTAAATAGCTTATTCGTGATCACCCGTCCCACAAGGAGTATTCTTGGAAAAACTACGAAAGTCATCTCTAGTCAAAGAGAGTTTTGAGTGAGATTGCTCCTCTACAATATGAGGATACTTGGATGAGTCCAATCTACGAGTATCTTCAAAAGGGAACAATACTTGATGATGATCTAAAAGCCACTCATCTATCCTAAAAGGCCAAGATGTATTTCTTGGTCGATGGGGTCATCTATAAAAGAGGCACTCAAGGGGTACTCATGCATTGCATATCAAAGGAGGGGATTAATCGCCTCAATGAAATACATGGAGGTATTTATGGAGTGTATGCTTCTTACAGAATGTTGGTCAGAAAGGACTTTTGACAAAAAGTTTACTGGCCAACTACCCTCCATGATTCTAAAGAGCGTGTTACTAAGTGGGCACAATGCCAATTTTAGAGTAGACAAATACATCGACCAGCTTAAGCATTATAAACTATTCCTTTGCCTTGGCCTTTCGCAACATGGGGTCTAGACATCCTAGTGCTATTTCCCAAAGCACCAGGAGGCTTTGAGTTTCTATTTGTGGCAATTGATACATTCATAAAATGGATTGAAAACTAAGCCTGTTACTAGGATAACGATGGAAGCTGCCAAGAAATTCATGATGAAACATGTGATCGCTCGATCTGGAGTTCCAAGTTGAATCATCACTAACAATGGTAATAGTTTGCCAGATCAAAATTTTAACAATTTTGTGTACAACTAGGTACAAAATTATGTTATACCTCTATTGCCCATCCAAAGAGTAATGGGGTAGTAAAAAAGGCAAATGGATAAATCATGCAAGGAATTAAAACTTGAGGCTTTGACTAGCTATTAAAGCTCTTAGCAGCTTGGGTAAAAGAATTACCCTCAGTGCTCCCTTTTTCTTAGTTTTTGGTGCAGAAGCCATACTTCCTATAGAACTAAAGATCAAATTGGCTAGAGTCAAGGCCTTTAACAACAACAACCAAGAGGAATGTCGGGCCAATGACATCAACCTACTCAAAGAATGGAGGAACCAAGCCCTAATTCGATCGATTGTCTACAGCAAGCCCTATGAAAATACTACAACCGTAAGGTCCAACCGTTCAGCTTTGTTGTAAGTGACTTAGTCTTCAAGAAGATTCAGACTCAGTCTGATTGGAACAAAATTTCCTCTAAGTGGGTGGGTCCTTACACAGTTGTTGAAGTTACTCGACTGGGTTTGGTACAACTAGCTATGGAACATGGCAGAGTTCTATCCAACTCTTGGAAAATAAATCAGATAAGAAAATTCTATGTATAAACTCTCATGTTATTAATAAAGTTTGTGATTATTATTCATTCTTTATTGCTATTTGAGTTCTCTTTTCAAGCTAACTTTGTAATATTTCCTCTTACCACTCCAAAAACTTGGTTTTACTTACAGTGGTTGGAGAAAGGTACTATCACGTAGTCGAAGTCTCTTCTATCTGTATGTGATCTTGGCCATTAGAACGACCTTCCTAGTGTCGATTTGTCCCTAACTCTTCTATCTGTATATGATCAGGTTTTTTCTATTGTTTTCTTAGTTCATTTACTTTAACTAAGCAAACAGTCGGGGCTAGAGAAGTTATAGTTGTAACTTTTATCTTAGCCTATTTTTCGTGCAAGTTACTAACTACTCAGAAATAGAAAATTTGCAAGAAACTGAAATATATATATATCATAAAAGTTTTACAAACCAAGTTTTATAGATTTTTGATCTACCTACTCCTCAGAATCACCAAACTTTTGGATGCTCAAGGGAGACCTAACCTTCATTTCCTTGGTAACTTTTTTCCTCCTAGCCTAACATCTTCAATGAAGATGTTGACCTCCTCTGTGTAATCGCAATCTGCTTTGACTAGAAGGAAATTGAGGTGAGATCGATAGCCTTGAGTTTTCCCAAGGCAAAACATACTCCATTCTCCATAGTTTCTTTCATCGACCGGGTCTAGTTGTTCTTCAAAGTAGCGACCAACTCTTGGAGGGTCCTGACTTGTTGGCCAAGACAATTAACATACCCGACTAAGTCATCACTTAGAAGGTCGAACCCCCTCAGAACCAAGACTGCTAAGTGTGTTGTTAAGGAGGGAGATGTTGTCGTGAAAGTTAAACTTTAACTGTTCTTGTCTCCTCCTGATTGGCTGTAAGTTCCTCCTAGAGCCTTTTACTCTCTACCACTTGTTCTGCACAAGAAAGGTAAGGGGGTTATTATAAAATATACTTCAACTGGTATAAATTCACTAGTTGAGAAATTTTTTCTAGCCTTTAATGCGATTTTCAAGCTCAACCTTTTTATTTAAGTGGTCAGAGATGCTCTTCATGCAGTGCTGCTCCCACATCTTGAGGTCTTTTTCCTTCTCCTTTATCATATGTTGGAATTCTTCGATTACTGAGCCTTTGTTATGAAGCTCAGATTGAAGTTTCTCCATATCTTGTTCTTATCTTCAAAAGAAGATTAAATAAAAAAACAAGAAAAAGAAAAAAAAATAGGAAGAATGAAGCGAATGCCAAATAGCCATGAAAGAAGTCATTTACCTTTGATGGACTTCTGCAACTCACAAGCTGCAGAATTAGCCTCCTCAAGGTTCTTCCGGAGGTCATTCTTCTCAGTGGCCAAGCTTCCACGATGCACTTTTTCCAGCACAAGTTCATCCGCAAGAATTTTGGATAACATTTTAGCCTACAAAGTACTCAAAGATTAGAACAATGTAATCTTTGAAATAAAATAGAACACTCAAAAGAATGATTTACCATCTCCCTGCTTGCTTGTAGAGAAAGTCTTTCTCTTTCTTTATTTCGAGTAGTCCTTGGTCATCTCTCTAACAACAGCGACTTGCTCGACTGATCTCTGAAAAGAGGAAAATAAAGGCAAGTGTTAGACCATGTGGTGGTCTTGCATTTGAGTGATGATGAATAATTAACATTTGGGTTTCATTAGAATTTGCGTTTGAGAAAGTTTCATTCGATGCACATTTGTTAAAACTGGATCTCAGGTTTAACGGTCTGACTGCTTTGTATTAAGCGGTCTGACCAGCTGGCTTCGACCACGCATAGAAGTCGATGGTCCGAACGTCTTCAAGTTGGGAGATCTGATCAGCAGAAGTTGACCACGGTATTTTGACCACAACAGCCGCTCAATGCAGATTGACCATGGCAGATAATCAAGCAAAATCGACCACGATAAGTCGAGCACAGTAGATCGAGCACGACTAGGTGACCAAGACATTTTGACCACGGCATACTTCGACGACAGTATTTCAACCACGACAGATTTCGACCACAACAGCCTTCGACTACGGCCTTTTTGACCGCAGCAGAACAACCACACCAGGTAGTTGTGGACATAGCAATCTGGTGCTTTAGTCATAGCAATTGGTACTCGGTAGTCGGTACTCAGTGGCTCTGTGGTCGGTAGCGATGCGGATGTTTTCCCTAGTGTTTTGAGCAGAGTGATGGTAATTTTCTAGTACTCATTATGCTAGCGATCATAATGAGTATTCTGAGGTTTAGGCGATTGAGGATGTCACGCGAGGTGGTTGGGCTCATGACAGAGCATGTGGAGATCAAAGGTAGTTGTTGTGGCTACTGACCAAATATCATATGAGGGTACTAGCTAGATAGAGCCAACAACAGGAGAGAGAATGTTCGTGTATGAAATGAGTGGATCTAGCCCCTCATACCCCTCTGGGGGCTTATATACATGAGTAGGATTGGATGAAAATTTTCTATCCTAGCCCCTTAATAATTACAAAAGGTAAGGGTACATTGGTGCATTCCTTTATAGACGTCCCTATACTATTAAGTCTATTATATATTAGGCCAGTTGCAAGGCCCCACCATAGGGAATTGGGCCACCCCTACAATAGTGGGGATTTCTAAAGAAGCTATGGGCGGTGCGGTCTAGGAGGCTTCGACACAACCGGGGATGATGCGTGGAGAAGATAGGGAGGTGTGTTCCCGGAGGCTTCGACACGTGATGATGGTGTGTGATGAAGATATCGGAGGTGATGTCCTGGAGGCTTCATTACGTGGAGAGTTAAGAGTTGTGGAGAGAGTCCATAACTTCGAAGAGGTAGAGTTTGGTTAAAACCCATGTTCGGAAGGGTTTTGGATCCCTTGATTTTTGAAAGAGATAGGATTGCGTGTTCAGGTTCTTATGGACACGGTTTGAGATGTCTGTGTTTGAGATGAACACAGTTTTGGGCTCTAGCATATAAAAGCAAGGAAAGGCTAAGAATTTAGCCATGGCTTTGAGGAGGTTTTTTGTGCTAGGATTTTTAGGGGTGCCTGTGAGGGCACTTTGTAGCCATATACATGATATAGAAATAATAGATCAGATCTATTTGAAGGAAAGTTAGTCAGTATCGATGACATGTTTTCTAAGCATCATTTTTTTGTGTCCTCGATGGCGGCATGCTAACACATCTTGATCTTGTGTAAAATGAGCACGGTGTTGTCTTCGATATGTTCTTGTTCGAGTAGCTGAAGCTTTTGAGCAAAGGGAGATTTCAACTACGTGCAAAGGTGGTCGAAACGAGCGGTCGAAGTGAGCGATCGAAGTGTTCTAGTAGTCAGAGCGCTAAAGCTATTGAAGCAGTCGAGTGGTCGAGGAATGGTCGAACGCTGAGTGGTACTGAGAAGCAGAGGCAATCATTCACCCCCTCTAATTGTGCCATACGATCCTACAAGTGGTATCAGAGCCAACTGTGATGGCATCCGAGCAGTATGTGAACCGTCCTCCCATGCTAGATGGTACTGATTTTGCTTTTTGGAAGTGTCAAATACAAACGTACATTGAAGCTCAGGGTAGTGATGTTTGAAATAAGGTTCCTAAACCGTATGAGGTTCCTGTTACGATTACGACTGTAAATAAAACAGATGTTAATTTGAATGCTCATTCTCGTAACCTGCTTTTTCAAGGAATTTCTCATGAAGAATTTGATTGTGTAACTCATATTGCTTCTACTCACTTAATCTGGAAAACTCTTTGTGATTATCATGAAAGAACGACTAAGATTAAGAAAGTACATAAGAATCTTTATTAAAAAGAATACTCGGATTTTTCTATGAAACATGGTGAATCTATAGATGATCTTTTTGCTTGTTTTGAAAAGATTTTGAGTAATTTGCATGGAGTTGGTGTTATTACTGCCGATGGAGATAATGCAACCAAAATTTTGAGTTCTTTGGGTTCCGAGTGGTTGATGGTCATCACGACTATTAATCAAACTGTCGATGTAGATATTCTAACTATAGATGATTTGTACTCTAGATTGAAAACCTATAAGATGGAAGCTTTGCCATCTAAGACTGATAAATCTTCATTTTTAGCACTTGTGATTAACCCCATGTAGGCTGCTTCGTCGAGTATTTTGTCTTGTGTTTCCGTGTCTGCTTTGACTTCTTTTTCAAAGGAACAGTTCGAGCAGCTACCTGAAGAAGACCTGGTACTGATCTCCTCACGGGCATACAAGGTACTCAACAACATAAGGATGAGGAAGCAAGGTGGTGCTCCAGGTTCAATCAGGTGCTTCGAATGTGGCAAGCTAGGCCACACTAAGATGGACTGTCCCAAACTCAAAGAGAAAATGGAAGACATGACTTGTCATCGCTGACCATCCAAGAGTAACACCAAGGGTGGATCTTTCCATCGCAAGGTTCCAGCAGTTATCGAGCGCCTTGATCTGAGTGATGTAGATTTTGAGAGTTGTGATGATGACAACCACGACGAGGATGATGTCAAAGTTAAGAAGAAGAACACTAACAACTTCACGGGCATGTGTTTCATTGCTAGCAATAATAGTGAAGACGACTACAGCGATCCCGACGAGGTAAGACCATCATACGACGAGCTTGAAGAAGGTCTAGTTAAACTTGCTATTGATTTGAAAAAGACTAAAAAGAAATTAAAAGAAAATAATTTTGTAGTTGAAAGCTTGGACTCTGAGGTTACTATACTTAGAGCATCTATTCCTAAAGATGATTCTTGTGAAGCTTGTCAATTCTTACACTCTGAGTTGCAAACTGCTAAACCTGTTAATGCAGCAAGCCTAGTTCAACTTATAGATGAAATTGATAAATTTAATCAACTAAAATCAGCACGACTCTTATAATGAAAAGCTAAAACTTGCATATGATGAAATTGAAAGGCTCAAGTCTAATTCTTCTCAAGTTTGTTCTAATTGTGATTTACTACAAGCTAGGCTTAATTCGTCTCAGGAGTCTATTCAACAAATGTTTTATCATTAGACTTTTTCTTTCTCTAATTGTCCTAAGCTTAATATTAAAATAGAAACATTGACAGTTTGAGATGTTCGTGTTTGAGATGAACACGCTTTTAGGCTCTAGCACATAAAAGCAGGGGAGAGGCTAAGGGTTTAGCAGTGGCTTTGAAGAGGTTTTTTGTGTTAGGATTTTTAGGGGTGTCATGAGGGCACTTTGTAGCCATATACATCATATAGAAATAATAGATCAGTTCTATTTCAACAAAAGTTAGTTGACATCGGCCACATATTTTTTTTAGCATCATTTTTTGTGTCCCCAGCGGCGCCGTGCTAACACATCTTGATCTTGCGTAAAACGAGCACGGTGCTATCTTCGACGTGTTCTTGTTCGAGCAGCTGAAGCATTCGAGTGGAAGGAGATTTCGACTATGTGCAAAGGTGGTCAAAGCGAGCGATCGAAGTGTTCTAGCGGTTGGAGCGCTAGAGCTGTTGAAGACGTCAAGTGGTCAAGGAGTATCGAGAAGCTAGAGCTGTTGAAGAAGTCGAGTGGTCGAGGAGTGTTGAAGCTAGAGCTGAGCAGTATCCAGAAGCAGAGGCAATCATTCACCCCTGATTGCGCCATATAATCCTACAGCAAGGGTATGAGAAAATGAAAATGATGATCCAAAAATAATATTTGATAGGTATTGACATCCATTATTTGATGGGCCATAAGTATTTGATAGGCCATAGGGAGTCCATGCAAGTATTAGTCATGGTGTGTTCATGCATGTGTTTTTCTAATAAGAGTCAAGTGCATGTCATTTGTGCTCGAATCAATTGCTTGTTCTTTGATGTATAAGTGCTTGATGATTGTTACGGCCAACAACGTGACCGAGGCTATGGAAGGGGGTCCTGAGGCCATGGCTTATCATGTATGTACGGGTGGATCATCTCAAGCGGAGAAGCACGGGTGAAAGACAAGAATCGTGAGGAAGTAACTGCGTACATGTGGTGTACCAGTTGGACTTATGTGTTTCAAGAGGTGATGGTTCTCAGACAAACGCACAATCTTGGTGGCAAGTAATTGGGCATCACGGACTATGATGTGATGTAGTGTGCCACCGGACTCGAACGTTTCAGGTAGTCACGGTCCCGGAGCAAGTGTACAATCTTAACAATGTGGCATTAGGTATCGCACCTTGGTGAAGACCGATGGGTGGCAATTGAGGAAATTATCCAATATTGGATGGAGTGACGATGGCATTGGCCTAAGTGCTTTAGGTAATGCCTTTGAGAATGGAATGTCTTATCAGGGTATTGGAGCCATGGAAGTCATACTTTTAAAAGCATGCAAGTGTGTTTAGGTTATCAAGTTTTCTCATTTGTAAGTGATGTGATCCACTAAGAAGTGGCTAGTTATTGGCGTTTGGTATGAGGTGAGAGCATCTACTATATAAACCTTGTGTAACTTGAGAGATGTGATTAAGTCCAACTCTAGGAGAGAGATTTTGGTTTTCTTTATGTGGAGCCTTGTGTGTATGCTTTACCCTTAGAGCTCTGTCATCCATGAGGGAGCGGCTATAAAATACTCCTCTCTAAGTGAAATGAATATTCAAAGTTTGCCCAAGTGAGTTGTGCCATAGATCCTTCCCTGTGCTTTTCATTTACTTGGCTTTCTTGTTTGGATTTCCCTCTTCTCGATATTTCCTGATGCCAAGGAAATGTAAAAGGTAAAGATATCTCTTGGAAATCAGATCTAATCCATCTGAGCATCTTTGTAAGGAAGAGGAGGCCGACTAGAGGGGTGAATAAGCAATTTTAAAAATCACTCTTTGGCTAAAATCGAGTTTATGTGCGAAAGGATAAATCAAATTAGTTTTACACAAATAAGAGCTAAATCAACTAGCCTCACCTAAGTGCACCAACACCATAAATCTATATCAAAGTTTGCAATCTAAGTTGACAAGCAATTGATTCAATTTCTATGAATACAAATTACAAGTATATAAATTGAGCTCAAGAAAGCAAACCATAATTAACACACGATGTTTTACTGTGGTGTTCAAAAACTTGCTAGTTTCCTCTAATCCACATTGAGGTAAGCTCAAACGAATTAGAATGGCTCTATGAATTAAGCTAATCACCTCAATTCCACTAGTGTAAGCTTCAACCTTCATAACACACTGGACCTTCTCACGTACTTCTTTGAGAAGATCGTCGAGCACAACGCCTCTAAGGTCATCTAGAAATTGGCAACTTCCAAGAGTAACAAGTCAAGCCACTTGTTTGACTCTCGCCACATGCAACAAATGTACAAGCTTAATGTGGATATGAAATCCACCCCTATATGCAATATATGCAACTAGAGACCTTTCTCGTTGCTCACAAGGTGCAACACATGCATAATTGAGTGGAGAGCCTCACACTAGCTCAAGAATGTAGAATAGAGCATCAACAACCTTCTCCAACTGGCCACAAAGGGTATTTTTTGGGAGCAAAAACCAGAAAATCCAGTAGTACCGCAGGTAATCGGCTGGTACTACCGCTCTCCTTACAACAGCTACAAAACTAGCTATTACAAGTCTCAGCCGGTCTGACCACCCTCACATGGGCTAATCAGACTGTACGCCGATCGGATCGCTACTTTGGCCGGTCTGGCAACTCTGAGCTGAGCCAAAAAAAGGACACTCTTTGAAAAAATAATCATCG
Organism: Dendrocalamus sinicus; assembly: GCA_036346575.1. Taxonomy (NCBI): domain Eukaryota; kingdom Viridiplantae; phylum Streptophyta; class Magnoliopsida; order Poales; family Poaceae; genus Dendrocalamus; species Dendrocalamus sinicus. The sequence continues at coordinate 21,897,749 of CM070669.1, forward strand.
ACAACAAATGTCTAGTAGTACCGTAAGTCCGATCGTACCATGCTGGTCTGGCAAGACACCATGGCCCGGTCTAATCGCCAACTAGTGGCCGGTTAGAGCACTGGTAGGTTAGGTCACGGCCTGTCAGACCACACACACAGAGCGGTCATACCATCGGCTGGTTCAACCACTTACACAGAGCTAGTCTATTCACCGCGGTCATGCCACCACACAAAGTGCAGTTATACCGACTTACATTTTTCAGCAGAAACAAATTGCATGGACTTCAACACTTTTGCAAAATCACATTTGCAAAATGTAGTACCATGGGCAAAAGTCAAAGCATAACTCTCAACAACTTGCAAAGCATATTTGCACACTTTTAGAACCATGCCACAATGATTAGGTATATGAACTCAACACGTTTGCATAACACAGTCGAAAACCTAAGTCACATGCTATAAGGATTGTACATGAGCTTCAACTATTTGCAAAACACATTTACAAATCTAAGTAACATATCGCAAGGATTATGTATGAGCTACGACCATTTGAAAACCATATTTGCAAATACTAACATTATACAAAGAGCTAGAGCAAGTGAGATTGAGCTATCAATACATATTGAGACTCAAACTAATAGATATGACCACTTTAAATAGTACAACAACATATACTAGCATTCCAGTCTTCCAAACAAACATTAAGACCGGTAAAAGACTAAGAACGCATCTTTAGTATATACTAGTTATACTTTTATCTTGAGCATGCTCTTGAAGCTTAATGACACACATCTTTATTTTATGTTTAGGTCTTTATCTTGATATACATCAACCCATGATACATCCTTCACTTGCCCTCCATCAACACATGATGATCTTCTCTTGACTTGATGATCAACTCATTGATCATCTTCTCTTCGGGATCCTACCTTGATGCTCATCAATACATGATAATCATCTCTTTTTCCCGAACCTTGACTTGATGACGATCAATTCATAGTGCCATCCAAAGTCTTATTCATCATGGAACAAAACATATTTATCCAACTTATGAAAAATATTAGTTTCACAATATAATTATCATTAATTACTAAAATATACCATTAACACAAAATGACGTGTCTAGATTCTTTAATCTTCTAGAGAGAGTTCTTGAGTTTGTCTGGTGCAATCTTTCTTATTTTGGATAAAGTCAGAACTTTGGTATCGATCTTTATGATCCATGGTTGGAATAGGTTTCTGATATCGTAGGGAGAGCTTGTACCAAGTTTCATTGCATTTAGATTGGTGGTTTAATAGTTAGCTTATTTCTTAGGTCATATGCAACGTAGTTTGCACTATCTCTCAGTGGATGATCAGACTACAAAGAATCGAGCGGTTAGATCGGTCCTCGTTCAGACGGATGTAGTGAAACTTAGCATCATTATAGATCTAGTTTTTGGTAGTGTGATATAGGAATTTGGAAATTTTTATTGTGATGGCTAAATAGATAACAGCGTTCTCGACCTAGGCAGACATATAAAGCATTCCCGAACCAGCTCATTGCCGTTCTTAACACCAAAACCGGCTGGAAATAAACTGCAAATTTTGGGCCAGGAATTATTATGGGAAAGTGTAGATCGATGTAGACTGAGCTGTTTGTCTAAAAGGACGGGTGTCTTGCTGGCTCCACATCCACGTGGGCCCAATGAGGACTTGGAGAGATTTTTCCTCACCGGTGGGAGCTATCTTCCTTTTCCTAATCATCATCCACACGTAATAGCCAAACCTAGTGCAATGAACATGTCACATTTCAACTGTACACTCTTCGTGAAGGATACAGGTACCAAGGTTTGCGTATGAAATGCACACAAAAAATCCTCATACAGTGACTGATAATGTGCCCCCGAAGAATTATCTGTTGATGGGTCTGCATGTCAATGAGAGAATGATATGTTCCGTAGCGGCACCAAATTTCTTTTATGCACTTGGGCTTCATGTTTTTGGTTTTTTTGTTTTGCTACAGTAATAGGTTTTTAAATGATGTGTTTTTTAACGTGGAATCTACAAGCCGATTGTGTTACGAAGGAAGAAACTTATATTGCTAAAAGACCCATAGGACATATATAGTCCATGAGACACACACAAGCCTAAGCCCTAGATAATGGAAAAAGACACTAATATACTTAACACCCCCTCAAATGCAAGGCATATGCAATAGCATTGCATTTGAAAATGGTTAACACTAAAATAGGGAAAGTACAAAATCTATGTCTTAAAGATGTCGTAGCATGCGGCTCTTGGAAAATTGTGTCGAGTACCAACCATCCGAAATCGTACAACAACCCAGAAAACACAAAGTCAAGAGCTAAGAAAGTAGAGGTAAGTAGGAGCAAAGTCGACCGCGGTAACACAACGAAGAGAATGTGGAAGGTGACACAAGTAGAGGGAGCTATCAAATCAAGCCGAAAAGGGAGATAAAAACATAGCGGCACAAGAAGCGCAACGGAGTCACGGTGCAGAAGAAGCGCAGAGGCCTTAGAAACTCTGGGCGATAGCTCAAAGAAAAGCGGTGGCATCATAAAGACTTCTAAAATCTGCAACAGCTCAAAGAGAAAAGCAGTGGCTGCAACTATGCGAAAGGAAGGAGAGGATCACATCCATCCGAGAGGATGAATCGTGGTTAACAAAGCAAACGGCTGACTGACAGAAATTTTGTGGACTTTGACAGCTTTGACAAACTAAAAAAGAGATGCTACGGATTTGGATGGACACAACGGAAGACTCAAAGGAAAAGGACTCAAAGGCAATAGATACTAGTCGCAGAAAAGTCAGTCTCTGCCTTCATATTCCCCTCGTCTACCTCCCAACTGCTTCTCTCTTCAACCCTCCCTCACCCCACCATTAAATCAGTGGCGTGGCCGCAGAGCACAGGGAGCAAAGTGGAGGAGACGGCCAAGAGGCGAGCGATGGCGGTGGAAGAGCCCGACGGCCAGCGAGGAAGAGCCAGCCAGAGAGGTAGGAGGCACCTGGATCCGGCACAGAGGAGGTCAGATCTGGACGGGTGAGACCGGCGATGGCCAGATCTGAGGCAGAAGACGGGCCTAGATCTTGAGGCCCGGAGGCGGCCTCAAGCCAAGAGACACCAGATCTGGCACGGAGGTGGCCAAATATGGGTGAGGCGACAGAGGCGATGGCCGGTGGGATCCAAGTGAAGAGACTGTTGGTGAGCAAAGAGGCAACGGACAGGAAGAGCAGCGGCGGCCCAAAGAGGGTCCAGGAGAGGCTAGGCCAACATCTACCGGCCAATGTCGAGAGAGCTGAGCAGCGATGGTTGTCCAAGAAGAGGACGGCAGCGGCGGCTCGAGTAGTGACGACCGGATCCGGAGGTCTTGGCGGCTGCAGGACCGAGGAGAAGGAGGCCAGGCGATGGAAAGCGACAAATCCGGCAAAAGGCGGCTAGATCTGGGCTGAGTGGCACGGAGGTGGCCGGATCCAAGCAGGGCAAGGCCAGATCGGGCATGGGTGACATGGATCTAGGTGAGGCTGCAGTCGGCATGGCCAGGTGGAGCGGAGGCAGGCAGAGCAGCGACCAAGCGTCACCCCTCCAGATCCAGACGAGGCAGCGTCGGGGAGGCTAGATCTAGTTGCGTTTAGGCCGATGGCGGCTGGATTCGGCTAGATGGCGTAGACGGAGATGGTTAGATCTAGAGTGGGGATGGTGGCCCGGCGGATCCGGTCGACGATGGCCCGGTGGATCCGGGCGACGGCGGCCCGGTGCGGGTAAGCTCGGTGCAAAGGCACAAGTGGGCTGGCATGCAAGGGAGACATCAACCCAGAAGTGCGGTAGTGGCTGGATCTGACAAAGAGGCGGCCTCAGGTCCAGGAGACACCGGATCTGGCATGGAGGTGGCCAGATCCGGGCGAGGTGATGGAGGCGACGTCCGGATCCGGCCCAGAGGCGGCTGGATCTGGGCTTCGTGGCGGTGGAGACGACCGAAGGCAGCCAGATCTGGGGGCGGCACGGCGCAGGCACGCGGGCGACGGCTGAGCATCGCCGCGACGCGCAGCGAGCAGCGGTGCGAGGCACGCGCAGCGGAGGTACGACGACCGCGCCGCGCGCGTGCGCGAACTCGTCTGGATAGCGGCACGGTGGAGTTGAGCGGCGGCCGGAAGAGGTGGCCACCCCTGGAGTGGAGCACACTCCTCCTGGGGGCGGTGGTGGTAGCGGTGGCAACAGCGGCGGCCGGAGCAAAGACTAGGTTCAAAACCTAGGTTCCGATACCATATTACAAAGGAAGAAGCTTGTATTGCGAAGAGGCTATAGGGCATATATAGTACATGAGACACACACAAGCCTAAACACTGGACAATGGGAAAAGACACTAATACCCTTAACAGATTATACGCAGAGAAAAGTAGTTGCATGTGATTTTAGTCGGTATTGTTGAAATTGATACAGTGTCTACTATAAATTATTTATAGGTCTCATTCTAAAAAGGCATACTATTTAAAAGTTAATCACTACAGTGAAAAAGGTAATGCAAAATCAAATAAAAAACCCAACCATATTTTGTATCTGTTATAGCTTTATTGACCACATTGAATGCAAAGTCAATCATACAAGTACGGGGTGAGGAGTTTAGTAAGTACACCTCCATATCGCATGTAGAGGTTGAGAAGGACTACAGTAGGGTCTCCATCGTGTGGGCTGTGGACATGCCATTTGTCGGTGAAGTGTGTTGCTGAAATGGCTGGCATGGTGCTATGCATTTCGTCAAACATGGGTGTTAACTGTCTTCAATTTGTGACGTACCATGAGTAGGGATGACAATTATATCTATTTATTCGTATACTTGTAGGTAATTATCTTAATAGAGTAAAGTATAGGATATTTTTTTACCTATGGGTATGAAAATAGGGGGAACACTCTACCCATCGGGTAAACGGGTACGGATATAGGTAAGCTACACCCGTACCTGTCCTGCCCGTTTACCCACGATATAAATTGATAGGTGGCGCAGCTATAACAATATCTCTAATTGCTATTGATTGTTATAAATTTTTTCTATAGCTATTATATTTCCTAGCAACAGCTACTGCTTATATGTACCTGTCATTAGTTTAACTCTTAGATGATGACTCTCAGTTCACGGGTAAACGGGTATGCCCACGGGCGATGGGTATGGGCGAGGTTTTTCACCCGTCGTCCTTCACGGGTACGTCTGTGGGCGTAAATTGGGCGTAATAATTGTAAATTTATTTTTTCTCCTTATTCTTTTATATTGACCGTGACATTATAATGGTTTTTTTCCAATTTTTTCTTCTTTTTTCTTAGAAAAACTAACCGCCACTACAATACAATTTTAGCAAAAATACAGCTAGAAGTTTAAGCCAAAAGTTAGTTGGTGCACCACTGAAAGTCTTGTTTGAAAATGTACGGATTTCATGGTAATTTTGTAGGGACATTTTATTCGTTATCCCTAGCTACTCCTTACTCCTGTGTCCTAGGTATACGAAGAGGCCAATCATCGATTAATTTGCTAATAGAGTTGAGTTGGTCACTTTCATCACACAAGTCTGGAGAGCTACCCAAACTGTAATGGCTTTGCATTGGGTCGTCACATTCTTAAAATTTTCATTGCATTTGCAAAGGGTATATCTGCATGAGCGGAATTAGGTCAGGATTTAGTTCCAAATCCCCAGGTTTGTGGTAGCGGTGTGAACATCCTAGACATTAAGCTGCCTTTGCTACTCCATTTGCTAGTTACTTTGCCAAGAGGACTGTATACAAATTAAATGTAAAATGGCATACCTGCAGAGATGTCGTTGCCTATGTAACTCATCTTTCTTTAATTTTGTGGTATTTGTTGGAAGTAGGAATAGCACCCGCCGAGAAGAAAATGGCATAATTGGCACTGTTTCATCCTGTATTTACAAAAAATAGTAGTACGTGCGTGGAATAGCAAAGATATCTTTTTTTACTATTGGCCACCGTACGACAGCGCCCTACAGCCGACACGTGCCTCCTGCCACCTGGCCACCATGCAGCAGGTGATTAGCCCTACTGTAAATTAGTGTTAAGAAGTGATTAGTGCAAAAAAATGGCCTGCTGCACGGTGGCCGGATGGCAGAGAATTGGCACCGTGCGGCAGGTGCGGGCCCAACGTGTTTTTTTAGTCACTTTTTGCTTTGTTTTGTACTGAATTAGGTAGGTGATGCCAACCCTAGTGGGCGTTTAGCCCTTCATTTCTTCTCCCGTGGCAGATGCGATGAGGGAGCAAACCACTGAAAGCAAGGTGCCATCGCGTTTGCTCCCCACACGTATTTATTTTTCATAATTATCGGAGCATCGTAAGCGCGCTCTGCACTCCTACCCTCACTATAAATTGCGAGCAATCTCGCAATTGCTCTCACAATTTTTCTCGTAATCTTCTCTTGCAATCGCTCTCGCAAATTTTCTCACAGTCACGCTTGCAATGCCACACTTCTTCGTAGGCAATTAACAGTCATATTAGCAAATAATTCATGTGTAATACGTATGTAATTATTATTTCATCATAATTTTTAATATGTAGTATTGTGCTGCCATTATGTATGTATATGTATATGCATGTATTTGTATATTTATGTCATTATTTATTTATCATAATTTTTAATATGTAGTATTGTACTGCCATTATATATTATATATGTATATATAATTTATTTATTTATTTATATAATTATGTACTTGATCGTATTTTTTTTAATATGTAGTATCGTACTTGCAATATATGTATATGTATATGTATATATATATATATATATGTCATTGTTTATTTTACCATAATTTATAATATATAGTATTGTACTGCAATTACATATATATGAATATTTATATAATTATTTATTTCATCATAATTATTAATTTGTAGTATTGTACTACTATTATTTATCTATATGCATGAGCGTGTGTGTATGTATGTGTATGTGTATGTGTATGTGTATGTGTATGTGTATGTGTATGTGTATGTGTATGTGTATGTGTATGTGTATGTGTATGTGTATGTGTATGTGTATGTGTATGTGTATGTGTATGTGTATGTGTATGTGTATGTGTATGTGTATGTGTATGTGTATGTGTATTTATGTAATTCTATATTTTATCATAATTTTTAATATGTACTATTGTACTGGCATTATATATGTATATGTACATGTACATGTATATGTATATTTATGTAATTATTTATTTCATCATAATTTTTAATATGTAGTATTGTGGTGTCATTATATATGTATATGTGTATGTATATTTATGTAATTATTTATTTCATCATAATTGGTAATTTGTAGTATTGTACTGCTATAATTTATGTATGTGTGTGTTTGTGTGTGTGTATTTGATCGTAGTTTTTAATATGTAGTATTTTGTTGGCATTATACAAGTATATGTATATGTACATGTATATTTATTATTTATTTATTTCATCATAATTTTTAATTTGTTAAAAGTGCACTATTAAACAATAGTTCATCAATCTGGTAATTAAAAATGTGATACTTCATATTTCTATCATTATATATATATATATATATATATATGTACATATATGTATATATGTATGTACATATGTACCTATACATACATATACATATATATAATATATAATACATATATGTATGTACTATTTATTTCATTATAAATTTTAATTTGTAGTATTTTATTGTCATTATTGTTCGCAGTAATATTTTGTCTATCCCATTTTTAGAAGGTATGTCTTTACCAAAACTTCTCGAACAGTTCTACGATGAGAATCACTAGTGCCACTCATGGATGACGACTGACACGGATGGCCCTCCATGCTTCAAGTTGCGGAGAGGGAGAGATCATTGGAAGCTAGACGATCGCTACGTCCTAATCCTACGGACCATGGGCTTATTGCCCTTTGCAAGGTTGGCCTCCATCAAACACCAGTTCGACAGTAGCCTGTTGGCGGCACTGGTGGACAGGTGGAGGCCTGAGATGCACATATTCCACTTTCGGTAGGGTGAGATGACGGTCACTCTCCATGACGTCTCGTTCTTGACCGGTCTCCCTCTCCGAGGTGACTCAGTTGTTCCAGCCCCTGCACCGATGGACTAGAAGGAGAGGCTAGCGTATTGGTTCAACCTGGCTATCCCAAAGGGTTCTCATGGTGTCTCCCACACTTGGCTGAAAGAATTCAGTGTGTGCCCGCAGGATGCAGTGGACGAGGTCGTCGGGACGTATCTCGTCGCGTACCTTATTCACCCCTTTGGTTAGAGCATGTTTCTAGCCACACACGACGATATTTGCAACCCCGAGTTCATTCGCCTTGCCGAGTCTTTGGCTGACACGGAGGTTGGGGAGATGCCTCACTACAGCTGGGGATCAGCCGTCCTATGCGCCACATATCGGGGGTTGTGTGATGCTTACCAATGTCGCATCGGTGGTTCCCCTAACCTGGTCATCTGCTACGTGCTCCTGTAGCTGTGGAGTTGCGAACACTTCCCTGTCAGGTGTTCAACTATCGTGAGACCAATGCACCCATTCGGCGAGCTCACCGACTAGATAGACGAGCCCACTATGGGCTTCCGCTGGACTGGTGCCCGTCTGTGCTGGGCCAAGGACAGACCGTCTAGGTGTTACTTGTTGTGGCACAACGAGTTTGAGACTTTGCATGATAGCAATATCATCTGGGCTCTATGGAATCCAAAGTTCATGGTGAGTGTAGTGCCGCACGAGCTATCCGTGTAATGCCTGCAAGACATGTACCTATGGGCGACGACCTACCAGCTGGTGTTCTTGTACATGGTGGAGACTTACACACCACAGCGCGTAATGCGATAGTTTGGTTTGTACCAGGTCATGCCTCCTCTGGACGGCATGTTTCTACCGCGAACCATACACTGGTGAGTAAAACTCCATCTGAGTAATGTTTACATTGTATATGTCTTGGTCTGTAACATCGATGATTCTGAATATATAGGCAATCGAGGGCGGGTTAGCATGGTATAGATAGGTAGCCACTGCAGCAGGAGTGGACGATGGCATGAATGGAAAGGGTGTTGCTGGATGTCCTAATGGAGCAGTGTTCATACAACGTCCGGACGTATGACGAGTACCTACAGTGGTATGTACCCTGGTCATGTGGCAGACTCACTGTTCCTCCACCAGATCGATCAAAGTACGTCATGCACGACGACATTCTAGAACACTCCATCGATTGCCACAGCGCTTCATGGCACCATGACACCGTAAGACAGTTACAAAGTCTAATCATTTCATTTAGGAAATCAATACTACTCATTACTAAACCTGTTTGTTATGTCATTTCAATTGGAGTGGACACGGCGCATCACAAGCGCATTCAAGACCGCTATTAGTAGCCCAGATACACCACCAGCCCTACAGAAAACTTTTTAAGTACATCCTATCATAGGCCAAAAAATAGTGGATAACCTAAACTACGAGTGATCGACGGACCATGCCATACGCATCAAGCACCCAGTGGGGGCACCGTGCTCACCCGCCAGGTCGTCGCAACCTAACAAGTCCAGCTGGCCATCGTGACCTACTAAGTCTGGCAGGTGTCGTAGTACTAGCCGTCGATCATCCATGGGCCAAATCAACGAGGAGATAACTTACGTACAAACATATGCTTTGTTTTCCTGTTATGTCTTACATTTCGCTAACATCATGGCATTCTCTCGTTATAGGTCTGTTGTCAAGATGCATTACTTTTACTCTCTGCACACCCTGCACAGACTACCACTACCCGTCAGTCATCTTCGCTGCACATCTAGGAGGCACGAGATTCGCATTGTACATCCAAAATATTTATTGTAAGTAACATCATTTCATCTTGTAACCTTCAATTCAACACGGGGGTGACGGCCAGTCCATCGATGACGATACGGGCCTCTTGGCTACTTCCAGGGAGCGGTATGCGGCACCAAGGTTTGCATCATACGCAAGGCAGAGCTCATCGTTCACACCATACATAGGGCAAAGCTCGTCGTTCACACTACATGCAGGGTTTAGAGACTTCGGTGGGCAAAGCACCTCTGGCATTGCTGTCACATCGTACGGTGAAGGCCAGGGCTTCTCAACACATCGGGGATTCCTAGAGTCCTTCGTTCACGACCTCATCTCTAGCAGTCCCTAATTTGACATGTCTCAGTAGGAGCACCTTGATACTTACCAGCAGACATTGCCTGGTGTACCTCAGCCTACTAGACCACCACCAGCTACCCAACAGATGAAACGGTCTCCATACCTCCTGCGAACCGACTCGCAAGCTCCCGACCGGCTGACGTACCCCGCGGGACATACTCATGCTCGGAGATACATGAAATCATGACATCAAATGGTGACCAAATGAGCTCAATCTGTTGGGACAATCTTTTTGTTTATCAAATTAATTCATATTTGTAGCAATTCAGGATGTACTATTTTATGTGGTGGTAATTGGTAATTGATCAATTGATTACTTAAATGATTAACTCCGTAATCTATTATCGCACGTGATTATTTATGCCAACTGCAACGACATATCAACCATTTAGTTGCATGTTTTAGAAGATTAAAAATAACTGCATACGACAAAGGAGAATCGTGGTACAAGCATCTCTGGGCATGCCTACTGGTAGAATGTGCATGGTGCTACCCACATATAGTGTTACAGAGGGGCATCTCAGACGTGGTTGGCCATCATTGTAGTGGCACACACATGTGCAACTAGGGTTCATGCAGCATCACATGGGATTATAGGAACTTCCTATGTTGATGACCTTCTCGTTGCCCCTCTCCAAGACCTGCATGATTGCGTCCTCCATGTGTCTGCATTTCAACCATACCGGCGGGAGACGGAAGCTCACCTGGAGGCGTGCAGACACAAGAAGTGTGAGGCTCGCAAGGAGAAGCACGAGAGAAAATGAGAACTAGAGGGGAAGGCCAACACAGCCGACGAGAACTACAACACCGACTTCGCAAGGAATGGCAAATGGCCACTGTCAACGCAGTAGTTTAACCCTCTTCACCCATATATGTACCATCATTGGTTCCTTAGCCTGCATGCCATGTCACCCCCTTGTCAAATCAACTGATGTTTTGTTATCATTACAGCGCTCCACCCGCGTGGGGCCTGCGCACACCAGCATCAGTCGAGCAAAATTCATAATGCATAAAATTCCTGAAAAATAGACAATTAGGAGACTGTGCCGGGTGACTGCACATAAATTTTCATATTTTTGGAGCTCATTTGCTATATGTAATAGCTCCTACAAACAACATAATCTTATGAATTTTTGAGCAACATTAACATTGGATAAAATTACAGAAAAAATACACAATGAAGTACGTTGTGTCGGAAGGTTGCACGTAAATTTCGTGATTTTTGAACTCATTTGCTATATTTAAAAAATCAAATAATTAGTAATATAAAATAATAATTAAGGCAGGTAATTAAGCCAGCTTAATTACTTGCCGCATGGTGGCCAAGCGGCATGCTGGGAGGCACACAGTGGCTGGGCTCCAGGCGCCATGTCTCAGCTCCACGCCGCTGCCGTACTCCCTTTGTACGGCTGAAGTGCCATTTTACCATTTTCATGTGCATACTGATATTTTTTATAAATACGGGTTTAAATAGTGTCATATGTGCCAAAAATTCCACCGCCGAGCACAAATAGAACGGCAGAACTTACATCGATTCTGACAGTGGGCATTAATTTACAGACAATTCCTTCCAATTTACGATGCCACAACAAGGCTCTACAACTTCTATTCCGGAACAAATACTCACTTCAATTTTTCTTTTGGCTCTTCGAGATTGTACATGCATGCATGGTTGGCCACGTGTTAGTCCTGTTTATTTCTGCAAAAGATAAAAAAGAATACTCCATAATAAAATAGCACCGACCCAAGATTACATTACACCACGAATCAAGACAATAACAATACAACATCAAACACAAGCATTTCTTCAACTTTTATTTCGCCAGTTAGCTTCTGCTTTCGTGCGCCCAGCACTGCGCCCGGTTCGATCGTTCGAAGAGGACACGGATACCATTACAACGGTAGCTTCAAAGCGCATATGACAAGTTGAAAAAGGTGATGCAAATGTGTGTGAACTGTGCATGGAATTTGCTCGGTTTTAGCGTGTGCTCCTCGGTTAAGCAGTACTCAGGCGTTGTTTAAAGTTAAGGTGAGTACTTGTGACTTTGTGAGGTTTTGTGTTAGAGCAAGTCCAATAATAAAGCCAAGTGTTTGGCTATAAGTCAAGTTATAAGAGCCAAGTTATACAATAATTTGTCTTCTATTTATCTACAAAAGGTTTTTTATTATTATGTGGTACCATATCTCACATTCTCTTTCCTATTTCTCCTCACATACATTTAGGGCCTGTTTGGATCCACCCAGATTTTAAGAATCTGGCTTTTAAAAATTTGGTGGGATCCAAACAGACCAGTTTTTGGGGCAGTTTTTAAAATCTACCTACCCAGATTCTTAAAAACCAAGAAGCTGTTGATACCCAACTTTTGCCAGTTTTTTTTGCATAAATACCCATTTACCCTCATTAAAGACCACGCGCAGACGCTTCCAATCATAAATGTAAGGGTATAATAGTCTATTAGCACCAATCATAAATGAAACTAACTTTTAAAAACTAGGGGATCCAAACACCCCATCAGTTTTTGCTTAGAAATCAGCTTTTAAAAACTAGAAGTAATAGCTGGTTTTTAAGAATCTGAAACTGATCCAAACAGGGCCTTATTATCTTGGCCCACCACTGCATAGTCTCCCGTGCCCAGTTTGTTGCTTGCATGAGAGCCAAGCTCTCATCTCTCTCCTCTCTTCTCTCCTCCACATCAGCAAAAATGCTGACTAGCTTGGCTATAAGACCATTATATCTCACATTCTCTTTCCTATTCTTCCTCACAGACATTTATTATCTTAGCCCACCACTGCATAGGCTCCCGTGTCCAGCTTGTTGCTTGACTTTTGTAGATAAATAGAAGATAAATTATTGTATAACTTGACTTTTATAATTTGACTTATAGCCAAATACTTGGTTCTATTATTGGACTTGCTCTTAAGCTGAAACGAACAAACAGAACAGAACTCTGCCCAAGAATCATGTTTTGGGTATCCGACAATGGGCCTCGAACAGAACACTCGGGACATGCGGTGGTACGAAGCAGCAGCATCGAAAAACAACCACCGGAGACGATGTGTTGCTGGATGCAAACTGGAATTGATTGTAATAAAAAAAAAGTGTTTTCTCCGTTCCATTCTGATATCGAAGCTGTAATTTATTAGTACCAAAACACTGTTACTCCCTCTGTTCTTCTCAAACATGTTACCTTTTAGAATATATATTTGGATTTGTCACGTGAAAATACTATTAATAGATTTGTTACGAAAAGTATCTCCACATTACTATATTTAAAATATTTTTACTACTAGTCATCTACTCGTGCGTTACAATAAAATTTATTAGATATATAGAGAATCATGCTATAGAAAAAGACTACTCTGATTAATTAAAAAGTAAAGACTAATGAGAAGTTAAAAATATAGCGGTTAGAGGAGAAGGAATATACGACCACCAAATCGTTCTTTTATAATAGTAATGTAATGTAATCTCCACGTTACTATATTTAAAATATTTTTACTAAATGTAATTCAAAAAAAGTAAAGGTCGAATTTGTATAAAGAGAATGTAGTAGTACATTACTAACCGATCGGTCTTTCATCGATAAAAGTTGAAAGAAAGTATCTAGCTAGTGCACACTGCAAACCGATATTTTGGTACGAGTGACTTGCTAACTCACCGCGTAAGCAGTTGGACGAGATTTGGACAGATCAGGTGTAGCTGAGGTCCATGAGAACATGACTCCATGATAAACATACGTAAATGAAATTGTCACCATCACATGTAAAAAAAAACACAAGGGTACTATTGCACCATAATCGATTAGCTAAAGCAACAGATTGCCAATAATCAACTAGCCAGGTAGATTCCACAAAAGTCTAACTCATGAACACAAAGTAAATGTTTAGTTTTATTATCTTGCTAGAAAATAATAACCGTAGAACTTTGCAGGCTGATTGAGACCTCAAGGAAAATTGTTGGGAAAAAAGGGGGGAGAAATCTTCGCTGGAACTCACTAAAGCTAGTTTTTCAACATTGTCATGCTTCACATGATAAAGTCTTTTGTTAGCTGTCCCTCTCATGTATAGTGATTTCAGCTCGGAATCATTGGATAGCGACATCTAGTCTGCAGCTGTGCAAATTTTCCAGATCCCAGCAAGGTGTCAAAGATACAAGGGAGCACATAGAAATTTGCAGAGCTTTCGGTTCCGCGGCAGAATAGCCAGGCGTCAGCTATCGAGCATGCCCCTTCATGAAGGTGGGTGAGTGGTAATGTATCAAGACGGCAAAACCAGGTGGCAGTCCGGCACAAATTGCTATCGGTAGTACGAAGCCAAGATGCAAAGCAAAACAGATGAAGTTGTAGTCACAATCAACTCCTGGAATGAGATACCCACCAATTAGTTTTACTGCTGCTGAAAACAGCACATGATAGTCGAGAACAGCAACAAGATTCATTTGCATTACTTCATTACATATTTTCCACCGGAAAAGCAGCATCCACTTATTCCAGTGACCTTTCTAACTAACAGTTTTAATGGGAAGCTTTCTATGTCTTGGTAAAACCTACTAGCTTGCCAGTTTCTACTTCATGTTGAACTACCAACATTTGTCCAAAAAGGAATTTCCTTGAGTGTGGAAATTAAGCAAACAGATATCCATCATCATGCATACCATACCTGGAAATTATAAACAACAGATGGAATATACTGCCCAAGAAACTGAGAGAAATTGGGCAGTCCAGTATAGCCCTGAAAAAAATTAGGATGCAGGGATGTAACACTGAAAAGCAGTTACCAAAACTACAAAAGTAACACGGATAGATAAACTATTAGAATATATCTTGGTAGCACTGCATTTGAACAGTCCACTAACCAGGGATGCAGCGAATATTGATCCAAGTACCAAACCCAAACTACGGAGCACTCGCTTTGCCATGTGTATACCCCAACCTTCAACTTCACCATACTCCTGCCACAAACATCGTATTTGGTGATAGCAGAATTAGAAGAAGGATAAATGATTCAATATTCCAATATGTTGACAGCATCTCCTTGTTCAGAACATATAAGGCAGCATTAGTGGAATTTGGTGCACGACTATTCATTCTGTTTAGAAACATGTGCATGCTTTCCTACTAACATAAATCATAGCAAACTCAAAAGAAGCAAGGATGTCTGATCTAATACTTTCACCAATCAAGGGGATTCCACTTTCTCTATCTAGACATCACCAGTTTAGCTTCTTCCATGAAGCTGAACAGCAAAGCTAGAAAACTAATAGTCTAGTAACCTGAGAGCTTTCACAGAAGACGGACAAGCCTTTGTGTAACCTTGTTTTGTTGCACAAAATAAAGAAATGAATTTAATAACAAGAATATACTTCCCAGCCCTACCATCAAAAAGAGAGAAATCATCCCACTTAACACCCCTGTTTCCAGTCTATTTTTGTACTTATCATATCTATACTACCATAAACTAAAACAAAAGCCTGAACCAGTAGAACATTTACGTTAATGCAAGCATTCCATATTAGAACATAGAATGTAAAAAATATGATGAGATGAAATTAAGAAACAGCCTTACATTGTAGACAGGAGTTATTGATGGCTCGGTAGCCTTCAGTTTCTCAAGTATTCTGTAGAAATATGCAAAACACAAAAGCTGCAAGGGCTTCCAGTCTGCATGGCCCATGGTAGATATACACATGATCTGCAAGAAAAGATACAAACAGGCAAAATCAAACAAAAGTACATTTTTTTTTCCAAAATTGCTGTTTCCATGAATATCATTAAGTGCAACAAGATAAACACCCGTTCTAATTTTGCTGTTCATAGAGCAACATTGACAACCTACAAATGCATAAATCATTTCTACGAAAGCTAAGTTACTCTAAAGTTAATGCTAAATTTGAATAACTTTCCATTTTGTCCTTTTCAGGTTAATATGACAACGTGGAGTGCAATTGAGCAAGCCATTATTGCAGTTGCAGCTGAGGTTCATAAACTTTATGTTTGACTAAAATCGTAAATATTAACGGCTAAATATGGACTCAATGGGAATTTGGGGTATTGCAGAAAAGAATTACAAATGCTGCCGATATTGCCATATTAATGTGCAAGTCCTTTGCAGTGGATCTTGAGTATCTGCAAGATGATGAAGACGATCATAAAACATCAAGAGCAGTAACCAATGGATGATGTGATGATATTTGCAATGAACCAATGCACAAGGACTTCAATATTTAGCAGTAACATGTGAATAATAAAACTATTGCTCGTTTGAGATCTCGCATTGGTTGGCTCAAGGAGGGAGATGCCAATACTAGATTGTTCCACATGCATGCTCGTCATAGAAAAAAGAAGAATTTCATTGCCAAATTGAAGGTGGATGATCACTTCATTACAGCACATGAAGAGAAGGCTGCTAATATACTGGAGTTCTATTCTAATCTCATTGGTACAGACCACTCTCGGGAGAGGACCATTGACCTTGACAGGTTAAACATTCCTGGATTTAATCTTGAGGACTTGGAGGTTCCGTTTTCAGAAGAGGAAGTTTGGAACACCATCAAACAACTTCCTTCAGATAAAGCTCCAGGGCCCGACGGGTTCACAGGCCGGTTCTACAAGTCCTGCTGGGCAGTAATTAAGGGGGATGTGATGGCTGCCTTGCATACCATTTGGGGAAAAAATTTCAGGAATCTTTGGATGCTCAATTCGGCCTATATCACCCTGCTGCCTAAAAGGACAGATGCTGAACAAGTAAAAGATTATAGACCTATCAGTTTGGTGCACAGTTTTGCAAAGTTGGTAACTAAAATTCTAGCTAATCGATTAGCTGGTCGCCTGGATGAAATGGTCTCACCTAACCAAAGTGCCTTCATCAAGAAACGTTTTATCCAAGATAATTTCATGTTGGTTCAGCAAACTGTGAGATTCCTTCACTCGCAAAAGCAGCCAAGAATCCTACTCAAGCTAGACATCACAAAGGCTTTTGATTCGGTCACCTGGAGCTTTCTCATGGAAGTACTCCGAAAACTTGGATTTGGATCCCGGTGGTGTGACTTGCTGTGTGGTCTGTTATCTTCCTCTTCAACTCGGGTTCTCCTTAATGGTATTCCGGGTAATTATATACACCATCGCAGAGGGCTTCGTCAGGGCGACCCACTCTCGCCAATGCTCTTTATCTTAGTTATGGATGTCCTAAATTGGATGATCAACAGGGCTGCGGAGGCTGGTTTCTTGCAGCCGCTTTCTCGAAGACCGATTCAACATCGAGTATCTTTGTACGCCGATGATGTGGCCTTATTTATCCGGCCGGCTGCAGCAGATATCTCCTTGACCCTGCGTACGCTTGAACTATTTGGAGATGCTTCGGGACTCAAGACAAATGTACAGAAGAGTAATGTGCTCCCCATCCAGTGCTCTGAGGAGAATATGACCCTAATCCAGAGCATGCTCCCTTGTGAAATTTTGGACTTTCCATGCAAGTATCTTGGGCTGCCTCTCACTGTCCATAAACTCACAAAGGAGCAAATCCGGTAGGTGATTGATGTAATTGCTGATCGACTTTCGTGGTGGAAGGCGGTTGATGACACGTGCGGGAAGAGTGGTGCAAGTCCAATATGTGTTAAGCGCCATGCTTGTTTACTTGACCATGGCAACACAGTTACCAACTTGGGCAATCAAGGCAATTGACAAGATTAGAAGAGGTTTTCTTTGGCGAGGACGGAAGGAAGCCAATGGAGGGCATTGCCTGATTTCTTGGCCCAAAGTGTGCCGGCCACGTGAGCTTGGAGGTCTAGGGATTTCAGATCTTAAATCTCTCAGTTTGGCATTAAGGGTGAGATGGTCATGGCTCAAGAAGTCTGAACCAAACAAACCATGGGCCAATTTGCCTCTCCAAAGCAACATGGAAATGGAATGTCTTCTCTCTATGGTTGTGATTACAGAGGTTGGAGATGGAGCCAACTCGCTTTTCGGACAGATAAATGGTGGGTGGAAAAAATGTCCAGAAATTGCACCTCGGTGTATGCTTTGGTATCTAAAAGAATTGCAGCAAGGCGTTCAGTCCTAGAGGCCATGATTAATGACAGATGGATAGAGGATATACAAGGATCAATTTCTCCTGAAGCCTTGATGGAATATCTAGCATTATGGGACATCATTTCGTGGTAGAGTTGCAAATCGAGTGCCGGACAAGCATATTTGGAGATTTTCTAATTTCGACAGTATACGGCATCATCGGCATATGAGGCTCTCTTCGAGGGGATTTACTTCAGACCTTATGAGCGGATTTGGAAGACATGGGCTCCACCCAAATGCCGTTTTTCATGTGGCTAGCAGCCCATAATCGGTCTTTGGATGGCGACCGATTGGCTAGGCGAGGTCTTGACACCGAGCAAGTGCCTCTGTGTGATCGGGAGGAAGAAAACCTGCACATCTACTCATTGGTTGTGTGGTTGCAAGGCGATCTTTGGTATTTCATTCTCCACAGCGTTGGCCTCTCCCATTTGGCTCCGTGATCGGTGAACCTTCTTTTGACGCATGGTGGGAGCAGTGGCTGCGGTGGTGTGGATCGAGAAGTGCGTAAAGGGCTCAACTCCTCATCATTTTGGGGCTTGGTGTATTTGGAAGCATCGGAACATTTGTGTTTTCAATGCGACCTCTCCTAGCATTGTCAACTTGTTAAACATGGTTAGAGAGGAAGTGAGTGTGGACCTTGGCCGGAGCTAGAGGTCCGACCTCTAGGGGTGTTGACTAGAGCGATGCTCTCGAGCCTTGGGTCGTCCCTTCCTATTGAAAGGCGCTTATCCACCTCTTTATAGTGGGTGTGTGTGTGTGTGTGTGTGTGTTTTGGGAGTCTTTCTGTATGACTCCAACCTTCTTCTATTAATATAATGCTGCGCAGTTCTCCTGCGTGTTCGAGAAAAAAAATAAACAGTTATACCATAGTAGTCAAAATACGGATTTATCTATAAGCACCGAGCAAGTCAAAAGAAGGATATTCACGTTCATGCATTTAGAAAAAAGGTAAGCCTTCTAGGGTTCGCATGGATACATCGTTGCAAATCAAAATATACAAACATATCGATGAAGAATTTGGTTACCTAGGTCCCCAAGGAACTATTGGTTGATTATCAGCATATTTGACGTCTTTTGACACCTGACATTCAGAAAAAGAACCAGATAATTAGTGAAAGAAAACATCAAACAAACAATTCAGATGAAACTCCTCTCAAGGTTAGCCAAAGGTTTTGATGAAGTCTAAGAACTCCTAAACTTAGCAACCAGCATCTATCTCCATGAAGCACAATCAAGTAGAAATTCAGTGCAAGATAGTGACAAAGTCACCATGCTAAAAAATTAACCATAAAGCCCAATAGCAGGGAATGTCTTGCTTGATTATACACTTATATAACATTTTCAAACTACACGGATAATCATTAAGCACCAAAGTGTGTTTATTTTTAGTATGAAGTAACTTATCAAGAAGTAACAATACATTGGTTACAGGCAGACATCACCTGATCCAGATTCCAGGCTACCATGTAGGGGACTGGTAGTTTTGCAATTACAGTGCCTCTTTCATTTTACAAGTAGGACAACTCATCTCCAAGTGAATACATATACCAACTGAATGAGGCTGTAGAGCGCTACCATGAACAGCAGTACATAGACAAACATGGACAGTAAAATGCAAATGCACAATTGGTGGATGAATAGCATCCACAGTTAACAAGGACGAGCACACAGAGACTAACCTGGATTGACCCATATGCCAGTATGCCACCCCTTTCTTCCGGTTCTGCAATTGCTCCATCATGACCGTATCGTATGCCCTCTCTAACTGAAATCCAAAAAGACTCCATTACTCATCAATACATTAGCACCACCACAGCAACAAATACAAGAACCAAATCCAGAATCCCCCAAGGCCCAAAACTACCTTCACCAAGTACCCGGCACCGCGGCTGCTCTCGGCATCCTTTCGCCTCCTCTTGTAGGCCATCTTCACCTTGTCGAACCCATCAAGTGGACTGATGCCCAAAATATAACAACAGGGATCATCAATTACAACAAAACCAGCAAACATCCCCAATCACCGGGTCATCAAAGAAAGCTGATCCTAAACACGAGCATAAATATCCCCATGCTCCACTCTACCCCGTATGGGTTCTCCTTCTCCCCCGCGCTGAACTGCGGGCTCCCCGCCGCCGATGCCGCCGCAACAACACAAAAATGGCGCTTCGCCGGCACCGCACAGAACCTTTTGGTCATAGTGATTTAGCGCAAATTAACGACTGCCCAAATTGAAAGGAAAAACAAACACCGGCAGAAAACAAAGTGCGACAAGATAAAGAGAACTACATAGCCCTGTGCTGCAGGACCGATTTGGGTTGGGCCTATGGGCCGATTTTGATTGGGCCAATGGGCCGATTTGCATGTGCGAATAATTTTGCGTACGTGTGTGGGGTGTTTTCCACTTTTTCTTGCAGTTGCACGTCTCTGGTTCCTTGTTACCTTCGTCATTTTTTTTCCGATTACGAGAGGCACAAGCGCGCACACCATGGCGTACGTATGCCATATGAGAATGTCTCTCTAGCGTACGCCTTAAAAAGACGAAGACTGACCTCAAAATTTCTACTAAAATATATTTATATGTGCAGAAAAGGTGGTTACCGGGATTTGAATCCTAGTTGATGAATTCGTGCACCCATAACTCCGCTAACACGCTGAGAAATGTTTCCAAATGCCTTTGTCATTAGGAGGCGTGTGATTTTTTTGGTTTTTTTCCATCGGTAGTGAAAATAAACAGCGGCTCTTCAAACAGTTTTTGAATCTAAAACCGTGTGTATTATTTATTTCGACATCTCTATCATCTTAAAAAACGTACATAAAAATCTTCCGTCACGATTAAAAATCATCAACTATAACCTAAAAAACAAGTTCATAGATAGATAGCGCAGATGCTTATCAAGTATGTATGCACGGTCAAAATTCCAACGAAGGTCTAAAGGGTTGTATACTTGTATGACTTTGTGGTGCATCAATCATCAATTTAACAAATAAAATCATATTTGGTTCCCTGCTGAATGAATTCATTCGTTGTCTACAAAAATCCCCAAGAAATAACCAAATCTCTCCGACACCTTCAAAATCCTTCCGTTCCAAGAATGTCATTAACATTGATGGACACCCGGGAAAAAAAACTATGTACAGAACAATGGAGGCCTCACAAACACATGTTCTAGATCAGATATGAGAGATGACCATACACATCACCATGGCGTCTGTCGTAGGCATCGTCAGTGGCATCTTCTCCACGCCATGTTTCAGAAAAAGGGCATCTTCTCCACCGTCCACGTCGTTGATGTCGCATCTTCGGTTCTGCAAAATCTAAAAGAAAAAAGAACTAAATGCCAATTGAGGAATCGTCCTTAACGAGTTTAGGCTGAACATTCCTTTTAGATAGGAGATAGATCAAACACAGGTAATATAAAAACAAATAATGGATGGGTTCTTTTAGGCTGATGACTTATGGGTTAAATATTTGAATTCTGGCTATTTGCGAGAGGTAGTACTTACAGAAAAATAGTCGCATATGATTTTGGCCGGTACAACTGAACTCAATATACTTTTTACTACAATATTCCTATTGACCCTACCTTAAACAAACGTACCATTTAAAACTTAATTACTATAGACAGTATAAGTATAAGTCAGCTTTAAGCTGGAAAGAACCCAGCCAATAAATTGAACACAGAGATGGGGGAATTCCTTCATTCTTTATTGCTTTCTTTTCCAAAAGATACACTTACAATCATTGGGGATCCCTATTTATAGACTAACAAAGGGTGAGGTGTCCACCATGGGTCAGGCTTACAAGCTCAAACCCAGGTGTCCTAACACTCTCCCTTAGTCACTCATCCAACGCGTACATGCCTCATCAAAACTTCACAAAAACTCAGTAAAAAATTTTGGAGAAAGAGTATATGATATATGTTATGTTGCGTTGCACGAATTGACTTAGTAAAAATCTTGGCCGAGAAACTTCTGAAAAATTAACATCATCCAACCATCATGAGAAAATAAATTGTTTGAGTATCATCAATGCAAAATCTAACTTATTTCTTTTACACATGAAATGAATGACAATTAAAGTCTAAATACATTTTGTGCATTAGACCGATTCTGCTAAAAAATCATAGACTTCGACTGCTATCTTCTCAGGGGTGAGATTCTCTTCTTAGGAAATCAAGGCGACAGCGGCTGCAATATCAAGAGAAGGTGCGGCTATAGGAGTAGAGTCAACCTTCATTGGTGCAGGCAGATGCTGAGAATTCTCCCCCTTAACGAAGGCAAAGCGAGTTTCATGCTGCCCTTTGCCACCCTTCTTTTTGGCTTGGAAAGCATCGACAACGTGTTGTGGTTCTTTACAGATCTGTGACCAATACCTCTACTTGCCAAACTTGTAGCATGTTTGGTCTTGTTGACCATAGGGCTTATCGTCCGGCTTTGGTTTGCTGGCCTTATTTTCTTATGGAGCATTTGACTTGTCTTTCTGGGCTACAGCTTTGCCATTCCTTCCCCTTTTCTTCATTATAGGTTTCTGCACCTTTTTGCTCCCAACGTTGGCCTCACGACCAGTTAAGCTCCCAAGTGGCTATGCGACAAAGTTCTTGCAGAGAACTTCATTCTGAGCCTCTGCAACCTGCATAATATCAATCAATTCAATATAATCCTTATAGCCGTCTTGATGATAATTGCGCATAGACTGCATTGGGGTGGAAGGTGGAGAGGGTCTTCTCAATCTTCTGCTCATCTGTAACCTACCTATCACAGATTTGAAAATTGGTACAGATTCTATGCAGAGCAGAATTATACTCCCCAACCGTCTTGAAGTCAGCAAACCTTAGGCCCCGTTTGGCACAGCTCTAGCTCTGAGATCTATGCTGGATCTGTAGTTTGTTGACTAAATTAAGGTGATTTAAATATTTTTTATTTAATATATAATATAAATGAACTGAGTCATGTAAATGCACTTAACATGCCTGCAACTCTAGATCCAGGATTTCCTAGAGCTACAGATGACCAGCTCTAGGAAATCTACAGATTTCCTAGAGTTAGAGCTCTGCCAAACGGGGCCTTAGTCAGATCTATTCCTGCTCTGCCTAAGGGAGAATGGTATATTTTAGCCTCTTGAACCACTTATTTAGTGTAGTCCATAAGGCTAGCATGATCTTCTCTACTATGTACTCATTTTTGAGTGTGAGATTGAGGCCGTGCCTGAAGAAGTGAAGTGTCTGATCATTTTCCTCAGCGGTGGGTTTGGCATCCTCCGATGCACCAATCCCAATAGCAACGCGGAGTTTCTTGGTTCCAGTACAATATCGAAATCGAAAGCCTAAATCAAGTAGTTTCCATACTAGGCCAGCTCCTCAAACTCCCGATTCGTGATGCCTACTATCTACATGTGCATAAAAGGAATATATAAATTTACTGCAGGTAAACATGCATGAAATGAATGGATAATGGTACAAAAGTTTATCGTAATGTTTCAGAATTTTCTATGTATTTTCTACAGTTTATTGCTAATTTTAGTGATTAAAGGTAATTTAAGCAATTATGATTAATCAAAACAATTAGTAAATATAGAAAAAACAAAGAAAATAATAATAATAATAATAATAATAATAATAATAATAATAGTGTTGAACATGCTTCAAAAGCTAAAAACAATTCAAAATTTGAATTTTTGAGGCCCTTTTATGCTGGAATATGAATTTTTAGTAAATTCTGCAATTTCCAAGGGCTTATTCGCTAATTTTCAATTCTGAGAAAATTTTCACACACTTTGCCAATTTTCTAAGGGACTTTTTGCAAAATTCAGGACCCCCAGCCGGGCCCTTCCACCGGCCCGGTTTTTTGGCCCACTCCCCACGTCCCACTTCGATCGGATTAAAGAGAAGGGATAGGGGACCCTACCCCTGTTCATGGTGGTGGCGGCACATCAGGCGTGTGTGCGGGGAAGCCGGCGGCAGGGCGTGCGCGCTACAGGCGGTCAGGGCTGACGGCCAAGGCATGTAACACGATGGGCAGCAATCGAGGCATGCAACACGGCAACGACCCTCAAGCAGGACCAAGCGGTGGCCGACGTGCATGTGGGCGGCCGATGGCTCGGGCAGTGCATGTAGGCAGCCGATGCCCTAGGCGGTGCGTGCAAGTGACCGGCAGCTCGAGCGGCGCGTGCGGGCGGTCAAGGTGCGGCACGGCGGCGGCGGTGCCTAATGAGGGAAGTGGCAACGGTGGCGGCTGCCCGAGGCCGAGCGGCGGTGGAGCATCATGCGAGAGGTGACGGCGGCGGGGCTGCGCCGAGGCCAAGTGGCGGCGACGGGCCATGCGGGCCCGGCGATGCTCCATGCAGGGCTGGCTACGGTGCTTGACATGATGCGACGGCGGCCATGCGAAGTCTTGGGCGATGCGGCTACAGGCCAGCGGTTGCAGGAGCTCAGGCGACGACGACCTCGCTTGAGGGCTGAGATTAGCACACGGCGGTGCCTCGTGCGGGAGGTAGTGGCTTCGCCCGGGGCCGCCATCGGTGGACGGCGGTGCGGTCGACCATGTGGACGGCACGGTCGCGTTCGGGTGACGCACATGGTGATTTTCCTTTTTTCAATCTACAATGCAATCAATATCTACTCTTTGTGAATATCTACCGATTGGGTTGGCCAGTGACTTCAAGTCAGCTTGCAATAGATTAGAGAGGATTTGTATAATTTTAAAGCGATCTAAATGGGCAATTCAATCTATGAGTATCATATTTGATGATTACCTTTTGATTCACCAGAGTGATTCATGCTGATACCATGTTGAGAAATCATCGCTGGCGAGTCTAGTCCGAGCAATTCCTCCTAGACAAAAGATGGCTCAAACAAGGTAATAAAAGAACAAATAATAAATTGAACACAAAGATATGGGGGAACTCATTCTTTCTTTATTGCTTTCTTCTCTAAAAGGCACATTTACAATCATTAGAGATCCTCTATTTATAGACTAAAGGGTAATATATCCACCATGAGTCAGGTTTGCAGGCTCATGTCCAACTAACGGTAGTCCCACCAGACAGTCCCCTGGATGTAAGTTTAACAGGTATGTTTTTTAAGTGTGATTGATGATTTATAGCTATAGTTGATAGTTTTTTTTGTCCTAGTGTAAATATTTATGCGAATGAATCGAATACCAATAAACTAATAAATCGCTTTGAAAAGACATTGAAAAGGTAGACAAAAGAACTAGGCTGTTAGCCTCTCTACTGCTTTTCCTCCTAGATTTGGGGTGGGTTCGGCAGGGTTTATGGCTTGGCTTGCTACAACAACAAACTTTAAATGAAGTGTCTTTTTAAAATAAAATTTATAAATTATCTTAATTTTATCTATATTAACCAAAATCGTATATACGTAGCTCGCGGAGAAATTTTGAGTCCAAGTTGTGATAAGCCACTGCCCCTTGTTCCCTGCCGAAGCGGTGGGGCAGCTGCGTCACACTCCACTTTCCTCGGCCCCGCCCACGTATAGAAAGTCTACTCAACACCCACCGACAACCCGACCCACAAATATCTGGACCCACCTTCAGTCACTGAGAGGCGCTTGCCTGGTGTCGGAACCCAGTAGCAACAGACTCCGGTGCGCCCCTCGCTGCAAGGTTAAATAGCGGCCACCCATTCCGGCTCGCCTCACTAGCCCGTGGTCTCCTCCTCCCAAGCCACTCCCTAACCCCACTTCCAGAACCTTCTTGAAGCTCCCCGCCGCCTCCTCCCGCTCCGATGGCGAAGGAACCAATGCGCGTGCTCGTCACCGGCGCCGCAGGTACAGCGTCGAACCCCTCCGATCCGCATAGTTCCCGATGCGATCTCGTCTGGGCCGGCTCGGATCTGGCCGTGCCGTGTAGATCCGCTGATCCGGTGGGGTTTCGAGTGTGCTTTGCTCGCTAAATCTACTTCTGTGTAGCTTGATATGATGGGGTTTAGGGGTTGAAATGGCGGGCTGTAGCGGATTCGGCAAGTGGGAGAGCTCACTGGCTTGGTTTGTTCAATGAAGTTTTACCAGAGTTGCGGTGTTAGCCCGATTTGATAGGCTGATCCGAATAATCCGATGGGTTTTTGGTGTGGATTAGTGGGTAGATCTGTTAATAGTCGCTTTGATCTGATATGGCTTAGAGTTTTAAGGGTCTGGTTGCACTTATTAAACTGATTGGTTTGATCTGTATGATTTTTTAGTCTAGGCTAGCTGTATGGGTTTTAGTGGGGGTTTACTGGATACATCGGGATAGCCGCATGATCTGATGGGGTTTAGAGATTTCAAGTGACTGCTGTTGTTGATTTGGTAAGTGGGAGTATTGCACCAAACGAGTGGATTATTTCATCAAATCTGATTCCGTAGATGCAAGTTTTTGGAACAACAGGCCTGGTTTGGATGGGTTTAGAGGGTCGATCTATTGTTCGGTATCAGATGATCTAATGAGGCTTGTTACTGTAGTTGTGTAGTGGGATGGGCAAGTGAAGGCTTGCATTAATTGGCCTTGTCTAATTTCGGAACCGCCTGTAAGTTGTTTTGAGCTAATGAAAGTTGTCCATGGTGTTTGGGTTTGTAGGGTATGTTTTTGTTTGGGCCCCTCAATTTGCCTCACCAAAATTTGGTAATGCCCAAGTTGTTTGGCAATTGGATTGCTTCAAGTTTAGCACGCTGTCAATTGATTTGGACATGCCCATCCAGTTTTAGCACATAATTCACCTGTCAAATTTGAGAACCAATTCTCCCATACTCATTTCTCTTACGAAGCTGGCCTTGTGTTAGCTAGTCAAATTTTCATGAACCATATAGCAACCAAAAAGTTGCTAAGCCATTTTGGGCCCCCTTGTCATATAGAGAGATAGAATTTGGCATCCAAAATTGGGCTGAGGATTCCCTGCTGGTATTTAACCGAGATTTTGGCAATAATTCTTTAGCTCATAACCAAATTCCATTGGGCAAGCCAAAGCTTGAAAGGAAACCAATCAACCCCAAACTGATGGGGGCATGGCCAAATGTTGGTGGGGTTTGCTGGGGTTCCCAACCAAGCATGCTATAAAAAAATCCTTGGCAGGTTGCTTATTTCAATGCCCTTTGGTGGTCAGATCTCATTCTGATCATTTAATCTGATGGCAATATGGCATTCATGGTTAGGATTGCATAGTTGTAACTTGCAAGACCCTAGTTTTGTTAGACAAATTAGTGTTTCATTTTGTCTTTGGAATACTATAAATCCTACAGTGGCTGTTTGCCTGTTTGGTTAACTTATCTAAGTTGGATTTGTAGTTAGTAAAATCACTATAGTCAGATCTACATCTGCATCGATTGGGAATTTAGAGGACAGAAAATTTTGGTTTGTTCAATCTGATGAGGTGTAGAGTCAGTAAAGATTTCTTTAAGGGCAGACTACAATCTGATGTACACTTGCATCAATTGCTTTGGGAGATTAGGAATGGAACTACTCATATCTAGAAATCAGCTTTTATGTTTTGCAGTTTGGGAATGGGATCTGATTTTTGGGACCATGTTGGTTCTCCGGTTTTCTGGTTCTGGAGCAGGTTCTGACTGTCACCTGCACCTGAGAATTCTGGACCAGGGGACATTGGGTTTAAGCTTTCTCTGATATTGTGGTAATCTTTACTAAGTAGCGGGAGCTGATTCATTCTTTTGTTGGGTAGGGCAAATCGGATATGCACTTGTTCCTATGATTGCTAGGGGAGTTATGCTGGGTGCAGACCAGCCTGTTATTCTGCACATGCTTGATATTCCACCAGCTGCTGAAGCTCTTAATGGCGTTAAGATGGAGTTGGTTGATGCTGCATTTCCTCTTCTGAAGGGTAATCTGGTTATATACACATTTGTTTTGGAAGTGTCACCCCTTCTATCCTATGTTGATTATCATTCTTGCTGATGTTTAACCTTCCGTTGGTACACTATAGGAGTTGTTGCAACAACTGATGTTGTCGAGGCTTGCACTGGTGTGAATGTTGCGGTTATGGTTGGTGGATTCCCCAGGAAGGAGGGCATGGAAAGGAAAGATGTTATGTCAAAAAATGTTTCAATCTATAAATCTCAAGCATCTGCCCTTGAATCTCATGCAGCCCCCAACTGCAAGGTATGTATTGTTGAAACATATACACTGTGCCTTTCATTTTTCCAATGGTTGCAAGCATGCTCTCAATTTGGGTGGTGATACTTTTTGTGCTGATTACTGAATGCTATAGCCATAATAAAATAGACTGACCCGAGTTATGAGATTGGACATTTCACTCTTGGCTATTGCCTTTGCCTTCCAATGTTATTAAGTCGTTGTCTACTCGTCGACTAATCCACGATTAGTCGTCCGGTCGGTTCTTGGCTGCTGACTGGAGCAATTGACTCGACTTGGGAGGCCTAGTCGGGCAACCGGAGCGACTAATCGGCATCCAGGCCGACTAATCGTGCATGGCTGGGTGCCTGACTTGTTTCGCATGGCTGTCTCAGTCAGATAGAGAGGGATATACCAGGGGAAGTGGAGGAGGGGGAGGGGAGGCGAAAGAGATGGTTGTTGTGAACTAGCACAATAAGGGGGTAATCATCCGTCGAAGAGAGGTCGGACAACGAGTCAACGACAACTTGAAGTAGAACGACACTAGGTGAACGAGGACACAGATTGGAGGAGGAATAAATCTAGAATAGCTGGTTAAGGGAACCACAGCTGGACTTTAGGGACTTGTTTATTCATTTTTGCTTGATTAGAGAAGATACAATGATATTCTTTTTATAGAGATGACTTGACCCCTATGAAATAATATCTAATTTAGAGAATCAAACTAACCGAATATAAGCTTAAAAACTAACCGAATCAATCTAATCCCTAAGAAAGGAAACCGAAGCAATCTAATCCCTAAGAAAGAAAACTAATTACGGGTGAACAGTACACACGTGCTACCGTAATGACACGCATAACATGGTGTTGGTGTTGGCAACATAGCAGCAGCAGTGGCGTGCATGAAGCAAAGGGCAGAGGCAGCGCTGGTGATTTGCTAAATAAGGGAAAGGAATGGAAGGGTGGATGTGAGCCGGGCCAAGCCTAGCTGGCCCAAATTCAACTCTCAGCCTCTCACTGTATAGCCAGCGGCACTGGTGCTTCCTAGGGTTCCTCTCACGTTACAGCCAGCGGCGGCTGCGATGCATGAGCTCCAGAGGAAGCACAGAGGTGCAAGCTGCACATGGCGATGGAGCTGTGATGTGACGGCAACGGCAATGGAGCGACGATGGCGATGGCGAAGGTAAGATGCAATGAGGCTTCCGATGACAAGTTGCGACAAGGCTGTTGACGGCGATGGCAAGCTGTGACAGGTTCCTTCACCCCCTAGTTGGTGCCCTCTCTTCTCTTTCCTGTCTGAAGTTTGAACCCTCCTTCACTATGTTTTGCTGCTCTGTTCTACATCCAGACGTAATAGTAGGAGAATAGCAGCAACAGGTGGTAGATCGACTAGTCGGCATGTCGGTACCATGGCGACTCGACTTGACTTAACGACTTAATAACCTTGTTGCCTTCTATGCATTAACAAGTACCTCAACAAAATGTAAACTTATTAAAAAACACTAATCTGAACTTCAATTATTATGTTTCTTAGTTTGCCTGAGAAGCTATGTGAACTTCATTATGTTTCTTTTCAATTTTTAATTGTAGATTCAAAACATTTGTGCTATACTTTTTGCAGGTTCTGGTTGTTGCCAATCCAGCAAACACCAATGCTCTTATCTTGAAGGAATTCGCTCCATCTATCCCTGAGAAGAATATTACTTGCCTGACCCGCCTAGACCACAACAGGGCACTTGGTCAGATTTCTGAGAGACTTAATGTCCAAGTTAGTGATGTGAAGAATGTTATTATCTGGGGCAATCACTCGTCCACTCAGTATCCTGATGTTAACCATGCCACTGTGAAGACTCCCAGTGGAGAGAAGCCTGTTCGTGAACTTGTTAAAGATGATGAATGGTAAATCAGAAATGCTGCAAATGCAAGGTTATCAGTATTCCTTCCTATTTTCCTTCCAGATAGGATTTAATGGTTTTATCCTCTCTTAAACAGGCTAAATGCGGAGTTCATCACTACTGTCCAGCAGCGTGGTGCTGCAATCATCAAAGCAAGGAAGCTCTCCAGTGCGCTCTCTGCTGGCAGCTCTGCTTGCGATCACATCCGTGATTGGGTTCTGGGAACCCCTGAGGTCTGTTTCAGTTCCTTAGACCTATCCTGTCTGTTGGGCTTATTTACACGCCTCTATTAATGCCTTGACTTCTTTGACTGTAGGGAACATGGGTTTCCATGGGTGTGTACTCTGATGGTTCATACGGTGTGCCTGCTGGGCTTATTTACTCCTTCCCAGTAACTTGCAGCGGTGGTGAATGGAAAATCGTGCAAGGTATAACTAGTGTCAACGGAACACTTTTAACATGCAACAATTTGTTGACTTACATGTTCTTCCATTATTTTTACTTGCTTTGTCATGGATATATGTATTTTCTTCCTTAGCATAGCTTTTGGAGCCTGAAAGTTTGTACATGTGGTGATTATTGGCTAAGGGTTCCAAACCAATTCGCCATTCTTCACAGTCCATGTTCTTATATCACCCTGCACTTAGCTCTGCCTCCTAGGAATATGTAAGTTTCCTTGTTCTCTCTTGCCTAATGTTTGTTTCATCGTATCTTCTTGGCAGGGCTCCCGATTGATGAGTTCTCGAGGAAGAAGATGGATGCAACCGCCCAAGAGCTGTCGGAGGAGAAGGCGCTTGCTTACTCGTGCCTCAATTAAACTAGCATACCCGGAGAGCAACTGCTACTCTTATGTTTTGAATAAAAGAAACCTTTTGCTCCATAGAAACTCTCATCCCGACCCAGTTGCTGGTTTCACCCAGTTTGTATGAGGCTTGTAGCTCCCTTTTTGCCTGATGATTTGCAGGCCATTTGCTGAAAAGATTGGACCATTTGACATCTGATTGGAACCAAAGTTTTGTTGCTTAGATGGTGCGCATCTCTGCGAAAAAACACCATGTTATTTCATCATGCTTGAGCCTTCAGGTTAGTTGCATGGATTTTATTATGGGTATGCGGTGTTCACAGTTGGTTGTAGACTTGACCTCTAGCTTCTGCTTCGGTTCTGGTTCCTTATTGTCTTGGCTTATAATCACTTCTTTAGATTTGGTCATCTTTCGGCGGCTCTCTGATCGTCTGGATCTATAGATTAGGATTTTGATCATGTACATGGTTTTGTCATTGGGAGCATATGTTATCTTGATACATTTACTATCATGTCTTTATGATATTTTGCTCTAGTTATCTATGTATATATTAGATATCTATGTTAATATATCTTACTCTTGATCTAAGCTTTGGATCTCGGTTTAGTATATCTTACTCTTGATCTAAGCTCTGGATCTCGATATCTCTTTGGGCGTAGTTTTGATCTTTTGGTCGTTTTGGACAAGTTCTCTTAATTTAGTCTTGGTCTTGACTATCTCACTACGACGTAGCTTCTGAGATTGTCACGTAGCACCGCGCACTCTGCTTTGACTGGGGGCATCGTTGCCTTTCCTTGCGTTTGTTGTCTGATTATGGGCAGCACACGCGGAGAGGACTATTTCATTCGGATCTGAGTCGATTCTCTCTATGTATCGTCACCTAGTTGTGATTGGCACCCCAATCTCTCTGAGTAAGTTGCGTATTCGTGAACTCCAAGAGGGCAAAGATGAATTCCTGGACAGTTTGGACCAGAAGCCTCCTGCTAACGATGCAGTACTATAATATTTCTGATTGATTGATATGTCCAATGATGTCTTGTTAGCCAGCCCATCGTCGGAGAATATTGATAAGCCCCAACAGAGGCGGAGCTAGGCATGATGCCGTGTAAAATACGTCCAATGGGTAAATGATGTCTTCTCAGTTCCTATCCATTTGTTATCAAGTCTGAAAACAAAAGTATACAAAATCCTACGTAATATACGTATATCAATTAAAGTTGATAGAGTTAATAGAACACGTGTCGCTACGCAAATGATCTGCACGCAGTTATCTGCAGGGCGCCCTGCACCTGAGCCCAACCCATGGGAAGGGGTATGGGAAGAGCACTCCTATCCGGCCTTTGTCTTCTCGGTCACAGCAGCCTAGCCGCCGCAAGATAACAGCAAGTCAGGTACGTGCAGTGGGCCTATCACATACGTGCCGCCGTCGAGGGCTTGTTTTGTTTGCTTACATGGCGACACCAACGTCTCTTCCGTAGACTAGTAGTAACGACTAGCAGCTGGCTAACCGATCTGCATGAGCAGCCATCACTTGCCGGCCGCCGCCGCGTATGCGATCCATCGACGCGGGCAACTCAACTGGACTCGAGCAAACGCACGCGGTGAAGCTACAGCCGAAAGCGCGCCCATGCATGGATGCAGGAACGTGCGCGCAGCTGATCGTGTCGCCGTCGAGCGATCGGTCGACGTCAGGGTTGACGCAGACGATGGAGAGAGAATTGGGGGCCGTTGATTCATGGTCACCGGTCAGAACTCATAGCTAGGGGGAGTAGTTGCAGGGCGCTTGTACAGCTCGCAGGGTGGAAATGATCGACATGCTCACATGCATGTTCGGAACTTGGACCGTTCCAAATTCATCAGGCAGGCCAAAATCGGCAAAGATATCGGTACTGTCCCATTCCTGTATTCAGGCTGCATGTTACAGAAAGGGAAAGACAAGTTGCACACTGCTTGCTACAAGATTAGAGTTCCTAGCCGATCCTTTTTTGATGGATCATGTAAGTTGATTCAGGATAAGATTGTGATGAACCATTGTAATGTTTGTAGAGTGGTCAATTAGCTTTGCAAAAATTATACTCTGTCAGGATTGATTTGAGCAGAAATTGAGGATTTTGGGATTTGAGTCATGGTTCTAGTTAAGTTGATCTGAGTCATTGGATTAAGGTTACATGATGCATGTCTTGACTAATGTAGGTCAAGTTGTGAAGAATTTGTGTCTACAAACGAATTCTTTATCTTTGAATGTGCAGAGTCACTTGGAATCAACTGTGGTCAACGGTGGTGATTGGGGCTAGGCTCATGGAAGAGTCGAGGCCCAGAATAATCAAGGATATTGGGTGAGATGGTGAGCTCAAGCATAGCACAAGAAAGACGAGAATGTTAAAAGTGAATTCGAACGGCAGAATGACGCTAGGTTGCTTGCACTGAGCAAGCAATTCATAGTTCGATGGAACCGGGATGAGAGAGACTTGGTGGCACATGGTAAGCTAGTAGTGTATCTATATGCGGCAAGCATAGCGATTACTTGCAAAGGATGGTGATGACCGGGTCAACAAAGGGGTATTTTGGTATTTTGACCAAAATATCAGAAATTATCTTGGATCAAAACCGCAGTACATGGGCGATGCGTTGGAGAGTCGTTTAAGCCAAGATGTGACTGGTTTAATCAAGGTGGATCAAGATTAATGATTTAGTGGATGCACATTTATGTGCTTTGAAAAACGTGCATAAGTGAACATGAATGAGTAAAACCCATGTGAGGGGTTAACGAGTTCCCCCATTATAATAGTGGATAGGATTTATTTTAGGGTGTAGGTGGCTGGTTGTCCACCTATAAAAGGGAATTAAGATGGAGACATATAAGGTTAATCATCCAACCCCCTTCTCATGTGCTTTCTTGTTTAGCGTTAGGGTTTGAGAGTGAAGCACATAATATGCTCTTTGTCCTTTAAGGTGGAGTGGTTGTAGACTCAACCTTCTCAAATGAGCAATACATTAATCTTTGTATATTTCTATGGATTCATCTTGATTTAGTTGATTTGTTCTTGATTTGGCCTTAAAGTGTGATTTCTTGATCCAAAGTTTTTGAGTTAATTTGTTTGGTGTTTTAACTTGCTGTGATATGTAGAAACATATCTAGACCCATCTTAGTCGTCATCCTCCCACGAGCTAGTTATATTTACCGATTTTGATTTTGACTCGGTTTTGATGTAACCTTCCAACAAACTGAAAAATGTCTCATCTTTATCTATGATTTTTATGATCGTTTGTTGGAATAGGTTCACAATACCCTAGAGATGATCTATACAAAGTTTCACATTATTTAGATCTACAGATCAAAAGTTCCATCTATTTTCATTTTGAACTAGAGCTGAAATAGTTAATGCAGTTCTCTGTCTGGAACGTCGACCAGATTTATGACCACATTGGTTTCAATCACGGTCAAGTTCCAGATCGCATCGCATCATTTTCGACCTCGTTCAATCTTTCAACTGCTTCGTGTTTTCCCTACCATGTGGGATTTTCAATAGCTCACTCATCGTCGATTTCACTGGTTGGTTTTTGAACTGAATCGACCACGTCGGTCGCGAATCACTCGTTGGCTTCTGACTATATTTGTTATTCGACCACTCGTTGGCTTCTGACCACGTTGGTTGTTTGACCACTTGTTGGCTTCCAACCACGTTGGTTACGACCACATTGATAACTTTGGTTGCCCACTGGTTTCGACCACGTTGGTTACGACCACGTTAATTCTCGATCACTTTAGTTACCGACTGGTTCCGGCCACGTGGTTGTTCGACCACTCGTTGGTGTCCGACCATGTTGGTTTTGACTACATCCATTTTTGATCACGTTAGTTTTGGTCTCGGTGGTTATTAATTACGTTGGTTTTCTACCGCTCCCTGGTTGTCGATCGCGAGAGACGATTTCCAACTACACTGGTTTCTGATGTACTATCAGTTTTCGACTACGGCGATATCTGTTTAGTAGTTGATTTTCGATCACGTTGAACTTCTGACTACACTGATTTTTGACGTAATGTCAGTTCTTGACTATGGTGATATTCGTTTGGTAGTTGATTTTAGACCACGTTGAACTTCCGACTGGTAGTTGAATTTCGACCATATTGTCAGCTTTCAACCAAGTTGTTTTGTTGCTGTCTAGTTGTGTTCGACTCTGTTTCTTTGTTTTTCAAGTGGGATTTCAATTCTAATCTTAATAGCTCTATAGCTAGCGGAAAAAAGAGATAAGTGAATATTTGGGAGAAAAATTTGAAGGCAATATTCACCCCTCCTCTGTTATCTGTCTGGTCCTACATACATTACTAAATCATCTAGGAGTACAAGTGTACAATAGTTTTTTTAAAAAGAGTTGAACATCTCACACTCACAGGGTAATTACAAAGTTTTGCAATAGCATGAGTGCTTATGCTTTGTACCGGTATATAACCCTGGGGGAGTCCGTGTTAGTGTCATGCTGTTGCGAATTAGTTAATTAAGCTATCCTTTTCCAGCATGCAGTTAACTACTGATCGATTGCATAATAATCTTGTCTTTGACTGAACCAAATACACGAGAGCTTGAAACATGTATATATGGCTGGCAGCTCGATCGGTCAACTCCGTTAGGAAATCTGAACGTTGATCAACGGTATGACGGTTTCACATTAGTTTTTCTTTCCAAGCGCTCAGATGGCACAGCAAAAGTTTACATGTTTTCACACCAATTTTTCAGTTAATTTCTGGTTGTCAACGAGAGTGCAACTGAACATAGATACCTGAAAGTTAAAGCTAGCAATTGAGGGGCTAATTTTCGAAGGGAAAAGTATTAGTGACAGCATCTATCTAGATGCTTTAGAATTCGTGTACACTTGATTCACTCAAAAGGTGTATGAAAATGTGACCTGGCTTTTTCTACGCTCGTGTTAAATTAATTAAAGATATCTACTTGCAGCTAAGATGCTCGAATTAATCTAGAAAGTAAATACTCTTACTTAGCATGCATGCAATCAAACACCAATTCTTTTACCCTGTTCACTTTATTTTTCATTCAACTTACTTGCGAACCCGAACATCGTAATCTTCTACTACTGGATATCTGGATCATTTGACTGACACGGTCAACATAGAATTCGGTCTAATTAGTGAATCATATTTAGTTTACTAACTACAGGTTTCTTAGCCATTGACATTTGGCATTCTCCGTGTGATCATTTGATAGAATCTTCAGTTCAGCCTAACATTTGAAATGTTCAGTTACTTTCGCTGAAATAAAATCCTCTTCTTTATACACCAAAATAAGAGACGCACTCGATCAGTGTTTCGATGGTGATCGAGCTGTGAGCTTTCTGAAAATTGGCAGCACATGCATATCGATCTTCAGATTGTGCTGCTGGTACTATATATGATCAAGAAAACGAAGGACAAAATATTCGGTTAAATCGCCAATTCGTGGTCACATGTAATATGCTGTTTCCACAATGCAGCATCCGCAAAATTAAGTTTTCAACCAAATATCTCCCGTTAAGCCATTAATTCCTCCTTGATTTGCTTGCGGAATGACCGTCAAGCTGCAGCCAGAGGCGGAGCTGAGCCTCAGGCCGCCGAGGTAATGGCCCGAGGCCCAACTGAGAAAATCTTTGTTTTTACTGTAGTAATATAGTGAAGACTTTGATTTTTTTTTCTTTGCAGTGGATTAGGCCCGAGGCTAGACCTCGGACTGGCTACGCCCCTGGCTGCAGCTAAAACTTCCTTGTTTGCTGTCTGCAAACCAATGGGAAGTATTTTATTTTTCTTTAGTACATACGTGAAACATCGTTTTTAGAGGAATCATGTGAAACATCTTGATGCTGTAGTACATCACAGTACACCCAACCTTATCACAACTGTTCCTATTCCACCCCCCTAAAAAAAGTTCCTATTCCATCATGGGCCACCTGTGACACGTTTATCTTGTGCTGCAACGTAAGATAGAGTGAACTGTTTCAGTACCCTTTTGATATGTGAAACCACCTTACAAGAACTGAATTGTAATTTTTTTCACACCAATACACCGAATCTGCATACTATTCCACTTAATATAGAGTAATAACTAATTAATTCAGGAAGGTGATTTAAAGCAGTGTTACATGGACACTATACGGGCGCAAGAATCTCACTCGGATTCGGAGTGTCCGACTCTGGCAATTTGTATTGAACAAGGGAAATGTTACTCGACAATGGACGTCGGTGTTAGAATCCGACTTAGATTCGGGTGTCCAATTCAGCTAAAAAAAGTTTTGGACAAGTAACACTGATTTAAAGGGAAGCAAGTAGCTGTGGTTATCTCATTTCGAGGATAAGTACTGCATCTGATTAATTCTGAAGCTAGAGAAAGAACACAAGAAATGTTGAGAGTAGTTATCTTTTTCTATGGAAGGTGAAATCACCTGAATTTCCCAACATTTTCTCACCGGAAGAGGGGGGGGGGGGGGGATAATTAAGCTTAGCTTCCCAATATTACAAGACTTCCAAGTCCATGTCGCCGGCCTCAAGCAGCATGTTTAGCCAGAAATCCATGTCCTCATTCCTCGCCGACGAGGTCGAAAGGCTCAACTCCTCGTCCATGGCGCCGCCGAGGTCCATCATGCCCGTCACGTCCGTCGACGACCAGAAGCTGTCGTCGATGAAAGCCTGGAACTCGGCCGAGCTGAAACTCTCCTCCTGGACAAGCAGCTGGTGGCCGCCGTCGTGGCTCACGCTGGTGGCGGCGGCGTTGTCGGCCCACGACGACACCGCCGCGGCCGACTCGGTCACCGTGGAGCACGTCACGCCGCTGCTGGTGGTGATGCTGCTGGACCGCCCCGGCGACGCCGTGAACTGCTCCTGGTCCACGGCTTTGGCGGCGCTCTTAGCCTTGACCTTGCGCTGCCGCTGGCCCCCGTCGACGGCCTTCCGGTCGTCGACCAGCCTCTTCTTGAGGTGGGTGTGCCAGACGTTCTTGATCTCGTTGTCGGTGCGCCCCGGCAACTGCGCGGCGATCGCGGACCACCTGTTGCCAATAACGGACAACTCCATAAGCACCAGTACTATACAAGAACCCAGAACATGTCACGAGAAAACCAAAAAGGAAAAGGAAACAGCTGCTAAATTCTGCATGCTGTAAGGCTCTGATACTGCAAAGATTTGATTCCCAACGCACACTACACTACTATCTACTACAGGTAGATTCAACAGTGGATCAGAGGGTTTTGATTCACAAGTTCTCCTCCTTGTCATAGTTTATGCTCGCCCTTGAATTCAGCAACTGGGGCAGTCACAGTCACTCATGTGCAATTAAACTAGGAAAGGATGGGATCAGGGTGGCTTTGGGCACTGCATTTCACAGCATTATTTATGCACAATTTTGTAATACCAGTACTACATATCCGCTGAACAGAGTGTGGTCCAACTGGGGCATGCAGCAAGTGCTGTTTATAGTTTTTAGACTATTTGTAAAAAAGTATAAAATAAGAAAAATTTATATACTATTTTGGCTAATTTAAATAAAATTATTACAGTGTATACTATAATTAATTTGTAGGTTCTATTTTAGAAAAATATTTTATTTAAAAACTAGTTACTGTAAAAAAATCAAACAACAGTAT
Organism: Dendrocalamus sinicus; assembly: GCA_036346575.1. Taxonomy (NCBI): domain Eukaryota; kingdom Viridiplantae; phylum Streptophyta; class Magnoliopsida; order Poales; family Poaceae; genus Dendrocalamus; species Dendrocalamus sinicus. The sequence continues at coordinate 21,936,353 of CM070669.1, forward strand.
TTAGAAGTTGAAAAAGAAGAGGACCGTGATGGTGGTGTGCATCATCTGCAGCAGCTATGAAAGGCCAAATGAGATGGAATCTCGGGCGACTTTTGTACTCTGGATTGGTTATTAGCACGTGGGGAGGCCTGTTTCACAAAGATTTTGGCTTTTGGTTTCAGAAACAAATAATTATTTGAAATATGTTAGTTTATTAATGTGATTTTTTTCTTTATATCATTTATAGAGATATAACAATGCTTTTTTATTTATCTATTTTTATTTTTTAAATTGAATATCTTAAAAATAGCTAGTGACTTTTCTGCATAAGCCATAACACTTTGTACGGGACCGTTACGGTGGTGATCGGTTCGGTTGAAAAGCTCATGGCTTATGGCTAAAAACACTGTAACTGGCTGAAAAAAGCACTGTAGCTGACAGAGACTTATTTAGTATAATTAAATTTAAAAAAATTTAAAAATATAAAAAATATGTTAGCCCATTACGTATAATACAAACAAATACGGGAAAAAAAGAACCGGCAAAAAAGCTCAACAAAAAGCCAAAAGTTCAAAAAAAAAACGAAACCTATGAATAATGAAAAATAAGTCAGAACCCGAAGCCGAGTTGATCAGGGTCGCCTCAAGCTTCTGTGTTCTTTGGGGGATAAGTTTTATTGTTTCGAGCAGGCTATGGCCGCCAATCAATGGTAAACAATACCCGAAAGTACAAAATGGAGCATCTTTTCTATCTGAACCACTGTTGATCTGCATGCCCAATCTCCCAAAGAATTTGTCTCTAATGTCGATGAGACATAGAGTGAAAAATACTCAAATGCACATTTTTAAAGTGACAATGCAACTACAATGAGTATATACCATAAGAATAGTTCAAACTAATTAAACTGAAGTTGAATTTAAATTTTTTTGAGTTTGATATCTCAAAAATATATATATATATAATATATATATATATATATATATATATATATATATATATATATATATATATATATATATATATATATATATATATATATATATATATATATATATATATATATATATATATATATATATATATATATATATATATATATATATATATATATATATATATTTGAGATATAAATATAGTGTGTACCTGTTGCCAAAAGTAGCGGTGGAGGCGGACGATGAGGTCCTCCTCGTCGGCGGTGAAGCTACCCCGCTTGATGCCCGGCCGGAGGTAGTTGATCCACCGCAGCCGGCAGCTCTTCCCGCACCGGAGCAGCCCTGCAGCAAAAGAACCAACACAAAGAGCGAGCCATCTCCGACCATGAGACCATGTGACGATCAATCCATCCAAATGCTTGGAAGCCCCAAGGATCACACTCACCGGCCTGCCTGGGGAGGGCGCGCCAGTTGGGGTGGCCGTGCTGGCGGATGTAGACGACGAGCCGCTGGTCCTCGTCGGGGCTCCACGCCCCCTTCCTCAGCCCCTCCTCCTGGCAGCACGGCGCTCTCCCCATCGGCCGACCCCCCCTCTCCCTTCCCTTCCTCCTCCTCCTAGCTTCTTGCTCTTCGCGGCGGCGTGATCGGTGGCACAAGAGGAGAAAAGCTCGCTCCTTTGTGCTGTGCGCTGCGGGGACAAGGACGGGGACGGGGCGGGGCTGGGCTGGGCAAGTCGGCTAGTCCCAGTCGTGGGGTATTTAAGGTTGGGGCAGGAGGGGGAGACAATGGAAACGAGTGAATGCGTTCTGAATTTGGCAACGTGCTGCAATGCCACGCGCTGGCACTGCGCCTCTCGGCTTTTTCTTTGTGTGTGTTTTATGGGATCTGTATTAATTTCTAAGAGAAGGCGGAATTCCATATAAATATCTGACTTTTTAAAATAATATTTTTCAATTTTTTATTTCTATCTCACTTTGAAGTTAAGATAGAAATTATAGACGTATCACACACGTTACTTCTCTAGCTCCCATCTCACGCACGTATCTCTCTCATTTTTTCCACCGGTCCCTCCATCCTTCTAAAAACCGCTTCTTTCGGCCACTATTATTTATTTTCAACCAAAAAACATTAGGCACGACAAAAAACTATCGGCAGCAGTCAATATGAATACCTCTTAATTTCTAGAGCCTATAGTTTTAGCTAAAATTGAATAGTAACAGTCGAAAGAAATAACTTTTAGAATAAAGTTTGAAAAATGGTTCTTGAAAGACGCAGATGTAAAAGAGGTTACAGAGGCTAGTCAATGGTTTTTGGAAGCTGCTTAAAGAAACCGTTTTAAAAGTCGAGATGTTCAAATTGGTTTCTGGCCTTTTCAAACAAAAAATCGAAAATCGAAGCTGATTTAAACACCCTTTGTATTCTCATTCACTGTACGCTGTAATAGCCTGTTTCGGCCAGCAGCTGCGGCCTGCGGTGTTGTATTCGCTCTCCATTTCTCCGTTTTTGTCTTTCTTTCTTTTTGGCCGGGAGGCGGCTTCTCAGAAATGGGGGTGGATGGATGGGAGAGGAAAGGAGAGGATGCGTGTTCGCTTGAGGATTCTCTGTGCGCGTTTGTGTGTACGGTTAACTTGTTACTTCATGATTAATACGATTGTTCACAGCAGACAACTTTGAAGAAGTCCACCCTACGTCGTTGCTTTATCGCGTTACAGCGATATTGATTTCGCATAAGTAGGGCTGGACGAAAAACTCGAAGCTCGTTAGCTCGCTCGGCTCGTGGCTGGTTCGGCTCGGCTCGTTAGGATAACGAGCCGAGCTGAGCCAAGATTTTAGCTTGTTAGCTATAACGAGCCAACTCGAGCCAGCTCGCGAGCCGCTCACGAGCCAAACGAGCCATACTTCCAGGAATTTAGATATGCATATGCTGCTTCCATGGACCTAATTTGTACTCTATTGCATGTGTTAATGTGTAAATTTGTACTCTATTGTACCCAAACGAGTCATGCATGTGTTAATTTGTACTCTATTGTACCCAAACGAGCCAAACGAGCCAAACGAGTCATGCTTCCATGGATGAATATATGATGGAGATATTTTTTGGCCTTGGCTCACGAGCCAAACGAGCTAACTCGAGCTTTTTATGAGCCGAGCCGAGCTAGCTTTTTAGCTCGTTAGCCAGCTCGTTATCCTACCGAGCCAGACCGAGCCGAGCCGAGCCAGCTCGTTATCCAGCCCTACGCATAAGTTAGTTTGACGTAACTACTGGTAACTATGTCTATAAACCGTGTGGAGTCTGGCCACACGTATTCACATTGCTATTATTTTACCCAAGTAAACCGTTGATTCAATACATCCTCTCTTTTTTTCTTGTGAAACATTTAGTATATATATGAAGTGTATGTTTATACAACATTCAACTGTTCTTGAGGATAAAAACATTCAGATTGATCTGAGGTGTTAGATCTCCATCCAACGGATCCACCCATACAAGCCTCCCTCCAAAAAAAAATGACCCCCCTTCAAAAAAATGATCTAGGACGTTGGATCTCCATCTAACGGCTCAAAATCTGACTGTTTTGGTCCTAAAAAATAGTAGAATGTTGTATAGACACTCCCATGAAGTGAATTAACCTCACTATAGTTTACCCATAAAAACGTATTTAAGTAGGGTACTTGGACACTTTCAAAATTACATACATATATAAATCACCGTTTATCCTCCAACAATTAAGAAACAAAGTTCCATGTGGGACACTTAATTTTACCATGTCGGCGACATAAAAGATCCAGCCAACATTATCTTATTGGCTAATTGGGTGGCTGCCAGCCATGTCCATGTCACATTCCAGTTAACCAAGATAACAGGCTTATCACATATTAATTTATGATCCAATATATTTGTCAAGAATATTTTAAAATGTCTAGTACTCTAGTGCCTGTTTTTCATAATAAAAGCTAGTGGAACCCAGACACCCAGTTAAGAAGAGAGAGAGAAAAACTCATGTACAACAGTGCAAGCCAAAGAAAGTAAGAAACCTACTATTATAGAAGAGCGAGTTGATGGTCGTACGTTCTTTTTCCTCTAACCGTTCTATACTTCCCATCACTCCTAACTTTTCAACTGATCAGAGTAGCCTTCTTTTATAGCATAATTATCTATATATCCAATAAATTTTACTGCAACGCACAAGCAGATAGCTAGTAAAAGTTAAAGCATGATAGGGAGTAGGAACCAATTTGCTATAGATTGTGATAGCAATGTTGCTGGAATATGCAAACACACCATGCCACTTGATTGCAGGAGATTTTGTCATGGCTAAACGAATATTCAACTTTTTCTTTCTTTTTGAAGCATAGGTTAAAGCCATGTTCTAAAGTGTTATGACTTTTTTTTAAAATAAAACACTATTATATCTCCACAGATAATACAAAAGGAAAAGAAAAAAAGGAAAAGAGAAACAAAGATCATGTTAAAAGCCAGCGTGTCTAAACGGCTTTTGGCTTTTGAAAGCCAGAAGCCATTGTTGGGCTTGTTCGGCAAAACGGCTTCTACAGTTTTGGCTTCGCTACGGTAATTAGCTTTCAAACAAAGTGTTTTTTAAGACAGGGTTTAATAGTTTATTGTAGTATACATTATACTGACTTCATTTATATCGGTCAAAACCGTATGTAATTGTCTCTCTCCATATTCTCCCACACAAACAAACAAAATTCAAAAATTTTAGTTATAAGACTCACCACATCTAACAGGTTCATTGTTTGGTACAGGGCATAAAAAGGAATATTCACGCATATGATTCCTCCAGGGCAAGGACAGGAATATTTTCAAGAAAAAAAATCAATATTCCATTAATATTATATCAAACCCCAAGTTTGCAAATGCAAGCCCATGGTACCCGGATACTAGCTAACAGTACGACATCATCTCTTAGGGTTTGGAGCGTGCCCTTGGTGGCTTGCCGTGGCACTCTGTGTTTCCCGTCGAGGCCACTGGTGGCAGCTTTAATTACCTGCCATGGTGCTGGATGGCGTCGCCGTGCTGCCACCCCATTTCTTTACGATTGGGCTTCCTTTTCCCTTGTGATCCAAGGTTAGTTCTTCTATATATGTGTTTTCTATTTTGTCACTCCGAATATGCTTATTCTGCTTGTTATTCCCCTTTATGCAGCGCGGATTTGCGCAATTTGTTCCATCGACTAACCATGAGCATAGCTTGGATTTGTGAGATGCTTGTTGGCAGGTCTAATGCCCAAAGATTTTTTTTGAGACTTCATTTGTGATCTAGCTCTGAAGATGGTGGTTTTACCTTAATTGTTTTATTCATAATATTGATTAGATGATGAGTAGTGTTTCAATGCTTCTCTCTCTAATAAGAGTAGCACTAATATCAAAGCAAATGAAGAAGTAAGTAACTATATCAACTATTAATCATGCTTTAAAAATTGTGCAAATCACTATTGAGAAAAGTATAGAAGGACATCCTTTAGATGATGTATATATGCTCTCTCGTTTTCTTGCTAAGTGCTCCTAATGAAAGATGTACACTTACAGGTTGATAGTGGTTACTTGACCTCCTTATAGATACAACTAGACTTGAAAAGTATTAGGAGAGATTGATTGAAATAGATACTGCCCATACAGGTTCCTAATGTTTCCATTTACATGTATGCAACTTATTCCTGGATGTCCCCCACCTAATAACGTATTTTGTATAAAAATTCAGTTTGCCTTTTTCATTGAAGAGTGGGAGCAAGCTTCCTGGCTGTAGCACACAATTTTTAATGTTTAGATGAAATTATGAAAATTCGCTCCATTTTTTGGCTGGAGATGGCGAGGGGTACCAGCAGACCCTTCAGGCTCCATCGGGGCTACGACGGCTACGTTGATGTTGGTTTCGCCAATCTTTCATTTGGATTGCTCTTCTGCTCTTTCAGTTTGCTTATCATTTTTGTGTTCTTTTCAGGCTAGGTTTTGCAGCCGTTGTGCTTTGTTTTGGTTGGCGTTGTGCTACCTGCAATGTGTGTTTCTGGGCATGAGGCAAGGTTTGGTTATAGGCATGCCGGTTGCGTGTGCTGCAGCCATTGGGGAGCTATTCAGCGATGCTCTTATTTCAAGTCATTTAATACGTTGCTGGTTATGTGGAGGCTTTGTTCTATGGTTTTTCTAACTATACTGCCTTCCTAATAGTGGAATAAGCATCTTGGTAAGAGGGCAGTCAGGGCACTGATTGTTCCTTCTAGGTAAGTCCTTCATCTAGAACCTAAGTCATTTGTGTGAATTCAGGATGCTATTTTTTTTATTTGGCCTTGCATTTTTCAGTTAGAATATCCCATGCAGGCATTGGAGAGTCGTGTATTTGCACTACCTTGTAGATGTTTACTATGCAGCTACAGAAGTTTGTTGATCTTTTATCATAAGAGAAATCAGGCTGCATATTGTTTCAGATAAGCTGATAATTTCAGTAGTTTCTACATTGTTGATTGCTCAGGTCTAGATATGGGTCATGTGGTTAGCTTTCATATTTCCCTTTTCTTTAGGGATAATAGATCCACATCTAGGATTAATTAAGGTTCAAGATATTATAATGTATTACTTCATTACTTGTCAGAGATTACCTAGCACATTGTTTATTATTTAGTTGCAAGTCATTGATTGCCCTCCCTGTGCAACTGCCTAAGCTGAACCTTGGGCTCTTTTCCATCTAACAATAATTTATATGTTAATGTGTGTTAGTGCCTTTGCTGGCTATAAAGTTAAAAGGCAATGTTTTGCCTATCCTACAGGGAATTACAATGTATTCAGGCGTGAAAGGTTTAGGTGTTAGCATTCTGTTTTTTCAGGCATACCAATGCTATGTGTAGTATTTCATCTTCCACAATTCTAGATTTATTCTGGTTTTCCATGGCTTTCAAACTTATGGTTTCATAGGCAGGACCTGCTGTCCTGTTCCTATTGTGGTTCAGCTCTGTTGGTGTTGCCAATGCCTTGCTTTCACTGTCAAGGACTTCATTGTCAGCATTTCATGAATGTACCACTTAAAAGAATGCAACAGGTTTTGTTCACTCCTGAAGGGGATTAACAAATTTGAGCAAATCTTTATACATATGCAATACAACAAGACTTCCCCTTTTATTTCATTTGTCTTCCGATTTATTCTTGGGTTGTACAGCTAATTGGTAGAGGGTAGATTGGGTGGCTTTAGACTTTGCATTTTATAATCAGGTTAGGTTGGGCCGAGAAAAACATTGGGCACCATCTTACCATTTGCTGTCCGGAGAACCTTTGTACAGTAAATTTTTATAGGGACCTTCAGTTCAGAGGCCAAATCATGATAATGTCATGCATTGATTTGAGCAATATAGGTGTAATATTAAGTATGCTAAATCAATAACTTTCTTTCTAAATTGATGTCTTTTTGAATTAATGAATGTTAATGGATTTACCTGATATATTATATAACATTACACTTACACGCGTCTAAAAGCAATCTAAAAGCAGAGAGGCTTGGTGCCCAGACATCATGGTGCTTTCAGCGTCTCTCTCTCTCTATATATATATACACACACACACATACACTCATACATAGATTGTCATGGGAGTTTCGAAGTAATTTTGCTCTACATATTTGTCCTGAACCAATAGGTTGTCAAACTGAATTACTAGAATTGTAGTACAGAGGAAATGTGGCAGTCTCATACGCTTAAGCAACTGCAATGTAATTGACCATACAGACTTGCGTCATTGTTTTGTGCTACAAAAATACCTTTCTAAAAACCAAGGAGGGGAATGCATTATGCATCCCATTGAAACAAATGTAACTTTTCCTATTATTTACTTACTAGAATTCAAAATTCACGCATATTACTTATTAGAAATCAAAGTTCTTGCATATGCTACGTTTCATAAGTCTCTATTCTTCAGGTCCCTGACCGGTAGATGTCCTACAAGTTCACATGAGCGGTCAACACATGTATATCATGGTCGTTCAGGTTGAAAATATTCCCCAAATAAAGCTGCTCCGGTGACTAGTCGATTGTCGTTATGTGCTAGACCAGAAGACTTTTTTGTTGTATACCGATGGTCTATGATAGGGTAATTAACATGCTTCGACATGCACTGATGTACCTTTAGGCCTGCGTTGATCTTATTTTGCTGCTTGCAAATAAAACCTACTGTCTTTGGCATATGTAATGTTATATACACGTTGTGTATAAATGGTAAAGAGCAAAATAAAGATTGTGCTTATATACCAGTATTGGAGCACGATGTATGTGCATATATAGGATACAGTGTATCTAATTAATTCATGGTGCTAATTATATTCATCACTTATTAAGTCTATTCTATTATAGATAATTCATGGTGCTAATTATATTCATCACTTATTAATTGCTTCCATCTATTCTATTACTCGTCTAGATACATATATTTGTATATCAAGCCATGCAGATATACACTGCATTTGTATGTCTTCTTCTGTCGACTTAAGGTGAATGTACTTTCTAATGCATTGAATCAAATCAATAAATTCCTTTTAAAAAGATTGAGTTTTTTTTTTGCGTTCAAACATTTTTGTATATCTTCTCCTTGTTGTAATATTGTTTCTGTACATTTGTTAAATTCGGTCTCCAGCCTCCGAAAAATTAAGGTTACAAAAATGTTAATCGTCTGCCTATTCAACTTGGAAGTACTCCCTGTACGTGTTTTGACCAAATTTCTGCAGTGCACACGGTGACGCAACCCTACGTACAGACATACAGTTTATTTGTGTAAATGTTCTAAGAAAATTACTTACGAGTGGTGACACTGATTTAACATTTCAGCTTAAACACACAAATGTAGAGAGATTTAGATCTTGATCATGTCATCTTGGATCTGGATTTTGTGGTGTACTGAAGCGACACACATTTTTAGTACTTCCTAAGTAGCTATTTCACAGCTAATCATAAATAATTAAACAGCTAATTAAAACAGTTATCTGTTATCAAATATCTCAGATCACACAAATACATGCATACGTACATACGTACGCACGTATGTATATGTCCAATGTCCAGTTACACATGCCATTATACTTGACACATGGCCACGTTACCCAAAATCAACAACCTATTTTAAGGTACAAGTTTAATAAACTAGTAGTGTTAGACCATGTGGTGGTCATGTATTTGAGTGGTGATGAATAATTGATATTTGAGTTTCATTGAAATTTGGGTTTATAAAAGTTCTGGTCGATGCGCTCGTGTTGTTGGAATTTTCAGGGTAGCATTTCAACCACGACAGAATGACCACAGCAAATTGATTATGGTATTTCGACCATGTCTGACTTTGACCACGCTCGGCTTCAACCATGGCAGTCCGATTGGCCTTGTGATAGTTGGTCCGAACGGTAGACTTCAACCACAGCTGGCATCAACCAAGGTATCGACCACGGCAGGCTTTGACCATGACATGACGACCACGACACAATGACCATGGCAGAACAACTGTACCTGGCCAATGATGGTAAGTTGCAATGCTTTTCGATGGTCGTAGTTACAATGCTTTTCGATGGTCGTAGCTACAGTACCTTTTGATGGTTATAGTTACAACACCTGATCGTACTCGATAGTCGTAGACTTTACTGGTCGGTAGTCTTAGACTTTGTGATCGGTAGTCATAGACTTTGCGGTCGGAAGTCGAACACTTTGTGATCGGTTACCTTAGGCTTCACGGTCTGTACTCGTAGACTTCATGGTCGGTTCGAGTGCTTCAATTCTTGCTATCTTCGAGTACTTTGAGTACTCGTGTTAGACCAGCGGTATGACTGGCTGGTGGTGATCGATGAACAGTGCTCAAAGGATTCGGTACTCGGAAGATGGTGGTACTCAATAGTCGTGGTTTTTAAGATCGTGGTCAGCGATCGGTTATTAGAGACTTATGGTATGTGATTGGTACTCGTAGGCTTCGAATAAGCATTGGGATAGCGGTCTAACCAGCCTTTGCATGGCGGTCAGACTGGTCTTAAAGAGCAGTCATTGCTTTGGTACTAGGTAGGTACTTGATGGTCGGTGCTACAGTACCAGGGAGGTACTCGATGGTCGTAGCGGTTGTCAGTGATACTCGGTGATCGATGGTGTAGCGATGGTCGGTGATTGGTAGCGATCGGTACTCGATGGTGTTGTGGTCAGTAGCGATGCTTGTTATTCCTGAGTGTTTTGAGTGGAACGATGATATTTTTTGAGTACTTGTGGTTTTCGAGTACTCGATGAGCTAGCAGTCGTATTGAGTGGTCTGAAGTTGTTTTCTGGGAAGCGATGGAATGTGTGACCGTGGATGACCTGATTAAGAGTAGAAATGCAACTTAGACGGCGTGATGTTGAATAGTAGATGAGCCATCGACTACTGCCTGAACATTTGAAAAGGTTCCTCTAACTCCTAAACCAAATATGTACAGCGAAGCAGTGAAGTTGACCTTCATGCTCTCGGTGTTTGTTTTCATCTCGGTGTTGGAGTTATTTCTGCACAAAGAACGTTGAGGCCAAAAGTGTGGCATAAAGAGTTACAAAGATGCGGTCTAGAATTGATCAATATATTTCATATGTACATGTAAGAATTAAAAGATTATATACTCTCGGAGAGACAATTCAATATTGTCTCTTATGTTGTCTTTAGCTGAGATAAAAATATAAGAGATAAATTATTGTATATGCTCTAATAATTTGTACCGACTTGGGCCATGATGGGACATGGGATTAGACCTATGCATTTGACGAATTTTTTGTACGGATAATCCATTTTTTATTCAAAAATACAGAAATATACCTGCGAGAAAATTTTTTACAAGAATAGGCTCCAGTCGCCTAATGGTTGGGCGACTGGAGCCTTTCGCCCAACCATTGGGCGACTTCATGAAAGTCGCTCTACCCTCGGCGGCGCATCCGATCGCCCAACCATTGGGCGACTTTCATGCAGTCGCCAATAGTTGGGCGACTGCACTCAGGACCACATGAATGTTTTAAATTTTGTCAATTTTCTAGTTTTAAACTGGTAAAAAATCTGCTGAAGTTGTAATAAAAGTTTATGTTCATTGTATGTTGTAGGTGTGTAAAAAATTTTGGGAAACTTTTTTTAGAAACAAATGACCATAGAACAATTGGTACATACGATGGTAAGTGATATTTTGATGTTACTGAGAATTTGGAAAGTGCATCAAACCTTCGCCAAAAATAGTGAAAATTGGTGGAGCTGTTCTTCATACATCCAACAGCCTCTAGAAAAAATTTTGAGCAATTGTGGCCACGGGATCAAAAGTTATAGCAGTTTCAGTCTGTTTCCGACACACCTTCAGTAAAACGGGCATAACTTTTGCATACGGTGTCCGTTTTCGACGTTCTTGTACTCGTTGGAAAGCTAACGACGATTTCGATCCAATAAAAATGACCCGCTTGTGTCAGTCGCCCTCCAAGACCCCGAAAATCGGCCATCTTTGGACCTAAACCTGCGTCGTAAGTTTTTGGTTTCTGTTTTTACCCTTTTTCTTGGTCTTCCTTTTGGAATTTGGATTTTGCTTCAACTGAAAAGTTGTAGATCTCGTCGAAACCTTTTAAATGAGTATATATAAGCCATATACAACTTTGCTATTATATCTTTTCAGACTAGTTGTTTATATTGCATCGGTATATAAAACTTGTGATAGAGAGTATTATAGACGGTTTGTATGTAGAACCGTCTGTGATAATCTGACCGCTGAGCCTGTCGATCCTTCTCAACCCAATCCTAGCCCAGAGACGAATTCTCAATAACATCAAAATATCATTTACCATCATATGTACCGATCGTTCTACGGTCAATCGTTCCTAAAAAAAATTTTCCAAAATGTTTTACACACCTACAACATACAATGAACATAAACTTTTATTACAACTCCAGCAGATTTTTTACCAATTTAAAATTACAAAATTGAAAAAAATTTAAAACATTCACGGGGTCCTGAGTGCAGTCGCCCAACTATAATGGTTGGGCGACTAGATGCAGGCGCTCGAGGGTAGAGCGATTTTCATGAAGTCGCCCAATGGTTGGGCGAAAGGCTCCAGTCGCCCAACCATTAGGCGACTGGAGCCTATTCTTGTAAAAAATTTTCCTACGGGTATATTTCTGTAATTTTGAATAAAAATGGATTATCCATACAAAAAATTCTGCATTTGACACTGCAATTAATTCGATCCGAACCAGACCACTGTTGGCCCTGGGATCGACACATGCGCCCGCCGTAGCACCCGTCCAAGTCCGGCCATGATGCTGGACATGTGCCCTTTCACACCTTCGACTCTTTTGCGCTGGGGCCGTACTGACCGATGAGATTAACTACTGCTCCATGCAACATCTACTATTTGACCAAAGCACGGAATAATACATCTAAAAAAGGAACAATAGTAGTTTTATGGAACAGGACAATTGTGCATGCGTGCGTGTAGGGGTGGATCCATATCCCGAGCAGCTGAGGCTCCAGTTTAAAATGTATAATATTTATCAGTGTAAAATCTAGATAAATTCAAGTGAGTCAAGTGCACAATATTCTCTTTCAGCTCAGGTACTAGTAGCCTCTGATCCTCTCTAGTCTGGGACACAAAAAAAAATCCTAGATTCACCCCCGCATGCGTGTATGCGGTCACTGGTGCAGATTCATGGTAGTAGCAACATAATTTAACCTTCATGTTGTGACTTGGAAGATGGGAGGAAGCAGGCCAAGATGGAGAGTCTGGAGACCAGGCAAACTTTCCAAGCTCAGGTTCTGTGCATGCGACGCGAGGGATCGATCGAGAAGGCTAGGCTTTCAAAGATTGGCGAGGGTGAGGGTTCACACCGTGCTGGGCCTTTGACCGGTGACGTGGCAAGCATGCATGCAAATTGTCCTAATTGGTGTTGGTGCTACACTGTTTAGCTATCAATCACGGATTACGTCAGGGATGAACTCGAGGGTGTGCATGCATGGGCGAGACGAACTGCATTATGTCCCATTTGCCTAGCAAATTGAGCAAGAATACGTACGTGCAACTTTGCTAAGTTTCGTCTACTTTTGTTTGGGGTGAAAAGCGATCACCAAGGTCCAAGGAGAGGGGTAACATGACATGGAGAGAGATCGATGGATAGGAGTGGTCGCAAATGTCACACAAACAAATGTATCGTGCAGCTCGTGTATTGGTGCCTCGAGCATATAATTAAGACGTGAGGACACCATCATACTCAGATACTAGTCATCTGCTCATATGTTGTAATAAAATTTATTGGATATATAGAGAGTTATGCTATAGAAGAGAATTACTCTTATCAGTTAAAAAGTGGAGAGTGGTAAGAAGTTGAGAATATGATCGTTAGAGGAGAAAAGACGTACAACTACTAACTTGTTCTTTTATAACAGTAATGATAATACTATTGTACGGTAGAATGAAACATGTGGACAATTAATTTAGCCGGTAAACATTTACCAACTATTATTATATACGCCCCTTAGGGAAAAAGTTAAGGGGATGCTTTTCAAGGGAAGAAAATTGCCAATAGGTCCCACAATCAACTAAACCGACTCATTTCTCTCTCAACAAAATGAAAAACAATCATTTTCTCTTTTTTTTTCAGGAAGAAGGGAAGAAAAAAAAGGGTCAAATTATTTTTTGTTGGCATGGAGAGTAGGCAGGGACATTTTGTGCACGACATGCTCGCTTCAATGGCGTCCTAGTCGTAGGCTGCATGCCCCCCGGCCGTCGATCACAGTGGTCCTTGTTTGCGGGCTAATAGCATGGTTGACAGAGACGTAGACGGATGGATTTGACGGGTGGAATCTGTGACGGTGGCATGTTCTTTTGACCCATACGGACGCAACAATCGGGTATGCACGTGTACAATTCCGTGCCACTGCCCTAGGTTAAAATATTCTATTTACAATGCATGAGTTCACAAACTGTTTATGGTCCTGCTCGATTGAGCTGAAAAGCTATAGTTTATAACTGAAATTGCATTGTAACAGCTGAAATTTTATTGTAGTTGAAGGTGGCTTATTTAGCGTAATTAAATTTTAAAAAATTTAAAAATAGAAAAAAAATATGTTAGCTCATTATGGACAACACGAACGAATACAGGAAAAAGAACTGGCAAAAAAGCTCAAGAAAAGCCAAAAGTTCATAAAAAGATGAAATTTATGAATAGTAAAAAATAAGCCAGAAACCGAAACTGAAATGAGCGGGGCCTAAGACACCGCTTCACACTATTGTAGTTTCTGGGGTTTTTTTTTTGCTTTCTGGTTTATTTAAGTTAGAACTCATTTAAAATATGTTGGCTTTTATTTTTGAATTTTGAAATTTTCTTTTTGAAATTTTTTATCTTTTCTTTTTCTCCTTATTCTTTTGTGTTATCCGTTACGATATATTTTTTCTATAATTTTTATATATTTTTTCTTAGAAAAAACTAAGAGCCACTGCAGTGTAATTTCATTCAAAAGTCACAGCTAGAAGTTTAAACTAAAAGCTAGTTAGAGTAGACCCTAATTTTGTCGTAAACTAAAAAAAATTCACGTTTCAAACTGACCCTTGGAGTTAGTTTGATGTTGCTGTAATGTGCTGTGTTGCATAATTAAGTAAAATACACATAGCATGCAAATTCCTAAAGTGCACTACAGTTACTGTACACTTGTCTGCTTGGCCTTAAAAATACTCTTTGGCTATCTCTAATCGGATCTCCGGAAAGAAAAAGGCCACAGCCGTCATCGAATTCGGAGATACCTTTCAACTCTCTCTAATGTTATACTCTCTGCCTAAAAGTAGCGCCATGATTGGTCATCATCGTCTTCTGGTTGCAACTGTATATTGCTTATCTCTTTCAAATCCATGCATTATCGCTGGGGTTCAACAATACTCCATATGGGGATTAATTGTTTATTTGTTTACTGCAATATGCATATATCTTACATGGGTATATGGGGAATTTTTTAAATAATTTATTTTTATTCGAAATAACATAAATATATCTGCACGAATTTTTTTTTACAAGAATGGCCTCCAGTCGTCCAACCGTTGGCGATCGAACTCGCCGCTATAATAACAACGCGCGACACGCATGCAGTCGATGGGCCGTTGGGCGATAGGCTCCAGTCGCCCAACAGTTCGGTGACTGCAACTCAGCTCATTTTTGCAACTCAATCCAGATCGTGCATGGGGGTAAATGATAATTTTTGTAAGTAGGTAACATTTATCAAATTTTTATCTATTAGTTATATTTTTTAAAAAAATGAGACAATGTTGATTGATCCATTTGTGATTTTCTTAGATTATGAATAGTATAAAATCTAATAGATTCACAATAACATTTTGCGGTCATCGTATGTTGGTGCGGCGCAAGAAATTTTTGTGAATTTTTTTGTGATGACGATTGAGATAACAACGATTGGTAAGTATGAAGATAAGTGATATTGTGATGTAATTGAGAATTCATACATAGAGGAGAATTTATTTTTTCATGTTGTTGGGTGCCTTGCTACGCGAAAAATTGAATGCGAAAAGACGAGGAGACGTGCTTTTGCGAATTAAAATAGACTTCATAATAAAACTGGGAATAACACGGCACGCAGGGTTTGGTTACATACATAAGAAAGAGCATTATGCACGATGCAACAAACTGAAGTACTCCTACGATATATATGCGCCTTTTTGGAATGGAAATAAATTCGACCTTTGGGGGACTAGTGCGAAACGGCCCAACCTACTGCGTGGACTGGGGCCATTTTCTCTTCTTTGCGATCTCGGCGTTGAACTCCTCGGCGGCCTCTTTGGCCTTGGCCGCCATTTCCCTCTTTTTCTCGCGCTCCCTCTCACAAGACTCGCACTCCCTGCGCGTGCATGCCTCGAGATGAGCTTTTGTCTCCCAATGCATACGCTCGATTTCCTCATCGTTGTGGTGCTCCTCCTCCTGGATCTCGTAGGCATTTTAGGCATCCCACTCTTCGAAGTCGAAAGTCCATTGGTCATGTGAGTGGATCTCTAGGTCGATCTACTTGTGGTAGTCACATAGCGGTTCCAGGGACTGCGGGTAGATGGGAGAGGTTGTTAGTGCATACTATAAATGAGAAATAATAGGAGGAACACATTGTAACTGGTCCTTACCAGCTGTCAATTGCTGCTCATGTCCCGACGGCGATCGAGATAGTCACATGAGTAGTTTGTGCAATCCTAGTAAAGCGTGCTCAGCCTAAGCCGCTACTTAGACTTGAAAATTTTGCTTAGGTCCCTACACCAATAGAGGGGCGACGTCTCCCCCTCAAGTGAGTGTTGCGGAGAACGCTTAGTTGGAATGTTTGGGATGGGGTTGCTGCTACGGGGGACGTCATTGCGGGGAGCTAACCTCCTAGCATGCTCTACTTGTTCGGCCCGGACCGCAGCAACCCTTGCTTGTTCGTCGAGGTTGCAACAGACCTTGCTAGTTCACGGATCTTGTTCCATTACTTCATCATCTTGTCCCATTGCTTCTTCTGCCTCTTGTCCATCCCGACATGGTGAAGCAATCTGTGGTGTACTGTTGGATTTGGTTGTATAGTGTTATCTCCTAGATCTCTTCCACAGCCTTTTATAAGCCAAAGAGTTGGCATGGTGTGGTTAATTTCATGTGAGTAGCTTGCGAGGCAGATTGTTGTCGTGTCTTTCAGACCTTCATGAACGGTGCCGACACCGTGATGCACTTTTAATGTAGTGAGTATCGGCATTAATGATGTCTGCTTGCAAATATTTTTAACGTTACAACTAATCAAATCGCATCGCATATTATAGAAGTACTGTTGTACTATAATTTACATCTCTACAATTGTTCGTCTATCATAACCAACTACACTACCCTCATAGTGTAACCTATCTACCTTCGCGCCGACATCGCTCCCTTTCCTACGACCCAACACACATCAACTACCTAATGGCTCCCGCACGACCTACGCCACTCTTCTCTCGCTACTCGAGCTCTTTTCTACTGTAAATAATTCTTAATGTGTTTCAACAATTTACATGGCATACTAATTTAAATTCCAATATACCAGTTCTAAAGATATGCGTGAATTTTCAAAGTATGAACGATATTATATTCATTCGTAATTAATCATAAATGTTACGTAATAATATTTTGCACAAAGCGAACTATTTACTTCGTACAAAAGTAATGACTAAATTTTAAACAACTATAATTTTTGGCGGATACTTATTTTGTACATAATATTAACTAAATTTTCCACAACTAGAATTTTCTATGGATACTAATTTGCTACGATGCTAATTTTCTACAATTATAACTCTTTACAGATACTAATTTTCTACAACTATATTCACTAGGTTTTCTACAATTATAAGTTCCTATGGATACTAATTTTTTATAACTATATTGACTAAATTTTCTAGGACTATTTACTTCATACCAAAATTGTATTATTCTTTTCTACAGCTATAATTTTTTATGGATCATAATTATACACTAAACAAACTATTTACTTAATACAGAAAATATTGACTAGAATATACAAAACATTTTTACCTCACAGAATTAGCGAAACATCTCCTTCCTCTCCCACTGCCTCTCCTCTCCTTTTCTTCCCTCTCCTCTTCTCTTCTTTCTGTCCCTTCTCTTTTTCTCTTCGCGGCATGGCATCGGCAGATGGAATTGGCCGAGCGAATGATCGTGCAAAACTGCACACCCGCAAGTACACGGGCTGCCGCTAAGATAGCAGCGAGATGTCGTGTTCTCCACAGGGACTAGAGTACCGGTGGCACGACACTTAACCAAAGCTAAATCGCACGAACTAGGAGATGAAGACTAAATGCAGAAACTATTACAAACTAAAGCTAAAGAATAGATCTGCAAAAGAAAGAAAGAAGGAGAGAGGAAGAACTAAGGTGCTGTGAATAAGAGTGTCTGACTGAAGAAGAGAGAAGAGAAGAACCTGAGAATCTAACTCTACTGAGAGAAAGAGAAAGAAAGAGGACTAGCTAGAAATAACAGAAGGGAAGCTAAGGGGAAAGAGAGAGAGAGAGAGAGAGAGAGAGAGAGCAGAAGAGAGAATAGGGCTAGGAGTAGGCTGGAACTAGCAGATGAGGGAGAAGGGAGAAGAAAGAGATAAGAAGAGAGTGCGAGAGACTAGAAGACTAGAGAAGAGATAGACTGCTATAGAAAGACATGAGGTAAGAAAGAAACTAGAGAAGAGAAGAGAAGAAAGTAAGGTCTAAAGAAGGAAAGGATAAGAATTAGACAGGACAAGAGAGAAATGAAGAGAAGCGACTAAGAATTAAATCTACCGGGAGAAAGTCAGAAGAGACTAGGGAAGAAAAGCAAGAAAGACAAGTACGAGCTAAGGGGAAAGAGGGAGTGCAGAGATAAGAAGAGGGTGCGGGAGACTAGAAGACTAGAGAAGAGATTGACTGTTATAGAAAGAAGTGAGGAGAGAAAGAAACCAGAGAAGAGAAAAGAAGAAAGAAAGGTCTACAGAAGATAAGAAAACTAATGGACGGCTAGGAAAAAGGGGAGATGAAGTAAGGAGACTACGAACTAGATCTACTGAGAGAGATTGAGGTGTGCTGAGAATGCGGGGGAAAAGAACTATAGGAAGGAGAGGACTTGGAGAGAAGAAAGAGGGCGCAGAGGACAGACAAGAAGAAGCAAGGCGCTACAGCATATATCTCAACCCAACATAGCAAGCTCACAGACAGTCCAGATTAATACTAGGAAAAGATCAAGATAAACAATCAACATGCAAGCTTTGCTACTTCAGAATCAAGAAAGTAACCTAACTTAAGAATAACATTAGAAAGCATGAAGTCTAATATAACAGAAATTAACAGGACTGCAATGCAAAATAACAACTCTAAACAGAAAGATTGAATCTAAACGACAAGAAATAGCATCATCATCAAAGCATGATATTTAAACAACTAACAGCATCAAGAAGTTATATGAAACTACTACAGTATCATGTGCGAATCACAGATCTAAACTAGCAAATATCATCCACATAATCATCTCAGATAAGCAAGAACAATAACAATACTACAGGCATACAGATTTGCAAAATATATTACTGGCTCATCACAAATCTACGCATAAGCATCTCAGGCATAGTAAAAAAAATAAAACAAGCACATCCAAGCATCCAAATCCACTCAGGAATACATGCATATCACAGATCTGATATTCACACATCCAAAGCAGGCCATCACAGTGTAAAAGATGTAGATCGGGAACGAGTCAACCATAAGAAATGAAGATCTGAGCCGCTGAAGTTCGTTTGTAGAGGATGCAGGCAGAAGGAAGCAGAGCTAGTGAAGACGCCGAAGGGGTGGCCGTGTAGACGTAGCAGATCCGGGAAGAAGAGGCTGCGTGTAGAGGTCGCAGGCAGCCCAAGCAACAGATCTTGCCGTAGAAGACGAAGAGGTCGCAGATCCCGTCGTAGAGGAGGTTGATCTGTTGAAGGAGCAGCAGATCCGTGCGTAGATGTAGCAGATCCGGTTGAGAAGAAGCCGATCTGGTGCAGATGAAGCGGATCCAGGTGAGGGTGTTGTAGAGGAAGCAGATCTTGCGCTGAGGTGGTCGATCCACGAGTAGCCGAAGCAGAGCAGCAAGCTGGAGTAGCAGATCCGGCGCAGCAGTAGGGAGATCCAGTGGAGGGAGAAGATTGGTTTCTAGTGGTGGTGTATGGGGGATGGGAAATGAGCAGATGGACCTGGATGGAGGCTAGGGTGGCTGCATCTTGGTGTCTTGGAGTTCGGTGGAAAATTGGTGGAGGAGATGGAGTAGTGCGGCTGGGGTTTTGGAGATGGGAAGAGGATGGGTGGTGGCGGCTCGGTGAGGAGTGTGGTGAAGAAGGAGAAACGGCGAGAGGCGGCGCGGTGGTGCGGTGGTCTGGTGTATGGGGGGAAAGGAAATGAGCAGATGGACCTGGATGGAGGCTATGGAGTGGGGCGATGGCGGCGCAGATGGAGATGGTCGCGGCAGTGGATCCGAAGGGGCGGTCGGGTGTGGGAGATGGGGAGAGCTCTCGTAGGGAAGCGGTGGAGAAGATGGAGTGGCAGGTGATGGGTTTTTTGATCTCGGTGGTGAGGATGGAACGCAGGAGGATGGCTTCGGTCGAAGATATTGCGGCTAGGGTTTGGAGTGTGTTCCTCCCCTCCCGGTGGAATGGGGCAGCTTATATAGTTGCGGCTGTTGCTAGGGTTTCCAATTGGGCTGGTTAGGGTTTGATGTGGGCTTTGCAGTTTGGTCCCTCCCTTATGCTTGATTTATAACCTAACTCCCCTCTGCGATTCTCCGTGAAGTTTGCACCTGGTTCACGCCGACCTACAAGCAATTCATAAAACCATATAAACAGTCCCAAGAAGAGGCAAATATATATAAGATCAACAGCAGGAATATGATATGGAAATATACTTCAAATATGATGCACATCAGCGAACGATTATATGCGCTTCCAGTTGCTGAACAGTTAGTCGACTGGAACTTGCAGTCACCAACCATCGGGCAACTGGTCCTAGTCGCCTAACTATTCAGCGACTGCAATTATATTGCCCAACGGCCCATCGACTGCATGCATATTGCGCGGCTATTGAGCGACAGGTTCCAGTCGCACAATGGCTTGACTGAAGACTTTTTTTTGTAAAAAAAATTCATGTGTGTATATTTCTGTTATTTTAAATAAAAAATAAATTATTTAAAAAAATTCAGCATATGGGCTTGTGCAAGCAGCATGCATGCCCGCCTTCGTGGCCATCTATTTTATACTCTAGACTGGACACTCTAGTCAGGTATATGTATGTGCTATCCAATGTCAAGACAAAGCTAGATTTGGCACTGTTGCACACTGTATTTACAAGAGTAGCCAGATGCGCACCGTAATTGCAAAAATGGCACTTCTGCCGTCCGGTGGGCGGGCGGTAGCGCCGGCGAGGCAACATGTGGCGAGGCCACCGGCGGCAGGGGCCTGCCACCCCGCCAGCAGACAACAAGCAGCCTGCCACCCAGTGGAGGACGGTAGGCAAGCCTGCCGTCTAATAAGGAGACGGCAGGTGATTAAGCCAGCTGATTTGCTCGCTTAATTACCTACCCTAATTTTTACATTTAGTATTCATTTGAATTTTTAAATATAACAAATGAGTTAAAAATTACAAAAAATTATGTACAATCTTCTGACACAATGTACCTGACAGTGTAATTTTGGGTAATTTTATCCAATGTGAATGTTGCTTAAAAATTCATAAAATTTCAATATTTTTATGAGTTTTTACATATAGCAAACGAGCTCCAAAAATTACGAAATTTTATGTGAAGTCTCATGACATAGTCATAGTTGTTATATACTTTTTTGGGAATTTTATGTAATCTGAATTTACCATATTTATTTGTATCAATTTAATTATGAATTTACGAATATTTCATATTTTTTTATGATTTTATACATTAGGAATATTTGTACAAGTAAAAGTAATTATAGTAGTACAAAAAATGTATCACACTGGATATGATATGGTTCACCCATCTGCGCCATTGCTACCTGCCGAAGTCCTCCAACTGAGACATGCCGAACTGCGAGCAGCCCGCAATAATATCGTGAACGAAGGGCTCTAGAAATCCCCCTCGTGGTGTGAAGGAGCTCTCGCCTTGACCGTATGATGTGGTAATAAAGCCGGAGCAGCTCTGCCCACCGAAGTGTCCGAACCCTAGGTATGCTGTGAATGCTGAGCTCTGCTCTGCGTACGCTGCAAACTTGGGCATCGTGTAGTGCTGTCTGGAAGCATCTGGGAGGCTCGTGTCGTCATCGGTGGACTCGTCGTCACCCTCATATTGAATTAGAGGCTGCAAGATGAAACGATATTAGTCACAATAACTATTCCAGATGTACAATGCAAATCTCATACCTCCCGAATGTGTAGCGAAGATAAACAACGTGGAGCTGTAGTCTGTGTAGGTGGTGCAGACGTCAAAAGTGATGCATCTCAATGACGGACCTGCGGCGGGAGAATGCCATGATGTTAGTGGAATGTAAGGCCTAATAGGAAAACAAAATGTAGGTTCGTACGTAAGTTACCTCCTTGTCGGTACAGCGCACATATGATCGACGGCTAGTACTACGACGCCAGGCAGACTCAGTAGATTGTGATGGCCAACCGGACTCGTTAGGTCACAATGATTTGGCAGGTGAGCATGGTGCCCCCACTAGGTGGCTCATGTGCACAATGTGATCCGTAGAACGGCTGCAGCTTAGGTTATGCACTTTTTTGGCCTGGTTTAGGATGAACTTCATAGTCTTCTACAGGGCCGATGCTGTCTTAGGGCTGCTGATGGCGGCCTCCGACATGCTTGCGATGCGCTGCGCCCACTCCAAGTGACATATGAAACAAGTTCAGTAACGACCAGTATGAATTTTTTGAATGAAATGATCCCCAGCTATACTGAGGCATCGCCCCAAACTCTGTGTCCACCAAAGACTCAGTGATACCGATGAACTCAGTGTTGCAAATATCACCGTGTGTGATTGGAAACATGCTCCAACCAAATAGCCGAATAAGGAGTGCGACGAGGTGCATCCTGACGACCTCCGGCGGTGCATCCTGTAGGCACACGCTAAAATTGTTCAACCAAGTGCAGAGAATGCCACGTGCACTCTCCTAGATAGGCCGGCCGAACCGGTCCGCCAACCTCTCCATCCAGTCGGCTGGTGCAAGGGTTAGAACAAGTGTGTTACTCCTAAGAGGGAGACCGGTCAAGAACGCAACGCCCTTTAGAGTGACCGTCATCTCACCCCACCAAAAGTGGAATGTGTGCGCCTCGGGCCTCTACCTGTCCACCAATGCCGTGAGCAGGCTACCGTCGATGGTGAACTCATATCCGGTGGAGACCAGCCTCGCAAATGGCAACAAGCCCATGGCCCGCAGGGTTAGGACGTAGCGCTCGTCCAGCACCCACGGATCCCCCCGCGCGCAGCCTGAAGGGCGAAGGACTAGCCGTGTCACCCGTCATCCATGAGTGGCAATGGTGTTTTTATCATCGTACGAGTGTTCAAGAAGCTCCGATAAAGCCATACTTTCCAATACATATGACAGACCAAATATTAGAGCGAAGATTAATAATGACAATAAAACTTACTTTATATTACAAACTACATTAATTATGACTAACTAAATAACAGTAATTATAACTAAGGCTACGGGAATAACGTCGAAAGCATGCTATAAAAAATTACCTATCTTTTGGGAATAACGTGCACTGCCTTCTCTAAATAATTAGCTATACACTCTTAATTTTGAAAGTACCTTGCAACAAATGAGACAGATGAAATATTAGTGCAAAGATTGATAATGGTAGCAACATATTAAAAGTCAGTGATTACATGCGTATTACTACATACGAATACTGGTGGGCTGGCATGGAGCGGCCAACGGTTGGGGAGGGATGGAGGCATTCAGATTCAGCGAGCCGAGGAACTCCATGCACGCTGCCTTAAGCCCATGGCAGTGGTGTAGCTCAGCTAATGCCAGGATGATCGTTGCGGAGCCTGCATCAATGTGCTTGCGCAACCTATCGTCACACATCAATTTCAGCCTCTCTAGGTTATACCTGTCCGCTGCGGCAAGCAAGTGCTTTTGCCATTGTAGCCTCGTCTTCCTGCTCCATCTCTGGCCATGCATCTGTGTACACGAAACTGAGCAAAACCCTGAACGCTTTCGCCTCTATACCATCCATTTGTATGACATCTGTGGTGGTGCCCATGCTCTCCTGCATAGGGCCAAGGAGCTCCTCCTTGAAGACCGACGACCAGGCCGCGAGCATACAACGATGCGCAGCAAGTATTTCCCCGATTCACATCCGTGCCTGTATTTCCAAAATGCTGGTGCATGTCAGACGGTGGCACCACAACGGATGGTGCTCCCCCGGTGGTGAACCCCTTCATGATAGTTACATCGCACCTGAGGGCGAAGCAGTCGTCCTTGAGATGCTCCGATGGCTCCAAGTCTTCCCTTTTGATGAACCTCTCACATCCCAAGATGTATACACACGACGGAGAGGGAGGATAGGAAACTGAATCCGATGGCCTGGTTATTTGAGCATGTATATATTTGAGTAGGCAAAATCTTGACGGATTTCCTTCCAAATGTATAGCACTAATCCCCTCTTTTTTACCAATTTCACGGGTCAAATCCCTCCTCTTTCCTTCCACATGTCTCACACTCCATCCTTGGCGCGAGCAAGTTATTCGTGGATGCCTGAAACATGAGCTTCGTCTGGTGGGGAGCATGCCGGGATGACCCGTCTACCGTTCCGTTCCCGGCCGCGTTCTTGCACAAATCGCTTCACCCCGACGGAGCCGCCGCTGAACGCGTCTCAGCGGCCACCATTACTCAGTAGCTACCTTCGCGTGCGAGACTGCGAGAGGCTGCTGCCGCTGCAGCTTCTGTCGTGCGGGTTGTGGCTGCCGAAGCACAATTAATCAAAAGGACAGTAGCAAATGCAAGTAATTGTTCCGTCAGTTATATGTCTCTACCGATAAAGGACATTGCGAGGTAAAAAGACCAGAATTCCACTGGTAGAAGTGATAAATGCTTCGTAGGACAGCCTTCGTATAATTGGCAGTCAGGTAGAAGATCAGACACTGAGAACAATCGGGCCAATGACAGCATATGGTTGGCATCTTGTAGTCGTTCATTAGCCAAAAAAGTATTTTGCAAGGTATAACACCATTGAAGAAAATCGCAAACTTCTTCATTCAATCGAACAAACACTTCGCTTTTTTTGGACCTGAGGTTCATCAGATGATCAGAGTACATTTTGCTTCCCATTTAAAAGGCAGAATACATGTTGCAGTTGCACAAGCTTCAGAGATAGCACCCATGCTTATACAGACCTTGTCGCACCAGTCCACCTAGTTTTTAGTTTACACATTCCCCTACCTGGTAATATTAATGTTGTTCTAAGCTGCGGCTTTTTAAGTCTCAGCTGTGCAAAATCAATAGCAAGGTGATGACTTCAAGTAAATATGATTTATCAATGCTGAAATCAATGGCTATTACATTAAAAGAAAAGTAACAAAGAAAGAGCATAATATTTTGATGTTATGCGGTTCACATATTCCCTTTTTGTCGAAATATCGCATGAGCAAGTGAAGATTTATTATTTTCAAAACACGATATGTACCAAGTGGCCTAAACCACATATGTGCTATGTACTTACAAAACTGAAGCACAAAATAAATGCTGTCACATTTTAACCAACCTATAACTCATCTAAGATAAAGTAAAATGGAATTTTTTTTATCCGTTAGTAAAGCCCAGCCCAGTAACAACTCATCACTTACTCCAATAGCATGACAAAGCGGAGATGGGCATTGCAAAGACAAGTTTTGACTTTTGAGTGTGCAAGAGAGTACAGTTAGCAGCAGTTGACGGATGCATGTCTTATGTCTGATATGGATGTCTGTGACAACGAGAACCAGCAGAAGGAAAAAAAAAAGGTACAGGCTGTAATAGCTAGCATACACTCTCACAGCATAATTATAATATTACACACAATGCCCAGAAAATCAATTCAGGACAAGCAACTCGTGAGCTACTTGTATTGTGAAAGAATGGACCATAACTGCATAACCCATGAATAATTGGTCCGTTTACAATCAGTTTTTTTTTCTGTAGAAGTCAATTTATCTTCTGAATATATCTTGATTAATTGACATTTGCAACCATGACATAAACTGGAAAAGAACCCAAGTCAAAATGGAACTGTCACGTCATAATAAAATCAGGTGTATGCTTGGCTTAGGGCAACTATTCAGTTAGCATCCTAAATCCTAAACAACAATTAACTGCAAAGTCCTACCAGGATGTACTGAAAATGGCTTTCAGGACACAAGAGACTGCCCTTACTCTTATAATCAATCCAAGCTTTGCACACCTACCCTACTAATTTCTCTTATTCATATTGCTACTTTTGGACCAATCAATCAGAAGTAAAAACCAAATATACTCCAGTATTTCACAAATAGTATGCTTGAAACTTTAAATGAACTATGGACTGAATAAAGAGATATAGGGCAGGTGGCATGCAGTAACCTGGTAATCTAAAACTATATGTCAGTATGGAAATACGAAGAACACTGGTCCATGAAGGGTCTTTTCCAAAAAAAAAAAAAAACCCAGATGCTATGTTGCTTATGGGAATGCTCCAAAAGATGTGTTCAGATCGTGCATGATAAAGGCCTATCATATCAATTGGAGATACAAATCATTGTGGACTAAGAGAACCAGGACTTAAAAAAATAAATAATGAGCCAACAAATTATTCACAGAGCAATCTAAAGGGTTATTGAGATAGAGCTAAACACAGTTGCTAGCAAAATGGAAAAGACGATGGATATGAACAGAGCGTCACCAGTGTGTGAACCTATAACATCCCAAGTTTCAGCCTAAAAAATCACTCAGGAAAATTCTGCTAGCGCACCGTAGGACTGTCTAAAGTTCACTATTATCATCTTGAAGCTACAACACCTATCACAAGGCATCTTACCTCCCATGGAAAGGGAACCAAACAACCTTTCTTGTGTGCCAAATGGTGTGACTATACACAGAATACCCCTGGAGGGCAAAGACTGTACATACAAGCATTGTCAAGTTCTCTCCCTCATCTGAATCATATATCATCTCAGAACGGTTTGGAAGATCAAGAGAACTACAAAAACTGCTACTTCACCAAGACCAGTAGTGTGTCATGAAAGAACACTATGAGGCACGAAATATACCTCTCTTCATGCATTGACACAACAATGTGGCCCCTATCAACTCGCCATTACCTGAATCCATCAAGAGCAGCTGCTACATCCTCCAGGCCAAATTGGCGGCCTCCCAACCTTGCCTCCTTACACCTTGCTGCAAAGTAGAACATCAGCCACACCACCATAAAGTACACCTCTGCAACTGAGTGGAGAAACCCGCCAAGAACCTTCCCACCAACTGCCACCATAATGAGCCGACCCATGCTGCCACACACCACTGTCTCCCAGCACTTGATCAATGTGGCATCGGTTGCCATCAAAGACACAAGGTAGCACCCTTCCTTCACCATATTGCGGCCAGGCGGGCGCGGATCACGGTCCATGACAACCACCCATGGCACCACCGTGAACAACACCGAGACAACTGCATCGAGAAGAGCCCAGGCAACGAAGAACCCGTCAAGCTCTGGGCCTGCAACAGCTGCAGCAAGCCATGGGTTGACGGATGCCGAGAAAGGCATGAGCTTGGCGACAACAAAGAGCCTGAACAGCTGCGCTTGGTCGTGCACGTCAGCGAAGAACCACAGGCAGAGCATCTGCACGACCGCGTCCCGTGTCGCCCACCGCAGGAACGTGAATCCCGTGAACCGCCTCGCGCCCATCGCGGCGCCGGAGAGGAGGAACCCTCGCCGCTGCCCAGGAAGGTACCGCCCCGCTACAGACGCGAACACCGCGCCCAGCGCGACGGAGTGCACGGCGATGTACCCGAGGATCGCGAGCACGTGCGCGGACGAGAGCAGCGCGAGGAGGTTGACGATGGCCGCGACGTCGCGCCTGGTCAGGTCGAGCAGCCGGAGCTCGCCGCCCCGGGGTGAGGCGGGCTTCCGCGACGAGGTCTCGTTGTGGACGGCAAGGAAGAAGGGGGAGGCGGAGACGGGAAGGGGTGGGGAGGGTACGCGGTAGGGTTTGGGGGCGGAGAAGGAGGTGAAGAGGATGCGGTGGTAGGAGGCGTTGTGGCGGCGGGAGGGGGCGGAGGAGGCCGGGTCGAGGGGTCCGACAAGGAAATCGTCGTCGGAGAGGGAGGACGAGGAGGAGGTGAAGGGGGAGCGGTGGCGGGGGAGGTGGTGCGGGGGAGGCGGCGGGGAGGGCGGGGCAGGAGGGGAGAGGCGGGAGAGGAGGGACCGGAGGGCGGGGTCACTGTCAGCGAAGGAGGCCAGGCGTTGCGTGCCGGCGAGGAGCGCGGAGCGGAAGAGGAGGAGGAGGAGCGCCGCGAAGAGGAGCGGCGGGAGCGAGGCCGGGTGGAGGAGGTGCGCCGCCGCGCGGCGCAGGACGCGGCCGCCCGTCCGCGCATCCAGGCTCGGCGGAGGCGGCGGCGCGGGGGCTGCGGCTGCGGCGGCCGGCATGGCGGTCGGGATGGGATCGGCGAGGGGTGGCGAGCGAATGGGGGATCGAGGACGGGGAGGTTGACGCGCGGCGGTGCGGTTGATGAAGGAGACTGGAGACACGGGCTTGGGATTGGGCTGGATATTTGGATGAGGCTTCACCTGTGGGTATGGGCTTTGGGCTTATTTGGGCTAAGCCGAAACCTGGGCATTTTGGAGTGCATTTTCGTGTGGTAACAGTTTAAATCTTTTGTTTTGACACGACGGACTTCAAAATTTTGCGCGATTTTCGTTAAGGAGTTGATATGGTTGATTGGGTGAAATGAGATTGTAGCGGCAGCAATTATTTTAATGACTGCAAAATTTAACAATGGTTGAATACTTTTCCAAAAAGGAAAAAAAATCAGATTTCTGATTTTTAGCAGTTTCTTTTTGTTTACGTCCAAAACTTAACCCCATTTATTCGATGATATCGTCTTTTGTGCCTTTCTGTTTCGTTTCAAATTATAAATTCTTCAAAAATAAAATATGCAGTTATTCCTATTTTGTTCGGTCCATTCTTTTGTACTAATTCTAGCATAGATGTGTTACTTGAGTTGGGACTTGGGCCTTTTTAGTTCCTTTTGGGCTGTGCGATAACTGAAATTGCAGTTGCAGCTCGATTTGGGTTGGAACGCAATTAGTGAGAAGTTTTATCAAATGCACATGCATCTAACAGGGCCCTTAGATCACCTTGTAGTCTCAAAGACAAAAAAAAAAAGATCATGCAGCGAGGAAAACAAAACCTTCGAGTGAGCAAACCAAACAAAGTAATCCAGTGTCACAACAGCCATACTGACAGCCATGAAGCAACAGCA
Organism: Dendrocalamus sinicus; assembly: GCA_036346575.1. Taxonomy (NCBI): domain Eukaryota; kingdom Viridiplantae; phylum Streptophyta; class Magnoliopsida; order Poales; family Poaceae; genus Dendrocalamus; species Dendrocalamus sinicus. The sequence continues at coordinate 21,965,253 of CM070669.1, forward strand.
TACGAGAATTCAGTAGTTGGCATTAAGCACACAAGAACAAATTGAGATATATAGCACTGACTGTGTATTACAACGAAACATGTAGCAAGAAGAAGCTGAGATACTTATGTTGAGAAATCTAGAACAAGATTGTTCCCATGGAAATACTATCAAAACTCACGTTACTCTGATTACCTAGAAATAATCTCAAAGACTTTAAGTCTTCACTAACCAGTACTGCTCCTGTAAGGCTGTAACTTTCTTTTCAGGCTCAACTCATCACCTAGAAACATAAATACAGCAGAGGCTAGCCATGAAACGGCGTGGCGTAATTCTTTCTTATTTGTAATTCCTCTGAAATATGAATTGCAGCTGTTATGGTTACTGATCAAACAGTAAAGTGAGAAGGTGGTATAGTGGAGATGATAGATGAATAATGCTTTGCCCCTTCCCTATGTCCAGGGCGGATATATATTCACATGAGAAGTATTTTACAATTATGCCTTTACACTTATGCACCTACAGAGCCGGTACTTCCAATGTCTGGTAGTACCGCTCGCACAGAGCCGGTACTTCCGACCTCCGCTAGTACCACTATATATACAACGGTAGTTTCTATTTTCTTGACAAGTACAGATATTTCAACAGATTTTGTAAAACACATTTGCAAGATATAGTATTGTACACACAAGGATCATCCATAACTTCCAACAAATTGCAAAATATATTTGCACACTTTTTAAATCATGATACAAGGGATCAATACATGAACTTAACACGTTTGCAAGCAAAACTCATTCACAAACCAAAGTCACATGCTACAAGGATTGTATATGAGTTTTAACTATTTACAAAACACATTTGCAAATATAAGCCTCATACCACAATGAGTACGAAACGTGGACCTCAAACACTTGCAAAACACATTCGTAATGTATAGTCCCATGTTACAAGGATTTCACACATGAGTTTCAACTATTTGCAAAATATATTCGCAAATATAGGAAGTACGCTGGGTTACCGCCGCGGAGGCGGGGTGTGTCGGTTGCACTCCACCGCATCCTCGTCGAGTGGGCCCTTTTCCGCCGTGCTGTGAGTCCGTGTGGTCTGATTTTAGGTGCACCAAAAAAGCGATAGTTAGTTGGCACTTCCCATTGCGGCGGCATGTCCTCTCGCCCGCCCGCGTCGCATAAGGGGATATGTTCTTTTTTTGCTACGGTTTATGGTTTTTGAGCTGTTCGTAAGAGAGTACAGAGTAAGATAAACTCACATACGGTTTTGACCAATATAAATGAATTTATTTTAGTGTGAACTATAATTAACTTGTATATCTTAACTTAAAAGGCTATTTTATTTAAAAACTAATTATCATAAAAAAAACTAAAAAGTAGATCTTAGAAACGGAAAAGAGGACGTCCAACTATATGCCCAGCAACACTCAACCGTCCCCAATCCAACTACCGCCCATCCGTGCGTGCGCTGCGGCACACTGCGCAGGTCACAAAAACGCGACCGGCCCAGGCCCAGGCCCAGGCAGATCAGCCCACGCACCGAACCCGAACCGGCCGCGGCGAGACGAGTGGGGAGTGAGTGAGAGGGCAGGCTCTAAGCCGAATGGGCTCGAACAACCCTGTGGCGCCCGACCCCGTGCTCGGCCTCCACCTCCCCCTCCGCCACACCGGCATCCTCTCCCGCCGCGTCGCCATGGCGCGCGACGCCGTCTCGCCCGCGCTCCGCCCCTGGCTCCTCGACCTCGTCCCGCTCCTCGTCGTCCTCCTCATCGCCGCTCACGTCGTCGCCCTCGTGCGCCTCCTCTCCCCACGGCTCCTCCCTCGATCCACCTTTACTGGCGGTACTGGCTGGATTTGGTCTAAATTTGGGTTTTTGGCTTGCTGTGGCAGGGGTACTGGATCTACAGGCTCGCCACGGACGGGTCCAAGCAGCCCGCGCGGAGCAAGAAGCACTAGACGGCAGCCGCAGCGGCTGGGTGTAAGGCCCTTCCTTCTCTGCTGTTCTTTTTTTTACCCTTCTCCCATGGGTCGTGATGCTGTGAGGGATGATGGTTTCGAGAATTGTTAGTTTGTCTGCGAGATGGGGCCTGTGAATGTCTGATTACGAGATTGATTTCTGCGAAATCTGCATAATTGTGGCTACTAAGCAGGTGGCTGAAGTGTTGAATTGTATACCATTGTGATAGAGATGTGTAATGTGTAGGATGCTTATACTGATCTGCACATTTCGTGGTCTTGTAATTCAGTATCACTAACATTGTCTGAGTTGGTGACTTGGTGGTGGCAGTGGGTGTTGGGGCTCGCCGCTTCAGTCCGATTTAGCTTTGGTAAACTTGCCTGAAGAGTAGTTTTTGAAATATTATAGGTCTGAGTCTGACGATATATGGGGACCCCTTAGAGTTGGATTTAGATTTGATATAGGATATTCGATATTGGATCATGTAATGAATTGATGATTTTTTGGGTGGATATGGTTGGTGGATCAGGATTGATTTTTCCCGTACTACTTTAATATGTAATCATTGATTTGATCCTTATTGATTCTGCTTGTCCACATTTTCTGTGCGAAAGCCTTGTGCTCACTGGTTTGTTAGGCACTTCACTTTATGAAAACATCCTTGTAAACATTGACATGAAATAAACCGCTAAACCTTATAAGGACTAGGCATCTCTGTGTGGGACTCATGTTGTGAGGATAGCCGTTTGATCTTCCAAGGCCATTCACATGCTCCCACTCAATGTTCTTCCCTGTGTTATGTATTGTGCTGTTGCAACAGAAGTTAAAGTTTTCCAATTTGGCAAGTTTGATGATTTTGTTATCAAGGTTTCAACAGAGCTGGATTGTATTGTCCCATATGTTTACTGAACTATGGACTGCAGTAACTAGCAAGCAGAACTTGAACATGTGTTCATACTTTATTCTTTTTAGCCCTGTCCCTTTTTGTTTGTTCTCCATTATTGCCATTGCCATTGAGTAGTAATTTTGAAGGTTCTTGTACCGTGCGTGCCTTTTATCCTCTTGGGCTCAAGGTCTGATGCTAAATGTTTGACAATGAAGCAGTTTCAACAAAATCTACTTTGCTTAGCTCGTATGGATCTCAAATCTTGTTCCATTTTCAATTTTGAAATATAAACAGAGTTAGGTCTTCCATGATAAAACGATTGATAGTGCCACTGTGGCCCCAAAATTGAGCATCAATTATTTCTTCAGCTGACATTTGGCAAAAGAAAAGAAAATAAAAACCATTGTTCTAGCCTGTACATTATCTTTATGGAATTGTAAATGGTCCTTGCCTTTGAAAGGGGAAAAGATGCTGTGACTCAGATGGTATCAATAACTTGGATTTTGTCCTCAGGAAAGCTTGATTTTTCAGAAAACAAGATGGGTGGCTCAAACAATGCAACTCACGAGTCAAATTGTAATTACAATGATCAAGTGCAAAGGGATTTCTTATCCTGTCTTTCATTGTACATTTACCTAAACTATTTCTGATGAATGAATGACGATGATACATAGGGCATGTTCTTTTTGGCTGCGGCTTGTGGCTTTTGACTGAAATTTTTGAATTTTGGCTATTTACGGTACAGATTACGGAGAGACAGATACTCACTTGTGATTTTGGCTGGTACAGATGTTGGGCTTTTAACGTGTAGATCGTTTAACTTGTAGATCTCGTCTTAAGAAAATACTCCGTTTGAAAGTTAGGTACTGTAGCAAAAGCCAGAAGCCGGCTGGCTTTTGACTTGCCGAACAGGCCCATATACTTGTGGCATGTACCCCATTTTTGGGTCTATTGTGCATAAATCTCATTTTCCTTCTGAGAGAGACTTTGGAAGAAAAAATTTCTTTTGCACTGCAAATACCAGAATTCAGTCTGTTGCTTTTGTATAAATCTCATTTTCCTTCCGTGAGAGAATTTGGAAGAAAAAGTTCTTTTGCACGGCACATACCACAATTAAGTCTCTTGCCTCCTTATGTGGGAGATACAGACAACCATGAGTAGTGACATTTTTAAATTATGTTATTTTTAATATGGAGTAATGAGAATCTGGAGTAATGAGTCTTTGGTAGTACTCGGTTGAGCTGAAAAGTTGTGGCTTATGGCTGAAATTGCACTGTAGCGGTTGAAATTTTATTGTAGCTGAAGGTGGCTTATTTAGCGTAATTAAATTTAAAAAAATTAAAAATAGAAAAAATATGTTAGCTCATTACGGACAACGCGAACGAATACGGGAAAAAAACCGGCAAAAAAGCTCAAAAAAACCAAAAGTTAAAAAAAAGACGAAATTTATGAATAATGAAAAATAAGTCAAAAGTCAGAAGCTGAAACTGAAATGAGCGAGGCCAATGGTCTATTAGCAAAAATGCCTTGGGTACTATTGCTCCCATTCTCCCAATCTTCAGGTCCACGAGCCCATCTAGCAACACAAATAATGCTTAATAATTATTTCATTAGATAAATTTGTTTGTACTATGATTGTACTTTGATCCTTAATGTAATACCGCAAGAGAGAGAGAGAGAGAGAGAGAGAGAGTTGGGTTGGCTGGGCCAGGCTGAAAGCCAAGTCGGCCCAGCCCACGCCAACCCCCTCTTAAGGGCAAGCCAGTGGGAGGCAGCAGCCTTATCCTCCCCCTGCTACCAACACTGCCGCCCCTCCTTCCCTCTGCTGTTGACGCCACCTCCCCATGACTTCACCTGAGCCACGTGAGCACATCCCCGCAGGTAGTCGTCATTGTCACCCCTGCAGCCATTGCCGCCATCCTGGCTTCCACCGCGCTCCCTTTGTGTGCTGCCATCCCAGCTGCCGCCACTGCTCCTGGGCGTTGCGCTGCTGCCGCCCCTAGCCAAGGCGGTGCCGCTAGTTGCTCCACCCACGTCATGCCTCTCACCGTCGCCCGTCGTGCGTCGCCTCTGCCTCCTGCTACGCCGAGCTCACCGGCTAGGAGAAGGAGGAAAGAGAGAGGAGAGAGAAAGTCGGCCGAGAAGAAAAGAGAAAGAAGAAAAGAAGGAGCCAGCTGAGGGAAGAAGAGAAGGGGAAAAAGAAGAAGAGAGGAAGAGAGGAAAAGAGGAGAAAGAAGAAGAGGGAAGGCCGATCCGCCAGATCCGGCCAAGGAGAGGAAGAAGGTGCCACGATCTAGCTATTCGTCTCTAGGGTAATGCTTTGAATCCTTTTCCCATGCTTGTTTATTGATTTGTGTAGAGATCAAAGTGGGGATTAGCGGTATTGGTGCATTCGAAATGGCTAGAACACGGTTAGTGGATGGATTCTGTGTGTTGTGCCCTCTACGGAGGTTTTGGGTATGTTAAGGGGATAATCTGAGAATTTGATATAATAAAAACTTGTAGCTAATTTTATTAGTTTTCTATAGAATGCTAAAACGCCGAATTTGGTGGAATAGTTTGAAAGTTATGCTTACGAGAAGTACTGGGGAAGCACAACCTTCAGGACTGAAATCGGGGATTTAGGTGACGTAATCTTTAAATTGTGATAACTAACAATTGGTAGTTGCTGAAAGTTTGTGTAAATCCCAGGACTCGTATTGTTTGCTATGGTTGAGTTTCGGGGTTGAAAGTTAGTCTTTTAAGCATCCGGACAACAGAAAGGCATCCGGTGAAAGGGGGTTGTATGTGCCGGGTTTGCGTGTAAGAATGATGCCATTCGTATGTGTGCATGTATTGCTATGATGCATTGGGATTGGATGATGCTTGTTTTGGTCAGGGCCGGCCCTGAGGGGGGGCGAGAGGGGCGGTCGCCCCGGGCCCCCAAAATTCAGGGTCCCTCATATACTATGTAGAGTATATACATGCAACAAATAGAAGACATGGTTAAATACTTTAATACTTATAGAAATGAAGGGTTTGCTTTGAGTATGATCATTGCCAAAGATATTGCAGCTCAAATGAATGTAGAGCCACCATTTCCAGTTAAACGGCGTGTTCTTAGAAAGAAACAGTTTGATAAAATTGATTGTGATGAAACAGTTTTGCAAGCTGAGAAGGAATTTGAAGTTACTTATTTTTTTTGTTATGGTTGATATGGCAATCAATTCATTGAAAAGTAGATTTCAAGAACTCCAAACATTCGGAAGTATATTTGGATTTTTAATGAGTTCAATAACATTGAAGTCATTGGATCAAACTGAATTAAAAGAATGTTGTACAAAATTTGCAGAAACTTTCTCTCTAGATGGTTCCTCTGATGTTGAGTTAAATGATCTAATTTCGAGTTAAGTGTTATGCAATTGACTTTATCGGATAAACCAATGTCTGCTATGGAGATCTTTGAGTTTGTCGAGAAGCGGATTGTTATCCTAATATTTCTATTGCTTATCGGATTTTATTTACTATGCTGTGACCGTGGCATCACCTGAAAGAAGCTTTTCAAAGTTGAAATTGTTGAAGAATCATTTAAGGTCAACAATGTCTCAAGAGAGGTTAAACAGTTTGGTAACTTTATGTATTGAGAAGAAATTATTGGATGAGATTGATATCAATACCATCATCAATGACTTCGCATCTAGAAATGTTAGAATAAATTTTAAGGTAATATCTATGAACTCTTTGATGTGAATTTTTCTTTGATTAAGTGTTTGTTGGTAAAATATATATATATATATATATATATATATATATATATATATATATATATATATATATATATATATATATATATATATATATATATATATATATATATGTGTGTGTATGTAGATTTATATTTAGATATTTATACTAAGACCTCTATTTTTAGTTTCGCCCCGGGCCCTTAAAATCCTAGGACCGGCCCTGGTTTTGGTGGAGATTCGGGTTTGGTGCCATCCACGTATCGCCCATAAGATTAAACAGGTAAATGCATGGTAGAGCAGTAGACGGTAGATGTTATGAAACATGCGATGTTTACATATACGAAAATTTACCTTACGGTTTGTGCTTATTGCAATAAATTATGTACTGATGATTATATGATGTTGCTTATCCGATGATGATAATGATGATGGAAAATGATAAATAATTGGTAGGTTCTTTTGGACCGTGGCTTATGTCTTTTTGTTCAAATTTTTGAATTCTGACTGTTCACGAAAGAGAGTACAGAGAGAGATACTCGCGTGTGATTTTAATCAATATGAATGAAGTCGGGACAGTGTATACTACAATCGACTTATAGACCCCATCTTGAAAAAACACTTTATTTGAAAGCTAGCTACTATAGAAAATCAAGCCATAAGCCCACAAGAACTCACCCAATAATGATTAACTACTAATAATGATAACGATGAAATATGTTTATGACAATGGACATATACATTTGCATCATGTGTACTCTCATATTATGAGAAAGGGATCTACCATAGGTAGATAAATAAGACCTATTTGGGTAGGTCTCTACAGCAGTAGAGAGACCCCGTGCCGACGAGGATGGGCTTATGATGGGTGAACATCGATGAGTGTTCACTCGGCTATACCGGAATATGCGATGTGATGAGCAAATGAGCATGTAAAATAGTTTCATATTGCATTAATGAAAAGAAATAATGATGAGATATGAGAATGATGATATGATTATGTTGGGACATGTGGAGAATGATATAGTTATATTCATGATTATGTTGAAACATATGGCAAATGACGTGGTTATGTTAATGTTTATGCTTATGGTAGTATTTATCTTTCGATTATGTGTTTGCTGAGTTTTGGACTCATGCTTGCTTTGTTACTATTTTTAGGTGACCGATGAGGGTCATGCATCGAGGATGGGAGTAGCACCTCTGCATCACACCTAAAAATAATAATGATCTAGAGCATTACCTCCATTTTCCTTATTGTACTGATGATGAATGTTAGGGAACTTTCATGATGATATATAATTCCTCAGTAATGTTCTATTTGCACGCTAAGATTGCTCCTGGAGCATGGTTTCGTGCATTCTCAAATCTCGAGTGTACGGTCTCGAGCGTTCATGGGCACGAGTGACCCAAGTTTTATTTTGTGAATTATTTATTCTTACACTTGTCAGCGAGTCTTGTTTATAGCATAATTGTTTTAATGCTTATTATTAAATGTATGTTGTTTACCGCTCTGTTGAGATATAACTAGAGGAGATGCTACCTAAATCTAGTAGCAATGGATGTAAATTAGAGTAGTGGTAGCACTATGGGCTCAGAGGTTGGGCCGAGGTGTTACACTTTATTTATTGTGTTAATATTTTGCTTACCTTACTGCAAAAGCACCGTTTGGCTTCAGTTTATGCATTTTGGTCTGTTGTACAGAAAACGTCTAACAAACTTTGACTTGACTGTTATATTAATTGAAACGCAGCGAACCAGATTTTTGATCGTAATGCTCGAGTAGTACATGCATACCAGGGGAAAAAAAAATCAAATGTCACAAGTAACCTTTGCAATACTTAAAACCTTCTGAAATTAACCACTCATCCCTTTTGTTGCAGGCTTGCTGCTAATGTTTGCCATTTAGTTCTTGCATCCTCTGCTTGTTGATGATGGCGAAGCTTATGAAAGAGCTGAGCATAGGGAACCAGTCTCTTCCAGTGATTTGTTCATATGTTGGTTTTAAAAGTGACGTTGGCTGGCATGTGAAAGGAGGACCTTATGATCATAAATACTCTTTCAGTTGTTGAGAAATTGTCATTGAGGACCTTATGATCATAAATGCTCGCAGTTGTTGAGAAATTGTCATTCGTTGATCTATCCGTGTTAAGACCAGTAGCTAGACATATCATTTTCATCTGATGTGGGCTTGTATAATCTTGTGAGCAACTTTTTCTTTGCTCTGACTCAGAAACGACGAAGTTTAAGCCTCCAAGCTTCTACCTCGTCTGAAGAACACATTACAAATAAGTAACTGAGATTCCACATGGGTCATGGCAGTGCAATTGCTTGCTCATGTACACACCTTCATGGCTGTATTCCTCTTGGTTCCCTTTGCAGTTCTAGATAACATAATCACATCAAGCGACATATGCCTGCCAAGTGTGCTGCAAGCCTGAGTCCGGCTCGATAGACAAGCAAGTTTCTAAGATGGTCATGTACATGTGTCACCAAACTGTCGGCAATCCATTTGATAACTCCCTACACTGGTTAAACTTCTCAGCCCCAGCACAGATCCAAGGCAAAAATGAAGATCTTGGCAAAACATACACAAAAGCATGTATATTTAACACACAAAAGTCGTCAGAACTGAGAACAAGGCGTGCCCAACAGTCCACATGTTCCTTATTCGATTCTCCCAGCTTCTCTCTTGCGTTTCTTGCTCAAAAGGGGGCTCTCTGCCTCGCCTTTTCTCGTGGGGCGGCGCGACAAATGGTGCAAAGTACAAATAGATGCACAGCACAAAGCTGAGAATGCTAATGAATTCCCAAGTGTCAGGTCAAATCGATCTTCAGCAACATTCTGCTCGCGAAGAATTCAGAAGAATAAAAAGAAAATATCACACTTTCAGATATCCAACCTCCCACATGCATGTACCAGAACGAATCTAAGCAGGGGGGAGTGGGGGATTATTACAGCACATATGCATGAGCATGACACGCAGAACCAATGACCTTTTGTCATTAGAAAATCTAAAGCTAGAGCCAACTAATCACACAAAGATAAACAACAAAGGGGGGAGAAAGAGCTTTATTAAGTCATGGTATACACATGGTATGGTCACAGCAAAGATGGGCCAAATATTTCCGCGGCGCCGTTCAGCTAACGGCAGCAGATGCAGAGAACGATCGCGATGATTATGATCAAGATGAGGAGCGGCAGCGAAATGATCAGCACGAACTCCATCTGTTCTACCTGCAAAACAGATGGAAATTTAATGTTTTCATTCGTTCTAAAGAAACAATTATTTTCTTCTTCCATTCCCACTTAGCAAAAGCAAAATGCTACTATAAAAAAAGCACTAGCAAAATGTTAAAGCACAAAACTTTTTTTTACTGAGGTGGTGTTTTTGCCTGAACCACTGTTCTACAACTTGAGGAATTTTGATGCTCCAACAATTGATTGATTGGATTCCTTAGTAATTTGAAAAGTAGATCTAGCATAATAAGTTGATTGGCATACAAAGAGAAAATATTCTTGATCTGCCATTGCATTCGGTGCCATGATCGTCGCACTCATGCCAGTCGTCCAATCGAAAAATCGGTTCTTGACATCAAGGCGATTGAGGAACTAAGGCATATCAAATCTCCCAAGGATTGCTTGTAACTTATTCAACTGCTTTGATCTTTTTGTTATTCGAGACATGACCAGAGCTTCGATGCTCAGAAAAGGCACAGCCATCCCGTTTCTTAGAAAGGCAGGGGATCTAAGTGCCGAGAAGTACTTGAATTTGGGCCGTTTCCGACACGAATTGATTCGATTCCTCATCAGTGTCGTAGCCCTTTGGGGTCAAACTTGGCTTAGGCTTTCTAGAACAAAACATAGTACAGAGGATTGGAGGACAGGAGGAGATAGGTGCGTTCACTACTGGTCCTCTCTTGGATTTGGCTAAGATCAGAACTGTAGGTATCACCGTTTCATCAGCGAACTGTACAGCTACTAGTTTGCTTTCTGCCCTTGCTGAATTAGCTAGTACTGCTTGGCAAATGGCAACAGTTCCAATTCCAACTGGATACTACTAAGTCACATCTTACCCTACTGGATCACTCTACAAGTCAACAGATGGATCCTGAAACTTCTCTAGAATCATTGAAAGGTACAGTTCCAGTTTGCTCCCTCGACAACTCCATTTTCTAAAGAAATATCAAATCTGCTGGAGCTCACTAACTCAAAACAACAGTTTTCGTTTCAATCGAAAGCAGCCCAGATCAGTGTAAAACACATGTAATAAAAAGGAAAGAGAAGCTAAAGTTTTTTTAGGGAAAGATGATGGTAAAGATTTCAGGAGGCGAATCGGCTCGTGGCAAGTTGAAGCCTAAAGCGACGCAGGCGCGGTCGATCGAACAGGTTGCCCTGGATCTGAGGCACGCACTGGCACCCACACGGGAGCTAAATTTGCATGCGACACGCGCATCGAAGCATCAAACGGGTCGTAACTAAGGAGCAGAGTTTATAGGGGGCGAGCACACGTACCTGCGTGAATCGCGGTGCTCTTCACGTCACGGCCCAGGGGGAGGGGAGGAGACGAGAGGAAGCTTAACGGAGACGGCGATGGGGAAGACGACACGGGGAGGAGAAGGTTCGGGTGGCGTGGGTTGAAGTCGCTGTGGGAAGCGAAAGCGCGTGCCACGTGCCAGCGTGACACCGCGCCGCGCCGGCCGCCTGAAACGGTGCCGAAAGCTACTTTTTTTTCCTGCTGCTGCTTATAATTTTTAGTTTTATCATAAATAAGTTCTATCATAAATATTTATATAGATAAATCTAATACTAATAAATTATTTTAAAAAATTATATTGATAAATTATTTTAAAGCAGTGACAAATAAGTCGTTTGATTGATTATTTTAAAAAACATAAACACAAGCCCATAAACGAAAGAGATCTCGGCCTTCGTTGTCTCTCTCACAGCGAAGCTCTGTTGCAGCGAACCGCATCTGCTGCTTGCCATTTCGTTCGTGCTCGTTTGGAACAGTTTAGGGTCTGTTTAGTTACCTGCATTAGAATAGCTCGCATCCGCTCATGCAAGAAGATAGTGTTGATTGACTACATCGGGATGAGAGCCTGCATGAGTGGATACAAAAAAGTAACTGGAGCTAGGCTGAACTCGTACGCGGTTGAAGAGCTTCCTCTCAACCTGACCACACGCATACAGGTACATAAGCTGATACAGATAATAAACTGATGACAACCAAACAGGCCCTTAATTTCCGTCAGAAAGCGCGGAGACGTGTGCCTTCTCCCAGAAAAAAAATCAGTCACCACGTACACCGTGGGGGCAAATCAAAACCCGAAGAAATTCCTGTTGCCTTACAGAGAGGTCGCAGTACAGCTACCACACAGAGGAGTATCAGTACCAATCAGGGAGAAAACGAATGGGGATGATGCAAAGGCCAGCCAACAGACCATCGACAGGGGAGACGCACACCTTTGTACTCGCTTTACTAGTACTTATGTCACTAAACAACAGCGAAGTAGTAGTACTACGCTAGCAAATGGCACGATGAATCGTGGGTAGTTTCGGTGCTGGCGCCATACGATCGACCGGCGAGGTGGCTAGCGGCAGATGATGCAGAGGACGATGGCGACGATCACGATGAGCGCCAGGAGCGGCAGCGATATCACTAGCACCAGCTCCATCGGTTGGTTTGGTTTATCTGCTGTCTGTTAACTTGTATATGCGACCTGCAGAAATGGAAAAAACATTCAGAGGAAGTACAGGGTGCTACTGGCTTTTAATCTTTTAATTGCATGGAAACAAGTAGATCAACTACGCGAGTGTTGCTAACTGCTAAGTGACACCAAGGTCTTCTCTAGATCAGAGTAACAGACATGGTTCGCAAACTCTCTGTCAAATTACTGCAAACATACTACCGAAAGCCTACTAATCATTGAAAATGTAATCTCTTGTTTGATTTATACGGAGAAGAGTCTATGGAGCATGCGTACGTCCACGTACATATATTAGCCCTACCTACTTACACAAATCAATCCATAAATACACATAATTAACTCAACCCGAAATAACAACTATAGCACATGCATGTGCGTACTACAATTTTTTCTTCTTTTTTTTTGTGTGTGTGTGTGTGGAAATCATGCACAAGCTATACATTAATGCTAGAACAGTTGTCGCACACATGTACACGACAGACGCAAGCATGGATCATCAAACTAGAGGGCTAGCTTGCACGTACGTACCTGAAACTGTTGACACACGAGCTTGCTCTCCGTGCTGTTCTGCTCAAGATCTCCCCCAATTGATCGTCACAAGCTTAATCACGATCGATCCAAGACGAGACAGGGAGAAGAGAGGAGAAGAGATGTAGCTCAAAATGGAGATGGAGAGGAAGGGAAAGTGAAGGAATCAATCGTTCGAGGGATGGTTTGTGCCGTGGTGTTGTGACTTGTGAGTTAAGTAGTACACCGGCGAGTCGAGAGAATCGGAGTAGAGGGAGGAAAGGTATGGTGACGCGTGCCGCGCGGCCGGCCCGGCTGGCTTTCCATCATTCCATCTCCACGTCCGTCCGGAAGCATCTGTGCCGTGCCAGACGTACGCGGTTGCGCGCGGATGGCCGGTGGTGCTTGGCTTAGCGCGTGCAGGCTCTCGTGTCGACCGACCGATCACGCGCCAACGATCTGTACGTTCGATCTGGGCCCTACACTTATACTCCCTGCCTTGGTTAGCAGCAGCTAACAGCAGACTCGTTGGTAAACCTTAGAGCACTTTCACTTCAATAGCTATAATTAGCTAAAAAGTTCAGAGTCTAAATATTTAAGGTGAAAGATCTAAAAAATCGAGCAAAATATACCTTGACAGGGTCTGCCAATTTGACCGCTTGGACCGATATAACTGTTACTCGGTTAGCGGTCCGACTTCTCTCCAAGAACAAAATAGATTTTCAGTATGATTTCTAAACTATAACTCGATGGAACTTTCAATCTGTGGCTCCAAATTACTTGGAACTTTGCACATAACTTGCCAAAGTTATTCTGAACCTACCTTCTAAAAGGAGTGCCCGCGGATAGCGGGCGCTTGGAGCGTAGGCCGAGGGCACTACGCAAGCCGAGGTAGGGAGGCGAGACCGCCGTTCCCCTACCTTCTAAAAGGAGTGCCCGCGGATAGCGGGCGCTTGGAGCGTAGGCCGAGGGCACTACGCAAGCCGAGGTAGGGAGGCGAGACCGCCGTTCCCCTACCTTCGAAAAGGAGTGCCCGCGGATAGCGAGGGGCGCTGGGAGCGAGAGGCCGAGGGCACTACGCGTGGCCGAGGTAGGGAGGAGAGACCGCCGTTCCCTACCTTCCAAAGGAGTGCCCGCGGATAGCGGGCGCTGGAGCGAGGCCGAGGGCACTCACGCACGCCGAGGTAGGGAGGAGAGACCGCCGTTCCCCTACCTTCCAAAGGAGTGCCCGCGGATAGCGGCGCTGGAGCGTAGGCCGAGGGCACCACGCACGCCGAGGTAGGGAGGAGAGACCGCGCCCCTACCTTTTAAAAAGAGTGCCCGCGGATAGCGGGCGCTTGGAGCGTAGGCCGAGGGCACTACGCGAGCCGAGGTAGGGAGGCGAGACCGCCGTTCCCCTACCTTCTAAAAGGAGTGCCCGCGGATAGCGGGCGCTTGGAGCGTAGGCCGAGGGCACTACGCGAGCCGAGGTAGGGAGGCGAGACCGCCGTTCCCCTACCTTCTAAAAGGAGTGCCCGCGGATAGCGGGCGCTGGAGCGTGGGCCGAGGGCACCACGCACGCGAGCCGAGGTAGGGAGGCGAGACCGCCGCTCCCCTACCTTCTAAAGGAGTGCCCGCGGATCGCGGCGCTGGAGCGTAGGCCGAGGGCACGCGCGCCGCGACGCCGAGGTAGGGAGGCGAGACCGCGCTCCCTACCTTGAAAGGAGTGCCCGCGGATAGCGGGCGCTTGGAGCGTAGGCCGAGGGCACTACGCACGCCGAGGTAGGGAGGCGAGACCGCCGTTCCCCTACCTTCCAAAAGGAGTGCCCGCGGATAGCGGGCGCTTGGAGCGTAGGCCGAGGGCACTACGCACGCCGAGGTAGGGAGGCGAGACCGCCGTTCCCCTACCTTCCAAAGGAGTGCCCGCGGATAGCGGCGCTGGAGCGAGGCCGAGGGCACTACGCACGCCGAGGTAGGGAGGCGAGACCGCCGTTCCCCTACCTTCCAAAGGAGTGCCCGCGGATAGCGGGCGCTTGGAGCGTAGGCCGAGGGCACTACGCGAGCCGAGGTAGGGAGGCGAGACCGCCGTTCCCCTACCTTCCAAAAGGAGTGCCCGCGGATAGCGGGCGCTTGGAGCGTAGGCCGAGGGCACTACGCGAGCCGAGGTAGGGAGGCGAGACCGCCGCTCCCCTACCTTCCAAAAGGAGTGATACACTCCCTGGTGCAACGCAAGCCGAGGTAGGGAGGCGAGACCGCCGTTCCCCTACCTTCCAAAAGGAGTGCCCGCGGATAGCGGGCGCTTGGAGCGTATGCCGAGGGCACTACGCAAGCCGAGGTAGGGAGGCGAGACCGCCGTTCCCCTACCTTCTAAAAGGAGTGATACACTCCCTGGTGCAACGCGCTCGAAGGTGTGACATCTAGGTGCCGCATCACTAAGGCGAGGCACTCCCTAGTGTCTCGGCCATTGCGCAATTTTTATACCCCGTGGAGTGCGTGAGGATAACTGGTGCGTGCGGAGGCGGACCTCGGCGCACGACTTTATTTATAGTCCGCGGACTCTCGCGTGCGGAGGCGGACCTCGGCGCACGACTTTATTTATAGTCCGCGGACTCTCGCGTGCGGAGGCAGACCTCGGCGCGCGACTTTATTTATAGTCCGCGAGACTCGCGTGCGAGGCGCACCTCAGCGCGCAGACTTGTTTAGAGTCCGTAGATCGCGCGCGGGGAGGCGGACCTCGGCGCACGACTTTATTTATAGTCGCGGACTCGTGTGCGAGGCAGACCTCGGCGCACGACTTTATTTATAGTCCGCGGACTCTCGCGTGCGGAGGCAGACCTCGGCGCACGACTTGTTTAGAGTCCGTAGACTGGCGCGTGCGGAGGCGGACCTCGGCGCATGACTTTATTTATAGTCCGCGGACTCTCGCGTGCGGAGGCAGACCTCGGCGCACGACTTTATTTATAGTCCGCGGACTCTTGCGTGCGGAGGCAGACCTCAGCGTACGACTTGTTTAGAGTCCGTAGACTTGCGCAGGGACAACACCTGCGTCTTATTTATGCTCTGTAGAGAGCGTGGTATCAACATCCTCGTCTTGTTTATACTCCGGGGAGTATGCGCGAGGACGGTGTCCACGGCATGCGCGGGATTCGCGTCTTGTTTAGAGTCCGTAGACTACGTAGGGACAACATCCGCGTCTTATTTATACTCCGTAGAGTCGCGCGTGCGGAAGCTGAGCTCAACGCTACGTCTTATTTAAAGTCCGTAGACTGGTGCGTGCGGAGCTAGGCTCGACGCTACGTCTTCTTTATAGTCCGGAGACTCGCGCGTGCGGAGCTAGGCTCGACGCTACGTCTTATTTAAAGTCTGTGGACTAGTGCGTGCGGAGCTAGGCTCGACGCTACGTCTTATTTATACTCCGTAGAGTGCGCACAGAGGCGTCCCCCCGCTGCGTCTTATTTATACTCCGTGGACTCGCGCGTGCGGAGGAATGCCTCGACGATCACGTCTTTTTTAAAGTCCGTAGACATCATGCGTGCGGAGCTAGGCTCAACGCTACGTCTTATTTATAGTCCGTGGACTCGCGCGTGCGGAGGAATGCCTCGACGGTCATGTCTTTTTTAAAGTCCGTAGACATCATGCGTGCGGAGCTAGGCTCAACGCTACGTCTTATTTATAGTCCGTGGACTCGCGCGTGCGGAGGAATGCCTCGACGGTCACGTCTTTTTTTAAAGTCCGTAGACATCATGCGTGCGGAGCTAGGCTCAACGCTACGTCTTATTTATAGTCCGTGGACTCGCGTGCGGAGGAATGCCTCGGCGGTCACGTCTTTTTAAAGTCCGTAGACATCATGCGTGCGGAGCTAGGCTCAACGCCACGTCTTATTTATAGTTCGTGGACTCGCGCGTGCGAGGAATGCCTCGGCGGTCACGTCTTTTTAAAGTCCGTAGACATCATGCGTGCGGAGCTAGGCTCAACGCTACGTCTTATTTATACACCGTAGAGTGCGTGCGACGGCGCCCCCGCACGTCTTTTGTTTATACTCAGCCCCGTCACCTTTTGGCTACGGCGAGTGCACACGCGAACGTGCGTCTTCGATTTATACTCAGACCCGTACCCCTGGCTACGACGAGTGCACACGCGAACGTGCGTCTTTGGTTTATACTCGGACCCGCACCTCAGCTCTGGCGAGTGCACACGCGAACGTGCGTCTTTGGTTTATACTCCGTGGAGTACGCCGACGCTCGAGGTGATCGTGCGATTTAAACCAAAAGCGAGGACCAAAACAGAGGCACGAAAAGAAATGGCCAAAACCTCGCGGCAACAAAACGCTCCAGAATACAGAAAGCAGTACTGGAAAAGCATTAGATGCTACGGTGGCCTAGAACAGGCCAAAACCGAAGAAGCAAACACGGCCAAACCAACTGCTCTCAAAATGGGCGCACCGCAATAAGCGACATAAGGCACAACCGTTTTCTTAAAGCCATGCACGCAAGAAATGCAGCGTGGATTATTAAAGCTGCACACGTAATCATATGTAGTGTGTACCGGGCTGGCTGAAGACGACGTGGAGTATGCTTCGCAGGTGCGGAGACCCTGGCTGCCCGAAGCTAGCGTGAGGCCTCGATGCGAGGTGGGGCGGCGCTCGCGGAGGCTCGATGCGAACTCTACTTGCTTGCGCGACGTCGCGCTCCTCTGCATGTATACTTACACGTAGTTTTGGATGGCTCTTGCTCGAGAGTTGCAGCGCGAAGGTGCCGAGTGTACGCGCCATGCACACCAAAGCCGCGCGCGTCGGGCTCCACCTTGAACGCCAGAGCCGCGCGCTCGTCCGGGCCTCCGCTCGGTGTGCGAAGCTTCTCGCCTTCGCGTCGAGCCTGCCGGCCTCCTCCGAGTACCGTGCTCGCTACATGCATGCACGACGCGGAGGCTTCCGTGACGACGCCGCGCTTGTGGACTTGAGGCGAGGCGCTCGTGGGCTCGGACGACGCGAGGCTTTCGAGGCGAGGTGCGAGGCGTGCACGGTGCGTGGGTGGATGACTTGCGTGCGTGGATCGGTTGAATGGATACGGCTCGCGTCCCCTACCGCGCCCATCTCCGCGCGACTCCGCTCGGCCATGCGGCGTCGTCGGTGCCCATCGGTGTTGCACCGCGGAGCCTTCGCCGCGCGCGGGGCGTCGAGTCTTCGGCCGGCGCGAGGCATCGTGGAGGTTGTGGCGCTAGGACGAGCTTGCCTTCCGAGCGCGCGGCGGCGGCGAGGCGAGGCCGATCGTGGCGGTCGTTGCTGCTGCGCGCGCGCCTCGTCCGCCTCATCGCTACTATCTCGTAGTTGTGTGGGAGAACCACCGGCGAGCCAAAGACCTGCACGCATCACACAACGGATACACATGCGCGCATATGCATGTACTTACGTTCTTTTTCGCGGCGGCGCAAGCGTGTCCGAGCTCGCGTGCCTCCTCGCCGAGGGCCGGAGACCCGCCGGGACCTCGCCAACGCGGAGTGTGTCGCGGGCGTGGGCTGCGTCGAAGAGAGCGTTGCGGGGCGTCGCCGGCGTGGGGCTCGGGAGGCGATCTCGGCGGATGAGGACGCGCACTGCAGCCGCGGAGGCTTGGCGGAGACATCCGAGAGCTCGACGGAGCGGAGGATGCGAGCCGGCGATCGCGAGCGAGCGTTGCGTGAGGCGCGGCTCGCTCGGAGAGACCTCGCCGGGACCTCGCGTCGGGACTTCGCCACCGAGGAGACCTCGCCGGCGTTCACGATTGGCTGCGTGGCCACGTGGTACGGAGCGGCGGCGAGGAAGCTGTGCGGAGGCGTGGGCGAGGTTTAGCTCGCGGAGGCGGCGCCCCGCGCGGAGGCGCACGGCGGAAGCTTCGATGCGGCTTGGCGCGGAGACGCGGGCGAGGCCTAGCTCGCGGGTCCATACTCGCGGAGGCTCGACGCTGTGCGGAGACTCGGCGCGAAGACCCTGGCCGGAAGAAGCCATCCAAGACAACCCCTTCAAGCAAGGCCACCGTAACTAGATCTGCTCAATACCGACTAGATCTACGCAATACCCTGTCTAAAAACATGGCGAAGTGTACCGGTCAAGCCCATACACTTCTACCATCAGGATGGTTAAATTTTTAGCGAGAGAACTACTTATCTGTCTTAGGAGCAAAAAGATCCACATAGCCGCTGCTTTTGTTGAATACTGGAGAAATCTCTTTCATACGTGACTTCTAGTCGGTCCCCACGGACGGCGCCATCTGTCGTAGCTACGGACTAGACAGGAAGAGAGGGGGATCGATAGGAGAGGAAGAGAGCCAGATCTGGAGAGGTGGTGAGAATAAAGGAGATGTCCCCCCTTTGCCCCTCCTGGGGGCTTATATATATGTGAGTGGGGTAGAATGGGAAATCCCCATTCTACCCCTTAGTATTTACAAAGGATGGGGGTACACTGGTATATTTACACTGTTATATTCCTCTACACTATTGGGCCTATTACATGTTGGACTAGTTGCACGGCCCGGTCACGGGGGGTTGGGCCACCCCTACAACAGGGGTAGAATTCAAGGAAAGGGGTGAGAATTCATGGCCATTGGATCTCTAATCCAATGATCCTAAATCTAGATAATAGTTAAAAAAATATCCGAATGACATTTAACAAAACCCTATTCGAATAGGATCGACAGCGCCGAACGCCAAAGCCATAGCTCTTGATTAAAAGTAGGGGTGCAAATGGGTTGGGTTAATCCCGACCGATCCGGTACCGAATCCGGTCGGTACCGGATTCGGGAAGGGAATTTGGTATCCGGTCGGATTCGGATTTGGATTCGGATAATTCATGTCGGATTCGGATTCGGATTCGCGAGAGTTGTTATCCGACCGAATAGTTTCGGTATTTGGATACCGGATAATTATCCGGTCGGATATCTGGTCGGATATTCGGTTCGGGACAGCCCGACAGGCTTATAGTAAAACGGCCATAACTTTTACAAACGGAGCCCGATTCAGGTGTTCTTGGGCTTGTTTGAAAGCTTATTTCAATGCCCATCCAATGGATAAGGCCCTAGCTTTAGAACCCTTCTGGTCACGTCGCAATATCCAAAACAATGTGACAGTGGAAAAATCAGGGTTTCCTTTTTGTATGAGTTTGAGTCTAATACAATGTCGGGTTGAGTTGTACTCAGTTTGGGGACCTTGTGGATGTCCCAAGGGGTTATATAAGCCTTATATTTATAACCTTTAGGATTAGGGTTTTGTTTAGATCGGTTTAGCCCCATGTGCAAACTCCACGTTGTCTCTTGTGTCGACTAGACCAACAGATTCGTGTTCTGTAACCTCAACAATCCTTGTGCAACTTTTATATCTAGCAATTTTCAAGTTGCTCATTATCCTTGTTCATGCGTGTTCTTCGGTTGCATGCAGGAGTAGATCTTCGTGGTCAGGTCAACCGCGTTCTTGGCACGGTTGATAACGACTTGGAGTGTGATTCAGCGATTGCTAAGGCGCAAGCGACGTTGTACGGTTGTAGTCGGATCGCAAGTCACCTCCACCAAAATTGATAGTTATTATTCTATCGGAAGATCGGGAAGCATATGTTCCTTTCCGTATGCACGTACTATCCGTCTACATTATCCGTTTCCGATCCGAAACCGTCAAGTATCCGTTCCGGCGGCACCGTATTCGAAATTTCGAATACTCCGAATTCGTATTCGTATCCGGTTTTACCGTATCCGACTCCGAATCTGAGAAAAAAATATGGGTTAGAATATGGTATGAGCAATATCCGTCCGAATCCGATCCGATTGCACCCCTAATTAAAAGAGCCCACTCCATAATAAAAGGACACAACCATTCGGCCTGCTTCTCCATCCCACCCTCCTAAACTAAAGAGGCATTTGATCATTTGTCTTATAAATTGATGTGCAATTAATGATTGAGGCTATGATGTTTCATAGACATTTAGGTGATATCAATTGCACATCGAATTTAGGGCAAATGATGATTATGCCTGAACTAAAAGCCCTTCCTTTAACCCAGACCACACACCCCCGCCGTCCGGCCTGCTCTTCGCGGCCGCCGCCGCCGACAAGCGCACGGCGGCTCAGTGGGAGGCACAACCGAGTTCGACACTCTCCATACCGTAGCCCGCCATGAGACCCTGCCCGCTCGGATGCCATTCCGACCTCGCCTCCCCCTCCGCCGCCTCATCCTGCCTTACCTCCGCCGCCGCCCTCCTCGCCCGCACGCTCCTCCGCGTAGGCCTCTCTCCTCCTCTCCCTCGTCGGCGGCGGTGGCGGCAACGGAGTCCGAGGAGGACGCGGTTGCTGCCAGGGACACCCTGCTAGCCCCTCCACGCGTTGGCGGGGTAGGAGGGGCGCCTAGGCTTGGCTGGAATGGCGGGGCCGCGTTTGGGGAGGACAAGGCGGAGTTCGGTAGGAAGGCCTCGATCGCCGCGCGGATCAAGATCTGCCTTGAGTTGCTTCGGGAGAGGAGGTGGCGGGAGATGCGGGCGGGCTTGGCTCAGATGGTGAGCGAACAAGGTGAGCTCACTATAAATGTTGTGTTTCCAATTAGCGATTGCTCTTAGGGAGGAGGTGGATACGCGATTATTCATCCGTTGCCAAGCTGCAATTTTCAATGGCGTTAGTTGTATGTTCGCTGAAAAGCGTCGGTTGATAAGTGTGTAGAGGCATCGAAATGGCATTAGCAGTTTCGATTGATATGACAGAGAGTATAGCGTTATTCCGGAGACATGATCATTATCATATACAACAGTGCAAAACAAATGTCAGTGAAGGCATAAGTATGTAAAACTGTCCTTTTTTGCTTGGATAAAACTGGATATTATCATCGTATGTGCACACAGATATTCCTTCATATGTCTTCAACATGGTAATTTGTTATCTGTAAAAGTTCATAATATCTTTATTATCACTCAACAGTCAACACGTATAACAACCGAGAACATTTATAGTTCATATTTCATATTTAATGATATCATATTTTGGCTGTAGGATCCGAGTCTGCACCAACTCTTTGTGACATCTTGTGGAATGGATTCAGAGAGTGCGATTCCAGCGGTGTTGTATGGGATGCTCTTGCAAATAGTTATGCTACAGCTCAGATGATTCATGATGATCTTTATGTTCTTAGTAAGATGAACAGCCTAAACATGCAAATCTCGGTGTCCACCTATGACAGTTTATTGTACGGCCTAAGGATGACAGACATGGCATTGGAGCTTTTCGAGCAAATGGAGTCATGTGGTATGTCTCCCAGCAAGTATTCACATAGCATTCTCATTGATGGCCTCTACAAGCTAGATAGAGTTGGAGAGGCTTTATCTTTCCTTAAGGAGGAAAGGGAAGGGGGAAAGTTTAAACCCTTGGGAATGACCTTTTAACATTCTTATGTCTGCATTGTGTAATTTGGGGTTTATTCAGGCTGCAAAATCATTTTTATGTGTGATGCTGAAGTATGGATTAAACCCTGACAGGTAGGGGTGGAAACGAGCCTAGCCAAGACAGCTCGAGCCAGGCTCGACCGAGCTCGCTCGAAGCTGTGGCTCAGCTCGGCTCTACTCGTTTAAGAAACGAGCTAAAAGCCTGGTTCAGCTTGGCTTGTTTCTTGGCTCGAGCTGGCTCGAGCCGGCTTGCGAGCTGCACAATTCAACACAGAAACCAGCATTGGACACTCCAAAATTCCAACGATCTAATCTTTATTTTTGCCTCCTAGTTGCCTTCGGAGATCCCTTTTGCCTTTTTGCCCTCCCTCTTTGTTCTTCCTTGAGAAACTGTACCATCTTCTGTTAAAGCCACAGCTGTGTGTTCATCATCATTCGAACTTGAAGAATACACAGAAACATGTCATTGTTCCCCTTTCTTAGCAGATGAGACAACATTGTGATCATCATCACTCATACCCATATCCTTCCAATCCACATCCTCGCTCGACGACTGTGATAAAAAGTTCATAAAATCATTTATAAAATAGTGAATCCGTGATAGCTATGATATATCACACTACAAAATCATTCACAAAAATGAGAGACATTACACTACAAAACATTAACAAAAAATAAAAAAAACACCTCAATGAGTTTGCCGGTTTGCCGAGTTCAGGAGGCGGATGGGAGCTAATGAGGTGTTGACCGGTTGTATGCTCGCCTGTTGGTGTAGAGCCGGTGGCCTTGGAGTCGGTCGACTTCTTCCCTTGCGCACGAGACTCCATGCTCTGTTGGCGATTCATGGCATGGGAGTTGGACGGAGGAGTGGGGGAAGTACAGCGAGGCCGAGGGGGATAGCACGGGTACGGGGCCAGGGCCCAGGGGGAGGACGGGCCAACAAGGAGTGCACGTTGCTAGGGGAGGACGGGGCGCAGCGGTAAGGTGGGAGGGGCGGGTGGCGAGGTGGTTGGGGCAGGCCGCGCAGTGGGAGGGGCAAGCGACGTGGCGGGCGGCGCGGTGGAAGGGATCAACTGAATGCAGATCAAGAATTTGGGAATGAGAATTTGGGCGTGGCGGCCAAAGGGTTAGGGTTAGGTTAAGGGATCGACTCATCCGCAACCGCACCTCTAAATCAATCAAACAGCTGCAAGTGTCTCAGCCTATTCAACAGCGGGATCGTTCGGCCTGGTCCGAACGTCACCGTCACTATCGACCATCCAAAATCAATCGAACGGCGCAAAATGAAAGAACATTCGGAGCGGTCCGAACGTCTCCAAGGCGATCGGACGGTCTGTTGAAGATCGGATAACCACATCGCACAGTCAACTCCTGAGTCCCTGACTGTGAGCCGCTGCACTGCACACACGAGCCATGGCCGGCTCGCGAGCGGCTCGAGCTCGGCTTGATTTTTTGCGAGCCACGAAGGAGGCCCGGTTTGGCTCGAAATTTTATGAGCTCGAGTCGAGTTGCAAGCCACGAGCTAATTTTCCAGCCCTACTGACAGGTGTACCTATTCTAGTCTTGTACACCGTCTATGTAAAATAGGTTCCACGGATGAAGCATTGGATCTTTTTGAGATAGTGACAAAAGAAGGAATGGAACTTAAGATTGTCGCCTACAACAGCCTTATCAACGGCTACCTCCTGCTTGGTTTAACAAGAGAAATTCCAAAATTAATTCAGGTGATTGAGATGCCAAGGCATTGAACCCGATCTTGTTACTTATACTATACTTATTGCTGGTCACTGTGAAAGTGGCGATGTTGAAGAAGGAATGAAGATGAGAAAGGACATCCTAGACCTAGGGTTGCAGTTGAATATTGTTACATACAGTGTCCTTCTCAATGCTCTCTTCAAAAAGGGTTTTGTTGCGGCTTGGCTGCCACAGAGAAGGGGGAAGATTCAGAGAAGGAGGTGGGGATAATAGACTTCTTTATTTCTTCTTGAATTCTAAGCAAAGCTTACATCTCCTATAAATAGAGATATTAGAGATAAGAAAGGCAATCTTAAGGATTGCTTAACTAACTATAGGCAATCTGAAGGATTGCTTAACTAACTAAAAGTGATAGCTGTCTTAGATAACTGAATGAATCATAGATTTATCCTAATGAAGTCTCATGGAAGCTTATCTCTATTGATCTCCAGGTGACGTGGCTGCTTCCTGGACTTTGCGCCGGTGGTATGTGAAGCCCCACATGACAGGTTTGTTCTATGAGGTTGAAAACCTACCTGGTGATATATACAATATCGGTCTAGATATGGATGTTGTTGCATATTCCATCCTCATCCACGGGCACTGCAAGCTAGGAGAAATTGAAAGGGCGCTTCGAGTATGCAATGTGATGTGCTGTTCTCAGAGGGTAACGCCAACATCACTAAACCATTTATTTATTCTTCTAGGACTTTGCAAGAAAGGACTGTTAGTTGAAGCAAGGTTGTATTTGGAAAATGTAGCTAGCAAATATCGGCCAAATGATGTAGTCTATAATATACTTATTGATGGTTATGCAAAGATCGGTGGTATAGGTAGTGCTGTTCATCTGTATGATCAGATTATTGTAGCTGGTATGTGCCCAACCATTGTCACATGTAATTCTCTTCTATATGGATATTGCAAAATTGGGAATCTACAAGTTGTGGAGAGCTATTTTAGGGCTATTCAGTTGAGTAGTCTGCTGCCGACAGCAGTAACATACGCTACCTTGATGGATGCACTCTCTGAAGCAGGAAAAGTTAATACTATGCTAAGCCTTTTTGATGAAATGGTTGGAAGGGGGTCAAGCCAAATGCCATAACTTACAGTGTAGTTATTAAAGGACTTTGTAAGCAGCTCAGATTCCATGATGCTGTCAATGTTCTCCATGACATGCAAGGTGTTAATGCTGACCCAATAACTTACAGTACACTTATACAATGTTTTTGTGAAGCACAGAATATAAAGATAGCTTTCCTCGTATACGAAAGTATGGAATGCTGTGGTCTAGTGCAGACACCTGTTACTTACAACTTGCTTATTAATGTGTTGTGCATGAAGGGAAAAATTATTCAAACAGAAATGCTTTTGGAATCCCTCAGAGACAAGGGTGGTGAGTTGAGAAAATTTGCCTACACAGCATTCATCAAAGCTCAGTGTGCTCAAGGAATGCCTTAGAAGGCCATTTTATTAGTTGGTAAGCTTCTAGATGCAGGGTTTGAGGCTTCTATTGAAGACTTCAGCGCGGCAATCAATCGACTTTGCAAAAGGCAATTTGCCAAAGAGGCCTTTATGTTCATCACGATTATGTTATCTGGCATTTACCCAGATACTCAAGTTTATTATGTGCTGGGTAGAGCTCTGCAGAAAAGAAATGAGCTTTTCTACCTACCTATATTGCAAACGCTTGCTGTCAAAACTGGTGTTGGTATTTAGTGCCTTGAGCATGTGAGTGAGTTTGCCTTATCACTGTTCTTTATAATGTGCATTACACTGCATGACTAATTCGTATTGTATTTTCTATTATCGTTTGTTGGTGTACAGGTGTTAGAGGTGCTATGTCCTCAATCTTTGGATAGGTGAGGATTGAGGACAACATGGGCCACAGGGAACTACAGGATCAACTTGTGCCAAAGCGTAAGGTTAAATCATTCTTTTACATCCAGTTGCATGACATGATCAATATATTTGAATAAAAAATTGTAAGGGCCTAAAACCATAGTTAACATTTTGTTTTACCCTCTTTTTGGCAGTGCCCAGGCTGAGTACCTACCAGATGGTGATATTTTTAGCACAATCAGCAATAGTGGATATGTTTTAGGTAACCATGTTTTTACCACCGGTTATCTTGTTTCAAAGATAAATATTTCTAATACTGAATTATTGTCATCTCTTCTGAATTTGGAATTATACTAGTATTTGCTAGGTTTGTCAAACTATAGAAATTTATTCGCAATATTTCTGATAGCATGCTCACGTGTATATATGCAAAGCACACATTTAGAGAGAGAGAGAGAGAGAGATGCACAGAGCATCTGCACCTGCATACAAGCAAATACTCAGTTGCCTTTGCCCAATCGACCAAACATGCGCATGAAATGACTTGTTTTATTCAAAAAATTAACTTGGCTTACTCATACCTTAACCTTTCATCAGGCAAGATGTGCAATCATGAAGGCATATGTTCAGTACAACACTGATGTAGAGATGGCAAGAACAATAAGGCCCTGTTTGGATCCACCCAGATTTTAAGAATCTGGCTTTTGGAAACTGGGTGGGATCCAAACAGACCAGTTTTTGGGGCAGTTTTTAAAATCTACCTACCAGATTCTTAAAAACCAAGAAACTGTTGATACCCAGCTTTTGCCAGTTTTTTTTGCACAAATACCCATTTACCCTCATTAAAGACCACGCATGGTTGTTTAATGTGCTGTTCAAGAGCAATAAATGTAAGGGTATAATAGTCTATTAGCACCAATCATAAATGAAACCAGCTTTTAAAAACTAGGGGATCCAAACACTCCATCAGTTTTTGCTTAGAAACCAGCTTTTAAAAACTAGAAGTAATAGCTGGTTTTTAAGAATCTGAAACTGATCCAAACAGGGCCTAAATTGCCTATTTTTTAGGTAGGTCAAAGAACCCCATTCCTCCTCGTCCAATGTTTGTTACTTGGTAGGATTGCTTATAGTTCTTTGAAGATGAATATGTGCTTTATAATTATTGTCTACCTTGCTATAATGGACATTAGTTGGTCGTCTTTTATAAGTAAACACATGACTTGAGATTCAAGGTTTTACTACGCAGTATTCGGGTCTTTGGCATAATTCAAGTTCCATGTATCATTGTTGGGTCATGTACACAAAGAGTATGTACAGTCCTACTAAGGAGTAGCAACTAAAAGAGCGAGGAAAGAATGTTACATGCCACTTCATGCCTTGTCATTCTGTTCTCGCTCAGGATTCGGGAGTCGGAATATCTGTCCACCTTCAGTAAACAGTGTGTAGGAGTCTGGAGTCCTAACGTGCTTTCTGAAGAAAGTTTTGTTCTCTTATTCTTAGATCCATCAATGAGGCAGCTAGGCAGATGGCATTAAGGTGAGCCGTCACCGTCAGCCACCCCTGGCTCGTCGGTGGGTGGCTGGAGTAACGGAACAATAAAGGAAGGGAGCGTGAATGTGCCAGTTGCAGAGAGGCCATGGAGCCAATGAAACGTCGCCGGAAGCTGACCGGAGGTGCGGATTTGTTAGCTGTTTCAATCTATCCTCATGCTGGTACAACGCTAAGGATCGACTTCAGGACGCGAAATGTGTACTTCTAACGTGTGAACAAGATGCCGCCGCGCCAGTGGAACATCGGCCATGTGACAAACAAATTTTCTGTCATTCGATGGTCACTGTGCGAGCATCCTTGCTGAACACCAAGTTGATCCGAGGGAATCCATGAAGCATGAAAACTACATGCTTGTCGGATGGAAGAGGACAAGGCCTCCCACCGAATGGCATCTGGGCAGGGTGGCCCCCAGGATCTCTCGTCTTAAGTCCCAGAGATCTCTCCTACCAAGCTAGGCATCTGCTGAGATCTAAGTGAGCATGGGTGGGTGCTGGTCTATGGATCTATTTGGCGCGGCTGTGGTTTATGATTTTTTGTTGAAAATTTTGAATTTTAGCTGTTTGCAACAGAGATTACAGAGAGTAAGATACTCGTTTGCGATTTTTGTTGATACAGATGTTAGGCTTTTAACATATATTATAATTAACTTATAGATCTTGTTTTAAGAAAATACTCCATTTAAAAGTTAGATCCTATAGTAAAAGTCAAAAGTCACTAAGCTTCGGATGAAACAAACAGACCCTATTAACTCAACCCGCGTCCCTGTTATTTTTGTCCTTCATGTGCTTTAGTCGTTTTCCATCATTTACTGAATGAGATCCCTGTGTTTCCCTCTTTATGCAGTTTGTCTAAATTGCGTACTTGGTTGCTGGTGTTGCACAGTTTTTTTGGTAATCAGATCATGATTATTGGGCAGAGATGGTAGCGCTTTGTATTAAGACGTACAAAATTAATGCTGTGCATTGAACTTGCATGCATCATCGGTCCAGTGAATAGGCAACAGCGCAGGCTTGTAATGGTTAGAGCAACTTCAAAAAGAGAGCTAAATCATTTTTTAAAGATAAATTTGGTTATTATTGGAGAAAAAACGTCTCTAATAGACTCTGTAAATGACTCTTCAAATTTAGTAGCTCTCCATCCCTCCTCCTTCGCTCTCTATTCTTGGATAGCCTGCCTCGCTTGCCATCCAGCCTCTTGGCGCGGTTGGCGTTTCTTCCGCAAGATCTGCGCTTCATTCCCGCAGCGTACGCGACCCACCGCGCGCCCTCTAGTTCTTCTGCGCACCTCTGCTGCTTCCGCCGCCGGCTCGCAGGGCTCCTTCCGCCGCCAGCTCACAGGGTCTCTTCCGCTGCCCGCACGCATCTTCCGCCCTGCAAGCGCCGCCATGTCCCTGCTGCCGCATCCTCGTGTTCCAAGCATCCTACGGCTGGTCCCCCGCGTGCGTAGATGACTGGGCGAGTGTGCCCTCAGCCGCGGCGGCCGGTGGGCGAGCTATCCGGCCCCGCATGCGCCGGCGACGAACGTGGTCGACGAGGCCGCACCGCGTGGGCGGGCGAGTCTACGGCGGCGAACCGGCGACCAGACGACGAGAAAGCTTTGGCCGAGCGGACGACGAGGTCTTCGCGATGGATCCGAAAAGACGAAAGATCGATGGCGTGGCGGAGTTTGAATATGGAGAGTCCCGTTTAGATAGCTTTGTTGGAGTAGTCTAGTTTTTTTGGGTGAGATTCATTTTAGAGAATAGCTAAATCATTAAATTTAGATACTTCTTTGGCTAATCTCTTAGAGTTGCTCTTATCCGTTGCAGTTTTTTTGGTATCCGTTGCAGTTTTTTTGGTAATCAATTGAAGTTTTCTTGGGCTGTGAATAGTAATATGCTTCCGTCCGCAAATCCGCGAATGTAGATTGTCGTGGAATTTACACGATCAAGTTTTAACCATTAATATACATTAAAATATATAAATTAGCTATATAAAAATAGCATTATTAGATTTATCTTAAAGTATATAAATTAACTATATAAAATAGTATTATTAGATTTATCTTGTGAAATACTTTCATAATATATATTTTATTATTTTTGTTAATATATTATGATAATAAATTATAGTTAAAGTCTTGTATTAGAAACCATAAAAAATTAAAACGACCTGTATTTAGGGATGGAGCGAGTACATGCCGTTTTTACGTGAGAGGAATGTAAAATTTTGTCACCGTTGGTGTGAATCTTTATCCAGTGTGTAAGTTGATATTTCTTTTGATCTTTATTTTTTTTAACAGGAACGAGCCAGGATTGGGGAGCTAGAAGAGGTAATGCAAAGTATATCATAGCATATACGAGCGTAGCATGGCGCCAAAATGTCGAGCTGATGCCCAACACGCTTACGGACGAAGTGCTAGAGGACAAAGCTTCCAAAGTTGATTTTTAGAGGGACACTTACCATGGTTAAGAAGAAATGTTACACCAGGCTACCGGGCGGGCTCTATATTTGAGTCCATCGGTGTACGCTGAAGTACGTCTAGTCAAGTTCATAGCAAGTTAAGAGCATGTTTTTTTTTTTGGTTTTTTAGTTTTGACTTTTTACAAATGAAAATAAATAGGATAATTTTTTCAAACTGTTTTTCAAAGTCGTTTCTCCAAACAATTTTTTGAGTTTAAAATTATATGCATTATCTATATCAATATCATCGTCATCCGTCGTCGTTTTAAAAAACGCAGATAAGAACCATCAGTCGCAAAAGAAAATGGCTTAAATTTGGACAAATTTATTTTGCTACGTGAAGATAGCTAGGATTCCATTATTCCATTTCCGATCCAAGTCAACTTATGACGTCCAGTTTTCAAGAGCCAAGATGCATGCGGTACAGGCAGATCGATCGATGGCATCCTCGATCGGCGACGTACTCTCTGATCTCCTCATCCTGAACGCAGCAGATGGGGCGAACGAATTCTCGGTGCCCGTGGACAAGACCCAGGCAGAATCATGGGCCAGGTGCTGCACCGCCATGACGATGCCCCGACCGCCGTGTACGCCTCAGGAAGCGACAGGTTTTTGGATCATCCTGCGACAGGTTTTTGGATCATTTTCTGCCTCCACCAACTGGAGCTTGAAAGCATCAGCCTGCCTATCTATGTTCGCGAAAGCTGTGGCAAGAAGATGGCAGAAAGGAAGTACTCTGTACTCGTACCTGTGGACACGAACGCTGTATACATGCACTGTGTAATAATACGGGCGTAGGTGTCATCGAGTTTTATACACCGACCAGCTCTTTTTCACGCTTCAAGCTTTCAACACTTCCCTATGGCCTCAAGAGTTTTAACTCCCGCTCTCAACCATGAATAATATGAGTCCGAAGCTTCTTTGCTAACTCCCAGAATTTGTTCACAGCGACTCCCCTTTCATGCCCCATTTCATAGAAAAGCCTAAAGTGGCTCTATTTTTCATTCTACTTCACTTCCTAGCACTTCCTATCCTTTTATATCCATCCCTTTGAGACACGTGGAATTGTAGACATGATGGAGACGCCAACACGTAGTCTCTTAGACTCGCTGTCGAGCTCGTTAAAGTATAAGTAAATTGTCTATCTTTTTCATTAGCTTAACTTTTTGAGTGAATTAATTAGTGCATATAACTCAATATCATATCAGAACTAACATGTCCTGAGTTTAAAACCCAGGTAGCGTAATTAAAAAAATAAATTACGGCATTCTTCTATTCTACTCTTAGTCCTAAGGAGCCTACACATGAGGGGGTGTTAAAGTATAATTAAATTGCCTATCTTTACTCATTGGCTTAACCTTTTAGGTGAACTAATTGATATATACAACTATGTAGGATCGTATGACGCAATTAGAATGTGTGAATGATTGCCTTCGCTTCTTGGTACTTGAAATCAAATCTCAAAGCACAAGAAAAATAATCTAACTTACAGACGTGGAATTCGACCACAAGATGCTCGACCTATGCACGGGCTCGATGGAGGTTCCGACCGCTTGGCATTTGACCGCTCCTAGACCACTCGACTGCTTCGACAGCTCTAGCACTCTGACCGCTAGAACACTTCGATCGCTCACTTCGACCATCTTTGCACGTAGTCAAAATCTCACTCTGCTCGAAAGCTTCAGCTGATTGAACGAGAACATGCCGAAGACAATACCGTGCTCGTTTCACACAAGATCAAGATGTGTTAACACACCACCGCCGAGGCCACAGGAAAAAACAATGCTCAGAAAACACTTTGCCGATGCCGACCAACTTTTCTTGGAATCAATCTGATCTATTACTTCTGGATCATGTTCTGTGGCTACAAAGTACCTTCACGGCACCCCTAAAGACCCTGGCACAAAAGCCTCCTCAAAACCACGGCTAAACACTTAGCCTCTCCCCTGTTTTTATATGCTAGAGTCATAAACCATGTTTACCTCAAACACGATTACACGAGCATCTCAAACCGTGTTGTTAACAATCTGGACACACAATCCTATCTCTTTCGAAAATCAAGAGACCCGAAATCCTTCCAAACATAGGTTTTAACCAAACTCTACCTCTTCCAAGTTATGGACTCCCTCCACAACTCCTGACTCACCACATGACGAAGCATCCAGGACAGCACATCTTGTATCTCCATCAAATACTATCAACTCCTGTGTTGAAGCCACCAGGACCGCACCTCCTATAGCTTCGCTACGCATCATCACCGCTCGTGTAGAAGCCTCCTAGACCTCACCACCTGTAGCTTCTCCACGAAATCCACATTTGATCTCCTCATGCTCCAGCATGAGCCTGACCACCTCGCGTGACATCCTCAACCACTTGGACCTCAGACTTCTCTATCCTAGTCCCGGTTCTCCTTGTTACCAACCATGATCGTTTCCACGTCCACCTGTACATGCAAATATCAAAGAAAGTTTTCCTGGCACGAGTTCTTTCCAACTTGACCGATGTTGTGGCTACAGATCAAACAGTAAAGAGGAGAGCCAACAGAGAGGGACGGTATATGGGAAATGAGTGGACCTCTCCTCCTTATGCCTCTCTTGGGGGTTTATATACATGAGTGGAGTAGGATGAGAAATTCCCATCCTACCTCTTAATAATTACATAAGGTAGGGGGTGCATGGTACATTCCTTTATACTATTGGACTTATTACATATTAGGCCAATTGTAAAGCCTAGTCATGGGGGGTTGGGCCACCCCTATAACAACCGACATTAGCACACACACTCGAAACACACCCTTGTCTATCAATAGACAAGAACAAAACCATCACAAACACCAACCAGGTCATCCATGGTCACAAATTCCATCGCTTTTCCAAAACATTAACTTCAAACCACTCATTACGACCAGTTATAACCGCTATGCAAGACTAATCGCTAGCGCATCAAGTACTCGAACACAAATAATCGGGAAAACACTATCGCTCAAAACACTTAGAAATAATAAACATCACTACCGACCACAAATCCATCGAGTACAGACCACTAAGTACCGATTGCTTCAACTACAACTACCGATCAAAACACCTCCGACAACCGATCTTAACCACGATCACGATAACCATAATTATCGAGTATGACTAGTAAAGTCTATGACTATCAACCGGTTACTGTAGGTACGACCATAGACAAGGCACTGTAGCTATGACTAGGGCTATAAACGGGCTGAGCTCAAGCAAGCTCAGCCTACCAGGCTCGAGCTCGAGCTTGATAGAAGCTCGAGCCGAGCTCGAGCGAGCCTAAGTTGGCAGTCAAGCTTTGAGCTGGGCTCAAACTTGGCTTGGATGAAGCTCGAGCTCACCTCGATAAAGCTCGTTGAGGCTCGTTAAGCAGTGCAAGGCTGTCATAGGCTCACAGTTCACAGGGACAGCCAGACGTGCACAGGGCAGTCACAAAACACATTATAATAAATTGAACAATGCAGTAGCAGCGTTTATATGCAACAATGTTAAATAAGAAAACAGAAGTGATCATAACATAACGGGTTTAGCTTACTTTGTAGGATCAATATAGCAGAAAGTATATAATAGGAGTACACGCTAACATCGCATGACAGATATCAAGTTCACAACATAACAACCATCAGTACACAACATAATAACCATCAGTCCATGACGTCCTAAAAGTTTTTAACGAGGACAAGCATGACTTAAACAGGCAGACAAAAGACATGATTTGGATAATGCATCAGCTCTTTTTCTTAAGTAGCTGATTCGTCTCAACTAATGTATATAGTTTTGAATCGAAGTTAGCTACAGACCGAATCTTCTTGAGTGTAATACGTAACAACTACAACAAAATGAATAATCCAAAGATACACAAATTTATAGTTCTTCACAAATCGCAACAACAAAAAGAAGAGGAGAGGTCAAGGGTAGTTCATACTCTATCTGCGGAGGGACTTAATGTTGGGGTGGCGATGGCTGGTGGGGAGCCAAGGAGGATCTTCATGTTCGACTGCTCCTAGACCACTCAACTACTTCGATAGCTCTAGCTCTCCGACCGCTAGAACACTTCGATCGCTCGCTTAGACTGCTTCCAAACACATGTTTTAACCAAACTCTACCTCTTTCAAGTTATAGACTCCTTTCACAACTCCTAACTCACCATGTGACGAAGCCTCTAGGACAGCACCTCCTGTATATCCATCACGCACTATCAACTCCCGTGTCAAAGCCTCCAGGACCGTACCTCCTGTAGCTTCTCCACGCATCATCACCACTCGTGTCGAAGCCTCTTGGACCGCACAACCTGTAGCTTCTCCACGAACCACCACCTTTGGAATCCTCGTGCTCCAACGTGAGCCCGATAACCTCGCGTGACATCCTCAACCGCCTAGACCTCAGACTCCCCATCCTAGTCCCAGTTCTCTTTATCACCGATCATGATTGTCTCCATGCCAACCTGCACATGCAAAGACCAAAGAAAGTTTCCTCGGCACAAGTTCTTTCCAACTTGACCGACATCAGCACACACACACACACACACTTGAAACACACCATTGTCTATCCATAGATAAGAACCAACCATCACAAACACCAACCAGGTCATCCACGACCATAAAATCCATCGCTTTCCAAAATATCAACTTCAAACCACTCATTACGACCGGTTATAACCACTATGCAAGACCGGTCGCTAGCACATCGAGTACTAAAACACAGGTACTCAGAAAAACACCATTGCTCAAAACACTCGGGAATAAAAGCATCACCACCAACCATAAATCAATCAAGTACTGACCACTGAGTACTGATCGCTTTGACTACGACTACCAATCGCAACACCTCCGACAACCGATCGCTGACTATGATCACGAAAACCACGACTATCGAGTACGACAAGTAAAGTCCACGACTATCGACCGATTACTGTAGCTATGACTCTAGATAAGACACTGTAGCTATGACCATTGAAAAGTATTGTAGCTATGACCAGTTCACTGGTCAGGATTGAAGCTTATCGATTACCTGCGTAGTTATTCTATCGTGGTCGAAAAGGCCGTAGTCGAAGGCTGATGTGGTCGAAGCCGGATGTGGTTGAAGTCGAACATGGTCGAAGTCGGATGTGGTCGAAGTTGGACGTGGTCGAAGTCTATAGTGCTCGACTTACCATGGTTGAAATGCCGTGGTCAAAACTTGACGTTGTCGAAGTCTACTGATCGGATAAAGATGTTTGAACTACACAACGCAGAGTTGTTCGGACCAACAATATAATGTCGTTTGGACCACTGATACCAAATATCGTCGAAGCCAGTCGTGGTTAAAAAGCTGTGGTCGACATGCATTGAGTGACTGGCGTGGTCGAAATGCTGCCCTGAAAACTCTAGCAACACGAGCGCATCGACCAGAACTTTTACAAACGTAAATTCCATTGAAACCTAAATATCAATTATTCATCATCACTAAATGCTCGACCACCACATGGTCTAACAAACTTAGTAGAGCTCTCCATCCATCACAATTACTATCTTCCATTCAATAGTTACATGTGACATTTAGGTCATAACCTCAGTGTTGGTTCTGACCCCACGTTGATGTTGAGTTTCTGGTGTCATTAGTTCTAGGCACTGTTCATATTGGTTTTTAAAATATGTTTTTCTACAGTAAATGACTTTCCTACGGTACCTACTTTTTAAAAAGAGTGTTTTTTCAAGACAGAGCCTACTAGTTGATTGTAGTAGATACTGTAGTGACTTTATTTATATAGGTAAAAATCGCACACGAGTGTATCTCTTTATAAGCTTATTGACGAGGATATAATTATCCTCTAATTATTATGTCATTATATTCTCTGAGTATACCCCATATCGATAAGAAAGAGATTTTACAGGTTAGTCGTAAGTCTTTCTATGACCACTCTTTAGTTGTAAGTCTTACTACGACCACTGCTTAGTCATAATTCTTTCTATGATCTCATAGTCGTAAATTGTCCTGCAACCACCTCGTGGTCGTGAACCTTATTGCGACCAGTTTATCTCTGACTATCTTGTCTACGACAACCTACTACATCGTGGATTCGTTTGACAAGACAGTTAGAACATGCGCTTATTCTTAATAACCGCATATGATCTCTCTGACAACAACCGCCACACGGCGAACGAGCCACCGCATCTCTATGATAATAACTTCCGCCAGATGGTTATCTCCCAAAGCGTTGAAACGTTTTTTGGTGCAGGACAACGGCCGTCGCTTTGTCAACTATATGAAGGTTAACGCCAGAGAGAAAGAGATCGGACCACATTAGATAAGGAGATAATGCTAGGTATTTCGCAATACTCTCAGTTGTAATCAATTTCTCTAAGCAATAACCGCACAGGAAGTAGGGTTATTATTCTCACAAGAGAAGACTCGGACATATATAAAAATTACGGTGTCTCTACTCTGCATGTTCATAGTCCGAATCTTCTAGAGTTTTTTCAAATCTAAATAAATCATACATAAAATTGATATTAAAACATCGATATTTCTCTACAAACTGTTATTATTCATCAGCCAAAACTAAAAGCTATCGGCACACTCCTGTATGAACGACCCCCTAATTCCGGATGCCAGTGGCTGGCTGGCTCATCGCGCACATCGTACTCCCAACCCATCTAGGCAGACCACCATGTATTGCGTGGTCTGCGATTGCATCATCATTGTCCCTTTCGGCCGGGGCTACACGCGCCGTGTTTGTGGAGAGTGAATCGGACCGCTCAAGACTCAGGCGAGCTGACTCGATCGATTTCTGTCGCTGTGTTTGTGGAGAGGAAGGGAAGTTCAGCTCAGCTTCCGTTCCTGTCTGAAATGATGCGAGGGCAGGCAGGCAGGCAGGTAGCGCTGGACGCCTCGCTTTCTGTCGCGCGCCTGCCGCGCCGTGCCGGGGCCGCGCGTCGCTGCCCCACCGGCTGCTGCTCGGCTCCACGTTTGAGTGGAATTCGAAGAACCCACGGTCGGTGAAGATTTTACAGCAACGTGCGCACGACTCGTCCGCTTGTCGAAACCCAATGGGACTTGCACAAGCTTGTGGAATTTTGACAGATGCCGAGATGGGAGAAGCCAACGTGCAGGCTGCCGAGTGCAAACAGCTCGTCGGGAGCCTCGTGCTGTCGTAGACTGAACGCAGAAGTCAGAGCAGCGCTCCACCCAGCGAGTGGGGCGACCAAAACGCTCCACGGCGGGTTCCACGTTGCGGCGGCCGGCTGGCCAGGCCCGCCCGGAGCCACCAGCCAACCCCGAGGGGTGTGGCTGCGGGGGACAGGGTCGCTGTTTTGACTCTCTATCACACGGGAGAAACATGAAACGGGAAACGGAGCGTGATCTTGCTTTCGTGGCTCGTTTCATTGATGCACTGACCCTGACCGCGCTAACCGGATAGGTATCAGAGGCGCCGCACCCGCGCGGCTCGATCGATCGATCGTCTCGTCGGCCGCGCGTTCTTCCACCGCGCGCGCGCGCGCCTCGTGTTGTCCCTTTCTCGCGTACGTGTGGCCGGGCTCGCGTCGCGATCTTACTTGGCGCCGGGGCGCTTTAGCTTAGCTTTGGCTTTGGCTGGCGAATGGCGCCCAACTAATCGTGTCGTCTTGATGAATCCGGACGTGCGCTTGGTAAGGCGCCCATTCCCCTGCGTGAAAAGTCTTTCAGGAGCACACGTTTTTTTCGCGGCAGGTTCGTGATGGAACTTGCGTGGTTGGTTGCATCCGTCTCCAAAGGCAGGTCATCCCTTCCAAAATAGGTCAGGGCGCTATTAATTAGTATGGAGAAGAGAGAGTTCTTGACGCTACTTAAATCTGAAACTGATGGGTTCTGTACAGTAACTTGATGCTGGCCTTCAAATAATCACATCAAGGATTTGATAAATTAAATATAGTGGTTTAACACACCAACACGCATGTTCGAAGGGCAAAAGGGTCGATTCATGGGTTAACTTTCCGTAGGACCATCAATGACAACTGAGAAAGATGAATAGTGCCTTCTAGAAATCTTTCCCAAGCATCCAAAAAATTTTCACTCCAATTAGCTAAAGAGGTAAGAAGATCATATTTGATAGACTAAATCCAAAAAACAACTCAAAATAACAAGATCTCACATATGCATCGCCTAACCAGTCTGGCTGCCACTGCAGCTATAGTCTGACCGGGTCTAGGAACGATATGACCACTCCCCTGTTTTCAAAATAGAAAATCAGTGTGAGGCAAAACCAAATTTGGTACAAGCTTTAAAATCCATGTTCAAATAATTTAAAATCTTGTACACACCTTGCTGAGAGTCTCAGGAACATATTCCATTCAAGAATCGCAAGGATCTTGGCTAAAGTTCCAACATTTTCTCAAAACATGCAAAGTTGCATAAAAAATCAGACAAATCTCAAAAACTTGATATATAACTTGTTCGTGGGTTAAGAACAACCAAGATAGTTCTAAATGAATTCTCACATGTCACAACAAATAAGAACAACCAAGGATTCGAAGCAAAAACTCATCGGATCAAGATTTCTTAAGAAGAGTTCCAAAACAAGAAAGAACTATGGAACTTTAAAATCTTGCAAACCACAGTGTTTAAATTGATGGGATTTGATATACATGAGGTATCTCTATCAATAACATGTCTTTGGTGCGCAGCAAGATTAAGAAGAAGAGGTAAATAACCAATAAAACAAAAGC
The DNA here is from genome assembly GCA_036346575.1 of Dendrocalamus sinicus. Taxonomy (NCBI): domain Eukaryota; kingdom Viridiplantae; phylum Streptophyta; class Magnoliopsida; order Poales; family Poaceae; genus Dendrocalamus; species Dendrocalamus sinicus. Next base: position 22,003,656 of record CM070669.1, read on the forward strand.
AAATCAACCAAGACAAGACCACTTAATAAGAGATGAACAAAGTTATTCTATTGCTACTTGTAGATGAAGATTTTACAATAACTCCACATGGAGGACAAGAGAGCATACCACAATACTCACTCTTTTCTCTTTAACCCTAACCCTAGAACTCAAGATTGAAATAATTGAGATGGTTTACTTACAAGCTTTCATCCCCAACGCATTAAATAGATGGGGGTAACCTGTCCACATCTACCTGGGGTAACTAACATAATGAGGAAAACCCGTTAACCCCACACGACACAAGCTTTACACTCACACTTAACTCATATACACTTTTTAAAACATATGAGCCCGAATATGCTAAGTCATTAGTCTTCGATTCACTTGATCTTCTCAATATCTCCTTGACATAAACTGTTTTTTAAGCATTGCTCAAGCGCCACGGTATTAATCCAATTAAGTTTCCAGTATTTGTCCAACTACCAAATACCCTCGCTCTGACCCTGTCAACTTCTTCACTTACAAGCAATCACCATGCTTTCCACGTGTAGGTGCACCAATAGTTTGTTACGTATCAGCAAGTCTCTCTCACTTCAGTTTCCACTGGACCACGCCTCACTTGGACCAAGCCACTTGATGCAATCCGTCATTCGAACTTTCACCTCAATATTTCTTGCCTTCTTTGTGCCACGCTTGAGCTTAACCATCTCACCTGGCATCCTTGACCATTCTGGAGCTCGGCTCCGCCATAAATGTAGTCCTAATACTCACTATTGATCATAGTTGGCTCCAAACTTTCTTGCACATCTAAAATCCAAGAAATCGTGGCACATTAGGTTAAATATAATTTATGCAACATGAATGCACTAATCTAGGACAAATTGACTCAGTCCACGATCAAATTCTCAAAAGTCAGAACTCTCAGCCGAAATTCAAACCTTAGCCTATATGACCAACATAATGCAATCGGTTTGACCACTCAATGCCCAAAAACCAGAGATATTGGTCTGACCGCCATCTACCGACCAGTCAGACCGAGTGCACAGGTCAGATCACTCACAAGACTAGTTTGATCGCCTGAGACTGAAATCACCAGATTGAAAATTCAAACCTTTCATAAATTTAAATTTCAACTTAACATATATTGACAATAGTTCATCACAAATATTTCTGAACCTTCTCATATGGTCCCGCACTTTCTTTCTTGGACATCATTTCATTGGTTAACTAACTGTTGTTGACAAATGGTGTTGGAGGGAAATGTCATTTTCCTAACCTATCCGATTTCATGGTGGCTCAAAAGTGAGCTAGGTTTTTGTAGTGTCACTTTCAAAGTTATATTTAGGTGGCACATCACCAATTTTACAGATAGACAAAAGTACCTCTTGCGTATTGTTCTCATCCATATTCACCGAAACTTATCCTGTTGTCTGTTGTTCCAGTACATTTTACCCCCAAGGTATATCTGAGGCATACAGCTGTTATATCCCAACCGTAACAGCTCAACTGAACTATCGGCACATCATCGCAAGAAATAATAATAATAATAATAATAATAATAATAATAATAATAATAATAATAATAATAATAATAATAATAATAATAATAATAATAATAATAATAATTTGTGTTTCTGGTACTTCGTTCCAACTTGATTCTAGGAAGGCAGAAGAAGGACATGCGGATTACCTATTCCTTCTTGGTGCTGTCACTGAAGATCACCGAAGAGTTGTGCTCCTCAAGTGCTGATTACATGGTTTCAATCAGTAAAAAACACACATTAGTTTGCATCATTCCTTTGTTCTTTTTTCCTCTTTTGGAAACGAATGTACATGTCCAATCCAATGCTCAAAATCATGCATACATGCCCATTAACCCCTGTTGAGCGTTGGGATCAGTGATCAGGTGTGGGAGGAGCCGGGGACGCATGAGGCATAACCGCATAAGGCCATCTACAATAGATTTACATCAGCTGTCTATAATCTCTGCCACCTAAGATTTTTGTTAATATGGATGAAAGAGAGTAAAGAGAGAGAAATCGATTGTCTACTAACTAGTAGCTGGATATTGCACAAGAAACAATTTAAAAATAATGAAAGAGCATGCTATTGCACAAGAAACAATGAAAGAGCATTAAGAGACTGCACAATCCATAGAGACAATTAAGCAAAATACAAGCCATCATACAAATTGTTTATATGTGATATGGATAGATGGTATAGACAATAGCTGTCTATACCATTGTACAAGCCCTAACGGTGGCACAGCGCAAGTGGCCATGCATGCATGCATGCTAGATGAGCTGAGTGAGGGCAGTGGCATAGAGTGGACCGGCGTGGTGTGGGCAGCCGCACGCTTGCTGGTCTCTGGCTGCCCGTGGTGAATGCCACGGGCGAGTGGGCGACCTCGCGGAATTATTAGCGAAAAGGCGCCTGTCTCCTATCCCCTGGGCACGAGGGGGGCAGTGGGATGATCGGTGCATAGAATAAGACTAGCTAACGAATCATCATCATCGTGTATCGATCATCTTCTTCCTCCTTTAGCTGGGTGGGTGTATGCATGGGCCATGGATGGGTGCTGCCCTGCTGCCTCTCCTCCTTGATCATTGGATGGTCGACGTTTTCCCCGTCATCTCCATGTTCTACCAGGTCATTATCCCTCTCTCCTTTCCTTCTCTTTCCCTGCAGATGGCTGTCGCTTCGAGCTATCGATCGATAGCTAGCTAGCAGCATATACATACATAGATATGTTTATTGGAAAGAAGCTAGGAAAAAAAGTTATGTCAAGATTGTTGGGGAATTTGGCGCCTTGCGGCATGCTCGCGGCATGGGCAGTGGCAGTGTGTAGCGTAGCTTCTTTGTTTACGGATGGATTGGTCAGTCGCTAAGTGGTTGCTCTGTAGGCATGCAATGTGATAGGGGTACGTGTTAGGAGCCGGTCAAATGGCAGTCAAATATCGCTGTCAGAATGCGCAGCTCCAGTGTCCCTCAATATTCTGATGCTTCGTTAGCCAGCACCGGAAACCGTGAGAAAAAGTTTTGCTTTCTACGGATGCGTGGAATATAAATGTGAAGGCCCCCCCGACGATGCGTGTGTCTGCTGCAACAGTGAGTTCATGTCGATCTTTTCTCCGTCAAGGATAGGATTAAGAATATCAGGAATTCAGAATTATCTCTCCTGCATGCATGGTTAAAGCTTCGTGTCTAGTTTTTTTTGGTGTATCCGATTCCAGCTCTATTTTTTTTAGTTCTTTTGGTTGATTAGATCCTGCAGCGACCATAAGAAACAAGAAAGAGAGGTTGTTTTCGATCGTTCGGGATTGTGACGATGCATAGTGAATTCAAACAGGCCATGAGATTTGCTAGTTAATTCTACTGTTGCTGCGATGTGATGATGTCGAAGGAGAGGAGGAAAGAAACGGCGCTGCATGACTGTAGAGACGTTCGTTCTCGCGGGCCTGTCCTCGCACGAGCGGGTCATTAACGGCACGCCGCGAATTAAAGCCCGTGTCAGCCGGCTGGGCGGTGGCCGCCGCCGTGGCAACGCAGCGTCCGCGCGCGTTGGTGGCTACGACGTACGCGAAGCGAAGGCACGGCGGCTATACACCGACCAGGAGCGCTCTCTCCGTGCGGGTTTCACCTGCACACGACGCTCTGTCGGGCGCAAGCGAGCTTGGGGGGGCCGGGGAAACCGAGCGGGGCTCGCCGTGGGGAGCCAACCAAGCAACCGGCCACGTATTTGCCACCGACAGACGTGCACGCACGGCGCGCCGGCTCGGGGAAGCGGGCGCGTGCGGCCGGGCGCCACCGGGGCTGCCGCGTAGCGGACGCTGCCCTGCCCGCGGCCAGCCGCGCGCTGGCTGCATGCGCGCGCCGGCCGGTTGCTTCATTTGCGAGATGCTCCCGCTTGCAACTCGGTCCAACCGTCCAACCAGAAATCACCCGAAAAGAAGAAGAGGTCTCATGCCTGTTTTAAAATTTTTAAACATAGGAATTCTGCGGAAATTTCGCAAGAGACATTCAAATTCTCTAGGGGGCTATTTGGTTGTCTGCATCGGGGTGGCTCACACCAGCGCATGTAGGGAGATGGTGTTTGATTGCCTACATCGGGGTGAGAGCCTGCATGAGCGGATGCAAAAAAATCAACTGGAGTCAGGCTGAGGAGAAACGCGGCTGAGAACCTTCTCTACTCAGCCTGACCACGCTCATACAGGCAACCAAACATGCCCTAAAGAATACAGTCCGCATGATCCTTAGCCCGCTTGGAAGTTAGAACGGGGGAGTTTCTTAGGAAAATAGATATTCTCACTGGATGTGAGGTGTCCTACGAAGTTCACGTGGAAATCCTCATGTTCCAAACAGTTTACGTAACTATAAGAGCGAGCAAAATTTCTTGCTCGATCTTGGCTAAAATCCAAACCATGTACATGCATGTACACTGTAGAGCACACGGCATGGCAACCACGCCGTTCCTGCTCGATAGATCCAGCCTCCGGTAGACGACGAGGCACCATACCGTCGTGACACGTGAGCATGGTTCACAATTTCGTCTGAAATGGGGTAAAATTTTGAAAATTTCGCCCCTTTATACTTATTACCCTCCAAACAAGAATAAATCGGTCAATTTTTGGCTGAATTTTAAATTTAACCAAATTTCATCCAAAATTTGGTTACCTTTCATCAAAATTCAAATGCTATTTGAAAAATCCGTTCAAAATTTTGGACAAAATTCTAAAATTTCGTCTCTTTCATTTGTTTCGCTGCCTGCCAAAATTTTTGCAATTCAAGATATTTTTCCCTACTTGTGAGTTGCTTCCAAGGCCGACCGGTTGACTCATCAATCATGGGCGAGAACCAACTAGGAAAAACTCTATGGATGGCCAAATTTTATTTGAGGGTAGCGATAGGGCCGAACACCATCGGTTATCAGTTCTTTCAGTGTTTTTGGTTGAAATTTGAATTACGAAATTTGTATCAGCCGAAATCAACTGAAAAATAGCTGAACTTTTTTTTTGAAATTTCGCCGGTTACCAGTTCTTTCGGTTTTTTTTAGAAATTTTGGCAAAATTTAAATAGATCCAATTTTTTTTGGCCTATACGTATTTTTACCGTGTTCGCTCATAACACTGACCGTCATTTGCAACCGCCGAAATTTCAATGATGCAGCTTTCCTTGTGACCAACGCATGCCGCAGAAGGGGAAGCCACGACCGGGCGGGACATGCGCCGCGCGCACACGGACCGAGGCCAACCCACGGAACGAACCACGCGCGCACGACTCCAAACACCCCCGAGGCAAGCGGCAGCGGTCGTCGTACTGCGGTACCACCGGGCACGAACTCGAACGCGGCACGGAATTCCATCCCCCCCGTCGCCCATCCTGCCGTGCCGGTACGTACGCACGCACGCACGGGCGCAGCTCCCTCGGCTCGGCCAGCGCGCGGGGACGTACGCCGGGAGGTGGGCAGGGCATGGCGTGGCGTCGGCCCGTGTGCCGGCCGCCGCGCGAGCCATGCGTGCATCCTCGCATGCACGCTCGCGCGCGCCGACGGCGACGTGGGCGCGCGACGTCCCTCGTCGTCGCGCCCCTCCCCTGCACGGCGCCGCGGCTCTCCCCGGCAGGCAGCCCCATGAGTGGCCGTCTCGTGGTCCACGGGGCCGTGGATCAACGTTCGACGTCGTACGCGTTCCTTTTTTCTACGGCGACTCGCAGAACGGATGAACGCCCTGCTGGCCGGCGTGTTCGGTTGCACCTTGCAGTATTTTTCGCTGGTAGTTACGTCATGTACCGGCTGTTGATCCAGGCAGGATTTACGTGCGGTTAGATCCATGGGTGCATTGCCACAGGCGGTACACGCTTCGGGTACACGTTGAAATTGCAGCTTGTCGCGGTGGCTGTCGCGATACGGACCATTGCTTAGGGGAGATGATGTGCAAGCTGTAGTTCTACGAGAGAAGGGCTGGTGTGTAAGTCGGTAGTTATGTAATGAAAATTATGATTTACTAGAAGTAACAGGTACGCAATTCGTATTTATGCCAACGGATAGAATTGTGTAGGACTATTATGACAGTAGATGGTGTGAACGTGCCTTCAAAAAAATTTCTAAATGTTCACCAATCATTCACTACAATAGCCACTGAGTATGAAGATAAGACTGGAAGTCAAAACCAAACTAATCAACTCAAAAGCCGAAGAATTGAAACCCTACACCTCGCGGTCTGACTGGCTACCAAGCAGCAATCTAGCCAGGCCCCAAGTGGTATGACCAGCGGTAGAAGGGCGGTCTCATCGTTGACCTTCTGGCGATCTGGCTGGCCTTCGGTACGGCCATGCTTGAAACGGCATGACCGCTCCTATTTTCTAAAACAGAAAATTAGTTTGAATCCAAACCACTTTTGATGCAACTCTAAAAATCTAAGGCCAAATAGGATGAGATTTTGCACACACCCTGCTTGAGGTCTTAGAAACATATTTCAACTAAAGATTAGTTTGAATGCTTGTCAAAGTTTAGACATTTCTCAAGAACTAGCAAGGTTGCATAAAAAAATCGGGCAAAAACAAAAAAAAACTTAGAGTATGACTTGCTCGTGGGTGGAGGATGGCCAAAATATCTCTAAATAAATTCTCACATGTCACAACAAACAAGAACTCATAAAAGATTTGAGGCAAAAACTCTTGAATCAAGAAAACTAACGATGGGGTCAAATTCAAGTAAAACCAGCCAACTTCAAGAACTTACAAGACCTGATGCTTAGATGAATGGGGATTGATCTCCATGAGTCATCTCCATTACTTGCATGTCATTAGCACACAATAAGATCAAGAAAGGGAGAGAGAAGATCAAAATCAACAAGAACAAAAGCAAATCAACTAAATCAAGAAAACTCCAAGAATAAAGTTGATCTACTGCTATTTGAAGATGACTGTTTTATAGCCACTCTACTCTACATAAAAACAAGAAAGCACACAATTATACTCACACTTTTCAAACTAGCTAGAATAAGGAATAGTTGAATAGTTAACTAGCAAGTCTTCATATTAACCCGTTAAGTAGATGGGCAACCAATCCACATCTAACTATAATGGATATTGTCCACTAACACAAATGAAAAAACTCGTTAATCCCATACAACACGGATTTTACTCGCATACTTAACTCATGCACGCTTTCAAAGCACATGAGTCTGAATCCGCTAAGTCTTCATACTTTGCACTGTAACAATTGTTAGTTTTTTCTGAGTCGTCCAATTTAAAAAATACACAAAAAATAAAAACATTGTTATATTTTTCACGGACAGTGTAAAGGAATAAGAGAAAAGAGAAAAAGCCCAAAAAAAAGAAAGAAAAGGCCAAAAAACAATAAAAAAACTAAAATTAAAAAAATTAATGTGTTTAAATTGGCTTCCAACTTGTGAAAGCCTAAACCATTTGGAGCAACCTCTTATAACCATGCTCACGTGCATAGAGCTATAAATGAAGTCATCAATATATTGGCGACATAGCAAAAATAAGGCATAAGTGACAACCACATGAACAAACAAACATCTTTTATCATTAAGAGCCAGCTCTAAAGAGTTTAAGCTTCTAACTTATGATTTTGGTTGTTAACTTTTGGCTAATACTGTACTGTAGTGGTTGTTAGATTTTTCTGAGTTATTCAATTAAAAATAAAAAACCGTTGTATCGTTAAGGACAATGCAAAGGAATAAGAGAAAAAAAAAGGTGAAAAAAGAAACCGATATATTTTAAATGGTTTCTAACTTAAATAAATTGAAAGTTACAAAAAAAAAGCTGAACCGTTTGGAACAAGATCTAAAAATCCTCAAGATATAGCATTCACTCCTCGTAGATAATGAACAGTAACCTAAAGAAAAGTATAGCCATACGATTCTACATTTCTACTCCCACGCTTTCCCTAAAACGACCCAGCAAATAAAATTCAGGATTAGCTTTCACGCAATTTATCCCGACAAAACCGATAAGGTGACTTACCCATCGATAACCCGTCCATTTCACAGAAAAGTCATCGGCGGCGTCGCCCTGCTGAGTGGATGGAGTGTTTTTCCATGTGCATGCATTTTTTTTTTCCCCTTTCACACCATCCGTCCCTTTCTCTCTCCCCCTTCTCTCTCTTCTCTCTCTCTCCTCCCCTCTTTTATACAAGCCATGGGTGGCGCACTCACAGCTCGATCGGCAAGAAGGCCTTGTTGTAGTAGTGCGCATTGCTTGCTTGCACTAGCAGCACAGTGACACTGCGTGCACTCCTCACCACTGCAATTACAAGAGCGAGGCTTAGCTAAAGTGATAAATACAGGCAACTGCTACACATACAGAGAGAGAGAGAGAGGGAAAGAAGAGAGATGAGACAGTCCAGGTTCAAGAGGATCTGTGTCTTCTGCGGCAGCAGCCAGGGCAAGAAGAGGAGCTACCATGACGCTGCCATTGAGCTCGGCAACGAGCTGGTAACTAACCACGCCCCAGTAGAGTACTACCCCCCAATTCTACTTCTACTTCCACCCCTACCTTGCAGGATCCTGCATGCATGCTTCTTTACTTGCGTCCATGGCCACGTCGTGTAATTTTACCAATTCGCAATGCGAAAGTAACATGATTTACCACACAAATCCCCTCTACTAGTGCAGAAAGTTTCAGTAGTTACTAATTAGGCGGCATGGGGAGCATAGCTGGCTGCCTGGCAGACCTAGTGTCTCTGCAGAGTGCAGACGGCTCAGCAAAGTTAGCCACCACTGAACTTTTGGCAGATGCCTTCTTCTTCTTCTTCTTCCTCCACAAACGTCATGCAGCATATGCTGCTTTACCTTCGCAATCCAAGATACACACTGCAGCCCCTCTGCTTCTTGTGTCGCTCGTCTTGTCTCCTGCCTTCGCGTTAATTTGCTGCCTCCCGGCCTCTTCCCTGCACCATCCGTTCTCCTGCAAAATCCACCTGTGCTAGTGTGTAGTGCAGCACCACAGGGCTAACGTACTGCATCGATCATCTGCGTCCGTCACAAGTTCACGCACACTCCTTGGTATCCCGCGTGTTCCTGCTCGCCAAAGCCGAGCCGGCCCTACTGCATTCACGAGCTCATAAATCGAAAGGCCGGCAAGGCCAGCGCCATCGCCTCACATTGAAGAAGCATCGCTACCAACTCGCGAAGCAGAGCACCTCTCCCCTTCCCTACCACATGCATGCCTTGTACAAACTGCACCGAGCACAGCGGCAGTTTTAACCGTGCGGTGAGCTGTAACATCGTGCTTACTGGGTTAGTGATTTGGGGTTTGGATCGACGTTGCAGGTGGCGAGGAGCATAGACCTGGTGTACGGCGGCGGCAGCGCCGGGCTCATGGGGCTCGTCTCCCAGGCGGTGTACGACGGCGGCAGGCACGTCATTGGGTAAGTGCAGAGCAGCAGAGGCAAACGGAAGGCTTCATCTGCTCTACTGAATCCCAAGAAGAATGAGTTCTTGTTTAGTTTTCCTTTGTGGAGTTCATGTGCTGATCACTTCTTTTTGTCATCTTGTTGTCCATGCGCAGGGTCATTCCCAAGACTCTCATGACCCCAGAGGTATGTCTGCCTCCATCATGCTACTACTAACACTCCTCCTTACTATAGCTCGCATGATACTTCAACAACACCTTGTCCTCCTCTTTTTTACTTATAACTTATATTTTTTAAATAAATAAATAAGATAACATCTCTACTATCTTTTTAAGTGGTTTATTGAAACAATATTTTTGAAACGACTTATTAGCATTGATTTGTTCGCACAAGCGCTCGCGCTAGGTCTAAAAGTTATCAACCGTAACCGTAAGCTATCAGCTGCAGTCGAAAAACCCCACCCCTTAATTATCAAGTACTACAGCCTCGTTCTTTCCAGCTTATGGTTTATATTACAATAACTAGTTGTCAAACGGGATGTCTTTTTAAGATAGTGTCTACAAGTTGATTGTAATAGACACTGTACTAACTTCAACTATATCGGTCAAAATCATATATATCTGTTTCTTTTATGAATAGTTAGAATTTAAAATTATAAGCCATGCACAAACTTTGCTCCGCGTACGAACAAAACATGTATAGAGCATGCACGGACTCTCTGAGCGAGTCACCGCCAATGACAAGCACGCCTATCTCCTCAGGTGGTGGGGCTCGCTTGTCAGCGACTCATGCTGGGATCCTGTGTATGTGTCGTTCGTATGCGTTGTCGGACTTCGCGTCCCTTGGACCCAATCATAGCAATGCGTTCACGTTTGGGAGTTTTTAGGTTGTTATTAGGGCATAGAAGTAATAATCAAATTGAGCTTGGGAGTTTTTAGGTTGTTATTAGGGCATAGAAGTAATAATCAAATTGAGCTTGGGAGTTTGGAGACTGAAACACTCCTGTTGGAGTCCTGGGGGACATGGCACTCGGCATAAAAGAATCCTATCTGATGAGCAGTTGTGATCGAGAGCTACGTGCTTTTGGCACAAATCCAAATCTTGGCGTGAGGATAAACTGCTGAAAAAGTGCAGCTTTACAGGTGTTAGTTTCTTCCCCCAAAAAGTCTTGCCATGGCATCATCCCTTTCTGCCTGGTAGAGGCCAAAAGGTTTGCCTTCTTGATGCAAGAGCAGCATGTTATTTTAAGCAGAAGTAGAGGGGCGTTGTCTTTGACTGTCTCTGACGTTTTGCCCAGAGGAAAGTTTCTTTTTTGTGTGTGTGAAGTTTTGAGAGAGTGTTTTCATACTTGCGAGGGAAGTGCACTAGTCTTGGTGCAAATGAGGAGTCCATGTCTTGTTTTGCACCAAATTATCAGGAGCTTCAGGAGATTTAGGATCTGTGTAGTTTCAGTTTCAGAGAGCACAAAAATATTCCTTAAGAAAAGTATAAATGGTCCCCATTTATTTTTGAAACAAGAAGTATAAATGATCCATGATGTGTACTAGAGTATTCCATTCATGACTCTGTACTTTTGTGGTTATATGCCATATCACTAATAGATGCTGTAATATATGCCACAGAATTAACTCATGGTTCAGAAGCCTCATGTTATCCATATTCATTTGTGCTTGGCTGTGAGCCTGTGACTTTGTCTGTGGTCCTCTTCCTAGTTGGCTTTTTACCATTCCCCAAGCAGGCACAAGACGACTACTAGTTAAATCATCTGGTGTCATTTTCGGTTCCCTTGGAGCACAATCATGCCCCTCTTGGGAATGTGCAAGCTAGTAGTGTTTGTCTGCACATGCACCACCACACGCAGAGACCAAGCATCATGCGTCCTTGGCAAATGATTCTTTTACTGTTTGCAGCATGGCTCAGGAGGTTAGCTGAAAAAACAATGTTAATCTTTTTGCCAGATAAGTGGTGAGACAGTGGGGGAGGTGAGGCCAGTGGCAGACATGCACCAAAGGAAGGCAGAGATGGCGAGGCAGTCTGATGCCTTCATAGCCCTGCCTGGTGAGTCACTCATCGCAGCCTGCATTCTTATCCCACCAGGATCAGGTGAAAAGTTACAGCAAAGTGGGGGCGGTAACTTGTGGCATCTGTACAGTGCCTCACACGTCTAAAAATGAATACGGCATCCATCCTACTTGTGA